>NC_051167.1:78140376-78740376 GCF_013339725.1 Rhipicephalus microplus
AAACACGCCACACGTGGTGTCTACCAGGCAGAAAGATTGACGTCCTCTGCGCCAGCAGGAAGTGCTTCAACTTTTTCTCCCTTTAAAGGCATTCCTTTATTTCTATTTTTCTCATCATTAGCATCCACCCACCCAACGTAATCTCCTTTCTTCCATTGTTCATTTGTGTCTACCATGCGCCAAGGATTATACCAGTCTGCAAGACGCGTCTTGTCTGTGGACGTGCCAGACATTATCCCCTTCTTCTCTACAAAAACATTCAAGACGGCGCCAGCCCAATCATTACGCAGACTCGTTCGTCACCCTTCCGACAACCACCACCACTCTCCTCCTCCCCGCGCCTCTCTCTTACAGTAGCACACGCGGCCTATAACTATAGTCCTCGACCTCTACCACACGCGGCTTTCTGGTATCAACACCCCAGCTTGCCCACGATATTTGGGGAGCCCGGCACGGAATGGCGTGGCAGTGGCCGAGCAACGATACTGCACTGTGCGCGCCAGCCGGCTCGCCATCTCCTCCTACCACCGCTTGCACAGCGAACACAATAACCAGCCTCGGCAATGCGGAGTGCCAGCCAGCTAAGCATCCCGAAGCGCTCCACTTCCCAATCTCAAACTCCCTGCACCTCCATGGAGGATCCTCCCCCATTTTCCCGAATGCAATGGCTAGCGCCTTGTTTGTATATATATATATATATATATATATATATATATATATATATATATATATATATATATATATATATATATATATATATATATATATAGGTCCCTAACTCCCGAGTGCGCGCTCATTCACCCGCTTGCCCACCCTCCCGTCGTCGGCGTCGTCTCGCACACACTATCCCCCGGGGAGAAAACGGCGCCGGACGCACGCCGTCGTGGTGTTGTGAGCGCGCTCGTTCCGACCCGCTGGAACGCTAGAGCGAGCCTCGCTTCCCTCTTTACGTTCCCCATCCTCCCCATTTCTCCTTGCGCGATGCCAGGCGGACCGGACGGCCGCGGCGGAAGTGCCGCGCGCCGACGCCAGATTAGCCCGGGCGCCCGCCCGGGGCCCCCCCAGCGTAGTGCCCCCGGTGCGTGACTGCCCCGGTTCCATCGTACACTCAGCGTGGCACATTTCCCTCTTTCCCCCATTACTATCTCTCCCTCTTTCTTACATCCCCATCCTCCCCAAAGTGCCCCCCGTCTTTCCCTCTTCATTCTTTCTTGTCCTACGGCCGCCATCCCTGAAGTGTGGTGGACACTATACCACAACTCGGAGCCCTGGGTCGCGGTGGCCTTCCCCTTTCCTTGCCTTGTCGCGTCGCTGCACCCCGCAGGGTGACTGCTGTGCGGTGGCGTCGGAAGGTGGGGAGGGGTTCAGTCTGTGGCCGTGGGGCATCACGGCAATTTCCAGAGGCAGACGACTACAAAGGGGCAGGAAAATGGGGAAAGCGGACCACCCCGCCTGGCCGGCATTCTCCCCCTTTTTTCCCTTAGTTCCAATTCTGCGTGAACCGGAGCGCGGTGGACGCTCTGGCTAACCCTTCCTTCTTCCCAAGTCTCTTCCCTACTATATATGTGCCTTTCTCGGTGTCCCCGTGTACTCCCTTCAGTCTTTCCTCATTGCTTTTCTTGTTTTTGTTTCATTCTGTATATTCGCGTTCGGCTCCTCTTTCTCCCTAACTCAGTGGCTTCCTCTGTCGGCACGCTGTCGGTGTATATCTGAGCTCTCTCTAAAGCGTCGCAGGTTTCCCTTCTTTTTTTTTAGGATGCAGTGTGGCATCACAGTCGCTCGTCTTTCTTCATCGCCATCTTCTCCTGCTTCTTCTTAAGATAGCGCACACACGCGAACACAAAAAGAATAAAGAAACAACCGACGGCTCGAGCGCTATCAACTGAAACTTTTTATTGACCACACACATATATACGGGTCGTTCCATATCAAGTGTACCCGGTTAACTTTCGACCATCTCCAATCACGCTAAAAAAATTCGTGCACCATTTCACAAGCAATCACAGCTAACGCTGAAGGGCGTGATGAAATGACGCATCAGAGATGACACGTTAGAGATGATTCGATATCATGCGCATAAATTATATTTCAGTCACCACTTGTGGAAGAACTTTAACATTTTCATCCCCCTTTATCTGAATGGTCTGAAGGTGCTGAAAATGGTTTAAACTATAAGCCCATCCGGAAATGGTGACGTGCTTTGAATGTTTTGAACACCACTGGACCATTACAAAAATGGATTAAAAGTTCAAACGACGACCGGAAATGGTGAATTAAGTGTCATTTATGAGCGCGATGTAGAATTATCTCCAACGTGTACACCTAGGATACATCATTTCATCATGCACACCAGCGGTAAGTGATCACGCATCGGCCTATGCCTGAAACATCATAAAAACAGCTTAGATTAAATATATTTTATGAGTGAGAAATTATCAGGAGCCCAACACAACGCCCCATTACTGTATTACAGTTCATCGATGGCATTATATTTCAGCTTTATGGAACTAAGAAGCGGTTCTATATAACATGCCCTTTGATGATCCAAGGGGGAAGATACTGCTCAATAAAGAAAGCACGACTGCCCCGTTTTCGCACCATATACAGCAGTAGTACTGAAAGAAGTGGCAAATACTGATATTACATGCATAATTCGCCGCCGAAAAGCCCCCGCTGGATCCTTGCACTGACGTGCTATGCAGTGAAGGTGAGGGGAAGGCAAGCTTCCTACTACCTTTTGGTTCTTCAATAGGAAAATATTTTTCAGCTTTACAACAAAAACTTTTAAAACTTTCTGGATATCTTACCGTCAAACTATGACATGCAACAATGTCAAATGCATATTTTAACTTTGTACCACTACATTGCGAAAATTAAGCTGCAATATGGGTGATAATGTCGTTTCCCCAACTTTTATACAATAATATGGCAAAATTGTTGCTTAATTTAATTCTGAAGCATTTTAATCATTTCATACAGAAACCTATAAAGCAGAAAGTGTAAATATATTATTGGCAAAAAATTTTAGTGCTTTTTATAAAAAGCGCAAGCCACGCAGCATATTGCAATATTTCACTAAAGCGAAAATCGAGGCGCACTCTAAAAAATGGATAAACTATCATAGTCACGAAAGAGTAGCACCTTCAGATACACAAAAATTTGTTTCGTGTTAGTCATTCAAACCAGTTATAATATATGAATTATTTACTGTGACGCAGTTACACTTGGTTGTCCAACGTTTGAAGCGCCCTCTAGGAATTATAACACCCCCCAAAACTATGTCTCACCTGTACGATTTTTTCAGCATGTTCGTAAATGGATGGGTTACACTTGATATGGAATGGCCCGTATGCAAAAGCAGAGGATCAAACTTCACATTATGCAACATATGCGTATCGAAATTACGCGTTTATGACAGCGTGTGCGAGTTAATAGAGACATCACATTACACATCCCAAGTGGCACCCGAAAGGTTTCGTCACCATCATCATTGTCGTTGTCGCGTGGGACGACGGCGACAATGATGATGATGATGACGATGATGACGATGACGATGCGATGATGATGATGATGATGACGACGACGACGACGACGATGATGATGGTGATGGTGGTGGTGATGATGATGATAATGATGATGACAATGTTGATGCGACAATGATGATGATGATGATGATGATGATGATGATGATGATGATGATGACCTCGCATGAATGGTGCTCACCCACAAAGTGGAATGGGTCAAGAACTGTATGACAGGATCCCTGTAGTGAAGGTCATTGAAAGTAAAACATGGCTGGAAAGTTAGTTTTGAAATAAAACTTCGAATAACTGAAAATACTTATTGAGCGAGTGGTAAGACTATCTTAGCTCCGTGATACAGATACCGACGAATTTCAAACCATGAATGTGAATAGATGGACTAACACGGTAATCTTTTTTTGTTACTTAGATGTATTAGAACACAGTAGAGCAGACATGCCTTTGGCAGCAACCAAATGAACTGCCACCAAGCGATAAAATTACTAGAGCATTTACTGCTAGTCCAAATTTCTGAAATGAGGCTCTAGGAATCTCTTTTCTCTGACGAGAATAGCGACGACAGAATCAAAAGAAATGTCTGATTGACGGCTGAAAGGTGAAATCTATTGTCTTCTTCTTCTCGGTCGGCGTATTGATCCTCTTCGGCTCCTCTGAGATATTTCTGCGGAACCTCACCTGGTTTGGCACAGCTTCCGTGATGCGTGGCTTTTCAAACAAGGTGATGCTGTGACATGACGACGTCGTCGTGTGACGTCATAACGTTTGCTATCAAACTTTACAGTGGTCGACGTTTCTTGGCGACGTGTCTCTCTTGTATCACTCGTGTTGACGCTGATGCCGGACGCCGACGGTGAATTTTCGCGTTTCGATGGACGCATCTATTACTAGAATCAAGGAGAGCAGAGCTATACAGTAGTTGGTACGTATTTATTCTAAAATGAAGCAGGGCGTGCAAACAAGGACACAAAGTGTCCTGACTTCTTCTTGTGTAGACGTTTGTGGCTTACCGACTTACTTCTCATGTAGGCGTTCGCTGATGCCCTGACTTTGTTCTTGTGCAAGTGTTTGTAGTGCCCTGGAATCCTTCTTGTGTGGGCGTTTCTGTAGTCCAGACTTCCTATTCTGTAGGCGTTTCTGGCGTCCAGACTTCCTTATTCTGTAGGCCTTAGGTGGTGTCCCTGAATTCGTTTCTTGTGGGGGCACTATAGTGCTCTTAAATCCTTCTTGTACAGACGTTTCTGGTGCCCAAACTTCTTTCTTGTGTCCATGTTTGCACGCCCTGTCTGTTTATGAAGGGGGCACCTAGGACCCACTTTAAACGTAAGCGCACTGCGGGCTGCCGTCAGGTACATACGGCTCGTTCACCAGACACCGCGCGTCACGCGATTCACTTCAACGCCTTGCCTCGCCTCCTGTTTAACTTCTTAACTACGTGTCTAAACGAGAACCACCAGGCGCGAACGTCTTCGTGACCGTCGAGCGGCACGTCGCGTAACGAGGACAAGTTACCACGATGCAGAACCTCGGCGCTAGTGCTGTTGATTTTCTCGTTCGTGCAGTTTTTACGGCGCAACTGCTGTCTCAAAGAAGATGAAGTAGCGGTGTCTCCGATTCTGTCAAAGTTTGTGGTTGACCGGAGATTTCTAATGATGAAGAATAAGGACCTGCATCAGCGACAAGGTTCTTCTTGCTGCAGTCTGTAGTTTCGTTCAAGCAACTAAACATATACAATTTTATTCCGTACTTTGACAAATGATCCGAAAGCATTAAAAAATAAATAACATCTAGAAGGCGTAGTCAATGTTCGTGTGCTCGTGTTGCGGATACGATGTTCTCCTTCGACTACGGGACTGCACAATAATTGCAGTTTTTGCTTGATGTAGTTTCATTTCCTACATTCCTTTTTTTTTTCCTCGTAGTGTGGTCTGTGAAATAATATATAAATGTTCAGGTGTCCTATTCTTGGTGAATACAACGAAATATACCAATGATCAAAGTGTGGGCTAGTGCCGTCTTGGTGGGAAAACGAACAAACAACCAAGGCGACGCAAGCTTCGCTCCCAGGACAAACGCACTCATCGATATCTGCGTTATAACGTTGACGCATGTTTAGTGCCGTTTAACTCTGAGTAATTGGAATAAGTGGAGTGTATAACGTGCTGCACATGTTGAGAAGTTTAATGCTTTCACCGAAGAAGCGAAGAAGCTCTGAGAACCGTACTTGGGGGGAGTTCCTTGCACTCCACTTGGCCTCGGCGCAGAACGCAATTGTCTCCAGCATTGAAGGTTCACTGCACTACGCTCACTAGCCACGTGGAGTACATTGGAAATGAACATGTGGCTTAGATACTTAGTCTGCGTTTCCACAAGCGGTAAACAGGATGCTTTCACAACGTTCAGAATTGGGTCAGAAAGATTTGTTTTTTTTTTAAAAAGAAAGGTGAAATGTTCAAAATCTAAGTGAGGGTACAGTTCTGTGATAAGTTGGACAACTATCATACACTCAAAAAGAACGCGCCCCATTATCGCGTGGAACGCGTTAGTTTGAGTACGCAGTCGAGTATTTACACATAGTTTTCACTCAAAAACAAGGGGGGGGGGGGGGGGGGAAAGGGGCTGGGAAATCTACGTTAACGTAACGCAGCTTCTATGCTGAAATATATCTTCGATGCCAATCGTTCTCACACCACATTTTGTGAAGAACAAGATATGGAATACGCAGTCAGGTGCACCGAGTTTCAATCATCGTGCAAGTGGAATGCAGGGAACTCTTAGGCAGTACAACTTCTCTCGTATATGACTCTAGTATGACAGATCTTGTACTACTTGCTATAGATTACATAACACTGTGTACATGGTCATTTGTGTGACACATGTTTCATAAAGAACAAGGGGAGGGCCGAGATCATGTTTCTAGGAGAAAATGTTGGGGGGGGGGGGGGGGAGAGTCTGGTGTGGCTTTACGGGTGCATGGTACATAACACGGAGTACGTAGTCTGGGCAACAATAAAGCCTTAATTGAAGAGCAGATGGAGTATAGGAATTTCGCACTCTGAATTGTCCTTCTCGAACAAACGGAGTGTATAAATGCCAGAATTTTTAACATGTTGCACCTTTGTATACTCTGCGTTTTGCAATTCTGTTAATAAACTTGAAAGTTACTGAGCAGTGCATAACACAGTGTATGTATTCAGCATAGCAGCACAAATTTAATCTGATAACAATCTAAGCGCAAATGAGCCTCTTGTGTGGGGACTATAGCAGCTTTACTTGTATGCGAATCCAATATTTGGAGCACTTGTGGTAGATCGAAAGGGGGCTTTGGGCGTTTTCTTCTGCACGAAAAATTCCGTGATTCCGTTTAGAACTTCTCTCGAACCTAGTAATGCTATAGGGACGCGATTTATAAGACGATCACCGAGTCGCAATAAACTTCTCAATATAATTTTTATGAACAGAATAATAAAATGCAATGATTTCGGCCGTTGACATCGGCAAGAAGCTCTCCAGTTTTTGCTAGAGCACAAACAACAATTTCAGGCGGCCCTAGCTAACTGAGAAGAGCCAGCAGCCTTTGAGTTATCTTCGCCCGTGGTCAGTTTACTGGTCTCAGTTTGAAGAATTAACTGCATACGAAAAGAGGCCGGCCAACACCACACACTCTGTGAACGATACGCCATCTCCACTTTCCCGCATACTTTTCCGGCCTTGCAGTGAAGCCTAACGCAACTGTCTTGTTCGTATTTTTTTGTGGCATTCTGGCCTGCGCATTGTTTACGCGTCCAGCGTGGGTGGGGGGACTCACCTAACCGCTCGGCTCTCTGGATAATAAACCTCGCCGGCTGCGGCTTGGCTCGGCTCCTCGGCGGGAGGCCAGCGTCAGCGGCGCGGAAAATACGGCTCGCCAGTTTCCGGCCGCAAGCGCTGTGCGCGACGCGTATAGATGGCGCTTTGAGCGGGGAATGGGGCCGGCAGTGGTCCGGCTAGCACAGCGTCCACGCTGGCCGCTCTCTAGCGTCGGGTAGGCAGCGACCCCTGCAGGGGAAGTAGCGTAGTTCCACGTGGAGTAGCCGGCTCTGCCGCCTGTACATTTCGAAGACTTAAAGAGAGCTGTACCCTCGAAAGACAAGCATTAGAAATATAAGCAAACACGGAAGGCAGGCCAACGCGCGTCTTTCGCGACTTAACGTGTGAACAGTGTTACGTATATTTGAAGAAATATTCGCTGTATGTGTAACAGACTTCTGTCACACCTTCGCACACCTCTGTCAGTGCTCGTAAGGTATACCGTGTTCCAAATACTACAGCTCTTTCCGTGTATATCAACCCTGTTCGGTTAATCAATGTTCGGTGTTGTTTTGCCGTTCTATCATCATCCATAGCAGTAAATGTAACGCAGTTCTCATTCGCAGAAGAAAGGCTTCTCACGTCAATCTCTATATATCTCTACCTCGACTACGCCAACTGCAGGATGTGATCTGCAACTTTCCTGATTTGCCGAGCTCCCCACTTCACTTCATTTCTGCGCCCGGAACATCAATGCGCTTTACGATGTCGGTTCCTCCACAAATATTGTGTTCGCAATGTATATTGCGTATTCCTGACATACTCCTAACATTCCACCGCGCTTCGTGTTACGCCAGTATGCCACCAGTTACCTATTCCACCCATAGGCGATAAAACTAGCCGCCCTTGGTCGATGAGTGAATTTAAGTACTCATATGCGACGCACTAGCCCGACCCAACCGCCACTGCACAGCCTATACAGACTTCCCCGGGACCGGTGAACACCGAGGTGCTGCTTCTCCGTTAAAACGAATGCAACCAGGCTGCTTACGCCTGCCTGACCACGAAACGCGGCGGGAAGCAACGCCGCAGTCGCGTACGGGCCAGTAGCAGCCCTATTATTCACCGCGTTCGGCGCACTCGCGCGCCGCTGCCTGACGTCGCGTACTGGTGGTGACTGCGCTCGGCTGGCTTCGAGATGGTCGGCCCGCTAGCTCCCACACATGGTCAAAGGGGTGGAGTAAGCAGGGGAGGATATAAAGGGAGAGGGGAGGAGGCTTCGTCGCAGCCACAGCGCACGTCACTCGCAGGTACGGCACCAGTCTCGCGCGCGATGCCGAGAAAGAGCGAGATCCAGTGCGCGAGACACTTTTTCTCCGGTGCTCCAGGGAGCTTCGGCGGTCCCGACGCGGCTTGGTTGGTCGGCTGCCTTCGCTTGGTCTGCTGGTCTCGGTGCTCACGCATGAATTCTTTCATGCAGCGTCAGTGTGAACTCGGGAGTATTGCACTGAGTACTGCACCGGTAATATGCAATGTACTGTGCATGACTAACTGTACCGCATACAGCGTGTTGTATGTTAGGACGTTTGACAAGCCCGTTACGCTATTGCGACGACCATGCTGGTTCAAGACCCGTATTTACACAAAGAACTTACTCTACCATTGCTCGTATGCATATGAGAAAGTTTTAGCCAATTCTGATGCCTGACGTGTCATTAGCGAGGGCGAGTGTCCAATGAGGCGGAGCAGCTGCCAGAAAAAAATTCACCAATTTTCTTATAAGTATTACCCACGTTTCTATGTAACATTGATGTGAGGATAAAACACACTGTCACGCTATATCGTAATTTTTGTGCTGTCTGTCACGTGCCTGAAAGTGACCCTCAAACATTCTCTCTGGCGACAATTTTTGCAATCGCCGCTTCATTAGCAATATTCAAGAATATCAAACTATAAAACGGGGCTGTTTCTTTTTCAGCGTACAATTGAGCGGTTTTGTAAAGCCACACGGTGCTCTGTAATGAAGCCGCATAAGATGGTGCAACACAGTCCCAGTGAACCGCTTGTCAGCCCAGGTGGCGCTGTCTGCCCGTTGGTCAACTCTCCTTCACATTGGCTTCGTGATCTCATTCATTATTCACTACACATGCCAGAACACTAGTGGTACACTTTGAAGAGATGCTTTCATGCGAAGGTATTCCAGTCACGTTTGAAGATCCAGCGGAACGTTGTACACCAGAGTACTTTCTAACTATGCACACCACGTTTATTACTGTAGTATAACTGTATCAATAGCCGTTCTGTCTTGCTATACTATCAGTGCACCAGGCACTCACAATCGCGCAGATTTCACATTAGTCCCGTTCAAACTAATGTCAGGTGCCGTTCCGTTCTTGTATTGCGGCCCGCTTCTTGAAGAACCCATTCCGCTGTCTCCGGGAGTCGGTTGTCCGCAATACTGTGGCAGGCTACGTCCTTCACAGAACGTCACTCAGATTGCCCGCTCCTTAACGGTAAAGCTTCAGATAGCCTCATTTGAAGCTGAACGGCGGAATTCCCGGCAGAGGAACACGAGTTCGAGAGACAGCGAGACCTGTCGCGCAGATGGCAAGTGACGCTAAGTACGAACAGCTGGTTCTGGCACCACTGCACGGAACTACAACTGGCTTGCCTCGTGTTGCCTTTGCTGCGAAGGCGTGCCTAGCGAAGCGTGCACATACCCGGAGATCTTTTGGTGACAATTTTTGGTTTCAGTTTTACATGCGCATGTCTCTCTCTCTCTCTCTCTCTCTCTCTCTTATTTACCCTCTGTTCTCTATGCAAACCTGGTGGCCACGCACAGCGCCATCCAAGTACGCCGCACAAGAGCCTGCTTATGCGGTTAAAGTCTAGTTTAGGCAGAGAGAGAAGGTGAAAAGACGCGAAGTGTAAAAGTGGTGGTGGGGGCAAGCTGGAGGACGGCTTAACTTTGTTGTTGCTGTTTCGCATTTCCTCTCAGTTAAGAAAGACAAAAGGGAAGAACTATTAACTCTCAAACGATGAGGGCCCTTACGCGCCCAAGTTCGTGATATATGGTAGTCAGTTCAGAACGTTAAGAACATGTGCGAAAGTTTAGCGCTTAATCTAGTGGCCCGTTCTTTCCGCTAGACAGGCGCTTGACACGGCAAAATAAAGAACAGTAGAGAAAGTCAATACTTGCTAATAGTTAATTAATTTGCTTTCGTGGCTGCTGCGTGCCAAAACCACGACTCAGTTATGCAGCGCATAGTGGTGGTAGGGTGCAGGAACTCTGGATTAACTTTGACCACTTGAAATTTCGCCGGCACTGAAACACCGCTGTCAAGGTCGGCATGGGTTTAGCCAGCGGGACCTTTCGATTTTTTCAATTTTGCTGGCGTATATATACACGCACACATACAAACGCACGCATGAACATACATACATAAAGTATGACCGAACCCAGCCTCTTCCCGAAAAAAAAAATTTCACCACGGCCCTGATGCCAGAAACTGGAGCCCACTTCCTCAAGTTAAGCAGCGTTACACCATACTTGCAAAGTTACCGATAAGAAACGGCACAATGCGTGTATACAAGCTTGCTAGACTAAAATAGACGTGCAACAACTAATCACCTGAACCAGCCTAGACATATTTGTCGCCGTCTCGACTAAAATGGAACATCAATACTAATCAACGTGATCATTATTATCATTATTAATTTCTTGTTATTTGCGGCCCAAACTTGATATTTGTGGATTATGGCATCACTAGTAGATAATGCGATTTTCAGCAGAGTCCGCCTTGTATCTCTTGCTAAAAAAAAGAGAAAACTTGTAATGCGCAAAAGAACTAGGCCTGCAGTCAAAAAACCACTACAGTTATTCAGTGTGCCTATGTACCGTAGTTTCCCCGAAATAACGCGCATGTGGGGATTTTCTTACTGCCAGTCTTGAAGCATTAAGTGTTTTTGTTTGGTCTTGTTTTTTCAGCAAAATTCGGCCAAGTGCTATTAAAAATTCATAATACTAGCGAACACACATAATGACACAGCACAACCGCCGCCGACAGCGTAGTCTGGTAGCGTGTGTTCGCTAATATTGACGCAAGGTAGGCTGGCAACTATAGTAGCCAGCCTCTGAGGAGGACAACGAAGTAGTTCTGTGTAGCGTGCTCTGGGGTTCACGTTTCTGGCCCTTGGGTTACGAAAGTAAACGCCCTGTTTTGTACCTGCGTACCTGTGTCTTTGTGACATATTCTGGTGGAGGTGCTGGGTACGATAGATGATACGGTCCCCTGAAAGCACCCCTGACGCAAGTCCATCGAGTAGCTCAGCCGAGCTTACCCCTGTGCACGTACGTTCCAGCCGTCGTCTCCAGCGACTCGAGCCATAGCACGGTTTGCTGCCTGAACGTCAGAGGACTATGAACCAAACACCACCTAACGTCACCGCGCCAGCACCAGCGCACCTGGTTGTCAACCAGCCCAAGACGCCGAAGACATTTCACGGAGCTACTTTTGAAGATGCCGACGACTGGCTCGAGCATTTCGACCGGGTCGCCGTCATCAACGATTTGGACCCCAGAGCGTATGCTACGCTATGTGTACTGCTTTTTTGAGTACTCCGCGAAAACGTGGTTTGAGAACCACGAAGCAAAGCTTACGTCATGGGATGAGTTCCACCGGCTGTTCCTCAAGGCCTTTGCCCGAGAGGACAGGAAAGAGACAGTGGAGCGTGCTATAGAGGCAAGGGTTCAAGGCCCTAACGAAAGGGTGACGACGTACATAGAGGACATGGATCGGCTTTTCAGGCGTGCGGAGCCCTCTATGACCGAATCCAAGAATGTCCGTCACTTAATGCGTGGTGTTAAAGAGAAGATTTTTGCGGGCCTGATTCGAAACCCACCTGCGACACTTGCGGAGTTTCATGATGAAGCCACTGCCACGGAGAGGGCCCTTAAACAGCGTGCCAGGCAGTATAACCGGGGTATACATCCAAGTGAGGTCACTCTCGGCAATGACATAAGCGCCATGCGAGAGCTCATCAGAGCTCTCATTAAGAAGGAGCTACAAAATATGCAGGTGACTGCTTCACCTGTAGAGCAGCTCTCCGTTGCGGAGATGGTATGCGCCTAGCTACGGCAAGCCGTTCACGCTCCCCAACCGTCCGAGATGCCCCAACAGAGGCACTGCGGCGAAATGAGCTACGCGGAAGCAGTGCGACGTCCTCCATCGTGCAGTTCACCCAGCGTGTTTTACACCAATGTGTGACGCGCTCAGCAAACGGAGGTAGGCTTCCGTCCTCGCAGCACGCCGTTGATCGCCGAAGCACGACCGAGGAAGAGTGACATCAGGTGTACACCCGACCACAGGTCCTTTGTTTCCACTGCGGGGAAGCCGGACACGTCTAACGAACATGTCCGTACTGCCGTATGGGTCTGCGTAGATTTTCGCCTAATTCCCCCTCGTCCACGACCTGGCGAGCGACCACTGGAAATAGAGAGTTTCATCTCGAATCGTCACAGTATCGAACATCGGTAGCACGAGCCCCGCTCGTCGTCCCCTGCTCGCTACAGGTCACCGGGCCCAGCATATACACGCGGCGCTCCTAGACGCCGTTCACCCAGTCCTGCAAGTCGGGAAAACTGACTTCAGTGACCTCCGGATGTAAGGCCGCTGACGCTAACTCTACGGAAGATCCTCCACTACGACGGCAGCGATAGCAGCAAAAAGATCTACAGACGCAGTCAAACGTGGTACGAAGAGTGGTGGCATCAAACATTGCGGTAACCGTGGCCGACGAATAAGTACTGGCACTAATCGACACTGGAGCAGACACTTCCGTTATGAGCATGGGTCTTGCCTGCAAGCTGAAGAAGGTTTCTACCCAGTGGGCTGGGTCGCAGATACGGCAGGACGCCATCTTCTCACTCCGGCGGGACGGTGCACAGCCCGAATCAGTATTCACGGATTTACGTATCTCGGAGAATTTGTAATACTGCCCAGTTTCTCGAGGGACCTAATTCTCGTACTGGACTTTCTGCGTGATAATGGAGCCTTGATTGATTTGCAAGAGTCGCAGGTGACGTTTCCTACGGCACACGCTTTAGCGCACAACCCTCACGACAGTTACGTCAATGCTTTAAGAATTGTTGACGATGACGTCACGTTACCGCCGAAGAGTAGCGTGTTGACCTTGGTACCCTGCGACGTTTTCGATGAATTCAATGACTATGAAGGTATTGCAGAGACAAATATCCCGCTGCTGCTCAAACGAAGCATCTGCATAGCCTGATGCCTTCTTCGGTTAGAGAATAAACACTCTCGAGTCCTGCTGACCAACTTCAGCAATGAGTTTCAGCACGTCCCTAGAGGCACCACTGTCGCTTTCCTCAGTGAAATCACCGACTTTTTCGATGTCAGCGCTTTAGATATGACTTCACCGCATGCAAAATCTTATGCCGACCTGGGCAGCCACATTCACGTTAATTCAGACTTGTCATATTCACTAAAACAGCGGCTGCTTAACCTTGTGACGGAATTCTCGGACTGCTGCTCCACAGCATCGAACGTTCAGCGTACCACCATTACAAAACATCGCATTGTTACCGAGGAGTCGGCGCGGCCTCTTCGCCAACATCCACACCGTGTGTCTCCGAAGGAAAAAGAGGTGATTAAGCGTCAAGTTCAAGAAATGCTGAATGATGACGTCATTCAACCCTCGACACGTCCGTGGGCGTCACCTGTTGTCTTAGTAAAGAAAAAAGACAACACACTACGCTTCTGCGTTGACTATCGACGGCTTAACAAATCACAGAACGCGACGTTTACCCCCTGCCACGGATTGATGACACCATAGACCGTCTACGCCATGCCTAGTTCTTTACATCATTAGATCTCAAGTCAGGGTACTGGCAAATTGAAGTTGACGAAGGCGACCGCGAAAAAAGCACGTTCGTGACTCCCGGCGGGCTCTACGAATTTAAAGTGCTGCCTTTCGGTCTCTGTTCCACTCCCACCACATTTCAACGCATGATGGACACTGTATTTGCTGGACTAAAGTGGCAGACGTGTCTTGTATACTTGGATGACGTCGTTGTGTTTTCAAGCACGTTTGACGAGCATCTTTCAAGGCTAAAAAGTGTCCTCACTGCAATAAGGAGAGCAAACCTTACTATCAAGCCCGAAAAGTGCTACTTTGGCTATCAGGAACTCGTTTCTCGGCCGCGTGGTGAGCCCGGGGGTGTTCGACCAGATCCGGAGAAGTTGGCTGCCGTTGCTGATTTCTCTCGTCCTGGAGGCAAGAAGGCTCTTCAGCGATTTCTCGGACTCTGTACTTACTACCGCCGTTTTGTCAAAGGATTTTCAAATATTGGGGAACATTTTACAAGACTGACACGGCCAGATGTACCCTTCGTATGGACGGAAGAACAACACGCCTTCGTAGAGCTACGCAATCGAGTGCAGACAGCTCCAGTGCTGGCACATTTTGACGATACTGCCGACACTGAGATTCACACGGACACCAGCAACGTAGGAATCGGAGCCATTCTAGTTCAATGGAAGGACGGCGCAGAGCGTGTGATCGCTTACTCGAGCCGCAGTCTCACAAAAGCAGAGGCTAACTACTCTACCACAGAAAAAGAGTACCTAGCAGTCGTTTGGGCCATTAGCAAGTTTCGACCCTATACCTATACGGCCGGCCATTTCGAGTGGTCAGTGACCACTCTGCTGGCTTGCCAATCTACGGGATCCATCAGGCCACCTCGCCCGCTGGAGTTTCCGCCTTCAAGAGTACGACATAACAGTGGTCTACCGATCAGGACATAAGCATATAGATGCTGACTGCCTGTCTCGTGCTCCTGTTTCCCCGACGTCATCTGACACTGAACAAGATTTACCGTTTCTTGGCATCGTCGATGTGGTGCGGATGGCTGAGCTTCAACGTGAGGACACTGAGCTACTACCTGTCATCCAGCATCTTCAAACAGAAAACGTTATCGTGCCACGCCGGTTCTCACGTGGATTAACATCGTATTGCCTGCGGAACAATGTTCTCTAGAAGAGAAATCTTGAGACCAGCCAGGAAACTTTTCTCCTACCCGTTCCAACGGCACTGCGTGAGGAAGTTTTGCAGGCGTGCCGCAACGATCCTTCGGCCGGTCACTTAGGCTTTGCTAGGACATTAGCGCGCATCCGACAAAAGTACTACTGGCCACAGCTGTATTCGTCCGTTCAGCGCTATGTCCGCACCTGCCGTGACTGTCAGAGGCGTAAAGTTCCACCCGCAAAGCCCGCCGGCTTCCTCAAACCTTTAGATCCACCTCTAGAACCATTTCAGCAAGTGGGAATGGATCTTCTTGGTGCATTTCCTACGTCAGCCTCAGAAAATAAGTGGATACTCGTCGCAACCGACTATCTGAGTCGCTATGCAAAAACCAAAGCTGTGCCTAGTGGAACTGTAGTTGAAGTCGCCAGATTCTTCGTCCATGACATTGTTTTGCATCATGGTGCACCTGCTGTTCTTATAACCGATTGCGGAGCAGAATTTACGGCACAGTTAGTGGAATAAGTCACCAAGCTGACGCACACCAACCACCGAAAACAACAGCTTATCATCCCCAAACGAACGGCTTGACGGAGCGGTTAAACAAAACACTGACCGACATGCTATCTATGTATGTTGATGTAGAGCACAAAACGTGGGATGAAATTTTGCCGTACGTCATGTTTGCTTATAATACCGCTGTGCAAGAGACCACACACCTAACACCTTTCGAGCTTGTTTTTGGTCACAACACAGTTAGACGCTAAGCTTCCCGTAGACCAGGAAACCAGCGGATATGACCGCGTCGACGACTTCGTTGAGAAAGCCGAGGAAGCCCGCCAGCTTGCACGGAACAGCATTCGCACGCAGCAAGATATCGACGCTCGCCGTAACAACCAAGGCCGAAGGAACGTCCACTATCAACCAGGTGACTATGTATGGGTGTGGACACCAGTTCGACATCGTGGGCTTTCGGAGAAGCTATTGCGACGCTACTTTGGCTGTTACGAAGTTGTGCGCTGCCTCAGTGACGTGAATTACGAGGTAGTTCTTCGAAAATCCGATACCAGTTTAAACCGAAAACGTCCACGTCCAGAAGTAGTCCATGTAGTAAGGATGAAACCGTAATACGCCCGCGAGGTATGAACACTTCGATCTTTTTCTTATTATGCACAACAGCGTGGGCATATGTTTTTTTTTTTTTTTCGTTGACGTGACCATCTTTTTTCATGGCCATTTCTAGCATCTTAGTCAATCGACCGGGACGGTCGCTCTTCAAAGGGGGGAATTGACGGAAGGTAGGCTGGCAACTATGGTGACCAGCCTCTGAGGAGGATAACGAAGTAGTTCTGCGGGCGCGTGCTCTCGTGCTCGTGCTTTTGGCATTTGGTCACGAAAGTAAACGCCCTGTTTTTGTGCCTGCGTCCGTGTACTTTTGTGACAATATCATCAATCGGTAGGGCCAATAGCAACACGCCTAGCTAATCGCATCAGCGTTTAATAAGTGCGTTCACACTTGCCGGAATTCACCGATAAGCTGCGTGACATCGAAACTTGAACCATAGCATCAATACAGGTGAAAAAGCGTGCAAGGTATTCAGGACGCCATTGCACAACATTTCCTTGTTTTTATTTAATTGTTTCATACTGACCTCATAATCCTACCTGCTAGCCTTTGCAAAACCTCAAAGGTTCTGACGACTCAGTTTCTTTTTATTTAACGTTTTCAAAGAGAGAAATACCCTAGCATGCGACCGTGTCGTGCGACGTAATAGAGTTTTGTACACACTTAACCACGAGCAGGTGAAGATTTTGGACATCCCGGTTTCGTAATGGGCGAAAGCGTTTCGTGGGGAAAAAATCAACACGACCCGGTACGCGAGCCTTTGGCCGCAATTTCGCGCAAGAAAAAAACAAAACGAGTGCAGAAAAAGAGCGAATAAGCGAGGAAAGACGAATAATGCGAAGGATATTCACGTTGAGTAAACCGACACGGGCATTTCGCCGCAGGAGATCTTTAAAGGTCTAAACCACGCCGTATTGCGCACTGAATTCATGTCTCATTTTGAACTTGAAACAGCCCTGTTGACATCTATCGAGTTCTCGTCCTCCTTTGAATCTTTCACCAATTTTACTGTTGAACAATGTGTACCGTGTGCATTTAATGTCTTTAGGTACAAGCGCTAGACCAGTATTCCCTTATAATACACAATGTCACAGTCATACCTCTTCATTATTGCATTTTGCTTTTTTGCATTAGCGGCTGGTCAACTTCTTTTCTTTTCTGTCGTTTTAAATGATTAGCAGCGTTGGAACAACACGTGTGTAAATAGGTTTATTGGCCGAACCAAACGGGCAGGTGGAAGATTCGAGATAGCGACAGGACGAGGAAGATGGAGGAGCTCGAGCGCCGACCTCGAGGTGCCTTACTCTGCGATGATGCTTGCTGTTCCCTTTTGTTGTCATCATTCCTTCATAATACGTGTATTTCTTTCCTACTTTTTGTTCTTCAAAGTGGGCCGGTGTTTTTTCCGCTTTTGTGGCAGTTGTCGGCGTGCTCCTTCTATATCTCCGTTATTTTCTAACATATAGAAAGGGCAGCAGGGTAGGATAAAATGTACACACCAGCTATCCTCTTAACATGGTAGTAGCAGTATTTTTGAAAAAAAATTACACCATCTTCCACTTAAGGAAACCATGTTTAGATGCAGAGCAGCGGTACTAACGCTTACACAGCCAGCGCTGTTGACGCTGACGCTCACCGCGGCGCTGCCCGGAGAGAAGCCTGGGGATGCGCGAAGCGTGCAGGTATAGACTGGTGTTTCCTAGTGGAACATCCAATCGCTGCTAACGGGCATTGTTAGACAGAACGCTCCAATTACATATAGAAACTCCCTGTCCGCATTTAATTCAACGCGCACGCTGCGAATTTTTATCGTTCAACAACGCGCATGAGAAATCTCCTGCCGGCCCTACCTTGGAGGCCAAAATCCAGCGCCCATATAAAGGGAGAGGAGGAGTGGCCAGTGAACGGCTGTGCAGCGCGAGCAGTCGTATCTTCAAACATGAAACTCGCTAGCAGACGCTGCCTGCATCGGCATCGTGAGGCGAGAGATGGAAGCGTAGGAGAGTGGGAGGAGACGCGCATGCGCAATGTGGGTGTGAATGCCGCGAGCAGGAACGCCTAGACGGGGGAGAGAATGAAGCTTAGGAGAGCTTACCGCGCACGCATGCGCAGTAGAGGTGGTCAAGCCTTACACCGGATTGAGCTCGATCAATGATGCTTCACATCTAAAATACCGAAAAGAGGAGAAAAAAACCAAATAAAGAATCGGAAACGAGAAAAGTAATCAATAGCACTATGTACATTTACTATATGTGGCCTATTAAAAAATTAGCATAGTATGGGCACCGTCAGAGGGTGATCGCATTTGTAGGTTACCACGAATAGAGTCCGTATACAGACCATGCCCTTATACATGAAAGGCATAACTATAAAATACGTTCGTTGACAACACATTACTGTAAAAAGAAGCAGTAAGGACTAGTGAAACAGTTTATTCAATTTGTTTTTATATATAAATGAATAAAGCTGAGGAAGTGTCGACCATAAAACTCCCGATTACTATAAGGGTGCTACCTTTTTGGTATACGTCATACTGGGAACGCAGGCAACGACTGCGCGTCCTGTTTCACCTGTAGAGCAGCTCTCCATTGCGGAGATGGAGAGCTCATTTGAATATAGAGGTGCGCGTTAAACAAGCCCCGACTCTCAGAACTAATAGTGGCTTTGCCAGTAGACCATCCTTGTGAATCATATCGTGGCTTTCGCTCTTAATAACCACAGAATTTTTATTTATTTATTTATTTATTTATTTATTTATTTATTTATTTATTTATTTATTTATTTATTTATTTATTTATTTATTTATTTATTGGGTTAGTGCTAGGCTGTGCTTCAACCTGTAACGCAGTGGCCGTCCACCTTCCGTTACAAACATCCAGGCTGAGAAAGTAAAAATGTATTACGCATATATCAGTTATCTCTCATCGTTTCACTGATTGGCGCCACTATGTTTTTACAACGAACCGAAACTGAAGACGACGAAGCTTCATTACTTTTGGCTCGTGCACACGCGCACAAAACTTCTTTCTTAGCAAGTGCAGAAGAAGAGAAGGACGCCGCCGCTCGAGCGCGAGTCCACCGCGTCCGACACAGTTCTTTTCCAGTTTGTGTCCACCTTTTGTCGGTACGAGAGACGAGACCTCGGCGTTGCTCGAAACTACAGGTACGTCATCACCGAGTCATCTACAAGTCGATAGCGTCCAAGATCCCAGATACTTTTAGTCGCTCCTCACAGCTATACCTTTCTCGCCGCTGTAGCCAGACAGTTTTCGAACGTCTACAACTGCGTGTACAGTGGTAAAGTTACCCACAGTTCTTCTTCCTCCTAATCCTTGTTGCTCGGCGTTCTCGTTTTGTTAAACTCGCGCCAAGGCAGCGTCTTGGTTTCTAACGCTGCATCGTACTTTCTTTCTTTTCTTGGTTACTCGGGAGGACTTGGTCAAGTGCTAGCTTGTCTTACGTATTTCTTGCACCTCCAAATAGTTCACGATACGCACGTGTGTGGCCTTGCTGTGTCACTAAATATATTATATTTCTCTTTTGTTCCACAGATAATCGGTACTGGACCGGGAAGCTATGAGTAAGGTAAGAAGTCCCAACTTAATATTTCAACTTCATAACATCTCGTCTAACTAAGACAGCGGTCACTCCTCGACCGTGCTGTATTAGTTTGCAGCACGAATAGACGTGCGAGAGAGGAGAAATATTTGGTGTAGAAATAGGGAGCCGATTAAGTACTGAATTTTATTTTGATGATAGTTGCAGAGTCACGGAACTCTCAATGGCGCACATAATACTTTTACAGCTTTCAAGTGAAAATTCGCTCGAGGCGTACCATCAAGAGTCGCAATAATTTTGAGTTATTCGTCGGGGTAACGGGTTAAGCTGTAGTAGTCTGTCCATATATACGCGAAGCAATGTCATCTTACTAACAAAAACGGAAAGAGATTGCTACGCGTGAGTTCAACTCGTATAATAATAATAATAATAATAATAATAATAATAATAATAATAATAATAATAATAACGGTTGAGTCTTAAAATCAAGACATGATTCTGAGAAACGCTGTAGTGGAGGGCTCCAGAAATTTCAACCACTCGAGGTTATTTAACGTGCGCCTAAATCTAAGCGCATGGGCCTCTAGCATTCTCGCCTATACAGCGAGAATGCTTCCATACTGACTCCTGGTCCAATTTTCGCTCACATTTGCTCTTGGGAACGGTTCCAAAGCAGGAAATGTGTGTGTGGGGGGGGGGGGGGGGTGCGTGCGCGTGTGTGTGTGTTGTGTATGTATGTGTGTGCGTGTGTGTTGTGCGTGTGGGTGTGCGTGTGTGTGTATGTGTGTGCGTGCGTGTGTGTGTTGTGTGTGTATGTGTGTGTGCGTGCGTGCGTTGTGTGTGCATGTATGTGCGTGCGAGTGCGTGTGTGTGTTTGCGTACGTGCGTGCGTGTGTATGTGTGTGCGTGCGTTGTGTGTGTATGTGTGTGCGTGCGTGCGAGTGTGCGTTTGTGTGTTCGCGTACGTGCGTGTGTGTGTATGTGTGTGCGTGCGTGTGTGTGTTGTGTGTACGTGTCTGCGTGCGTGCGTGCGTTGTGTGTGTATGTGTGTGCGTGCGAGAGTGTGTGTGTGTTTGCGTACGTGCGCGTGTGTGTATATGTGTGCGTGCGTGTGTGCTGTGTGTGTATGTCTGTGCGTGCGTGCGTTGTGTGTGTATGTGTGTGCGTGCGTGCGAGTGTGTGTGTGTGTGTTTGCGTACGTGCGTGTGTGTGTATGTGTCTGCGTGCGTGCGTGCGTGCGTTGTGTGTATGTGTGTGCGTACGTGCGAGTGTGTGTGTGTGTTTGCGTACGTGCGCGTGTGTGTGTGTGCGTACGTGCGCGTGTGTGTGTGTGTTTGCGTACGTGCGTGTGTATGTGTGCGTGCGAGTGTGTGTTGTGTGTATGTGTGTGCATGCATGCGTGCGTGCGTATGAGTCAGTGAATGACCGAGCGAGTGAGTGAGCGAGCGAGCGAGTGAGCAAAGGGTGCGTCTGTGCATGTGTCCCATGCAAAAACACGGCAGCAGACATAATGCATCCATGTGCCAGAGATTTCTCAACAGACTACTTCGCTTTGGAAAAAAACGCGTTTTTATGCAGAACTTTCCGAGGATCGGGAAAATTCACGATGTTATTAACTAATGCTCCCAATCACGGTGTTATTAACTAATGCTCCTTTAAATATTCGTGGCTGAGAATTTTACTTTCGCTTGGAGCAGTTTTTTGAAAACGCGAAACGAAAGAGGAGCAGTAGACGTGTGAACGGCGCCAATCCTGCGTGCAAATGTCCGTTGTCCTCTGTTGTAGCTGCGCTGTTTAAACTTTTAGATAATCACAGCAAATTTACAACACATAGAGCATACTCCTCAGTCAACTCCACGATCGCACAATCGACGCCCTCGCCTCAACTAACGTACGATTTTCCGAGGTAGTTCCGTGCTTGGTGCTCTGGAAAGGCTCTCTCATCAACTACACAGATGAATCCACTAGAGATCGTCCACGCATGCTAGTTGAACTGAGCGTCAGCCCAACTAGCAGCACTGTACGCCACATTCTGCCTGCGACATATGCTGAGTAGAGAGAGGAGGGTGGTATAAGCACGACCGAATCGAAATTCAGACGGCGTCTGATGCGTGTGAATAAGTCATGCACCGCGCCGCGCCCAGCCGCTAACTCTGTGTGCAAGTGAGCAACCGAGAGCCTACCGACAGAGGCGACCCGCTCACTCGAGCTCGCTAGTGAACGCGCACTAGATGCACCAGCAAGCAACGGGTTGCACCGCCCTCAGAGTCGGACACCCCTGGTAACCAATCCCCCCCCCCCCTCCCCGCCCGCCTGTCCCTCCTCCGCCAGGCCCTGACTCGAAAAGCACGGTGAAATCACGAAAGGTATGGGCCGTGCTTAGAAACGCTGCGGTTATACATGCACTGCGTTGCACGTACTGCCGCTATGCTGCTGCCACGCACGCCTCAACGATTCCGTGCAGCGCAGCAGAGTCTGAAACATCATGTCGGCTAGTGACGAGAGAGGGCTGCGTGTTTCTCTGAAGGTATTGGCGTTATAAGGATAACCACAATACTGCCATTGTATAAAAATAAGCTAGAAGCAGTTACCGACTGCATGCGAACGTAACTTTGCTATTATACCAGCTGATAGACAGCATCAGTCTATGAGCGGATGTATAGTATGCCAGCTTAAATGATAGTTGATGTGACGCAAATTATTGTTACACTCCGTTAACACTGCACTGCCTTCAAGATCAGCCCAGATTCTGCCTTGAGAATCGGAAATCGTCGCTCCCTCTTTCAGGGTGAGGCTGAAAGGGCGATGGGAAGAAAATGCGATTATTACTTTTTTTTTACAATCCAGAGTGACACATCCCTAGATCTGTAAGGACAGATCCACGTTAAATTATGGAATGCTAAAAAAAGGTAAAAGTAGAGACAGCAGCAATACTGAGATAATACGAAATGATCGCATATAATATGGCCCAATACGAAATTGCAAAGTACTTTGAGTGATCATCAACGCGAACAAACGAACGGAGAAAACAAACCACCTTGAAGTGGCGGTCTTCTACACATGAAAAAAAGAACACTAATGGGGTGTGTAAATTGTTTAATGGTGGACTAAAATTTGAAGCTATTTGACGAATAGTTCTTGTGATTAGCTGACAGCTCGACAAAAAGTGTGACTGAAAGTAGAACAGCCAAGTACAAGCGCCTTCTCGCTACTCAAGTTCTAATTAATGGAAAAACACGGTGGTAGAAGGGAGCAAAGTGAATGCAAATCAAATGTTTGCTCTTCCATAGGAGAGTATACACGTCGACGCCGCTTTTCGTAGCGAGAGCTACATTGCGCGTATTTTCGCCGTCTCGCTGTGACCGGTGGCCGCACGCCACGAACTAAGCCGTTGCATAGCAACCACTGAAGCTAGCAGTGCCGCTTGTCGCGCCCTCTGGCATGACATCAAAGGAGGAGCCAAAGTAATCGCGTTGCAACAACAGAGGAGTGGTCGGCGTTGCATCTTAGGGGCGGCTGAGTGGAATTCGTTGCCAGATATAAAATGTGAGTAGGAGAGATTGAAAAAAACCAGGCTTCGTCGTCGGAACGAAATCAAGAGGAGGCAGTGAGCCGAGGAGACCGATGTAGAACGAGCCGCAGGCCTCATGAAGCATAACCGTACAGAGAACAAAGCTAAACAATAAGATAATCGCAGCTCTCACTACGCAAACTAAGGCATAACTGATTGAAGCCACTGTATTTTTTTTTTTTGCAGCAAAGCTGTGCACGGTACGGAAAAACCAAAACTTGTCCTTCATACGTACTAGAAAACACCTATAGCGGGTCTGTGCCGCTGTAACCTGGCAACCGCACTAATCACAGCTGGTCCACTAAAAATTAAGAAAAAAAAACACGGGTGACAAACACCATTTAGGATTTTTGGACGGACGTAACCAATAGTGGAGTAGTACTTTCATGTACAGCTAGGATTACCACAGTTATTACATCGGGGCCACACGTTTCAGCTTCGCTCTAAACGACCGGAGTACTTAAGCGGTGATGTTTGTTCTTGCTGCTTATTCCGATTTGGAACAGCTTGCTGACGTCCCACAGAGTAGGTGCTTATACTACACTAAATGGTTAATACCACGGGAGTAATTAATTTGCTCACAGACAGATTTGTGTTGTGTAGGGTGCTCTGGAGTAAAATATCTGAGTAAAGAACGTCGTTCTCATCGAGAACATGAGAGACAAGGAGTAATAACGTTTCACACCGCATATCTCACTCGTCTTGCTTGTCTAGACAGCCCCCGCTTAAGTGCGCCGCAACATGCACCAACTTGTCAGCATATACCTCATTTGGAACGCACCACAGATACTTTTCGTGTGTCTTATCATTCAGTCAGCAGTAGGGCCATCAGAGGCGGACAGCAGGACAAGCAGAGGTGTAGCTGGGATTTCGGAGGACCATACAGGGGGGGAAGGGATGTTAAGCGCGAGTCATATGACCACTTACCCACCTCCCTCTCTACGCCCTTTTTATGTATGTTATTGTCTGTGGAAACATTTTGTATAAAGCACAAGAAAATATACATGCACATAAGTGGACGCCTGCGCTTTGTTTCTCGACCTATGTATATGTCTATTTTCTTTCACCTTTAATGTCCTAAAAGCATCCATCATATCGACCTGCACCTTTACCGCAGTGGCGTAGCGGTCACGGTACTCGGCGGCAGATTCGAGGGTCGCGGGTTCGATTCCAGCCGCCGCGGCCGCACTTTGATCAACGTGCAATTCTTGAGGCCCGTGTACTGAGCTATGTCAGTGCACTTTATGGGACACCTTTTTTTTAATATCCAGAAGCCTCCGCTAGGGCGTCTTCCATAAATATATCTGGGGTTTTGAGACGTAAACCCCAGATATCGCTCTTCTTATCGCCCTACATCAAAAGTTGCAAGGCTGTTTGTGTGCTTGTTCGTAATATGATGATAAATTGCAATGATTTCAGGAACTATTAATAACATCGTTCCACCCACCCCCTTCTACCCCTTTATGACAGCGTGTATGGCGAAATACTACTCTCTATGTTTGGCGGACGCGAACGTGAGGCTTTCCACTGCACTGCACGAAGTACGCGAGACTCGGCGCACTGCACAGACGCGGTAGTACAGTGCTGGATGAAACTTGTAGGCTGTCCGATATAGAGAGGGCCGCCTATACTGCTTCCCAGGGGTGGATAGCATAGAGGAGGAAGAGGTTGGGGATGGAGGAGAAAGTAGAAAACCGCACAGTGGTGTGGTTTGCGGAGGCGATCCGGCCGGTGGGCGCGATGCACCCCTCCTCCCCCCCAGCCTCCTTTCGTGGACGCGTGGAATTATTTGGTAGGTCGACGGCGGGCTAACGGGGAACGGGCGTGTGCAGTTGTCTATCTGGTTGGCAAGGCCCGACTACGGGCCTTCTCCAGTGTACACCGTTGTCGCGAGTGGGTTTTGCGACCTCGTAATGCTCGTGCCGATACGTTGTAAGAAAAGAAGCGTACGTGCTTGAGTCCCGACTTCTAAATCCAACGACTCTCCGAAGAGAGTAGAACTATTCTCCGAAAGATAGTTCACGTGTGTTTTAAAAGAGAGTCACACACGTGTCATGTCCTACCTCACGCACAAAAAAAAGAGTAAAACGACTCCTAGAGTGTGTATATACAAGATAAATCTGTGTAAAGTACGGCCCGTATGAAAAGAGGGAGGAGGTAGGTGACCGTTGAGGAAATTTAAAAGACCCATAAGACAGGATGAGGGTGGGGTCTCACGTTGTTTCGCACATGCTATATATACCACCGTGGCCGGAATGGCGGAAGCTTGAAAACGATAACAGCAACAATGTTCGTTGAATGTTGTGAGAGAGCGACGGTCTTTTAAGAAAGAACTCGATCTTACTGCGTACGTACAACAATCGATCAGTCGGTAGTTGCTTTTGTCAGCGAACTGGGGGCGCTGGAGGAGAACACAGACACGAAGCAAAGAGGAGGCACACAGCACGAATGCTCCTCCTTTGGCTTCGTGCGTGTGTTCCTCCCGCGCTCTCAGTTCACTGAACAATCATGAACTACCAACTAGCCACCCTTTTAATCCTATTGTAGTTGTTTTTTATTACTGGTTTTCATCGGTGCGTGAATATTAGCGGGCAAACGGTACACCTTCCATCGAAATTCAATTAGCTCTCATTTCCTTGAGTTGAGTCAGCAGCCAACAGTTGCTGACATTAGCCAATATACCAGCGAATACCCCAATCACTTATGACAGTTACAATACAAACTCCTGTACAAACTAAAGAGTTTTCTGAAATTGACTAGAGTTGACTCTGTCGCTGCCATCGTTCAGCGACCATGGGAATGATGGGTAGTACACACATTTGCCTAGTCTTCGTATTTGCTGGCGGCGAATCATACTTGCGGCTTCGTTTATTGCTGTGTTTTGATTTTGTTTTGAAAGAAAGATTCAACCCTTTTGAACTTCGTAACCCGATTTGGAAAGGTAAGTCTAAAAGAATAAGGTGGTGAAGCGCAACCGCTGAACATTTGCTGCTTTTTGTTTCGTGAGAAAATAACTCCAAGCCACACGAACACACACGGAGCCAAAAGCAGGCCAGAAGTACGAAGATTAAACAAATGTGTGTGCTACCCATCATTCCCATGCTCGTTGAAGCGCCGTGCGTTGCAGCTCCCATAAACACTAGCGCCCGAGTTCTCTCTAGTGTATATTAGGAAACTATATGGTACAAACCATCAATGTTTGCCTATATATAACGTATGCACTAAAGCTAACGCACAAGAAATACGTTTTAGTAACAGGCTCAGCAGCGAAACCGCAGTGTTTGCAAGAGAGTGTGTATGTGACGAAATGGCCTCTAAAATGTTGGCAACGAGGCGGTCGGGGACAGAACGACATATTTTGAGTATTTATATTGTGTTAACGTACAAACACCAATAACAGCACTGCAGAAACCATAGCGCTAAATACTCACGGTCAATACTGGAGCTTAAGGGAAATTTTCGGCCAACTCATACCTTAATCGGTCGTGTGTTGACCACAGGGTTGCAATTGAAAAGGCGCCTGAGCTCGAGCCAAAGTAGCCATGCCATTTAATATTATCCTCAAAGTGGTAGCCAAATGGAACAGGGGCGGTGTTACGAACAGTCTTTACTACTGATGAATAAATAAAACCCTTTCGAATAAGTAAAACAAGAAATTTCGAAGTAGCCAGTAAATACCCATGGCATCAACTGGAAATTTTTGTCGCCAAACGGGTCGAAAAGTATCCACTTCGGCGCAAGGAAGGCACCATGGGCCACTCTGCTTAACCATGACCCCATGGGTTTCTACAAGACGACGAGATACAGCACGACCAAAGCTTCTGCCTACTAACGACAGTATTCGTCGCAATTGTTGTGGTGGTATAGCGTGGCGCTGATGGTAAACAAGTGGTATGCCTTGCCTATTGAATATTCCAGTGCGAGAGAAAAAGTAAACCAATTCAAAAAAAAAAGAGAGAGGGGGGAGGATGCACGTCGTGCAGGAGCTCTCAATGAAAAAAAAAATGAAGATTGTGTGAGAAACGAGGAAGGCAACAAAAAGATACAAAAAAGAAGACAGCGGATCGACCCACAACTCCACCCCAACGCTGAATTATGAATTAAAGCTCGCATGCCCGTCTCTCCGGTGGCACTCGCCTCACAGCGCGGAATCGAACGTGGTTTTGTTGCCACACCGCCCACTTCTTTATTTTTTTATTACTTTTTGCCAGTCTTTGCTTACTCACGTACGTATCACCTCTCATCGCTTGTTCTTTTAGGTACTCCCTTTTCGCCTTTATTTTTCTGCTCATTGATGTAGTGGAACGTGACATAAGAGAAGAAGAAAAAGGCCAAAGTAACATAAGTATAGGCAGACACTTCGATCGTCGGTGTGACGGCAGCAGCGGTGCAAGTGTGTGCGAGTGTTGCTTTTATTTCTTTTCTTTTGGTCATCATTCTTCAACTTCGAATGCGGCTCAATGCTAGCACATAAAAAGGGCTTGTAGAACACCATCACTCAGTCAATCAGTCATTCAGTGAAGCGATAACGAGGAATTAGGTTGTGTGCTTGAGTCTACACTACGAGCTTGAGTCGATAAGACTAATAAATATACGGACGAATCTATCTATCTATCTACGATAACATAACATAAATAGCCCCGCCGCGGTGGTCTAGTGGCTAAGGTACTCGGCTGCTGACCCGCAGGTCGCGGGTTCAAATCCCGGCTGCGGCGGCTGCATTTCCGATGGAGGCGGAAATGTTGTAGGCCCGTGTGCTCAGATTTGGGTGCACTTTAAAGAACCCCAGGTGGTCTAAATTTCCGGAGCCCTCCACTACGGCGTCTCTCATAATCATATAGTGGTTTTGCGCCGTTAAACCCCACATATCAATAACATAACATAAATAATCATACCACAATTAACACAACATGCAAATCTCGTCAAGGCACCAAGGTCATTTGTTAAGAGGACACTAAAGCCAACTATTAAGTCGACGTTATTGTTGAAATGGCGGTCCAGAAACCTCCTAGTGTAACTTTCGTGCCAGAGAAGGGTCTATTTTGAAATAAAATCACGTTTTATTGCTCCGCATCGACTTAGCGCACTTAAAATTACCCGCCTCAAGCAGCGGACAGACCGGACCGCCTTACGTCAATGGTATCGTGCACAACGTTGCCCGGCTTCGCTGCGCTAGTAGCAGCAGACCGAAAGCAGTGCGAGCCACAGCAGCAACAACGGCCATTGCTCAATTTCCCGTCATTGGCTTCGAGATTTCAGACGCTTTTGTTTCAACTGCGCCCCGCTAGATGGCACTACCTGTCCCATTTAACCACGCGAAAGTTGAATTTTTGAACCACTTGCGCCTTTCCCTGTAGTAACATCCGGCGTTTTTTTTTTTTTTCATGAATCAAACATAAACGAACAACCAGCATTTCATTGCGTCTCCTGATGCACGGAGGTCCTTTATCTAGTGCAGTTAGATCGATTACTAGTGAATAATTGTAGGCGGTCCGTCCGATGTCATCGCGATCATACTGAAAATGTCCTACTGCGGCGCTTGTGTTCTTGTGCATTTACTTTAATTTCTCGGTATGTAGGGAACTGTTGTTGATAATGTTGTCGTTTCAGATGTTGTCAGGCATTAAGCTTTCATTCTAACGTAAATTGTTATTTGACATTAGTGTCTCTTTAAGCGTGGCATATCCTAGAATGCACATGCATGCCTGGGAAACACGTGGTCTTGAATGACATGCTGGTAGATGAATGTATTGCTTTATCTCAAAACCAAAGAATACGGCGCATGCAGATCCTGATTGACTGCGTCGCGTTCCATCTTTTATATCACTTACATGTACATTTGATGGGTTTTTGCCGCCGCCGTTGCCGTCATGTTCCGCATAAAGTCGGCCATTGATACCATCCCCCGCGTATCGTCTGCTCTACCCAAGGTTAAAAAGCACGGCAGGGGGAGCGACGAACGCGGGTGAAGCAAAGATAAAAGGAGCTGGCCCATCTTTGGCGCTGGTGCGGTGCATGCGATAACATCTCCCGTGTTTAAGAATTGCTATTGAACGCTGCTCAAGCAGAGAAAAAACGTCCTTCAGCGCTCGCCGTGAACAATCATGAAAAAACTCGAGGTTGGGGGAGGAGGGGGGGGGTGTTCGACTAGCAACTAAGAGCTTTAATTCTAAAGACGTGGTCGCGGTCGCTGGTGCGCGCACTAACTCGGCATGTATCAGCGGACGACTCGTATACCCGTCTACACGCTGTGCTCTCAACGCGAAGACACTGTGCGAAATCCTGATCTCTCCCTGGAGAGGTCATGCTCTTTTACACCAACGTTAAGCAGAGCTACGCGAAACCAAATGCTTGAGATTCACCTGTCAGCTTTACCTCATTGTTGCGCCCATGTGGTGAAACTGCTATTTTTTTTATGACTGCACTTCAATTCACGTTGCACAGACTTCACGGTTCTTTCCTCTTCATTCATACCGAAACAACTGCATGAGTAAATATCTCCATTTTTAGTAAACTATAAATCCACAAAACGTCCATTTGGAAAAAGCAGAACAATAGAAACAGAGACAGAGAGCAGAGACGTGGCACTAACAACTGACGCTTATTTCGGAAAAACCTTCCTCTCAAGTCCGTATAACGCATGCGCAGATGACAAAATCAAAAGTCCAGGCAAGCTAATCTAAGTAAATCACCTTTGTACTAAAACAAACATTCTTTCCAGGTGAGATAAACAGAGGGAGCGCTGACACATTTGTCAGGACCCAGTTTCCAGATATATGAAATGCCTCAATATTATCCCGTTCACGCTGCGTCCTAGCCTTGCCTAAGTCTTACCCTTTCCACGCCCCCTTCCGACAGCTTTCTGTGCCTAAGGTAGTTTAGCATTGAGTGTAGGAACAACGGCATGAAGCGATACGACCACGTGACGATGTCACGCAAAGACGCCACTGTGCGACGCACGCCATATCTTGAAGTCACGATGATGCCATGATTACGTCAAGACTTTTTATGAATGGAGATGTGATGATCACGAGTTACGGTGACGGCATCATGTGATGGCATATTTCCCATCCCGCGTGCTGACGGCGATGACACGGGACGCCGACGAAAAATTTTTTTGTGCATCATGGGACACAATGTTTATGCTTTAACAAGAGCGATGCCACCGTCTTTTGAGAGCCCAAACACGTACACGTACACGTGTTTAGCTTCGATTTTCGCACACTATTTGTTCTTGTGTAAATGGTTGTTGTTTTTGTTTGTTTGTTTTCTAAATGCTGCGGTGTTTTTGATGCCGTAGAGTAACAGAATCACGCTTCCTGAAGAGAAAACTTGTATTTAATGTCATTGTGAAATCAGAAGTAAGACACATTTACCAAATGCGCTTTTAACTAAGTGTAAAAGTTGTGTAACATGAAGGGTCCTACTCTATGCGGTAGTGAGCTGTGGTGCGAATTATCAAGCGTTTTGATCTCATTAAAACTCGTGTTTCTCCTCCTCCTTGGGGTTCCTCATGAACCTCAAGCTCATGTATCAGGGACGACTCAGTGCTCTCTCATAGTAGAGTACCAAGTACTCTAAATGGTTAACCGGTTATTCTAAACACACCGTAGACTACTTCACAGGTGAGTTTCACAATAAAATCACGGGACGGCTCTGTGCTCTCCCTTAGTCCACGATTTGTGCAATCTGCGTACCTAAGGACTGGGATGGCTCTTTTCTCACACAGCCGAGTACCAAGTACTCTAAATTGTTGAACACATTTTCAAAACCAAGGTTATAACCGGGACAGTTTATGGCTCTCCCATATTAGAATTCGTGTAGTGCTCTGAAGCGTTCACAATGCGTTCTTACCACGTGTTTCATCCTTAACCGGGACAACTTTCTGCTTTTTGAGTATCAAGTACTCCAAACCGTAAACCACTTTCTCTAAACACGCATCCGTATACTGGGTTACTTAACCGCGGCAGCTGTTGGCTCTACCACAGTGGTGTACGTGGAGTGCTCTAAAGCGTTCACAATGTATCTAAACACAGCTGTCCTTTGAAGCTGGGATAGCTTTTTGCCCTCCCGTAGTAAAGTACAGCGTAAGTTTTTACGAAAGGGAACACGGGAGCGCATGGCCTGCGTGCTTCGGCAGGCTGCTGGCAGCGCGTTGAAGCGGGAGCGAAAGCAAGCACAGCCTCTCTTCGCGTCATCTCGTGGCGAGCAAAACAACCAATCGTTGCTGATATGCAACCAGCGAATACAATAGTTCGACCCCCTCTCCCTTCAAGGCGATTACCGGCCTCTTTCGTAGTCACAATAGAAAGGGAAATCACAAAAGCTTGTCGGACATCATGCTCGCTTTTGTAAATTTGATTAAATGATATTTAAAAAAAGTGGCTGACATGGTCTGACTTGTGTCCCCCCTCGTGTTTTTCCTGAATTTACGATACTTTTTTTTGATATGCTGGTAGTTTTTTCGTAGTTACCATCAAAACAAAACATAATACTGAGCTCGGTCTCTCGTTTAAGGACAAAACCTGGTGCCCTCGTCGCAAAGCTATAAAAACGACGTGTAGGTGGGGCTGTCATGACGGCACATGACAGAGTGTCTTATGCAATGACTGCACTTAACGGAGGCGAGCTTAGGACGAATATGAATTTTCATGGTTATTAGCTAATCACCTGGCACACTCGAAGAGACCGTGAGCCCCATGCATGTAAAAGCAAACTGAACTCTGCGTATCGGAACGTATATGCCTCGGTCACAGATACTGTAATAAAGGGCTTTAGCTTTCGCTCTGCCCCCGAAGTCGATTGCGATATCCAAAGTGGCTTATTTTTTCTATGGTTCTGGACGTTTTTCTCCGTCACGTAAGCGCGGCACTTCTCTCTTGCGAGGAAACTTAATGAAACTGGCCGAGCGTTATTGCATCCGCTTTTGCCGCCTATTTGACATCGATCTCCCGTGAGTCGTAAGTGAGGTTCGTAAAATGAAATGAGCACACTTACGTTACATACGTTTTCTTCACTTCATAAAGCCATATTTTTTTTTACGAACACAGCCAGTACCTGGGTTCCATGGGCTCTCACGCGGTTCTCTCTCGGGACAGAGGGGAGCGAAGTTTTCTACAGCAGTCCCCGCCATCCCTTAATGCCGACCACCTTGCACCTGCCTTCTACTGAGGCATGATAAAATGCTTTGTTAGGCACGTTGCTTCAATGTAGAATAAATCTGAGCGCCAACAGACCGACCATCTCTCTAGGAAAGTCGCCCCGCCACGATGGTCTAGTGGCTAAGGTACTCGGCCGCTGACTCACAGGTCGCGGGATCCAATCCCGGCTGCGGCGGCTGCATTTCCGATGGAGGCGGAAATGTTGTAGGCCCGTGTGCTCAGATTTGGGTGCACGTTAAAGAACCCCAGGTAGTCGAAATTTCCGGAGCCCTCCGCTATACGGCGTCTCTCATGATCATATGGTGGTTTTGGAACGTTAAACCTCACATATCAATCAATCATCTCTAGGAAAGCCGAATGTCCCGATGTCGGCCACCTTCAAAGAACCGTGTCGCTTCTCCGTGGCAGCCGCAGGCACGGCCGGGCTAGACTGCACTCAGTGGACTACACCTGTGCGCGCTTGAAGAAGGGAGCGCGCAGGTGCATTCTAGCCCGGTCGTGCCGCAGGCGACCTCGTTCACCGGTTACACGCTTGGGAGCAGCACTGTACCATTGCGTTTACGGTCTATCACGTGGCTTCTTTTCAAATTCCAACGGCTTTTTTTTCTAAAACGCGGGAAAAAATAACATCACGAGATATATCGCACAGGAAACAATACAGTCAGTGGTTTCTGAAAATACTCTGCAGCTCAGGGTTCACATTTGGGGTTTTCAGTCAATTATTAAAAACGAAGGTAACGAAAAGAATTAATACTTTACGTTTAAATGAAAGAGTATTTATACGCTAGTGCGAGTATATGTTTGGTTATATTTATCTTCGAGTGTCTTTCATTTTCAAAGCTTTGACTCAAGTTATGTTGGACAACCTGTATACCAGCGTATCTATATTGTGTACAGCATATTTTTTACATGTGGGTGTGCGTGCGTATGTCTTCCTAGCAGCGTTAACAAGGCGAACGCCTTATATAACCCCTTAACCCCGCCGCGGGGGTCTAGTGGCTAAGGTACTCGGCTGCTGACCCGCAGGTTGCGGGATCGAATCCCGGCAGTGCCTGCTGCATCTTTGATGGAGGCGAAAATGCTGCAGACCCATGTGCTTGCATATGGGTGCACGTTAAAAAAAATCCCAGGTGGTCGAAATTTCCGGAGCCCTCCACTACGGCGTCTCTCGTAATCATATGGTGGTTCTGGGAAGTTAAACTGCACATATCAATAAATATGTATTCCCTTAATCGCGTTTTGGTGGGCTAAATTCTCCCCTGCCCCTACAGAAACGCTTATGTAACCCATCGGCCGAAAAATCCGGTGTCAATAGGCGGCGTCAATCAGCCGCGGCGTGAACACAGATAGTACAAATATAATCTTGACGTTAATATGCAAATGTAATAACGTCAATTGATCAGGATTACAAATTAAAGCGAGTTCAAAGTGAATTCCAAGTGAATGAGAGTACAGTGAAGTGGAATGAATATGGCTCAATGCAGCTAAAGTTAATGAATAATGAGTCAACCAGCATTAAAGTGCATCACACGGCTGAAGTATGAACCAAAAATGAATCAAGATACTCAGCTGCGAATCAAGAGTGCATCAGCGTACATCAGACTGAATCAGCTGAATAAAATTTATCCCAAATGCGACTCAGAAGTTGCTGAAGCGATACAAGCGTAAATCAAAGAACATTAGACAGAATCAAGTAAGTCAGGTGTCAATCATGAAACTTCACAGTGAACCAGCGTACATAAATTCAATGAACAGTGCGTCCACGTACATGAATGTGAATTAGCTGAATCAAAAGTGAATTGAGCAAATTGAGTGGGAATCAATAATAAATCAAGTAATCAAAGTGTAAATCAATGCTCAGTAAAGTAAATAAAGGATGATTAGAGTGAGGTAATAGTGGCTCATAGAGCGCAGGATTTCGGCAGTGGTGTCATTTGCACTAACTCAAGCGACGCCGCGACTCATGTTTGTAGCATCCAGCAAACACATTTTCCCCCTCATGAGTCTATCACCCCATTGCTCTTTTCATAAAAGCTTCTAATTTAGGTGTACGAATTTTTACTGCAGTTGTCATTATGAGCAGCTGCGTCAAGATAATTTTTGTGAAGTGTGAAATAAAAACTTCTTTTAGTTACTTTTTTGCCGCGTTTTGCCAGAGCTAGTTCCATCTTATGGCTGCCAATTTTTTATAATTTCACTGCCTCAGCTTGAGCATTTCGCCCTTAGTGCATCTCACACAAAGTGCAACTCGTTTCTGGTGCATCTCACAATGTAAGTCACACCTAATGCAGCCCACACTAACTGTATCTTCAACTTAGTGCAATCACACCTAATGCATCTCGCACCGAGTGCATTTCATACCTAGTACACCTCACACCAAATGGAAGTCACACCTAATGCAACCCACACCTAGTGCATCTTAAACTCAGTGAAACTCATACCCAAAGCATCTCGCAACTATTGCATCTTGCACCGAGTGCATGTCACACCTAGTGTTCCTTGCACCTAGTGCGTCTCACACATAACGCCAGTCAATCTACTGTAACTCAAACCTAATGCATCTCGCACCTAAGGCTACATACCGAGTACATCTCACACGTAGTGCATCTCACGATAACGTATCTCACACCTAGTGCAACTCCCGCCAAGCGTGCTGTATGTAATGACACTGATCCCCATTCCAATGCGGTCCCCATGTTCATCCTCCGTGTTCTTGAACGCACCGTCTAGTCAATTCTGACTGGTCCAGAAGGTTTTAGGGGCGAAGCTCCATAAGGCGTGGATCTGTCCATCCCTTGTATGTATGTAGTAGTACGTAGCCACCAGTGGCACATACCCGCTCTAGAGCGGGTATGTGCCATAGGGTATGCGACATGGGAGGAGATGGCGGTACTTGGAGTGTTCACTAGATGGACGCACGGATTGATGGACAGACAGACTAGCAGACGGACGGAAGGATTGATAGACGGGCGGGCGTATGGATGGATGGACACACGAACAGACAGACAGACAGGCAGACAGACAGACAGACAGACAGACAGACAGACAGACAGACAGACAGACAGACGGACGGACGGACGGACGGACGGACGGACGGATGGATGGATGGATGGATGGATGGATGGATGGATGGATGGATGGATGGATGGATGGATGGATGGATGGATGGATGGATGGACGACAGACGTACACATGGACAGACTGATCGACGCATGGATGGTTGCGCGGATGGACGGAAGTAAGAACAAACGGATGGACGGAAACACGGACGGGCTGATGGACGCTTCGTCCCAATCATCATCATTCGTTCTGTGGATATGCTGCCATTTTTTTATCGCTCGCGTGATTGGCCCGAAATGCCACCATTGCGAAATTTCACAACATAGCGGAACGCGGCAGTGTCCTGAGCAGCGTACCTAGAGCATCTCAATCCCACTGCTGCATCTCGCGCACCACGTGTACTTCAAGAACCTACAGATGAATGCAGTCATTCAAACGAGGCGCCTTATTCGTTTCACAGATATACAAAATACTCTTCGCAGCAAGCGTGCTGCCATCTGTGACCTCCCGACGCGTTGCGCGTTTTCCGTTACCTTCCATGCAGCGCCGCTAGATACCGCCACAATAGGCTAAGTTTACTGACGCAATCGATTCGTTTTCTGCGCAGGCGCAGCGCATGCGCGCTCGTACGCGACGACGACGCTCGCTTGGCGGACCCCCGGCATCATCTTGCCGCGATGTTTCTTTTATGTACGCCCTCACATCGGTGAGAGTGGAACCAAGCTAAGACCACAAGTATCGGCGTTATCGTCCGTGCAAACACGCCGTTCATCGTTGAAAGTCAAGCAAGCCGTTTCCGTGCGAGGACAGCGGTAAACAAGGTGACTTACATCCCCAAACCAGCGTGTCGTCTGCTACAGGATTTTTTTTCCTCATCTGTAAAAAAGGTGACTGCGCGACGGACATTGGAGCAAGCCGCGGGCCGACGCCAGGCATCAGCACCCGAGGAAGAAGCCTATAGGTAACCCACGCCAAATATGCAACGCTCTAGCGGCTTCCCCGGCTGCGTATTTATAAACCGAGGCCTTGCTGCTGCGGGAGTCTCGCAATTCTGTCGACGTAGGGCCATTGCGCGTGCGAGGCCAGCCGCCGAAATCTCTGTCGTGCGGGAAAGCCTGCGGCGTAGGCCTACTACAGCCCATCTGTGACGCGCTCCTTTATTTTTGCGTTTTGTTGTTTTTTTCTCTCCCTCTGTCACACACATGACGTTCGATCGTGTACCTGTTTTTGTTATGTTGAAAAGTGCCGCGCGCTGCTTCAAATTCAAATGTCGGCCGGAAAGCACACTAGTAGTATGTATGTATGTATGTATGTATGTATGTATGTATGTATGTATGTATGTATGTATGTATGTATGTATGTATGTATGTATGTATGTATGTATGTATGTATGTATGTATGTATGTATGTATGATGTATGTATGGCGCCCCGCCGCGGTGGTCTAGTGGCTAAGGCACTCGGCTGCTGACCCGCAGGTCGCGGGATCGAATCCCGGCTGCGGCGGCTGCATTTCCGATGGAGGCGGAAATGTTGTAGGCCCGTGTGCTCAGATTTGGGTGCACGTTAAAGAACCCCAGGTGGTCGAAATTTCCGGAGCCCTTCACTACGGCGTCTTTCATAATCATATGGTGGTTTTGGGACGTTAAACCCCACATGTCAATCAATGTATGTATGTATGTATGTATGTATGTATGTATGTATGTATGTATGTATGTATGTATGTATGTATGTATGTATGTATGTATGTATGTATAAAGTGTCGGCAGCAAACACAGAACTGAGTTGACTGGAGGAACATGGGAGAGGGCTTTGTCCTGCAGTGGACGTAGTTTGGCGGATGATAACGATGAGGATCATGATGATGATGATGCAGATAGATAGATAGATAGATAGATAGATAGATAGATAGATAGATAGATAGATAGATAGATAGATAATGTAAGCGCGTCTCACGTCACCTTTGTCGTTTGTCGCACCACAGCTGTGCGCTCCGCTCCACGGAGAAAGAGAGGGAGAGGCGGACAGTTGTGTGTTCACATTTCATTTTATTTAGTTTTATTTGGCTCGCAGAATAAAGCACAAGTGCAGCACAGGTGCGCTGGCGAGGGAAGTTGTCTCTATACAGCATTTCAAGCGGCGAGCCTGCGAAAGACGGCCGCTATAGCAGAGGTCGTTCATATAAAACACGAGCCCGCATAGCGGTGCATCGCGCAGCTGTTCAGTCTGTTCCTTCGTTTTTCTTTCGGGCTCTATACTCGACGCCTCCCTGACATCGCCTCCCGCGGGGTCTGCGCTGTTGTCACGCTGACAGAGATGTGCTCTTCTCGTGACGGTAAAGGCGTACGTCGCTTCTACAGTCGACACTTTCCTAATGTAAAGTGCCAAATAACACGATTACGCTTAATGCGCCCTTTCCTTAAGCGTCGTCTTGTTCTGAGCAATCGTGTGCCTTTTATAAGCAATCTTGCTAGGATTGAGAAGTGCGATTGTCAGTCTTGGTCTTGTCCCAAAGCGTGCGCTTGTTGAGTACGGTAACACGTTTCGCATCGACGTGCGATGCTCTGCGTCAGGGGTCGTCAATATGTGAACCACAAAACACCACCTTTGCGAAGGCTAACTTGTAATTTTCATCGCGCTAGCGTAAATGGGGTCGGTACATGTCTACGAAGCAGAATTCTCCCGTTTTGTGGTGTGCCTTGTTTCGGGAATCTTGAGCCCATTAAGAACGTGGAGCTACTGGTCACTCCATTCAGCATAACTTCCATTGCCACGTGCCATCTAAAATCTATTTGTGAAAACAACGAAGCACGAATTTTTTTCTCTTCCACACTTAAGAAGAGTGTTCATAATACGCAAATTTAAGAGTGAACAGCCCTTTGTCTACGTCTTCCAGTAATGCGCGTTATCAGCAAAATTCGCTCATATAATCTTGTAGACAAGAGTTGAAGCGTGGCTGCTACACTGCAGTGTACTTTCGCAAGAGTTGGTAGTTCCATCTAGTGGCGTAGAGATAAACTTGCAAAACACATAATCATTACTGCTGCAACCAAGTGCATTCCAAATTACTGCTGGATTCAGCAGTATTTATACGGTAATGTGCTGCACCAGCGTAATCGGTAATGTGCTGCTTTTTAAGCTTTATTGTTACACGAACATTTATCATGCACAAAGTCTTGTCTGCAAGACCGTGTAATTTGATGATTCGTCTCAAGATGTCATTGCCCTCATCCGGTGAATCGGGATTACGTGACAATATTTGCGTATGCCGGAATCTCGCGCATGCTAAATCCACTTTCCTGCCACCGAAACACAATAAACCAGGGTAAGGAACCTTGATGCGCACGCCTTGTAGGCTTTCTTTTATACAGCAAGGCGTAAGCCTGCGTATCAAGGCGTATAATGCCATGAAGCTCAGGGTACCTGAATTCTCCTCGACCCAGCTGCCGATAGATACATACATGATGTAAGCTCCCAGGCCTAGCGTACCCATAATCACCTATGATCGCACGCAATGCTTTCTGAAATTTTGGCTGGGAAGGAACGCGCCAGTAAAAAACTACAGCTGCTACGAACGCATTAGTTAACTAAATAGTCAAAATCACATAAGCTTTCGCAATTCGTCAGTGCCTGATGCACATGCCCGCGTACAAGTATCAAGGAGCTCATGTTCTATGTGATAACATATGCAGTTAAATCATAAATCAGTTATTTAGGTGGCCTCGTGTAGCCCCCCCCCCCCTTGGCGTGTTCATAAGAAGCACTTACACAAGAATTATTGTCCCTAAGGCAAATGTCGCCAACCTTACAATGCGTTAGCAAAGACGGTCAACACTTAAAAACGAAACGCTTTGTGAATTGCGGCCCCTTGGCTTATTGGTTATTTACAGATAGCAGCGATGGAAGGACTAGTCAATTCCTGAAAATGTTTTATTTCTCAGAATCGTTCGCTTTCTGCGCTCACATAATACTTGTTTCAAATTAACGTTAGGCCTAATATCACACTCTTCAGCGTCAAGCCTAGCCGTCGGTAAAGCCACTGTCGTCGGCGACCGAACAAAGGTTCTGCATGACACTTCGCCGGACGCACAAACGTCACAAACGACTGAAGGGCGGTGTCCTCTCATCTCCGCAACGAAGCTGTACACGTCTTGATCCCAGTGTCGTCGCAGTGTCGTGCTTTTAAAGGTCTTCGACTTGTCACTCAGAAGCCTTCCGCGAAGGGGAAAAAAACATGGATTGACGCATTACACGTGGTCAGTGCGGAAACCGGGTACACAGTCCAGCAGATTTCTTAATCATATCGGTTTCAAAATGCCTGCTCAAAGACTTGTCAAGGCGGGGCTGACAGTGCAGAAGGCTACACATCGATTGTCCCTTCGTCCACTTGTCTCTGCTCAGTCTGTGTCGGTGTCGCTGTGGCGAAGACACTGCAGTCGTATCCCGGGCCAGTACATACAGTGTTCGAAATAGCTGGCCGGTGATTTTGGCGCCCTCTGTAACAAGCAGTTACGTGCAGCATATGCATTTCGTGACGTCATCAATTTTTGATCAAACCTTAGATTGCGTTCTCGTTCTTGGATGACGCAAGTGTTCGTAAGTGTTTTAATTTCTTTACTAGTATTCCATAAACAAATCGAGCTTCAAGGCAAAATGCAATTGAGTTGCTGTTGTTCTTGTTGTCGTTTTTGTTGTTCTCATAGCGAATGGAGCATGTCCATTCTTATTGGACATGAGTAAAGTAAAGGTGAGTTAAAGCCCTAAGAATGAGCTTGGAATCAGCTACGCCCCTTTTGACGATTGCCGGAGCGACACTCTTTCTCGAGCACATCTGAACTTATCTTTTGCGGGCAATGTGCCTTCTTGCTATCCTCTAGTAATATATGAAACTTGCAGTGTTTAAAACCTATTTACTTTCACATACAAAACATTCAGTCCTCTTATTTCGTAGGCTCGTGTAGCACGCTCACTGACGCCTTCATACATACATACATACATACATACATACATACATACATACATACATACATACATACATACATACATACATACATACATACATACATACATACATACATACATACATACATACATACATACATACATACAATACATACGTACATACGTACATACATACATACATACATACATACATACATACATACATACATACATACATACATACATACATACATACATACATACATACATACATACATACATACATACATACATACATACATACATACATACATACATACATACATTTCTGTCTAACGGTGCAGCTAGCCCGCATATAACGTCACGTTTACAGCCAACGGTTTCACCGCAAAAGGGCGCCTTAAAGTGACCTTCGCAGTACTGACATCAAGGTCATGCGCTATTCCAACTGTATAGACAGGTTTTCAGCAACACAGATTTCTTGCACTTTATTCCGATAGCTAGAAGCTGAACATAAGTGTTGTGTTTTTCGTAATGAACAGCTGCGTTGCGATTTTTCATTATACCTAAAGTTTTGTTTACGTAGCCATGCCTGCCATTCACATTTTTCTCTCCATCTCTTGCAGGCTGAGGAGTTGCGGAAAGTCTCGCGCAGTAAAGGACCACCCGGTAAGTGTTAGCTAACACCCGATAACCGCTTGGGGCTCGGCATTGATGTGTGAGCATTCGAAACTTGCAAGTCGAACATTGCCGCTGTTCGATATTATCGACTCAAACACACAAGGCTGATAGAGTGTATGCTGCCAAGCTTATGTACCTGGTTTGGCCCTGGCTTTGACGTCATTACGGCGTCATTGCGTAGACACGTATTTCTCTCAAAACATTTGTGCATATTTTCATTCACCAACGACTCGCCTTTAAACGCAAGTATTGGAATAAAACGTTTTAATAGCAGCAACAAGACACAAGGAACTAGCGCCAACGCGTGAAGCAGTGCATCTCTGGCTCTGCAGGCTGATCAGTTAGTGTGAATCGCAATATGCGTACTTAATTGCAAATCGATCACGAGCATGTAAATGAATCGCTTATTTCTTTAAATACTCTCTTTATGCTTTCAATGAACAATGCAGAATAGCCTCTAATGCTTGACTTTATAAATAAGCTGGGAAGTAAAAGCAGTTATTTATTGATGAGAGAAACGGGTGCTCACTAAAGAAAGCCTACGCTAAGATGGGGGTGCCATTCGATTAAGTTTGTTTTTCGGGCTGTACGAATACTACGCAAAGCTTTCTCAGAAATTACCACTTCCCAATTGCCCTTTAGGGCAGGACTCGGAAATCGCATACGCGGTTTGCAGCGTCCTACACTCATTTCTGTGTGAACATGCTTGTGCTAGTTCCATAGATACCATACGCAAGGAGCGCCTCATCTAATCACGTTTTCTTTTCTTTTTTGCCTTTTCTTTTATCTTCATTCCGCAAACCTTTCGGAAACAGCGGCTCAAGAGACAAGCAGGTGAGCAACCTTGAACAGTATACTGCATAACTTCATACGAATAATACTTGACTATTCCGATACTGACATGCGTTCATGATTTTCTTTTTATTGCGCGTGGCTTTCCCTGTTAAAGGGTCTCTAAACAAGAGAGAGAGAGAGGTCAATGAAAGAGGAAGAGATAAGACGGCCGCTATTTTCCGTCTCCGTTGCGGGGGCACCGCCCAGTGCCTTTGGAAAGGGGGGAGGGGAAAGAAAGAAAATAGAAAAAAGAGAGGAGAAAAAGAAAAGGTGAAATGCATTGCGAGAAAACGTCTTGTCAGTACAGTCAGTAGAACAAAGCCAAAGCGTTCTTCTATAAGGCGGCGAGGTCCGCAGACGCACAGAACTCGGGGGAGGCACGGGAGGACTTGCGTCTTCGAGCGCCCAGTAAAAGTATGTCTTCCACCGTTGCCGCAGGCAGGCTGAATAGGCCGTCACGGCTCGCCAGCACACGACGCTCTGTGGCAGGACCAAATAAATATTACGAACCATCTCCCCGAAGGGAACCATGAAGCAGCATGCAAAGCAGCAGCGGTGCTAACACCGTTCACCAGGCTGAAACGGGCGTCGACACGGGTGCTGGAAGAACGGTTAGAAGCAATACTCAGTGTAGCCTTTACTCGAGTAAACGTTTCTTTGAAACGCAACGACAATGGAGGCGGGTTGGAAATCGTGTAAGTTTCATCGCAGATAAACGAGACGAAAAAGAGTTTCCACTCGACGTGTGGTCGATTGTTGCGGGCGGTGGAGAGGGCAAAGCGAGAGAGAAGTGTGTTGCGATGATTTGATTGATTGATTTGTGGGGTTTAACGTCCCAAAACCACCATTTGATTATGAGAGACGCAAGTGTGTTGCGAGCGGGCGGAGGAGTAACACCACCTAGGTGTCTTGGGAGGAGCCGGCAGCTGCTGCGGGTGAGGAAGAAAGTGACGTCAACGCGCAGCTGTGACTTGACCTACTTGGGATCGTTCCGACAACTGCGGTGGGGGAACGCGATGTGGCGCGATGGCACGGAGATACGGAAGAACAGCGTTACATACGCTAGTCAAAGAGCTGCTTCACATCTAAATGTTGCAGCACTGCATCCTCGCCGCACCTTCACACGCAAGCAAAACGTGCGGCAATGACGAAACATTGCAACGTATTAAATACGAGAACGAACGCATTATTCTCTCCCGACATTTCACCTCTTCATTGCACAATTCATGGCGCCAGCAGTTTGTCCACTTGACGTCATTATGAAAAAGAGCTCTCTATTGGTCGATATGCGAATAAATATCTGTTGTGAATTATCGCCCGCCCTCCCTTCTTTGCCATGCAGTCACATGCCCGTTCTGCCTTGTCTGGCGTGACTATTGTGCGCGAAAAACTGATTTCACTTCGTTTCTTGCGTTTGTGAGTGCGCAAGCGTAGATAACCGGGCTTAGTCGAAAAGCGCGAGATCCCGACTGGCTCAACACTTAGCGATTACGTTTCGTGCATTTTATGAAGAAATGAGCGAGAAAGATGAGATAGTGCTTGAAGGAAGAGTAGTGAAGGCGAGATAGAAACTGCTGTCTGGCCTTTGAACTCTGGCCCTGCCGCGGTGGTCTAGTGGCTGAGGTACTCGGCTGCTGACCCGCAGGTCGTGGTATCAAATCCCGGCTGCAGTGGCTGCATTTCGGCGATGGAGGCGGAAATGTTCTAGGTCCGTGTGCTCAAATTTGGGTGCACGTTGAAGAACCCCAGGTGATCTAAATTTCTGGAGCCCTCCACTACGGCGTCTCTTATAATCATATCGTGGTTTTAGGACGTTAAACCCCATATATGAATTAATTCTTTGAACTATATGTGTTTTCGGGGCCCTCTAAAAACTTGATACGTGCTATCACTCGGCGCTCTGCATTCATAGGCACTACTGAATGCAGTGGGTCTTCCTCGAGTGTTTCCGAATCGTCCTATCAGATTGTACGCACTGCGTGTGCGATTGAACTTCATCTAAGACTAATGCGAGCATCACTGATAACGCCGTAAAGTACGGCGACGCATGCGTAAAAGCGGGCGCGTTTCCCAGACCGGTGATTGTGCTCACGATCTTTATTGCGCTGCAGGCGTTTGGGAGTGTTCTATAATGTTTACTGAGGAAATTATGGCGCTGCGATCATTCAACCACAAGAATGATGGATGGTTTGATACGTGGGGCTTAACGTCCCAAAACCACCATATGATTATGACAGACGCCGTAGTGGAGGGCTCCGGAAATTTCGACCACCTGGAGTTCTTTAACGCGCACTTAAATCTGAGCACACGGGACTACAGCATTTTCGCCTCCATCAGAAATGCAGCCTGCGCAGACGAGATTCGATCCCGCGACCTGCCGGGCAGCAGCCTAGTACCTTACCCAGTAGACCACCCCGGCGGGGCAATCATGAATGGTAAACATGTTTGCCTATTCTTCACGTTTGCGGCTTCGAACACTCTTGCGTTTTGGTTTATTGTTGCGTTTTATATTTTGATTTCGATGAAACCTCGCGAGCAGATGCGAGTTAGTGAGCCTAAAAGGGTCTACTTGGTGAAGTTAATCTACTGAACTTCGGCTTGTGACAGAGCAGCTATAGGCCAAACTGAGCCGAAGGACCGAAGCCCAGGCAAATCCATGTGCCTCCAATTATGTGATCCATGTGCTGCCAATCATGTGATTCATGTGCTGCCAATCATTTACAAGTCGGTTGAAACGCGGTATGTTGCAGCTGCCTTAGACATTAGCGTCAGATTCTCCTCTAGAGTACTGTTCGAAATCCCCATGGTAAGCTGAGAACTGGCTAACCTCCCGGTCCTTCCTCATTTATTCCTCCTCCTCCCATGGTAAGTGTTACTTCTTCATCTAGGCACTGGTTCACCCAATGAAGAGTTTCGACCCTTCCGGATTGAGCTCGCGTTCTTCACAGCTACAAACGCGTGAATGAATTCACCGTTCACGGCTAAATAGCAGCTAAGCGGACAGCGACCATCTTCTGCTCCATACTAATTCAGGCGACGACGTTAAAGAGAAGATAGTGTGGCCAGAGCAGCTGCTTCGAAGCAGGATACACACGCAGTGCTGTCCATGACAGATGACGGCTGAGCGAAACGTCTGAAAAGTTGACGCAGTGACGCAGAAAAACTGTGATCAAACTATCTGATAGACGTATTGTGAGGTATAAACAGCGCGCTGTTTTTCGTACGGTCCCAAGCTAAAGAAAAATGAGCGTATATATAAAATGGAGCAATAGTAATGCTCGCTCTTTGTTACAGACGCCAGAGGCCGTAAAGCCATCGAGCTAAACTAATACGACCAATTCTTGGCTAAGCTTTCAGCACGGACCGCACGAAAAACTCGCGTCACACAGTAGCTTGTGACGGAAGGTCAGTTACCACCAATGCAGTGGCTTCAACGATTTTCGCGTCAGAGATCGCTGTAAGGGTAATCATACAATCAATTACATTCTCACATTTTTCGTGACTTCAGGGGGTGCGTGTGCCGTAAAGAGAAGCGGAAAAATTCACGTAGTGCTTGTGTAGGCACTTTTCAGTCAAAGTCTGTGTCCGAGTGGTACTGGCTTCCTAATGAACCTAAGTAGTGGGGCATAACGAGTTGCTTGATCTATAGAATTTCCTACCATAAAGAGGCTGTAGCGATGTGGTAATTGAGGTGCAGTGAGAACGACGTGTACTACGTTGGTTTGCCAAGTCATCGTAATTGCGGCTTTGAACGCCCTTGTGGCGATGCTTATTGTTGCGCTTTGGCTTTTGTTTCATATAAGAAAACGTCTCGTTGTGAACCTTGTGAGCTCGTTTGAATTGGTGAGCTTAAAAGGGCCAAGGTCGATGGTGTAACGGGTCTGCTGAACTTTTAATAACCTTCGTCATGTGACAAAGTGGCGACGGGCCACCCGGTGCCGTAAGTACGAAGTTTAGGCATTTAAAAACATGTTTTGTCTGCAATCTTTGCCATGCTTGCTGAAGTTCTATAGGCTACAGCTCCCATATACATTAGCGCCGGATACGCATTAGTGTACTGTTATGAAACTCTACGGCTAGAACACTTTACTATGGCTTAACCCTCGTTTGGCGCGCAGGAAGCGCAGGGCCGAGTGCGACGAGGGCGCCGCCGCAGCTGCTGCTGGCGCCAAGCGGAGCGCTGCGCAGCCCTGCGACGATGAAGCCGCCCTCTCACGGCTGAAGGTCGAACCACCTCCGGGACCCAACGCTCTCGCCGCAGGCGCCAACCCAGCAGCGCCCGCAGGGGCACAACCACCACCACCGCACGTGCCGAGCCCGCCACTCACCAGGACAGTAACACCACACGACGGCTTAAATTCTGGTACGTGCATTACTGATGCTCTCTCGCTAACAGAATGCGTCAGCACTATGGAAACAGGAAAACGTGCATCGGTGTAACAAGTTCACTTCTTCTTGAACTAGCTTGTGTGACTTAGTATAAACATGACGTGTATGCGCTGTAAAGCGACACTCTTAACATTCTCAGGGAAGGGGGAGTCGCGCCAATAGTCTGAGCACTTAGAAAAGTGAAGGTTGCCCCGCCGTGGTGGTCTAGTGGCTAAGGTACTCGGCTGCTGACCCGCAAGTCGCGGGTTCGAATCCCGGCTGCGGCGGCTGCATTTCCGATGGAGGCGGAAATGTTGTAGGCCCGTGTGTTTAGATTTGGGTGCACGTTAAAGAACCCCAGGTGGTCGAAATTTCCGGAGCCCTCCACTACGGCGTCTCTCATAATCATATGGTGGTTTCGGGACGTTAAACCCCACATATCAATCAATCAGAAAAGTGAAGGTTGATTGAACGTCCGATTGCACACGCATGCAAGGTGAACATTTGCGCCCAACCATGCACACGACATAGTATTTCAGAACACCAAAGTAACTACTTGGCTGGTCGGTACTGTATCTTTGAAGCAAAATGTTTCGTGTGCAAAGCGTTTAGTTGTGAAGGTGGTGAAAGATATGCTGCCGCATTTTTTTCACCACCTTCACGACTAAATCACTACTGGGCCTTTCCTAACTCAAGTGTGAGGCCCACGGTACGGCGTTATGCTCTGCCATAATAGAGTGCCTAGCACTCTAAATCGTTACCCGCTTTTTCTAAACACAGAGCAATCTTTCACTGTGCGGCCTTGAGGTGAACTCCAGCAGGCAATACACCCTTTTACGTAACCAGAATAGCCTTTGACGGGCGATGTTGTAACAATAACACCACTTTGGAGCAAAGGGAGTTATGGGTTCTCTAAACACTTTTGACCCATAAGACAGCGTATGAGAAGATAACTTCCATTCGCTGATTAGAAATTTGTTGGATATTAGGCGTGTTTAGATCAAAAGATATATCCCTTTTATAGTTATGTACGAGCGTCCGATAGCTTCACGCCAATTCTGTCACTCTTTCCTGTTCATTTATATGAAACAGGAATGCACCCATCAGCACTAAAGGTGACCACAAGCTACGTTATATACCACGTGGTCACGTGAGCCCTCAGTTCATGAAGGATTTTACGATATGTTTCGTGGTATTGCTCTCCCCTAGTAGAGTACCGAGTACTCTAAATCATTTCCCACTTTTTCCAACCCCCCCCCCCCCCCCAATTGTCGGGACGGCATTATGCTCTCCCATAGTAGAGTACGATGTACTCTAAATCGTCAAACACTTTTTCTAAACAGGCAATTGGTTTGCTGCCTTTTCTTTTTGGGGAGACAGCTTTCAGCTCTCCCATAGTAGAGTACCGAGTACTCTAAATAGTTAACCACTTTTTTCTAAACACACAATTGGTTTTACTGGAGAGTTTAGCGCTCTCTATATAGTAGAGTATTCGTAGTGCTCTAAATCGTCAAACATCTTTTCTAAAGACATGCTTCGATGTGTGTATGGTTCAGCAGGCTGTACACCTTCTTTGCTTGTATCACCTGTATTTTATTTTCCCCGACTGCTAGACTTATTTTAACAGTTTGTTTTTAGTCATAACAAGAGCAGTGTTCAGGCCATTGGCAACACCCCATGGTAAAAGGGTTTTAATCCATGAAAACACCCCTTACCACGAGGTGTTGACGGTTTTTTAGTCATAACAGTGTTTAGGCCAAATTAACACTCCGTGGCAAGGGTGTTTCGATCCATGAAAACACCCTTACCATGGGGTATTACCAATGGCCTAAACAACATTATGACCGAAAAACCGTAAGAGTAAGTCTAGAGGCCGGAGAACATAAAATAACACACGAACACTTTCCTAAAGTGTAAAGACGCTAGTTATATACAGGGAGGAAACTCCTTTAAAGGTGTAAAGTGGTTTACCGTAAATGAGGATAGCGAACCTTAAAAAAAAAAGCTCAGAGTGCTCAGAAGCTGCGCACTACAGAGCGTATAGCGACACAGACAGGGATCTAGGAGCAGAAAGTCAGCATTAAAGATTGATCGAGAGTTGACAGGTGTTGTCGACTCCGCGTGATATTTCACGATGGAGCATTGAGGTCATAACTGCGCAGAAACTGTATTCGCATGGCACAGAATATAGAGAATAGGATAGGAGACAGTTTCACGCCAGCCCTTTTCAAACAAAATGTCAACAAACATTGTCACCGTCGTGTACGTGCGAAGAGACGTCAAGCTTGGTGTGTTCCACAAGAACTTTACGTCATCATTAGCAATCTCTCGTAATAAAGTACTGTGTATACTCTACTGGGAGAGTGATAAGGTAGCCATAACGAAGAAATGGGTTCAAAAAAAAGTGTGTAACGATATAGAGTACTTGGTACTGTACTATGGTAGAGCAGAAAGCCGTCCCAAATCCCAGAGGAAGGGAACGAATAGATGGCAACGAAAGGTGGGTTCAGATAAAGTGGTTAACAATTTAGAGTACCTTGGTACTCTACTATGGGCGAGCATGAAGGCGTCCCAAGGGCCTCAGCCTTGATGAAGCCGTGTCGACAAAAAAATTGCGCAAAGAACGCGCTAGAATAGGCTACAGAACAGTGCGTTCAGTCGAGTTTGTGTATAAAGAAAGTGGTTAACGATTTCGAATACTTGGTACTCAACTATGGGAGAGCAATGAGTCGTTCTAAGTTGTATTTGGCAAAAGTGTGGCGAAACAGGGAAGTTTATTGCAAACTGGTAACAACATTTCAGGTGAGTACAACTGTCTGGTGTAACAAAAGCCCTTCAGTGGCGTGTACAAACAAGACGCCTGCGAGTATGTGGCAGGACCGGCGCCTGGCGTGGCAACGCCGGCGTGACGCGATGAAATGAACGCCGGCGAGCACGCGCACCGCGTCACGTCTAATTGTATTGGCGCCTCTACTGTGGCATGTAGTTATGTTCTCACATGACACGCATCTCATGATTATCACGCTTGCACTAGTCACATAGATTCGTTGTCCATTGGCATCACGTAACACAAAATTTGGCATATCTGAAGCTAGCGAAACGGCCACTAGCGCATCAGTGTGGCAGGTAGTCACGTTGTTACATGACACGCATGTCGTGATTATCATGTTTGGATGTGTGATGTACATTAGTCGTCTGTTCGCGTCGTGTAATACTAAGTTTGCTACATGTGAAGCTAGCGAAACGGTGGCGAGCCCATCATGATCGTAGCATGTAGTCATGTTGTTCCATGACACGCATTTCATGTTTATCATGTTTGCACCAGTATCATACCATCGTCTTTCATTCACGTCCCGTAATACCAAATTTGGTATAAATGAAACAAGTGAAACGGCCTCCAGTGCATGATGAGCGTGGCATGTAGCCATGTTGTTACATGATACGCATCTCATGATTATCATGATTTCACCAGTCACATACCTTCGTCATCGATTCACGTACCGTAATACCAAATTTGGTATAAGTGACGCTAGCGAAACGGCCGTGAGCGCATCATAAGTGCGGCATGTAGTCATAATGTTACATGACACGCATGTCATAATTTTCATGTTAGGGTCTGTCACTTCCGTTCACCATGCAATCATGTCCTACCATACCAATTTTGCAACATCCATGTGAACGGAACCACCGCAAGAGTTGCGGGACCATGAAATGTAAATCATGACATTCAAGACATAAACATGTCATGGTTGTCATGTTATGACTAGTCAAATATGTTCTTCATAGAGTCGTGTTATGCCATACGAAGTTTGGTATCGATACCATTAACGAAACGGCGAGGAGAGCTAAATGTCGTAGGCGGCTAGATAGATAGATACGCTCAAGGTCGCCGAAGTTCGCTAAGAAATGCTTCGCATTTAAAATTCCTCCTTTATTTTCTACGTGAAGCTATTGAAGACCGGACGCAGCTCGCACCATTAAGATAATCCTAATTCATTCAATTTATTCGTTTCGATTTCGCGTTTTTGAAGGCGTGAGAAAGTCCCGCCTTTTTACGGTCACCGCAAACGCTAGGCGGCGTCTGCGTCCACACGAAACGCTGATGGTGCGTCTCCGTCACTTTTCATAACGTTACGAGACGCGCTTAAACGGACTACTTTGAAATTGAAACGGACTACTTCAATTTGAAATCACTTTCAGCAATTCATCCCCATTATCCTCCACCACATTCTTTCCCGTTTATCTCGACTTCTTCTCCACTTTTTTTTCTTTTTTCCCAGGTTCCAACGCCGTCTTCTTCTCCGCAGTCTGTGCAGACGGAAGTGGTGCGAACGGACGGTGCACAGGGCGGAGGCAACAACGGAAGCAGCTCCGTCGGTCCCTCGAGCAACTTCAGCAGCGTACAGGGGCAACAGCCGCAGCCAGCGGCATCTGGCGGAGCCACAGCCGAAGACGAAGACGTTCGGCGCATCTTGGAGGCCGAGGCGGCGCTTCGCAGCCTGACGGGCGGGCTACTGGCGCAGGCGGAGGACGAGTCCCCGTGCGGCGACGTGCAGCCCATGTTCGAGAACCTGTTCGACAAGAAGAGCGACAGCAAGGGATCGCCCAGCGACCAGCAGCACAGGGCCACCAGCGAGTCCGTGGCCAACTCGTGGAAGGACGTGGTCACCCTCAGTGCCTCGTCCTCGTCCAACGGAAGCGTGCCCGGGGGTTCGCCTATGCGATCACCCCTGTCGCCGCCGGACTCGAGCCCAGACCAGCCGGCCGCATCAACGCCAAGGTACGCGCTTTTCGTCTGGAGACACCCAATCGACAGCGACACGATGTGCAGTTGAGGTCTTTTCGTGATGAACCCAACTTATCGTATGTCTAACCAGTTCGAAATTTTTATTTATTCATTCGCGGACATTAGCGCAAGGAGAACGTTGCAGTTTGAGAACAGTGCCACGTTCCACAACATTGCCACGAGATGAATGAGCGCGATTGAGCGTGAGCATGCGTTTATGCAACTCAGCCCACCCTGAGACAGCATCGTACCGGCAGTACGTAAGTCAATTAACAGCTTATGGCTGATACCAGCGTCGAGTTCGAAGATGGGTTTCGTGAATGACATGACTGAATAACTCGTACCGCGATGCCTTCATCTCGCTTAAATATCTTGCTTCCTCGCCCTGTTGTTTCCGCAACATAAATGTTTGAATGTACCAGCCTAAGTTATGATGCCTTTGTTTATTGCGCTTCGGTGCTTAACTAGAGAACACAAGCCTACAAGCTTACTAAAGCCATTGCGCCAGGGACAAAGCGCCAGCAGAATTCTAAACTGTCTTCAAGTCTTGGTTTGTAAGATTCTGAAGAAACCAACTGCTTCTCTACGGTTGTCTGCCTAGTAATTTTATGATGCACTTTACAACCCCAGACAGGCATACGAAGTTGAGACTCGGGCTTTCGCTCGCCATGTTTTGGGACAAAAGCCAATTTCCGCAAAGTGTCTCGCTTTGTTGCATAAACTGACAGGTGTCTGTTGCCTATGGCTTTTCCACAAGAACAGTCTTTATGAGGAGAAGCCTCCTTCTGGTAGCTTTTCCAAATTATGAAACGCATAGAGGTTGCTGTCGTACCGGTTTTTTCAGCACACGTGTAAACCAGAACATGCGAAATGTTTATGTCCAGTAGAGTGCGAAAGTGTAGAGGCAGCTGGAGTGTGCGCCAAGCAGGATCATTGTGCCCTTTGATGACTTCACGGTCAAGTTTGAGAGCATGTACGGGGCAAGCGCCGTTCCTTTCACTACCTGTCAGTCTGCTCGCTCGACCGCTTCCACCGCGTACACACTAGAACGTGGGACGAAGCGTGACCCGACACCACTGCTGTCGTCGTGTTCTCCTTACGACGTCATTGCTCGGCGCCCTCACGTCAAATACTTGTATTATACTATTGATTGATTGATATGTGGGTTTTAACGTCCCAAAACCACCATATGATTATGAGAGACGCCGTAGTGGAGGGCTCCGGAAATTTCGACCACCTGGGGTTCTTTACCGTGCACCCAAATCTGAGCACACGGGCCCACGACATTTCCGCCTCCATCGGAAATGCAGCCGCCACAGCCGGGATTTGAACCCGCGACCTGCGGGTCAGCAGCCGAGTACCTTAGCCACTAGACCACCGCAGCGGGGCACTTGTATCATACTAGGACGTACAGTCACGCTCAGAATGAATTGGAACACGCTGGCTGTGGTTAGAGTGGCCCCAAGTTTGAATAATGACACCGACAAACGTCAAATCGGTTCAGGTAGTACCGCTAACTGAGATGGTTTATTTCGCCATTTTTTTTATTATGCAAGGGCCAGTTTGTAGTGTTGGCAACGTTTTGAGTACAGACACCGTGTTGCAAGTCAAATTGAGCACGACTGTAATTTTACAAAACCTTGGTCCTTTGAGTTTTAGAGCGCAGCTACTTAGGTGCCCTTTCCTGTGTTAGCGCCGTCGCCGTCGCTGTCGATGCTGTGACCGATAAGCGAGAGATTTATAATGAGAAAAAAAATAAACCGGGCCGTCGGCATGGTACTTGTGTATTCTATTACAAAGCTACCCTGATGCTTGAAGCTCATTTACAAAAGAAAAAAATCCTACGCAGGCGCCATGTCTAACAATGAATCGCGTTAATCTATATACTGTATCGTGGCGAATGAATAAACAGAACAGCCAGTCACCACACAATGACTATCGCGCAACGAATGTAAGGTGTGATGCTTACCATTTAGTGCGAAATGCTCAGCCATAATTCATCGTAATCGGCGATGAGCAGTATGAACAAAATGCTCATAATACCTCACAGGTGGGTGGTGGGTACCTCGCTTATCCGCAGAAAGATGAAAAATGGTGTAATGGGTTTTCTCTTACTTCGCAAAGTTTATGGCGTAGTCGATACATTGTGGAAAGTCAAAAATAGAAACATATTTGGCCCTGCTCCAACACGAAGTTGCGCTCAGAATTCTCATTGGCCAGTATCGTAAGCGTCGGGGAAATTTTCTCCACTCATGGCATCACCTTTTCACCAAACCACAATATATGCTATGTTCCAACAAGTCGAAAGCAAAAGTGTAAATTTAAGGGCTAGTTTTTTTGTTAGACACAATAATGAGAAGTAACACGCAATAATGACAAGGAAAATATAGGGGTTGTTATTAGAAGTAATTGTAATGCATATGTGAAGAAATAAAAGTGTACGAAAAGATTAACTTACCACCGGCAAGATCCGAACCTGCGACATCCGAATAACGATGCTCTACTTTTGAGCCAGGGTGGCATTCATGCCTCCATCCACTTCATAGGGTATATATTTGCGTAGTTAGGCTTGAGCTTCAGTCAACGCCACCTGTTGCTATTACGGCGAGTGCGGTACACTCGCGAGTGTTCCACACTGGCCGCTATGGCAACAGGACCACTTGCGAGTGTGCAACACCGAGCCACTCGAAAGGCGAGTGTCCGTAATAGGCGAACCACTGATTGCGAAAGCGCAACCGAGATTCACCTCTGCCTCCTCGTGTGCAGGGTGGCGAGAGAGCAGGAGGAGTCTATGGACACCGAGATGAGCCGCGCCGACAGCAGCACCGGCGACGGCCTGACGCCGCCCAGTGCGTCATCGGGTCGCCACCGGGACGCTGCCAAGGATGCCGCCGACGAAGACAGTCACCACGCCGAGAGGGGCGCCAGGGTTCCCACACCTGAAGCTGGACAGGTGCGCCATGCTCAGTGGTAGACTTTCAAAGTATTGACACTGCGAAGGGGAACGTCGATTTAATTGTGCCCTCTACGACAAACATGCACGGAATATATTTTGTTTTCCTTTTGGCAGAAAGTTGGGTTACCACTAACTCGTAAACTGACTGTCTAAATTTATTGTTGTGGATTCGGCAACAAAACCTTAGCCCTGTTGCGTCAAGGCTACATCACTGCCAGCCATCGTATGCGTCAAACCTGCGCGTTGGTGACTTGGCCTTTGTCATGACCAGCGAAGGCGAGCCAAGTGCAAGGAGCAGCTTTTCAAGGGTGGGGGAGGTGGGGGACGAAGGGACAATAAGGCTTGCTCCTCGTGTGCTCCGCTCACTTCGAGCCATCCTTTTCCCACTGGATGTCTGTGAGTTGGTGAATGAAGCAGCTTGCATTCGAGCTGCTTTTACCCAGACGAAGATGTCGTGAGTTGCAAGGTTATCTATCCTTCGATTTATAGTTACTCCTGGTACGTATGGTTATCTCTGACGTCCGAACAAGCTCATGTAAATGTTCCAGGGCGGCCTACCGTCCTATCTTTTTCGGTAAAGTGAAAAGTTGGGCGAGTTGGTGCTGGTTCATGATGATACGGGGCGCGAAAAAAACGACACACAACAGAGAAGAAGTACACAGACGACGCGCTACTAGCAACTGGAATATTTTATTCAGGAAACACCATTTATACCGCAGTGACGTCAACTTTAACCCAAAAAACTAAAAATACATGCTCAGCATGCCTATAAGTAACGTTGCAGATAAGCTATCTCCCCTTCCTGCAGACTGATAGAGGGGTGGCTGATGCAATCATGCCCCTCCCTTTGGATATTCCAGTTGCTAGTAGCGCGTCGTCTGTGTACTTCTTCTCTGTTGTGTGTCGTTTTTTTCGCGCCCCGTATCATCGTGAACTATCTTTTTCGGCCATACGTTATCTCACAGTAGCAGTGACTGTCCTGCTGCAGATCCACTAAGCGTAATCCTTCAATGCATCTTCTATTGATTAATTAATTTGTGTTTAATTGACTGGTTAATTGATAAGTTGCTTGCTGATTGAAGCGTATTTTCCTAATGCTGGCCATGGCCCCAACGAGGGATGGCTTAAAGAAAAAAAAAACTGTTGGCCTCTTTAGCGATGGCAAACAGAAGTGTCGTAATGCTCTTTGTGCATTTGTCTACGACAATTCGAAGGCGGAAGTCATTTTTGTTTACTTCTCAGTCAAGTTTTTCTATCCCCCCCCCCCCGCTTCAAAGCTTCCTGCACCGTACGTGCTTGTCTACTGCTTCCGGGGTCAGTCCATTTTTCACTACGACATAGTCATACGTTGACTCCATGATGACGTCACATATTCTGTCTTCCTGTGAAGTCATGCTTGCGTCATGTGGTGACGTCACTACATGATTACCTTTAGCATCCCTCATGCTGACGCCACCCAAGCATGTATGGTTTCTTTTCGCGTTTAATGGGCTATCTAAGCCATTCGCCCTAAAACGTTGACGTTCATGTAGGCCTTCTCTTGTGCTGGGACGTGCTGTCAGTTCAATAACACTTCCCACTTTTTCACTTGCCACAAACCAGATGGCGTTCGCGTCCTCGGCGACAGCACTACCGTCGCTGTCTTCGTCTTCATCGTCGTCTTCCTCTTCGTCATCGACCCACTGTCCGGGCACGCCGGACGTGGCGAGCACCACGGCCACGGTCGGTTCGTCACAGTCCTCGTGCTCGAGCCCCGCCGCGCCTGGGGCATTCGGCGGCATGGCGCCGTCTTCGTCCGGGGCGGCACCCTCGTACGGCAGCGCCACATCGGCGGCCGTCGTCAACAGGCTCGACGCGGCGCCCGCCACGACTTCGCTGTCGGCGCGGACCGGCGGCCGGCAGGGCGACGCGTACGACGTCGGCAGCCTGCTCAAGATCGAGGAGGAGTGCGCCTCCATACACTCCGTCGTCGATCAGCCGCGGTTTAAGGTCAGCTTACAGACGTTCCTAACCCGCTGGTTCTGATAGCCCGGGCCCTCACTGGGCTTGGTACGCACCGTAGTGGTTCCGCGACTCGGCCGTTGCGCCGTTGAACACGAACACGAAGGCGCTATTTCATTCCCCGCCACGAAGACTCCATTTCGATGGGAGTGAAATACAGAAACTCCCGTGCCCAAGGCTTTAGATTGAGAGTCAACGAAACGCATGTGTTCACAAATGCGTTTCGGTCAGCAGCCGAGTACCTTAGCCACTAGACCACCATGGCGGGCTTCGAAAAAAGAGAGAAAGCACTTAATGATCGCGATAAATTTCAAACACTTCCCTCGTGCTTGACGGATACTACAAATTTTGTGGCCCCGCCGCAATGTTCTAGTTGCTGAGGAACTCGGCTGCTGACCCGCAGGTCGCAGAATCAAATCCTGGCGGCGGTGGCTGCATTTTCGATGGAGGCGGAAATTTTGTAGGCCCGTGTGCTCAGATTTGGGTGCACTTTAAGGAACCCCAGGTGGTCGAAATTTCCGAAGCCCACCGCTACGGCGTCTCTCATAGCCATGTGGTGGTTTAGGGAGGTTAAACCCCACATATCAGTCAATTGAAAATTTTCAGGCGGCAGTCTACTCATGAGGCAATAAATTTCTTCAATAAAGCTATTCGATTATGACATCGAAAAGAAACGTGTGATGCGGTAGAAATAACTATACGATGTTGAGCTGTGCGGCGATAACGCAGACAGAAGTGCATGTTGTTATCACAACGCCAATAGTGCTGCAAGTAACACGCCGAGTATCGATTTTTATTTCTTTCCCTTGTCGCAGGTGGAGGAGTCGAATCGCGACGACTGCTGCCACCGGGCGAGCAGCAATGGCGGCGGAGTCGCGGCGGGAGTCAGCGGTGCCGCTGGAGGGCGCGCGTTGCGCAGTCCCCCGACCGGCGTCGTCGCACCACGGGGACCCCCTCTCGCGTCGCCCGGGCCTCCGCACATGTTTGGAAGTGGCGGCGGAATGCCGCATGTGCAGGTACGCGCACGGCACGATACCGCTTATCGTCGTCATCATTCTCAGCATAAGATATTTCAACAGCACAGCTCAACGGGACTGGCGATAGCATAGCCATGCGTAATATAGTACAGCAAGGAGTAGGAAAGGAGAGTGATGAGGGGGAGGGGTAGAGGTGTGGTATAGTATGTATAGTATGGAATAGCAAGTAGCGGGAAGGGAAGTGATGCTGACGAGGCGGAGATAAAGTATGGGGGAGGGTAAAACAGAACAGGCATGTATGAAATAGTATAGCAAGGATGGCAATATGGCAATGGTAAGTAAGGCAAAGGAAGAAGGAAAGAAGCCGGGGAGAGAGTCAAGCAAGACGGTGTATAATACCATATAGAAAGGCGGAAGTGGCAATAGTGAATGAGGAGGCGAGAAACGAGGAGGAAAAGACCACCAGCTTCTCTGTTTCCTCAGTCTTTGCACTTGTAGTGCGCATAGCTACTCCAGTTTTGTCTTTAAACCAAGGCCTTCATTCATGTGTCGGTGCCAGATCGACGGGGCACAAGGCAAAGTGCAACGATTATAAGCCAATAACGCTGGCTTGCACTTAGTCTTCATTATCCCCGCCATCGATCACGCCGCTCAATCCCACGGTCACGCCTGGCGTGTTTTTTAGCAAGTACATGAATCGGTGAAGTTTGGTCCACGTACACGCGCACAATCCATGCTTCTTATTTTGCGTCTATCTGTACCGTACCTATGTACTTACTTTCAATTCACGGTTGATGTGCGGCAGAGATAGCGTGCGTGCGTGTGAATGCAGGTGAAGCAGGAGCCCAAGCTGGAACCGCCGATGCGCTACTCGGACTGCACCCTTCAGCGTCGCGAGTTCTCTCCTGCTGCCCCACCGACGGCGGCGGGCGGGGCGTACGCGGGTCCCTTCGGCGCAGCCGCCATGGCTGAGGTGGCCCCGGAGCCGCCGCCGCCAGCCGCCAGATACGCCATGCTAGAGACCAAGCTCAAGGTGAGTGTTAATTGCACACTATGGATAAGCGTGTCACTTACCGACCATTGATGAACCGGGCCAATAATATCGTACTTGCATGATGGTACCCCGAGGTAGATAACCGGATACAGGAATTTGTGGGCGTCTCAAGGAACGTGGCGTCCGTTAACACTTGCCTATATCTTGAAATAGGACTTTTCCAAAGATTCACTTTGATGACGTATTTCCGGCTTCAGCGCTGTGTCTTCCGCCGCATTCTATGTGCAGAACGATAGCATAAAGGCCTCTCCGCGACACTTCCACTGTATACGTCAGTGGTTATCGACAGCACCGCACCTCCTGACGCGCATCTTTCCCTTGATGTATGACCTGTCTGTCTTCTGAATGGTATACAAATAATTTTCACTTTTAAACGAGACGTGCTTTTAGGCATTGGCGTGTGCGTTCTTCTGCCTCGAGAGCAGTTTATGCGCATAACTGTTATCTTTCGCAATCTTTATCACGAAGTGATACCATGTGTTACCTAGCCAACAGAACACCGTCCGTTTGAGGCACGCCGTGATATCGTTGATTCTGCTATGAAAATAGAAACGTGACGATCGTACTGCAGATTAGCGCTTCTCATGAGAAATGCGAACCAACAATAGGCTACGCGGCGGCAGAAAATTTATAGGCCAGTGAATAACTAGAAGAGCCGCTTCTGGCCTAGCACTGTTGTCGACAGCAGATGGCGCACCGATGGGTGGCGCGTACAGGCATTTTGGCATGGTCCACGAACTTTTGTGGCATGGTCCACGAATTTTTGTGGCATGGTCCACGAACTTTTGTAGTTGACTGTACATATTCTAACCATTGATGGCAGGTGCACATTATATGCGAGAACTGAATTTATTTTCGTAGGAACGTACATCACTTGAACCGCCCAGTACGTTAAGGAATAGTACATGAAAATGCAACGAAAACATTTTGATGGCATCGTCGTTTCATGAAGATTCGCTAGGTTTCACTACCAACCTCGCTGCCTTTTTACTTCGACGCACAGTACTGCGATGACGACGGATCTTTTTGGATTTATTCGGCACAATGACCGCAATTCTCATTCGCAACAAGCTATATACGAAAACACGGCTTGAACCGTGCGTGATGATGGCGTACGAGGGTCTTCACGACCTCTGGCTTTCCCACGTTGCAGCAGGAGTCACTGAAGCCGCCTATGGCGGCCTACGGCGAGGACGGCGGAGGTGGAAGCGGAAGCGGTGGCCACCTGGTTCCACTTCCGGACGACGACCACCCTCTGGTGATCGACGAGAGTCGACTGCGGCTGGACGAGGAGGAAGAGGAAGACGACGAGGACTCCAGCTCGCACGCCGCTCTTATGGACTCGCCACAGAGGACGCCCGAAGGCACGCTCAAAGGTATCGACATCTTGCTTACGCAGTGTGGACCTGCTACGCGAATGCGTACATGTGTGCGTGTGCCCTATGCTTCTCAGCTGTATACGGAACAGAAGTGGTACAATGGGACCGGGGACCGTAAAGGGCACGAGACAAAAAATATTTAGGGGTGCGGGGCAGATCTCTCTTGCAAGGTGACTTGTTATACATACATACATACATACATACATACATACATACATACATACATACATACATACATACATACATACATACATACATACATACATCATACATACATACATACATACATACATACGTACGTACGTACGTACGTACGTACGTACGTACGTACGTACGTATCTGCGCTAGACAATAGAGAGCTTTAGTACTGCGTACGCTGCGTACGTGCGGCGTTGCGTGCGTAAGGACGCCACGTTCTGCGTAGTGCGCATGCGCCGGCCGCACGCGCACGTATCGCATTACGTACGCAGCCGCTACGCACGCACGCATGAGATGCGTGCGTGCGATACGTATGATGTGATCGCGCCGCTCTCGAACAAGTTCGCGACAGCGCGAGACTTCGTTTTGCAAAATGGCGGCATCGAAGGCAAGCACCGACCGGCTCTGTGGCTTAAAATATGGCCATAATCTGCCTATAACACTTGGATTGGCTCACATTGGCTGTCAACAACACGTGCTTCTATTTTGATCTACCAGATGGCGCAACACGCCTCACGCTTGTTACGTACGCGCGTACTACGGCGTACTAAAAGCCGATTAGTGGCAAACGACGCCACGTAACGCAAGGCGCTTGCGTGATGCGTACGTAGCACCATTCCGCAGTACTAAAACTCTCTATTGTGTTAGTAAATTGTTCTTGGCACACCAAGCGACCATACGCAGACGTATACTCACAAAACAAGGCCTACTTCATGAGTGTATGACACTGCTTTCTATTTGGAACACAATATGTTTGAGAGTGCCCTAAAGCAGTAATTTGCTTCCGAAAAGCTGCCGCTACTTTACGACGTCCGAATTCACTGCACTCGATTAGCTGTATCAAGCTTCATGCTGTACGTGAAACTACAATCCCGTCTTACCCCGCTTAACACCATCCAGCTAAATAAGTGCACAGTTGGCCTAGATATTCGACAACCGAGGCCTGTCACTCGCTTTTTTTGCGATATCCAAAAAACAATGGCCTATTGAAGCTGCAGGCCTCATGAACTGCTCGCAAACATCCGGCACGTGTGCAGACGGGACTTGCCACTTTGATTCGAGGTAAAATACGCCTGCGACAGAACTAATGAACACAATATTTGCTGCGAGGAAATGCGACTCCCCCGTCCACTTTCCGAAGTTGCGTACTTTCCTACTCTTCCTCCTCCATGCAGCTGCGTCTGCGGTCGCACAAAGATCCGTTGCCGCTAAGACAATGGCTTCTTGCAACCCTTTACAGAGAGAGAGAAAGGGAAAGAGCGTCTTTGCAGAACATGAACGATGATAAACAAAAGTTATCACGTACAGGAGGCCCATAAATATGCGTCGTTAGGTCTACCACCTGCGGGCAATTAGTTTGCCAGCCTACAGTCGGGAAACTCGGTGTTCGGAAAACGTTCGGTCAGCAGCAGCCCTCAATACGCACTGCCCTAGTCACAGCGCAGGCGCTATCCTCGGCGAAAATAAGGTGTTTCCTTCGCATCTACATACCTTCGGCGCTACCCGATATAAGCTCTGGCAACATAAGTGCGACGGTGATTCCGGGTAAGTGTAAACTTGCAATTCATGGATCGTGTAGAGTATTTGTAGGGAAGTACAGTGCGCCCTCTATACACTCCTAATCATGTTCCGCTTAAAGTGATAGATGTATCCAGTAAATCGGACACTTTGTCTGGTTTCCTGGATGTAGCAATTAACGAGGACCTGATTAAGAATGTAGGGGACGCAAATTATAGAAAGGTTAGGTTAGGTTGTGTTGCCCAAGTAGGCTTATGCGAAAAAAAAAAATTAAGCGTTCATTGCGGTTAGAGCTCAAGAGGACTTAGAACAGAGGCAGAAATCAAAGGTACCGCCAGGTATTTATAGTTTAACCGAGTGGTACATAGTTATATATACGTATGCACTACTTAGCAATGAGATCGTCAACTTTGCCGGTGGCAGCATAGCTATGCTTGCTTATCGGTAAGGAAGCACATGTTTTATTCAAAATCAGCCAAAAGGCTCGGCCTGGATAGTTTCGAAATCTTCTTGGCTTCACCGGAATATCCTTAATGCGAGTGGATATACTTCGTCACCTGGGACGTAACACACCGCCATACCAACGCTGAAGTTCTGACTTGGATTGTTTCATGTGCAGTTCTGGTGGCAGCGCCTGTGCCCTTCTCTGATTGACGTCATTCTCATATAGAGGCATGTTGAGACAGTACTCCATTGAAAACTCGTTGGCGATACCGCATAAATAGAGATTCGTGACATGGTCTAGGCTTCTGGCTAATGTATTCGGTTTATCGGCGCAATCGTTTCGTATAATTTACCCACATGCTGCTACACAGGCACCAACGCGATGTGTCTGCATAAAAAAATTGTATGTGATCCATGTACTTTCATGAACGTTTGTTTATACTGTGCGCCGTGCAGATCAGGAATGCATGATTGCTATCAATTGATGAATGCTTCCACGGAAGCCAGGCGATATATTGATTTAGTGAAGTTAACTCCATGTAGAGTCCTGCTTACAATTCTTGTTTGTCTTGTGCATTTTTTCATCTGTGGCGCATATCCCTGCAGTTATAGTATCGCCTTAACAAGTAAAAACACAACCTAACTACCAATGACTGGCCGTAGATGTGCCCGCCATCTTAACTTTGGCGTTCTTGTTTCTTTTGTGCCTGCAGACAGCAAATGCCCAACTCCGGGTTGCAATGGCACGGGTCACGTGACAGGTTTATACTCGCACCATAGAAGGTAAGTGTCTCCGATTGTTTAATTGCATGAGAAGTATTATTTTGATGAGAAAAAGCAATATATTGTGAAATGTACTTTCCAAGAAGAGATGATGGTCAATAAATACATAAGAGCGTTCGTAAAGTTTACACCATTAAGTGTCTAGAAGATAGGCTTCTCGCTGGCATTTCTAATTACATTCGCCGCGCCGAAGCCTTCCAACCGAGATGTATTTTCACACTCGCATCTTAAATTCATGCGTCACAATATCGACACATAACGTCAAAATGCCCCACATCAACTCTCCCTGCGCCACATATCTTACGTTCCAGCTTGCCAATCCCGTCTGTGACGCTGTAGCCGAGGTTTGACATTCTAGACGTCATCGTGTATCGACATCGCGTCGCATTCCCGATCCGATCATCTCCTGTTGACCGACAAAGCTGCTACGATTGATTTCTCAGTGATTGACCCAACATACTACCACAGAATCTCGCAGCGTCTGGAAACGTACCTAACATTCAACTTTCGTGAAGTTCAAACCTTAGCCCATCACCTCCGACAAGGTTACCGATATATCTACCCCAGATTGTAAGCGGTAATCCTGGAGGCCCATTCAAACTATCGACCTTATCCACGCTGTTAGCAACCTGGTTCCTAATACAGGAGTACGTAAGTAGCGGGGGCGTGAAGATATATCTCAATATTCTTTTGCAGCCTGTCTGGGTGCCCAAGAAAGGACAAGATTACACCCGAAAGTAAGTTTCTCTTTATTTATTAAACGCCTAACGATTTGTGTGCTATGCAACTACGTATAGATCCTATCGGTGCATAATCGAGCAGCAGGGCAACGTATCGTTACCCGTTCTGTAGTATTTAAATCGGTTGAACACGGTCCTCAATTGAAATTGAGCAATTGTAACCTTTCTAAGGTATATAAGTGTGATTGAAAGGTAGTGTGACGTCACGTGGATGAGCTGCGCGATGAATGACTGAAGCTATCACAAGAAGGGAACGTTTAATAGTGTGGTAGAATATAAACATGAACTTACAATATTTTAGGTGAACAAGATAAGCTATTCATCAAACCTTACATATGTTTAGCAGCGTTATCTTAACGCGCTCTTTGTAGCAGATGACGCAGATCGAGTCTCGGTGATATCTAATAGTCTACTTCTGCGGAGAGTTATATTTCTTTTAATTCTACACTTAGTGCTGTGTTTAGCGGTTCCTCGTTATAACTTGATTACTGTGTCGACACTGAACGGATATCAAACGTTTTCTTTCTCTCCGTTCTAATCTCTCTTACAGTTTTGGCACAGCACGAAACAATACTCAAGTAAGCTATCACTGGTTGTATGCTCTACGCATACCGGCATTGCTTTTTTCTTCCTTAGTTGGCCTACTTTATTTTTGCTGCAACTGTAACGTGGTTCGCTCTCGGTAGCACGGAGGTCCTAGTGCATGCATTTGCGTTTTTCTGTTTTGCACCGTAGTTTGCTGTGTCTTTGTGTTTTTTTTGCGTTTGTTATTTCTGCACTGCTGTTTTTGTGTGTGGAGTATTTTGCTGTGTGTTTTAACTGTGTTTGGTTTTGTTTTATTGTAACGATGACCTTGACGGCCTTGTATTTAAAATTATAGTCGTTATTGCCCCAGCAAGCTTGCTCCTGGTAATGCATCACTAATGAAAAAAAAAATGGTTAAGTACAACACCTTGCGAAGCCTACACGAAACACGTCAGTGGCATAAGCAACACTCCTCCTTTCTTTTTTATGACAGCATTGTAGTAACTAGGATGAGGGAAATACAACAAATAACACTAACTATGCTCTACACTTAATTAAGTTCAGATTACATGCCATGTCAGTATTTTACTAGTTTTCTGACAGGGTTAGCGCGCACACAATCCTTTAAAAATCTTCGATTTCTAAATATTCTATACACCTTCAAGCGGATGAAAACTTGTTCTGTGCATTGTTTGTGAATAATGTGCCTCACTAGAATAACAGCTATAATGTTTTGATAAATAGAATATTCCATATACATCCCCGCAACCAAAACACATTAACATCCCTCATCTCCACCACGCTCAGTTTAATCGATTAGGAACGTAATATCCTCACCTGGCTAAGCCATCGGAATTTTATAACATTGCTATTGTACTTACTGGCCTAACGTTATTTTGCTTGCTGTGTAGCATGTAGTTGTGCAAAAACTGATATATGACTGCTACAGTACGTAGTCCACGAAAATTTTGCAACAGTGAGATATTTTCATTTTTTCACATATAACTGACATCGTTTAAAATAAATTCGTACGATATGTGCCTAAAATGTTCTTGTATTATCCGCCGGTGTTACGATGTTTTAATGGGACCCTGAGACGTTTTCGACGATTTTGTACAAACACATTGGTTAGGTCGACCAATGGTCATTCACAGACCGATTTCAGCTCTCTGCGTAAACTCTGTAACTTATTACAACGCCGCTTTAAAACTTCAAATTGCTGCAGGTTGCTGCGACTCGGCCAACGCGTTTTCAACCACCCATTCACAGAACGACATGATTTAGTAACGCGACGTCACATGGGCAGTTTGTATGATTGGTTGCAGAATGCGCGAAAGTAAAATCAGCTGGTAGGGTGGTGGCACCTGTCGGGAGCAGATATCAACCACTCCGCAATCTTCGTCTTTGTTGCCAGGCGGCATGCGTGCTGCCGGTCGGCACTGTGTGATAGCCTCCGAGACGGTGCGCAACCCGTCAGCGCACCATCTCGGAGGTCTAGACTGAGTGAAGCTCGAATCGTCGAGTGCACTCATGAGAGCGCCGCGATCGCCAGCGATGCCAGCGTGCCTCATGAGTTGAGGAGGCTAGGCAGAGGGGAGGAGGGGGGTATGATATAATTGTCCGTAGCGCTTCCTCGGTACACGGCATGTCGCTAAATCTGTGTTGCGAATGGTTATGATGCTCTAGCCTAAACGCTGACAGAACTTCAAAAAAGCGTTTCAGGGTCCCTTTAAGGCTTGACCACACATACGCGCTGCAGCGCGTCAGTCGCGCGACTTTTCAATGCGGCGCCGTACCCTCTTCTTGTAGAGAGAGATGGCGCGCAGGTTCGCGTAGCCGCTCGCGCTATTTCTCCATAGAGAAGGGGGCGCTGCAAGAGCCACGCACTGACGCGCGAACGCGGCACCGATATTATACATTTTAATCTATTAGGAATATCCAAACATACGACGTGGTTTTCGCCACTACTTGCACTATGTCGTGTCCCTCTCACGCGAAAATATGCAGTTTGATCAACGTTATACCATCACGAACGCGCACTGTTTCTTGCACAATGTGTGTAATGCATGTCCCTTCTTGCGTCAGGTGCCCCACTCCTGGCTGTAATGGAAGAGGACATGTGAATAGCAACAGAAACTCACACAGAAGGTGAGTCAACCCTTCGTCGTCATCCTCATCCGTTGGCAGCGTTACACCACAGCGTTAGAGCCAACTCGACTTGCTATCCGTTTACCACATGCATGGAGCGTATTTGTGACGCATCTCCGGCGTCGAGGAGCGTCTGTTTCAACGCTACGCAATTACCACTTGCTGTTGTGGCCGGACAGCGTACCATAGAGCTCATATGCCCTCATTAACGACCATCTGTAATTCATCATACAATTCTATATCATGGTTCAGTAAAACTGGCGGCTGGGCGAGTTGGTTCGTGTTTTAAGGTAACCTGGCGTGCGCAAATGAAGACGAGGACACAGAAAGGAAGCGACAGAGACCACCGCTTGTGCATGTCGCGTCATTTCTATGCCCCTGCCTTTATTTTTGCACACTTGGTTACCGTGAAATCTATATCATGGTTGCACTGCTCAGTGATGACGCGAATCGGATACGCTTGATAATGACGCGTCTAACGCGTCCCCTAACCATCTAAAGAAGGCAAGTTTTCTCCAAGCGTTTGCTCTGTCTTACCTGGTTGTACCTGCCCCGTCACTCTTTAAACTGCACTATTATGACTGCCGAGCCTTTTGACAATAATAACGGCTCAGAGCCCATTGCGTTGCACTGTTTTAGAGCTGCTACGTTCCTGCGGAACTTTAACCGCGGAAATAAGGGCACTAAAAGCAAGCTGCTGTGAGAAGTATACAACATTGCTTCATTTTTTATTGGTGCATCTGTCGCAAAGCTTGTTTCATTGGCGGAACATGGGAGGGTCCTTTGAACTGCATTGGGCGCAGTTATGCGGCTGCTGCTTCTTCTAATGATGATGATGATCTCCTCCTCCACCATCTTTTCTGTTTCTGAGCTCCGAACAATGAACCGCAGTGTCGATTTTCTAGCATTTATCACTAACGGGAGCGTTCTTGTCTTTGTCCTTGCACCCGCCCTTTCTTGACGGGGTCAGCCTGTCCGGGTGCCCCATTGCCGCCATGGAGAAGCTGGCTCAGAAGGAACAGAAGAACGTCACTAAACACCCGCCCACCACCTCCAGTCCCGGTAGGCAGTTTTTCGTCTTTTTTTTTTTTTTTGCTTGAGGGTGCTGCTGTTACGCGACAGATCCATGACACATCAATCAAAATAGCACAGCTGTCGTAGACGAGCTTTATTTGAAGTGCCGAGGCACGACTGGTTTTTGTGGCCATGGTGTCCGCGTCGGTCTACGTAAGACGCGTAATATTTGTAATATCACAAATTCCCGTCTGCTGCTGTTAAAAACGAAGTGGAAAAGGTACCCAGGGCTGACGCTTCCACTGCTTCGCTATATAGTGTTCAACAAAACTGCAGCCGATGCCATGGCTCTGGGCACTCGTTACATAGATAAGACAGGATGTAACAAGCAGACAGTGGCAGTGCGCTGTCTATTTGTCACGCCCATATTACTCATGATGCTGTACGTATATTCGTCTATTGTGAGTGAGCCCATGGTGCCAACCCTTTACGACCTCGCAGCCCCGTCGGACCGCGTTCTGCGGCCCATGTGCTACGTGAAGCAGCTGGAGTTGCACGACTACAAGTACCCGGGTTACGTGCCCACCACTACGCCGCGCACGAATCTGGCCAAGGAACTGGAGAAATACAGCAAGCCGCCGCCTCCGGAGTACGCACATCACTTCTTCCAACAGCAGCAGCAGCAGCAGCAACAGCAGCAACACCATCAACCGCCGCCACCACATCAACAGCCGCCTCATCATCAGCAGCCGCCGCCACCACCACACCCGCCACCCCAACAGCCGCAGCAGCAGATGAGTCCGGTCCCGAACCGACCCATCGCGCCAAAGCCGAAGGACCAGATGACTGTCACGGTCAAACAGCGCCTCTCACCATCGCCTCCGCTGGTGAGTGAGTGAGTGAGTGAGTGAGTCAGGGAGTGAGTGAGTGACTTATCCAGTATACAGTAACCAATTTGTAATGATTGAGTCACTGAGAAAGCAAATGAGTGAAACAATAAGCCAAGTTAAAAACTGTGATTAGATGCTTGAGCATGCGATCCAACCTACGAATGTGCGGATGAACGTACGTGACAGAGAATCGGAGATTGAGTAAATAGCAAGTCAGACCGTGAGCTTGACAGTGCAGCGCGAGTGAGCACATGGGCGATGAGTCAGTGATGTGGCGCCACGTGAGGCACCTGAATGTCTCAGCTGACTGTGTGGTGCGCCTTCCTCTTTTCTACCTCTGCGACCAACCACAAGGAGCAGCCTCCCGGCGTGGTTGGCATGGGGACAGCGGCGGTGAACCTGTCCAAGAGGCAAGAGGCCCTCGGGGACCTTCCGCCCGCTCCCCCGTCCGGGGTGAGACACATACATCCGGCCCTCGACCTGCCTCTCGTCCCTAGGCACAGGTAAGCATCGATTCGTAGAAACGAACGTCTGGTATGCAAACCACGTTGGCACGTTCGATGGTTTCTCGACCACGTGGCAGAAAAGCAGTGCAGAGAGCCAAGACTGAACGTAGACAACCACTATGCTGTCTCATCTAATGCATTTATATATTCGAGATAAAAAACAAAAGTGCTCCCGTATCAAAGTAAACTTCCACAAAACAAAAAAAGAAACAGCAAGGTTTTTTTCTTGTTCTAGTTTTTATGCAGTGTTCTTCCTCGCTTAGCTATTTCGCGTAGACACCAATCAGTGCCTAATGTTCTCGTGTCCTTAACGGAAAAGTGTGACTGTACGTTCAGTAAGTTTCGGAACTCGCGAGCCTATCATCTTCTGAATGACATTAGGACTTTCAAACATACCTGAAGATTGCAACCCTTGAGTGTTTGCTTGTAGTGCTTTGTACAACCGAAAGGGACTGCTCTCCTGGTACAGCCATTCTAGTTCATTTTATTTTTCTTTCAAAGTCTTAAACGTATTTGTTGTCACATACCATAAAAAAGACTGCTATCGGCACTGTCGCGAGAAAGTGTTTTTGATTGAAGCTCCAACGCCATACATTCTTTTTTTTCTGCGTGAGAGATCGTGGCGTCTTCATATTGCGGCCCTCGGGAGCAATGCGTGGTCTCCCTGATTCCGGTTTAGCGACGTAACAGTGCCTGTTTGTTTTGAAAGACCTGATTTACACTGTGGTCCTTCACCTTCAGCTTGCGATTTCTTCCACAACAAAACGACCTGCTACGACGCTTAAGCAGTGGCGTACTCTAAATACAGTCGCGCCCCTTGGGGCATCTTGTTATCACACAACGAGAATCATCATCTCTCTTACTTGCCTCCTCTGGCTGCCATAATTGGCATGGAGGAAGGCATAGAGTGTCATGACAGTAGACTATAGTGAAATCTGGTCCCTGGGAGCTGCAATGCATAACGCTTCAGCCAGCAAGGGAATGACGGATAGTACAAATATTTGCCAATAAGCTTCGTCCTTTCGGCTATGTGTGGTCACCAGCCACTTCGTCGCATGACGAAGTACAACTTCTTCACTTCGACTTCTTCAGGCTCACCAATTTACACCGGCTCTCAACGTTCATAAGTCACTTTGCTATCGAATAGGAAAGTTAAAACAAAACAAAAAATGAAGCCACGAGTGCGTTCGAAGTAATGAGCGCGAAGGCTATAGGCAAATCATGCACTACCCGCCATGCCAGTGGTGGCTGAGCGGTTGCAGTGCCTTGGCTCCCTTTGGTAAATAATGTAGAACACTCCATGGAGGAAGCTTCTGTACGTGGACAACTGTATAGAATCTTCAATGGCGCGCCCTCTGTCGACGTAGCATAGCATTCCCAGTAGAAAAACAGCTAGACCTTAAATTTAGAAGCAAGCTAAATGATGATTGTCGCTGTGTGACGCAAGGATACTCCAAAGAATGCAACTGGCTTCGGAAATGATCCAGTTACCTATAGTCGTATGCAACTTAAGAAGTCAGGCGAGGCCCAGCGCAGATGACCAAAACGCGGCAGCCGATCACTGCAGGCGGTGTCAACGACGCCGTCCCGCTCATGACGTCAGTCTTGAGTACAGGCCTATGGCTTGTTTGCATGCGCCTTTGAGAAGGAAATGACGCTGACTTCTAAAAGTTGTAACCGACTGTAGAAGACCTGTTTTAACGTGTGCACTTCACGAGGGCCGAAGTATGGCGGGAGACCGTGTGTGTGGGCGTCGTGGTGTGTTTCGGCGCAACAACGGTCGCGTGTGACGCTGCGGCGCAGTCTGTCCCCGGCGCTGGGTGGCCCCCAGCCGCTCCACCAGGCCGGTGGTCTGTATCGCGGCGCTGGTCCCGAGGAGCAGACGGAGCCCGTGGACTTCTCGAGGGGCGGGCCGGAAGGGTTCCCCCCGTACCCCCCTGCGTCCCTGCACAGTCCCCCTCCTCCGACCAGGGACCACCTCCAGCCCCTCGCCGGGAGGCCCCCCGCCGGCTCCGACTACGCGGACAAGGACAGGTGCACACCCTCCCCCTCCACTATACCCTCCTCTCCCGTAGTAGTTCATGTCCTATAGAAGCCGCACCGTGCCCTCTCTCTACTAGTGCTCCCACTTGACATTTACTCACGTTGTGACCACGCGAAATTCGCAAATCAATATCGATTTCAGTCAGATAAAGAGTTTAAGCCTTATTGACGACATAAGCGTAAGTGAAAACGTGTATTATACAGAATCCGCCTTTTTCACTGCGCCCTGGCACATGCACCCTTGGCCTATAGACGGTTTCGCCAGAGCCTGCTGGTCTCTAGCAACATTGTGCGTTCACCGAAAAATCACCCTGAAAACTTCCGGTTTAGCTTATTATTGCGTGGTTTTAGCATTTGTTGTAGGCCGCGGCTGCTAGTGTTCAGATTTGTTATGCAGATAAAATTATTCCCGTGAAGCGCTGGCAACTCGAGCACAGCTGTGTCAAGTCAGGATGGATCTAAATGCCTGAATAAATTTTATATGCTAGTCAAAACGTTGTTTTCTGACCGATAGTGATTAAGAGCACCTGCATTGCAGCGATCACGCGAGAAAAAAATTGCCCGCAGCTTCCCTCGGGGGAACACTGAGGAGGATGCGGACCATATAATTGGTTAACGGGGTGTTAAAGTGCGACTTACTTGGGTCGATGGCTAAATTGGTTAACGTGGTTGTGAAATGGGGTGTTAAATTGCGACTTACTTGGGTCGATGGCTAAATTGGTGAACGTGGTTGTAGGAGGGGGTGTTAAATGAGTGAACACGTACACACGTATGCGAAAGGACGGCGCTGGTCGAAGGGACGTCGATCATTGTGTTTGTGGATTCGTTGGAATTCATTTCACCGCGACCTTGGACGTCGACGCGCCGTACAAACCAACCGACGAGCGGCAACTGAGCGAGCGAGCGCCGACCTTGAGTATATATACAGCGCGACGGCGCATGCACTGTCAGCTGTTGAATGTTCTCGAAGGAGAAGCGCACGCGCGGCACAGATGGCAACGGCGCGACGGCGCATGCGCTGTCAGCTGTCGAATGTTCTCGAAGGAGAAGCGCGCGCGGCACAGATGGTGGGCGACGGCGCGACGGCGCATGCGCGCGCGTTAGCTGTCGAATGTTCGAGAAGCGGTGCGGACGGCGCGGACGGCGCACTACAAGGCGCGAGTATAAGATGCTTCCGCATCTAAAACAGGATTCCCGCTAAGAGCACATGGGTTTGTCCTGCCCACTTCATAACAGGCAATGTAAAGCTCAGCCCAGACTAATGGCACAGAGGCGATGCTCTGACGTTACACTAGTCGAAGGTTCACGGTTACCGGCAACACACCGGTCGCTGCATGTCCTTTTCCACCCGTGGCTACAAGTGCACTGACTCCTGAAATGGGTATCAAAACGTGAAAGCTAACACTGAAAAGTAATCGCCAAGCTGTTCATTTTGTCGTTTGATCGATATCAATGATGTGTACTACTGTTCTACACAACACGGGACACAAAGTAACCGCGCTTAACATGAATCGTCGCACAACATGTACGTCGTGGTGTCCACGTTTCATTGTCGTTGCGCTTGATTTTTTTTAAGTGATGCCGTCGAGTGGGCTCTCATCTGTGCGAAGAAATATGACTCATCGCGTGTGTTTTAGTCACTAATGAGCATCGCCGCTTTCAAGCTAATTTATATTTTGGGTATGAACATAGACTGTATATTTTGGTAGGTTTGACTTGAAAGTTTAATTCATGATTAGCTTACTCGGGTGTAAACCATGATATTTCGTGTGACCCTGCAGCCGCAGTTAACTTATCACATCAGTGCATTTTATGATTTCTCAGTCACACAAACACGTCAGATTGCGAGCGATTCTGATCGCCGCTGATCTCTTCAAAAAGTGTGGTGTGACAAAGATGCAGAAATAAGCGTTTTATCCTGAGGTTGCGTGCTTAGACGAAAACGCAAACATGTTCGGGGTTCAACAGGAGGAAGGTTTGAAGTTCCAGTAGAAAAGCTGGATTGAACAACTTCACTATGAAGCGAGCGAATCTTCTCCTGCATGTCGACGGCGGGGGTGCGCTTTGAAGCCACGGACAGGGAAGATACATGTGTGCGTTTTCAATTCCCGGTCTGCGTCTTCAAAGCGCATGCACATCTTAGGCATGCAGAACCAACTGGCTCAATTAGGATCGCTGACAAACGTCTCCTGCAATGTATGCATTATCTGTTTGTATAGGCATGACCCCTCGCAGAGCAGGCCACACTAAGCAGGGGGCCGCGCTCATTGAAACGCCACGACGTATAATTTGCAAGACGCCCGTTGGCCACGCGAGCCGTGCGCTACATCGAGCCCCTTCATGTAGCCGCTATAGGCGTTGCTCCAAACACATCTTAAGAAATGCGCGAGAAATTCATAGAGCAGCAAACTCAAACACGCCACGAAAACACCACCGGGATCTTGAAACAGCATTGCCGGAAGAGCCGCACCGGAAATCTGCTGGGGTAGGTCGTACGGTGGGAGCCAGTTTGTTTACAAACACCGAAACCGTCTATAGCGGAAAAGTCGCGAAACAAACGTCTTTTTGTCACGGAGGCTATGCTTTTAGCAATACAGGTTGACCTAGCCCAAACCAAAACCTTTTCGAAACGGGAGAGGGCAGCACCGAAAAACGAAAGAAGTGGATTGACGAACTCGGAACGAAACAAACGCTTCACATAAACAAAAGGGAGTTAGGAGTACTCACTGGTTGAACAGAGTAACTTTCGGCTTGGGGAGTTAGTCTCGCGGTGTCCGATTAGTGAACATGTCCGATTCACCAGAACGCGTTCAGCTATGCGAAAAAACCGGTGCATCATGACGTCATGACGCTCTTGACCACGTAGGCGAACCGAATCCGCCAGCACATTTCCAGCGTAAAAGAAAAAAACAACCAAGTGGACGAAATGTAGAATAACAGGACTCTTAGACAAACTTGACAAGTCTTACCGTGCGTATGAACGTGTTGAGCTGTTTGAAGAGCGATGCAGGGTATGTGTACAGACAACGCCTCCTAGATTTCCTGTGCCTGCCGGATGAGCGCGAAACGCCGGTCATCTATGGCAGCGCTGCCTACGTAGGTGTAAGGGTCTTTGTACTTGGCCTTTGAGATTGGCAATTTTGGCGTTTGCGACTAATTTCAGAGGATGCCTTGTTTTTAAAATGTTGCTTGCTGAATGACAGCATCACTTACGTAGGGTTAATTATAATTACGTTTACGCCCTTTTGAAACTTTTTTATGGTATCTTTGTTGCATATAAGCTCCAAAAACGTAAAAACTTATTTGAAGACACCCCTACTTGAGTGACGCCACCACCGTCGTTCCGACGACCACCGCTTCCCAAGTGACCGCCGATAATCCGGCAGGCACAGGAAATCTAGGAGGCGTTGGTACAGACCTTCCAGAGGCGTCGGTTGAGTGGCCATGTTAAACCTAATTCAAGGGCTAACGTGATTTGAGTTCATACACGGCCTCAGAGATGTGTGTCTAAAAGCATATCTCTGGGTGTAGTATACGTTGTGGCGAAACGCATTCCATCTTTTTCTTTTGTGTCGAGAGTTGTGAAAGCTACGTGTTATCAAAACGACGTGGCGAAAGAAAGACGGAAAAACAGGCGGCGCGCTCCAGCCAATCAGGGGAGGTCGAATTGGACATGTCCACGAAGTGGACGCCGCAAAATTAGCTCCCCTGGAGCCACCGTTAGACTGATCAAGACTCCCACGTCCGTCGAAACGCGTGGTTCACGTTAAAGCATCCTTTGCTCGCCGAGTTCCGACCACTATAATTAGAGTTCACCGTCTCGTATATACATATAAAGGTGCGTTAACGCTAGTATTTTTACGTAGCAAAAATCGTAGCAAAAATCAAAATTACGTAGCAAAAATTACGTAGCGAAAATCTGGAAGAAAAACTTGCGTTAAATTCGAGTTAATACGTCTTGCTTGGTAGTTAACACTAAATAATAGTTCTGTACCATGGAGTCCTCCCTACCTCACGTGTTACAGAATACGCTAGATGTCAGTTGAACCAGAATGCTCGTGCAGCTCGTATCAACTCGTAGATGTTCGTAACCTATTTAAACTTTTTTTTTCTTACGTTTACTGGCCCTTGCAGGGTTCAACCATTTCCTTTTGCATTGCAGGTTTTCCTGCGCAGAATTCGCTCATCAGTAAGATATTGCATTTTCATTTGCTTCTTTGGTTTGCGGAAGTATTTTTGCAGCGAAGTTGTATGTACCGGCCTTTAAAAAAAGTGACTGAAATTCTCGACATTAGGGAAATGCGTTATCTATTCGACGCCTTCACAATTACTTCTTCTGTTGCCGCAGGCATTTTGAGTTGGCTAAAGACATCATTTGGGAGGGTAATTAGAAATGCTTAATTAGTCAACTTTTCAAGCAGTAGAGTCGAGAAGTTATGCCATAGGTGTACACTTGAGAGACGCGAATAGAGCAGAGTGGGTCAGGGCACAAAGGTAGGTTAGCAGTATCACAGTTGAAATCAATGAGAAATAGTCACGGCTGAACCTGCCACGTAGTGCGTAGGCAGCCACTGCTCATCAAGGGTAACTGACTGGATTCAAAGAGAAGCCAGATATGTGAGGGGGAGACAAAAAATAGTAGGGTGGGTGAGATTAAGGAGTTTGCAGGTATAAAGTGGCAGCAGAAAGCATAGGACTGGGTTCATTAACGGAACACTGAAGAGGCCTTTGCTCTGCAGTGGGCGTAGTCAGGCTGACAATTATCATTACGACGACGATGTTAAATGGAAGAATTCAATGTCTTCATGCGAGGGACCCATGGTAACTTTGAGGTGTCGAAAAACCGGCTTCTGGCAGTAATTACTAAGTAATGAAATTCGCCCAAATGCAGGCGCGAATCTGAAACTGATCAAAACGCAGAGACTACCATATTGTTCTGAGACGGCCATCCAAATGAGCCCATGTCGTTATATGAACCATGAACCGACATCTATGTGTGAATGTGTGGTCTACGCTGGCAATTATAGCGCGCATGACGCACATGCACTAACGAACGCGCAAGAACTATACAGCTTTGTAATGGTTGTTTTGAACGGTGACGTCATTCTGGTCATCCACTTTTTGCGCTTGTAGGTGCTTCGGTTTCACCGTTGAATTCGCTTGAATTTCATTACGCCACAACAATTGAGAGATGCATTCGTTACTTGACATCGCAAAGCTGCGATGAGTTTCTCGCATGAAGAACTTCATTCTCAAATTTAACATAACCACCTGAGCCCTGTAATTGAAAATTTAATTTATCTTCGTATTTACTGTCCCAAACGATGTCTTTAACCATCTTGAAACTCCTGCCGCAACAACAAAAAGTGTGACAGCTGCGAAGAAATATCGCACTTCCCAAAATTTTCGAGAATTTTTGACACATTTCTTGGAATGCCGTGTATACAGATAGGAGGTAGAAAAATTTCGGGGTCTGTGAGTGTGCAACAGCTTTAATGGGAGAAGGAATGCTATAGAATACGCCAACTCGAGTGGTTTTCGCGCTTGCACTGGTTTCTCGTCGGGTTCTGTCGCCATGTATAGGGTTGGGATGATACCTTCCGGAGCATGTTTGAAGCTCCCATCTTTTTATAGAGAAATCAAAAGCGGCAACAAAAGGCACTGTGATAGATCCCAACTCGTGATGAGTGCTGAGCAACGAGGCCGCATGTGTCAGCTTCGTTGGTTAACCATCTGTACTTAGACGTTGACATACTTTTTCATATAAAACGCTAACACAGAGAAATGGGCTGGGCGTTTGCTTTTCAGTTTCTTTCTCTCCCTGTTTCGTTAGAAATTCAGTGCTCGCAATGGTTACTCTGTTTTTTGAAATATAGATGTAACGAACAAAGATCAAATTGTCGCGTATGCCGTAGTAACGAAAATTTGTCTCGTTAACGTTACAGTATAGCTCGCATACAATTAATACCAATGCATAATTATAAATATAAAATTATATAACATATTCAAGCTTTATACTCGCGTTAATATCTGGTATAATGAGGCTATATGCGAGTTCGTTACAGCGAGGTTTACCTAAAGCAGAATCGGCTTTTTATTTGCAAACAAGATACACAATGTTGCCGGAGTCCAGGGAAGAAAAGCTAACTGAAACGCATTGAGGGCTTAATTCTAAATGGTTCGTAACGCAGGAGTTTCTGCTACCTTCGTGGTTGTACTCATTTCTACGCAGTGCAAAGAACAAGTGACACAATGCCGCAGTCACCGTTATACGTAAACCGCCGAATGCGGAACCAATACATACTATATCGCTTCATTGAACTAAGACAGGCATTGCGAAGTTTATTAGGCACCTTTTGAAAGAAAGCGAGTATGCATACATTACCTTCCTATTTCAAGGCGTTCTCATTAGAAGTTTCATCATTCGAAATATCATTCTGCATAACTAAGTAAAAATAGTAATGGCTGGTTCGAGTCATGGTAGCGTAGAGGGGAACGGAATCACCATCTGGCCAATCCCGTGGAAGTTCACTCAATACATAATTGAAGTTTGATGTTTATTAGCACGAAATAAGTAGAAATCGATTGCAAACACTTGTGGTCATTTACAAACATGTAATTTACTGCCGCAATCATCAGCGAAATTTAAATAACTAAATAATGCAGCGAAAAATTGCGTCAAATAAGATTGTACGGCGATTTCGCATTACAGGAATCTGCAGAAAGCACTGCAGAAATTTCGCCTACAAAACGCTATGATTTTACGGATTACTTGCATGTTCTGCCGGGATACTAAAATAAGGCGGGCTGGTACCGAAGGCGCAAAACCAGGCCACGTCAAATTTAACGCGCGCGGCAAGCTCTCCTGTTTTGCCGTGTATTGGTTGGAAGGCTCGACTGTTTGCTGTATCATGACATCGCTTTTTTTTTCCTTTTTTTTCTATTGCCACCTTCCAGTTTACCTGGATGCGGCCTTCAAGAGCGACCTCCGATGCAAGGGCCCCATCAAGAGCTGAAGTGAGTCGGAGTGATTCAATACCATAGTGGTGCGCTAATCACGAGGAAATTCCTACGATATTCTCCACCCACTATAGATTAAAACATTTGAACCCTTCTCTTCAGTTCATTTTGATCTGCTGATTGGAACATGATATAATAATGGTAAATATAATAAGCCCCACAGAATTTTATACTTCATAAACGCTCACAGCCAACCGGGGCATTGTTTTCAACCAATTTTTGAGAAGCACCCTATGCCACAGTCAAAACTAGCCTGCTTTAACCAACAAAACTTTTTTAATCATCCCAACTTTTAAAAAAAAATAGAACAACGGTACGTAACAATAAAAAAATACAGACTACACTTCACTGTACTACATGCAGACGTGTAGCGGCGCTGAAGTTGGTAGCTACTTTGAAAGCTGGTTCAAAAAAAAAACTGCGAGATGATAAGTAGCGTGAACTACAGTATATGCGAAGAGAAAGCGTTTTGGTATTACTACGAGAAGAGGGTCGACTCAGAGATAGACAAAAAAACGTGGCTGATCCCTCTCTTTAGGAAGCGGTATAACACGAAATCGAAACGTGTCGTCGCAGTGGTACCTAAGCGTTTATTGTGCATAGTATCGCCGAAAGAGCCAAGTAATGAATGCTACAGCAACAAATTGCGAAGTCACGAAACGAACGGCAGTCTGCGTGAAACTTGCAGCGCGCACCTTAAGCAGGAATCACGCACGAAATCAGCATGCGCAGCGCGAGCACAGGCTAACAGCTGTCACAGCTCGACACTTAAAGCGTGCTGTTCAAACAGAAATAAAGGCGCACGAACCGAATGCACAAATATACACAGGACAAGCGCGCACAACTACCACAATTCTGCGCGTGTAAGCAGCGCGCTCCTTTAATAAATGTGGCCGTGGCAGCGAGTGAAGTGACCTTCATGCTTTCCCGAATCAGGAGTCTGATAAGCGCGCGCGCACGAGAGACCACGCTCCGTTGAGGCGGCGCTCGTCGAAACGCGAGAGGCGACAACCTTTATAGCGGGCCTAACGCGAGACAAAACGCGAGAGTCGAGAGCACGTCCAACGCGATCACGTCGCGCAATCTCGCTACTGATGACGAAAACGCCCTTAATTTACAGACCACTGCGCATCGCCAAACGGTGTATGGAGTATATACATAGCTTGCCGTTAGGGAGTCAACAAACGCGCGTTTCGTGGCCGAGTGGTTGACGCCGCGCGATGCGGATCGGGAGGCCGCTGGTTCGATGTCCCGCATTAGAACATTTCCTTATTGTTTTTTTTTTCTGTGCGATTTGATAGTATATATTTACAGCGTCATAATCCGTGACAGAAATGCGTCAGCGGAGCCGTGGCAGACTTCGACATGAAACAATTTCATGTTAATGAAAAAAAGGACTATACTTACCTGCAGGTATATGGCTAGCAATGTAAGCGATATGGTGACAAAGAATGATAAGCGTGACGTAAGATAAATGGAAAAGATGTGTTGAATAGCTGCGTTTGAAAGCAGGAAATGTGTAACTAACAAAAGGGTAAGGAGGAAATAAACGAGCGTACACAATGCGATAATTCAAGAAATGTGTGATTTGCTGTTTGAAGCGAGGTCGGATTGTCTTTGTACGCATCGTTATAAAGCTTGATTTCGTACAGAAGAGAAACGTGAATGCGCGGGGAAGGTAAGGAAACAGCGGGGTCTGATAACTTGAATGTGAGGGCACCCTCTCAGCTGCATGTTTGGAAACTAGCCTACCCTTGGGATTTAGGGACAACATTGGAAAGGTAAACAGGTCGCCTATGGATTGGTGGTGAAGTAGGCAGGCAGGGTCAATTCGTGTTAAGGCGAGAAAGTTTGGCTCTGCATGAGTTCAAAAGGCTGTATACAGGATGAGAGCTCTCATTCGTCTGAACAATATTATGCCGTAGTGTTAAAATATTATTATTATTATTATTATTATTATTATTATTATTATTATTATTATTATTATTATTATTATTATTATTATTATTATTATTCAATCTTGAGCTTGGTGACGCCCAGCTAAGCAACCCGGCCTAGGAGGACGCCTCACATCCACCTACACACTGTCATAGAAGAACTGTCAAGGTCCCTTGCGCACCCTCTTTTTTTTTCTTCTCAGACATCGATGGTATCGATCGCTACAGGGCCTGCTAGGTGGCGTCGCAGTCTGACTAGTTTTTTTGTGGCGATTTCCACAAACCATCAGCGCGGTATTGGCGTAAGCAAGTCACTAATCGGGCAAATTAAATTCTTCGGGCTCGAGAGCTCGCGTTCCAATCCAATCCACGTCGTCCGTGGGCTGTTTTGTGCCTATTCTAGAGTGTACTAGTACACTGTGCCCATTCTATGGATAGAACGGGACCTCCGCCCGGTTTTTGCCCGTCACGTGGCTATTCTCGCGTCTTCACCGTCACATATATGGTCTCAACCAGTACAGTGCGACTCCTCCTTTTTCTTCCGTTCGATTCTTCCTTCATTGTATGACAAGAACGCTTAAGAATTAAACCCCCCCCCCATCCTCCCCGGAACGACACCGACTGATAAACGGCTTAACTACGTCCGACATTGTTTATAATAAATCGGTTCCCGATCAAGGGTAATTTAAGCATCGCGTTATGGAACAGCAGTTAGTTGTCCCGGTTGACGGCGTTTAGAATAAACTGAGAACACTTCAGAGCACGATACGCACTCCACTATGGGAGAGCCGTCAGCTGTCCCGGTTTACGTCTGCCTGTGTTCTTAAAAATCGGTTAACGATTCAGAGTACATGGTACTCTACTACGGGAGAGCTGAACACCGTCCCTTCGACGCTTTTAGACTTGAACGTACCGCGCAGTGATGCCAACCCAAGGAGACGTTTTATCCCTATAATGGCACTCGAAAAATCCTTATATTGCAAGAAAAAGCTTTAGATTATATTTTAGTGTCATTATTCTGGCTCTATGACTCTTGGCAAAGTTTTAAGATATTATAGTGCGCTCTGTCGCCAAGTTCTGAATCTTGTTAAAAATAAAAATTATCAGTAACCATCATTTAAGATCTTTTTTTTTTTACCACACTCTCTGTGGAGTTGCATACAATGTGCTTGCAAATGGCACCTGTTGCCACCGAGCCAGATTTGCACGTCCATTTTGCTTTGCTCAAACATTAGAGACATAGATGTGATCGTTAGGATCAACCGCAAGTCTGTAGCGCCTTTCCTGTCGTTGCAGCTTAACAGCTCGTGGTCTATCCTTAATTTTTCCCATTTTCAATCGCTGTCGCACTATTTTCAGTCGATGTAAGTAGACGCTCTATACGAGCTAATCGCTACGCCTTTCCTCCGCACTTTAGATCAGCTCCCCGTTTGGCTTAATATGTTCGTCACTTTTCTGATATCGTGTAAAGGGCATGACGGAAAAACTGAAACAGCTCTCCTTGTCTGTTTTCATCACACCGTTTCCGCAATATTGAAACCGTACCACCTTACCAAATCTTCAGTCCTAGTTTCACTCTGCCTTTCTCTAAAATTCCTTATAGTTGTTTCTTACGGAGACATTGCTCAGCGAAGCCACGCAGTGAGCTTAATCTTAAGACGGGTTTATGTGCATTACAAGGCAAAATTTATCTGTTTAACAGTGCAGCAGTCACTCGGGGATCTCGTGATATGCGCGTGCATAACTCGTACGACTTCATAGCTTAGTTTTCCCCAGTATTCAGACTAGAATAATCTCACGTTACGAAACCGTCATGCCCTTCACATAGTCCATCAGAAGAACACCAAGACTCCCTAAATAGAAAAAAGAAACATGAAATAACCTAAATTATGATATTTTACATTATTTCTAGTTGCAAGAGGCCACGTATGGTCACGTGTACAAAGCCTTGCAAAAATTGCTAGATTCAACAAAACAGGTGTCAAATCCCTCAAGGGGATTTAAAACCCCTAAATATAGAGATCAAAAAAGGGAAGTTTTATTCTACGCGTAACTTGTACATACACAAACGAGATATAGAAAGCAAGTAAAGACAGTGCATACATCTTACAAATGAGCACTAAAATCTAATTAATCTCTGTGTTGTGTCCGAATGTTACAAGTTAAGGAAAACTTAACATGGACCAAATTGCTCACATTTTAAAGAACGCCACTCATGCTTGCGTGGCTCATGGCTAGTACGGAACAACTGGAAACTCCAGCTGTACCTTACTCTGGGTGTTTAGAAAAAGGGGGTAACGATTTAGAGTACTAGGCACTCTACGTGTGTTTAGAAAAAGTGTTTAACGATTTAGAGTACATCGTACTCTACTATGGGAGAGCATAATGCCGTCCCTATTCTATAGTGTGCTTATACCACTCGGGAATAGGGGGGGGGGGGGGGTGGTTAGAAAAAAGGGGGTAACGATTTAGAGCACAGAGTACTCTACTATGGGAGAGCTTAAAGCCGTCCCGACCTTTGTGACGGTGTGGATCCCGTTCGCATCGAATACAGTGCCTGCTTCGACGCCTGCCCTCGGGAATAAACCCAACGAATTGCTTCTCGAGTGATACGCTAGGCACAATTAAAGCGCTGGTGTATTCTTGATACTCTGAACAGCCCTTGTAATAGCGCAAGTGTGTTGCAGTAGTTCTATGAAGATTCTTTGAGGTATTAGTGTTATAACGCAAAACATGCATCACCTTGACAACTCATTTGGCACAGCGCGTACGACCTTTTACGTAGTCTATCGTGTTGCAGAAATTGGCGTCGGATTCGCTCAGTGGATTTCGGGATGAACGGCTGTGTCGTCAGTGATCTACTGGCACCAGCCTGGCCCTCGGCGATCGGCCCACCATCCGCGATCTTCTGACGCCGTGTAGCTCTCGCCGTTCGGTGCCCCGTCCTTGGACTCGTACGACCGCGTTCCCCATGTTTCCTATTTCTTCTTTATCTTTCTACTATTCCTTTTATCCCCCTTCTGCCATCCCCTACAAGACACTGCGCCGGGTCACCAATGGGGCAGACAGAAATTAGGTGCCTTTATTTCCTTTCTTCAAGAATCCCGAATTCATTCATTGGCTTTTTTCCAAAGACCTCAAGCCGCTCTTTCTCAACCACTGCCCTGTAATTCGCTTTTTTTTTCCTGTACTGCCCTCCGTCGTTCCGGTAGCGGTCGGGACGACCGGTATCACCAAAACAAGCCTCCGAGATTAAGAGCCGTCTCGCTGAAGTCCCAAGATTTTTTTTTTCTTTTGAAAAATCCAAAGACTTTAGTTTCGTGACATTTCCGCTAGGCGAAAGGCGAATGCGCCTTGACATAGTGAAAAGAGGCCGATTCCACCTTCACTCGTATAACATTGGGAACTTTAAGCAGGTTACGGAAATACGATATGCAAATACGGTACGTTTTTACGCTACCGCTCCGTCGTTAACATCTTTATACCGAAGGACGTCGGAACGAATGGGGGAGAGGTACATTAACACAATCTCGCGGCCTATACCATCGCAGAGGCTTGCTGCTGTTCGGGTTTCGTTTGACGCCGATAGTTCATGTGCCAAAATAAAAAGGGAGGGGGGGAGCGAACAGAGCTAACTGATTGATCTGTAGGCGTGAAAATAAATGTCTTCTACATGTATATATGCCGTCCATTTGTGACTAAAATTCCCAGCAATTATTATTCATATATGTCGTCCAGGAGCAAGGTAGAGAGCTCCTATTTTTCATAACAGACATTGACGTGGATTGCGCAGCTTAGAACGCGCGGAATTCACGTCTGTGGTACAGGCACGTAAACACTGTTGGTTTTTCGCTCTAGTTAAAACATTGGTAAACTGGATGCTTCAATTGACCATTTGCAGAAATCTGCAAGGTGGCTTTCCTGCAAGCTTGTTTTCAAACCAAAAGAAAAGAAACTCTGGTTCCTCGGACTGCTCCTCCCTCACTGTGCTTTTACCACTCCTATTCTTCCAGTGAAGGCACGCGAGCACGACAAAGCGACTTGTTTCCCCAACAATTGCCGTGTGGTTGTCTCACCTCGAATGAACGCTCAGATTGCATTGTGGGCGATGCACCTGTCGTTCGTAAAGAAGTGAGGAGGGGGGAGGAACAATGACTGAGAAAAGCAGTCTGTGAACGAGACCTTTTGGTTGGAAATCAACTTTGCAGGAAAGCCACCTTGCAGATTTCTGCAAACGGTCAATTCGCATTTTTACGGGCACAAGATGAATATTGGATGAAAATCGCCTCAGATTTTTGGCAAATGTGAAAAATGTCTTGTAGCTTCAATGTTGCTGAACTTTGGGAAGAAATAAATCGCTGTACGATGGCCACACACACAAAAAGAGAAAAACGGTTCATGATGGACGGTTGAATGCCTACAAAAGCCAGCTGGGCCTGTTTAAATCCAGGCACGTGTAAACTGGTATTAAGATCTAGAATGCTATGCCTTTTGAAATTAAAGTGTGTTCAAATTTCCCCAAGACACTAGAAAAACGGTATTTAAAAGAGTGATCTGATTTATTAATGACCGGTCATGTTTGTTGTAATTGCTGTCCTAATTTTACTGTGTAACTTGAGGTCATTCTTTTTACTGTTTTGTAACATGTTTTTTCGTCTTTGTGTGGTTATGTTATGTACTGCTTCTTTTCAGATTTTTTATTAGATATATAACTTCTTTAGTTATGATTTTTCCGAAGTGGCCTTACGAAATGCATCTTTTGGACCCAAGCTAGTTAATAGCTATGGATCCACACAGTATGTGCAAACTTCATGAAACACGTGTGAGGAAAAAAAATTCGCAATTCCAACCCCAGCGAGAAAGGTTTCCCGTACCGTCTTTCCGCACCCCGTCTCCGTTTCGCCCTGAATTTCTCCCTTAAATAAAACGGGGAGGAAAGGGAACACGTGAAAGCAGCACGTGACCGCAACCGATAGAGGTCGCCCCGTTCGCCCTCCCCGAGAACTCCTAAAAGCATCGACACGCTTCGGCCAAGGTCCAGTCGCTAATCTAGACTTCGTCAGACAAGTTCAGCACAGTTCGCGCGTACACGTGCAGCAGACACCATGCAGACCCGGTCCCGCACCAGACTTGAGCGCGGCGAGTCGCGGTCTGTGCATCGGCACCGTTCCCGCGTGTGCCCGTGTTGCGGTGACGACTCTTCGCCCGCTAAGGCCGCCTCTTCTAAACGCAGCCTGTCCGGATGTCCGCGGAACAGCAAGCCCAAGAAGGCCGCCGCCGGACGGGAGGACAAGCCCGACGCCGAGCCGCTGCGGTAAGTGCCCATGTCTTGTTTCGTTTAGCTTTGATTTCCGCAGTATTGTTCTGCCCGGGTAGAGTTTTCACAATGATATAGCTAAAATATGAGCCACGTCTGACGCGCCGTGGTGGTCTTCGTTATGGTGTTCGACAGCTGTCCCGGAGGTCGCAGGAACGAATCAGGACCGATTCGAGATGGTGGCGATATGCTGGAGGTGTTTGGATTTAAGCGCGCGTTAAATAACCCCAGGGGCTCGACATTTCCGGAGACCTCTACTACGCCTTCCCTCTTGCTATGCTTTTGGGCCGTCAAACCCCAACAGTTATTACTGTGAGACCTGCCTCGCTGAAAACGGATGAGACGGGCCATGTGGGCTTGCTGGCCAGACTTGCTGTCGCACCATAGCGCTGGAGCTAGGACACATTCGTGCGCGAGTAACGAAAAATACCGCTGCTTGAAAGTGTCGCTACCAGCCACATTACAATTTCTTACCACCTTCAAAAAAGATCTAATAAACAATTTAGCGCTAGGCAGACGAAAAGATAAAAGAAATGGTCATGAGGAAAGCACGTTATTGGAAGCTTTTGTCTTCGTAAATTTCGCGCTGAATTGTTGACCGCGAATGTGTTCCAGTGAGCCCAGTTATCTCTCTTGAAGAACACCTTGCTCTTTCTTGGTGCCTTCAGTGCTGCGTGTCAATTGCCCAATGTTAAAATGAGTATTCGAAGGGGAAGTGTTTTCGTGTGTGCCATTTGCGAGCGTAATTACGCGCATATTTCTTTTACTTATTTCCAACTCCGCTGTCAGTCTTGCCTAAGAACGGAGGCCTCGAATATTATTTCCCGCCATATTTGCAATATGTAAACCTAGGTAGTCACCGTTAGTGTAACCGCCGTAAACGACTAGCAAAGAAACGTTTACCACCCACGTGCGTCAAATAAAGTGAGCCACGCCGAAAAAAAATTTACTGTAAAGGGGGGTCATTCCACCTCTTTTGCGGCTGTGCCATTGTTCCACACCAGTACTAGCCATTCCCATCTTTCGTTTCACCCGTTTTTGCTTCAAGGCAGAGCCCACCAGTTGAAGATTTCGCAGTGCCCCCCCCCCTCCCCTCTCTTTATGCGTGGAGCAAATGAGCCGTGACTTTCGCGCGCGCAGTAAAATTTGAAAAGCCCACATGCTTCCAAAACTAATCTCTTTAACCGTAGACCGGTGGAACGAATTGTTCCTATTCAAGAACCGTCCATCTTTCCTTATCCTTTTTTCACCTGTCACCCTTCCTGGCTGTACAAAACAACGTACACGTGTCAAGTTTACTGGCCCTCGATCATGAGCAGCGTGTGGAGAGAATTAGTCGTGGCTTCCCCGCAGTAACATTGAAAAGCCTTTGTGGTGCCTAAAGGGATACCATACCCATGCCCTTCCTTGCCGTACAAAGCGGAACTTACACCTGTGGAAAGTGAGTGATGCCTTCCCCAAAGTAACATTCAAAAGCCTTTGGTGTACTCCACATCTTCGATGAGGGTTGTCTTTTTTATCTTCAAACCAATCATCAATACGAGAGGTACCGGTTTTTAAATCTTTTCCAAGTCAAGGATTTCAAAAGTGCTGTACCGGAGTAATTAATTGTACATATACGTATTTTGAGCGTCTTGGTACGCGAATAAAAGTTATCGACAGTTATCATTTTCTCAATTTCATGAAAATGTTGATGGGGGGGGGGGGGGGGCGCTGACCGGCTGTTCGGCTCAACGGACCACAAAATGTCACTATCGTATCACCTCTGCTGCCGTCTTCGAATGTGCTACTGTGGACACCATTCGATTCCCCCATGTTGCCACATTTAGTGATGACGGCATTTCGAACCAATCGGAGGGCTCGTAGCGGTCCTCTGGACCGATCGGAACTGACAAGAAGCCGGATCGGGTTGGCAGGCATGGCGGAAGTCGACAATGTCCACAGTAGCACCACATTAGTGCATGCACTAATGGACATGCGGAATGTATTCGGGCGGGCGGAAAATATATTTCTCTAAAGAAGTGCGAGCGCAGAGGCTCAACCTAGGACATCCAAGGAGCTCTCGTAAATGCCGCGACTATTGAACTGTGAATAACGTTCGAGTCGACGTAACGCTCGCTGTGATCGACTTCTGGCTAACGCACGTGCATATCGACTGCCTTCTCGGTTACAAGTCGTGCCTGACGAAAGTTTGTTTCTTGCTCTTGGGTCCTAGGTTGAGCATGTGCGTACAGTCGCCCACGCTCGATTACCACTCTCCGCCGACCGGCGACAGCTTTTGTTGGAAGGCAGACCGGTCCCAAGGCAAAAGGTACAGCACACCGTTTCTGCACTCTGGCGATTTCACTGATTCTCGACTTGTGCAACGCGTATACAAGCCTAACGCCTTTCTGCGTCTTGAGCGAGGAAAAAAAAACTGGGAAAAGTGACGAACTTTGTCATATAGAATGGAAAATAAAAGAACTATGTGAAGTGGCGTAACGCCTCTTTAAAGATGAAAAATACTCATGTAAAATAGACCCTTCTAATGAAACAGGGGCAAGACGGGAACTTGTAGTTACACGCTGAGAATATAAGAATAATAGATCGAAAGTTGGGCGAAAGGGACGGTTACGTACGCTTCACCGAAACCAGCCTTGCCTTGTAGGAACTTTTAGCGAAGAAAAAATATACATAGTATATAGGACGCTATAGACTTTTTTTTTTCTTTTGACGGAGAAGAGAATTTCTTCTTTCTGGGCTGATGCACAGAAGTACAAAAGCTGGGGCCACCGCCTCGGCAGTGCATATTTTGGCGATCACGCATGTTAACAGCAGCCCGGAGAGGACTATGCATGGTGACGTCCAGGGAGCCTTCACTGAAAAGGTCTATAGACTCTAATAGGCGGAGTGACACGTGATCATAATGTAAAAGTGAGGTAACTATTGGCCGCCAATCCATGTCCAATTTGATGTTAATAATCATCATGATCAATGAACAATGCAATGTAAGTTCTAGTAACCACGAAGACCGATTCCCTATCGAGCAAGCGCGAAAGTCGGTCTCGAAGGGAACGTGACACGGCGTCAAAAGATGTTGATTTGCCGAGGGTGGCTCTTGGCAAACCGAACGTCTCCCTGGGTATAGACCTTTTCGAAACCGGCTCCCTGCATGGTCGTTGCCATAGTCTTTTCTGGGTTGTGCTAATCAGCGTGACCCCCGAAAGTGCACTTCCAATGCTGTGACTTGAGCCTTTGTACTCCTAAGCGCAGCCCAACATGGCGGCGTTTTTTTCCCCTCTTGTGAAAAGCTGCATGCATTTGCTTCCCTTCTTGGTGAACTTCGAGCAGAGATCTTTAGAGGAAATAGCGACGATGTATTGGTGATATAACCACAAAACTTCGGGTACTTTGCATCAACCCATTACCGTCTCTTTGAACACAACGAGAGCGAGAAACGTTCACGAAGATTTCACTGAAGTCTTCAGCTCTGCATTTTCGTATCGTGGCAGTCAGTATGCAAAACCGCCTCTCGCTCTTCACCACAGTAGATTAATATCGATATAATACTCTGTAAAGTGCGGTCGTTATATATTATACCGGCCGCACTCTACAGAGTGAGGTCGGTATCCATGTGTGCGTGTACTAAGTTAGGGCTCTGTGATCCTGTGGCTGTTGTACTAGATTGGCAGACTGAATTTCACAGAAAGAAAACGGTAGCAAGTGAATTTTCTTGAAATATTGTTTCAATTGAAATACTCATTGAATCGTGCACTCTACCTCCCGGAACTTGCCACATGCTTTGGCTCTCCTTGAGTTGCCACTTTTATGGCAGCAGTAGAGAGTAACAAATATCTTTGTTTTTGTGGTTAATCAACCACGTTAATCGAAATTATACGAATTCGTCGAGCCGTTTGCATCATGTCCGTGATGCAACACGTTGTCTCCTTAATTTTTTTTTCTCTAAGCAACAGAGACTGTCGCGATGTGCATGCACGACTGAACGAATGACTTTTATTTTATCGCAAGCTTTATTAGAACCATTATTACGAGACAATATGCTCATTACGCCTGCGTGTGCGACCCCAAGTGTGGGTGAACCATGTTTCATTGCCTGTCGCTTTGCACGAATAGCGCCTTTGTACGCAGTAAGACGATCCATGAGTAACAGTGCATGGCATTGGAACACTAACCCCCTGACTAACCGCAGCCGTTCTTGCTTTCTCTCTTCCTCACGCTCCCGTAACCACCTTTGCGTACCAACCATGGTACTCCTCTTTCCTAAACTAACCATTCCACTACCTGCCCGTTCTTGCATCCTTCCCGAACGAATCCTTTACAGCTGTCCCATCCCGGGCTGCGATGGCTCAGGACACGTGACTGGGAAATTTCAATCTCACCGAAGGTACGGTGTTTGCTTTGTCTCTGTCTCAAGCATGCACTCTCTTTGTTCAAGTGTGCGCGCCTCAAACGCATCTTTTGCACGAACTCTCTCACCAAGCCGCGCCATGCCGAAAACGAGATGATTCGTTGACGTCAACATCTTCGTGAAAACGGCTTGTACGCGTTACAAGGTGAAGAAGCGTCTTGCTCAAAGCGATGGCACTGGCAAGCGTCACAATTCCTTGTACTATAACGCATAAAGAGTGCGCGGTCTCGTGGGATCAAAAGTTTGACGGCGCTGTGACATTTCGGCGCTTGATCCGGCTCTCTTCATACGAGAGGGCGCTGTGCCGCGTATACACTTATTATACCTATTAATATTATTATTATTAACTAGAAGAAGGTTAAAATGAAACCCTTCACTGCAAAGTACCAGTCCTCAACTTCACTATTTAAAGGAAAAAAAAAAGATAAAACTAGTGATTAGTTCACTAAGTATTACGGCTAGGTGGCGGTAGCGACCGCTCTATCTGAAGGGTACAGCCACATCCATCCATCCGCGCCACGCGCCGCAGCGCGTACGGGTGGTCAGGGCTTTACTGCACGTCCACTCGCGCTAACACATATTGCGAAAACTACATTTCAATTTGAAGTTTTTTTTTCCAACTGTCAGTCACGGCGTCATGGGCGCGACTTTATGACAGTTAGGGCAAAATGTCAATTCTTTCATTATTTCAAGCAAAGATTTAAAATAAAAGCCACTCGTATATGCCCCATCAACACTTCTTATGACCGCGGAACCACAACAAATCGTGTAAATCACATATTAAGGTACAGGATTCACCACGGTTTACTACTTTCACGGTTCGCAGTGCCGCAAACAATAGTTCAATACGTTGCACACAATAAAGCAAGGTCAGGAAATTCTCGGAAAATCGCGCAACAGTATAGCCCCGAGATTGCGTTTTCGGAAATACAGGTCATGAGCGGGCACGTCATCGTGTAACTTTGGGAACGACACGTCGACATAAATAAGCAGTTCGGATATCGCGCTAATGTGCGACCGAAACCGAAACTTGATGACTTCGAAACTGCGTGCTCTCACCAACTGCAGCAGTGCTCTTGCCATCGCGACGCCGATGCTTTGTTAACGTAAAACGAAGTATTTTGAAAGCGGGCGTAGGTGAGGTGGCGTCGGGCGGTTCTCGCTACTGTCAACGCGTTTAAACTGTTTTAACTGATACTGTTTAACTGGTGAAGTGCAGTGAAGTCTTACAAGATCCTCGTTACCTGCGATATCCTTCTTTTTACGATGGACCTGCTGTAAGTGAACAGACGGACCGCTTTCATCGCGTCGTTGAGACGCAACGTATACCTTTACTTCGGTGTTTATCTTTAACGAAAATATATATCGTGTCTACCTAATAAGACGTGTAATCCGTCGTACACCTCGTAGCACGCCTCGTGCTTTCCTCCCTGACGTTTGCTGCTTACTTGAACTAACGTAACCTCTCTGCTTCGGTGTAGTTAAACTTGAGTGTACGAACGCCAGCAGGGAATGAAACGCTCGGGTCGATTGCTGCATTTGAGCTATGTTTGAGCTCTATTTGTCGTTTCGGTATAGCTGCTGTTTGTTGATAGTGTCGGCATTCATCGATTGCGGTTTCTTTTTAAGCGTTTCCGGTTAGTTCTTAGAAATTCGCATTCAAGAGTGGATTGTAACCGAAGCGGAAAAATAATTAACCGCGGTGCATACGTTCTTGCTTTTAGTAAAAAAAAAAAACTGAATGTACAGCGCAGTTTTGATATTTTGACAATTTGAGTGGAAGTCACCACGTTAGTTGCGTGTCCAATCGCTCGTACATTCAAATACTAGATTTTAAATGAAGTCATGTGTTTTCTGTTGTGTCTTGTTATGGTGTGCTGTGTCCCTACTTGATGAGATGTGTGTTGCCCTCTTTTGTATGGCTGGTTTCCGTGCGACACGTTGTTGCCCTCAGACCAGCTATATACCCCTCATAAGTGCAATATCCCATGAACGCGACTGACTCTATTGGCATGTCTTTTGTTGTCCTCAATCTCTGCTCACACACCGAGTGTGTGGTGTCATGTTCGTAATACATATGTAACCTAAGCATCTGTGCTCACATGTTTTACTAACTGCAACAGCTGTGCAAAGTAGTTTTTTTTTTTTTTTCCCTAGCAGCTCACCTAATGTATGATCAAACCTCGGGCGCTACAACTGGTTGGTGCAAAAGAACTAATTGCCTGCTGTATTAACGGTATGCATTCCTGTTTCAATAGAACATGTCACGTGGCTGTGACAAATTATCACTAGTGCACTCAGAGTTCTTAATGATTGGTTTGTTAGGCTGATGCAAAAAAAGGTTTCATAATGTTAAGTGGTGTCACCATACATGCATAAGGCTTCTTCGAAGGCTCCACCGTTTACTATCTACTGTTTAACTGTGGTACTCCATTTCGCTTTGCATCAATAGAGATACGGGGCCTGCCTCTGAGATGGGACATAATAAAAGACAGTTCTTGAAAAAAAAAAGAGAGATCAGTTAGATCTCTGTCAAATACTCTGTCGTTCGCTAATAACTCTTAGAAAGATGTATCAGAAATATCGTTTATCCATTGGCGTATGAATTCTGCAGAAAGTTATTGTTCTTTCATATTAATGTGACATACCATTTGTCTTGATGCAGCGCTTCTGGATGTCCGCTGGCGAACCGGAGCAAGTTGAGGCATGAAGTTGTTGGTGTCGATGGAAGGCCTATTAAGACAGAAGGTGCTAGGTAAGTGCCTAGGCATTGTAAGAGTTCCGAGCACACCTACACATTATTATAAATGAGGAGATGTTAAACAATATGCGAAAGGTTAATGCAACGTGATAAATATTAATAGTTTTAAAAATGAGCTACGGAGACGTGAGCACAAGATGAATAAACAAACTGCCTCTCATATCTATGTTTTGAAAACCTGAATTTTCAGTTTATAGTATGCGGGGTGCCAACGTGTGCAGCAAGGCCTGTGAGAATACTTATACAATAATTCCTAAACCTAGTTGAACACGGAACATTTTTTAAAAAAATTCTCAATTCACAAAAAAGAATACTTCGCTGAAGGGCTATGCATAGAAGACACTATTGTTTGGCATCGCTAAGCAATTAGTCCATATTATAGTTTGATCGTAATTTATGCTAGGAAGATGTTTTAAGCATGTGTTTGCCTTGGATAAGTGTAAAGTTACCAGTGTACAAGCAATGTACTTGACAGTTTTGAGATGTCATTGCGAACTATAGCTAAGTTTTTATGGCATCACATTATGTTTATTAAGCATATTGTAAAGGGTTGAAGCTTTTGCACATGAACCATATTTTTATGCTCCCGGTGACACTTTCAAAAATGGTGATATCGGATAGCTGTCTCACTAGACCTCTGAACGTTGTATTAGCATGCATTACATAAATGATCATGTAAGACGCTTTAATTGTCGTGCTGCACATGCTAGCATGTATAACTTCAGGGGGTAATGAGAGTGTTCTAACGAGTAAGTGCAGCTCTGAAAAGTAAAACAACTTTGTTCTTCCGACTCTTACAAGTAACCCTGAAAAAAAAAACTAAACATAAAAAAAATTCTGTCCTTAAAGGGGCAAAAGAAAAGGAGGAGAGGACATTTATGAAATAACTGGACACAGCCCGTAATAAGGCGTAATAATCAAGTAGTATCCCACGAGATGATTAAGCTTCTAATTTGTTATTCCTGTTGAAGCTGTCCGACCCCCGGGTGCGACGGGAGCGGGCATGCCAATGGAAGCTTCCTGACCCACCGCAGCCTGTCGGGCTGCCCCCGGGCCACGCAGGCCATGAAGAAGGCCAAGATGGCTGCTGACGACCCCAAGCCTCAGCCAGGTAGCTACTACTTGCTTTGCACTGCCGGTAGGTCACTTGGAGTACGATGTAATGGCCTACCACACTGCTGGAACAATACTGCACTTGGTGCATAATTCCTGTACACTTGAACCAGCTTGTATCGAACAAGCATTCTATGACAAATCTGAAGTGATTTAGCCCAAATTTTTTCTAGAGGGGACAAAACAAAAGGGACATACACAAGTGCTAACATCGGCAAATTATATATTTAAATTAGGATCACACATATTTTTACACAGAACCAACACTCACGCATGCAGAAATACAGGTTTATTGAGAAAAACAAGCTCTTGTCTGCCATTTATAGTGACAGGGCGCTAACACATTCATCACCCAGCCTATGAATAGTCACAGATTTTTTACAGCGAAAGCTGTTATGAAATCACAACTCAGGTCTCATGCAGCGCCCCAGTTGTCTGCCGCCGCCAGTGTCCGTAACCACATCGTGTGAAAGTAGCAAGAAAACCTAGTATCAATGACACAGTAACCACTGAGCTACGCCGGTGCTTGGTACTTGTTGGCAAACTTGCCCTAGGCAGGCTTGATGTTGGGAAAGGAATCACGTTAATATGAGTAAGGAAACGTTTTAGCACAGCTAACAACCAACCAGGCGTCACACAATGCGAATAGTGTAACAAGTGGGTCGTCCAATGCTCCAACCCACTATAAAAGCTTGTTCTTGATCACCTATTAACTGTGGTGCATACCCACTTCAGGCATGATTCCTCATTGTCGTCGGCCAATACATGAACAATTGTCAGAAAATTCCTCGCAATAGTTTAGCTGATACTACACTTCTCAGGAGAATGTCGAAGGATGGCATAGAGAATGCCAGCCTACTACCCTAAAATATTTATTATGGTACCCAGCAAGTGTGCTTGCAGGAGTTACCCAATGAGTGTTTAGAAAAAGGTCTGAAAAGCTGTTCTTTTAGCTTTAGCTGTGACTGTGCTGTGCTTTCAGCGCAGGCCTGGCATTTTTTTTATTAATGGTGTGATTTTGTCAGAGTGTCTACAGATAATGGAACACTTATTAAGAAATGGAACACACCTACACATGCTACAGTGTGTAACCAGCCATTGCCACCTTTCCTTGCATTGTTCCAAAGGTGTCTGTCGGTCATTAAAACGTCTCCCCGTTTGCCCTAAGTAAAGTTTTCCACATGATAGGAGGATCTGGTAAAAAAAATCTATCTTTGTTGGGCACATAATGTGCCCTCTGATTCTATTTGCAGCCAAGCGTTTTTTGAGCAACTGGGTTGCTAGTTTTGCACGGTTTAGCGAAATTGTTTGAGGGCATGAACACCACGCCAAGGTTCGCTCGAGTGCCCACCTTTTTTATGTTGCAAGATACCCTGTGCAAGTACAGTGGCAAACTTTTTTGGCCTATCAGAACTAGCTGTTGTGCCATCCTGGCAATATGGGGATGGTTTGTTGAGCAGGCATGCTGCGACCAATACAACAAGGTGATCGGGTTAACTTGCTTGTCACAAGCTAATTTTTTGCCATTAAAGGTTCGTCACGAAATGATGGGAACGAAATTTTGTTAGGGCATTAACGAGGCACGGTCAGACAATAGACCTTTTTACCAGTTTTAAATGGGAAGAATGGAAAGCTAACAGCGACTAGCTACGGCTTGGTTCATAAGACCAGCATGTGCGCCTTTCCTAGAAATGAAATCGTACATAGAGAAACTGAGTTGTACAATCCTCACCCAGAACCTCATGGGTGAGCATAAGTGGTTGTATAGCAATCGCATGCCGGTGTAATACGTTAGTGGCTTCAGATTCAAAAGAATCTTTGTCATGAACAGATAGTCACCCGCATACCTGAAACCATTTAGAACTTTTCTCTCTATATGACACAAACTTGTTAAGACTGCCCAAAAATAAGCCTGCTGAGAACAGACGCAATGCAGGATTGGATGCACATTCCTTGCTTTTAAATAAAAGCTTTTACATCTCACTGTATGTAGGTCAAGTCGAGGTAAAAAGCTAAACGATCTGAAAGATGCATGACGAGGTACAGTCGATGTCCGATTTGCCGGAGCCTCAAGAGACCGCAAAAACGTCTGGAAAGTGGGCAGTCCAGAAAAACGAATGCACATGAAAACGCACCTTTCTTTGTAGGTATTTTTCGCTTACGGAGAGGGTAACGGCTGGAGTACAAGTTTCCCATTGCAATTCAGCCAATACATCGGTTAGGTGGCTCCGAAAAGAGCCGAAAAAAAAAAAAAATCCGAAGTGACCGACGCTACCTCATAGGTCAGCACTTCGGCGCAAAGAAGTTGCCTATTTTCTCTTGCACGGCGTTCCGCTTACCCACGATCATGTCTGCCTCAATTTCAATCAACGTCATGTTGCCACTGTACACTGATGACAGTGTCATTAGTGCTCGCGTCAACTCCGAGCTCGTTGGCTGTGTAGGAGATGGCTCCTCATTTTCGGTGTCAGAGTCGTCGGAATCTTCTGTAACTGGATGAATGATTTTGTCATCGGCCAAGTCCGCACATAGCTCGAGGTCTTTGTCAGCCTCGGCGAAGCCCTCAAAGGTTATCCCAACTGGAATCGACAGGCCGGCAGCGTGCACATCGTCGAAGGCAACATTCGTAGATGGCAGTTGGTCACACATGCTGCCCACTTGGGGCGAGTCCTCGGCGTTGTGTGTGAAGTTCGCGTGGTGAAAACAGTTTCATCGAGTCTCTTGTGTAACCGCCTTTCACGATTCTGCTAGCATGCCGATAGCAGACCTAGGGTCAACAGCGTAGCTTTTCTCATCAAGAGCCTACAAGGGGGCTTCGTGCGCTTCGAAGGCACAGACGAAAACGAAGGAGCAGTCGGTGCCATTGCGGTAAACGGCAAATCCGCTAGACGAAAAGTGCAGCACGAAACAGCTAGGAACTCAGTGGATGCTTAAGGTCAGGAAACGTGATCACTGAAAATAGCGCACAGCAGCAAACGATCAACCGCAGACACGACTACCGAGCTGACAAAACACGTGAACGAACACAGTGAGGTTTGGCTTGGCTAAGCCTCTTAGCTATGACTGGAATGGATTGACAGGTGCGGTTTCGAGATTATGGCAGCCGCAGCGCAGTACGGCAGTTGGGGACGCGACAATATGAAAACAACCAAATGGCGGCGGCGGTGGTGACTTTGGGTCGGCGGTTAACAGTAAAAAGTCCGGAAAATCGGATGCCGAAGGCTATAAGCGTCCAGAATTTTGGACTTTTTAATTCATTGACTTTATGGGGAACTTGACGGTGCCACAAATGAGTCCGGGAAATCGGACATGGCCGAAATTTCGGGAGTCCGGAAAATTGGACGTCGACTGTACCCAATGCATCGTGAAAATATATTCAGCCAAACTGTTCCTGGGCATCTTTGGCGCATTTGAGTAAAGCATCACGGAACAGAGAGTAAAAAGAGGTCCCTAATATCTACAGATGTGGCAGAAAGGCCTTTGTTATTTTGTTGGGAAAGAAATTCCAAAACATGCTGAGACTTCCTCACCAAGATTGGGTCATTCACCTCCATGATGTTAAGCTTATCTTGAATGAACAAGCCAAGGCCTACTGCCACGTGGCAACTTCTGATACAATCACCCTAGATGAAGTTTCCGGCTGATGCGTTGCTGCACTAAAGAAAACCTCAAAACATTCTTTTTGCATTTTACAATTTTCGCAAACACGTTATCTAGATGGAGCTGCTCACATAAGTCCTGTGCTCTCTTCCTGATGCTTGACATGCGCACATCGGCGCAGCACTCATAAACAATGAGAACTGCTTCGTTGGCTTTTGAAAGGAAAACACTGGGACATAACAGCGAAACCCCCTACCAATGTTTCAGGACATCCGCTTCTTCATAGATGCAACACACTTTTTCGAAATTGTCCTCTGAAATCGCACTAATTCACTTCAGTATGCAGATGCCACATATCCAATAAGGCCAGATGTCAGCACTTACATATAACGAATTGTTATTTATATCAAGCAGTTTCCTTGCATATTATTCTTATATGTACATAGGATATTTAAATATTGAATTATCTTATGCAGAGCTTTTTCAGGATCTCCGTCATATTCAATATACCTGGACTCGGCGGCATACCCTTGCAAGCATTTTATAACTGTAGCTTTTTTTCACAAACCTTCTTATTTTTAGACTTTGCTTGTCATGGGTGCCAGGAGTTTTTTATGTTTTACCAAACAGTCGAGATATATGACAGCTCTTGAGCAATCATTTGTCTTTGGATTAGCCATGTGTCCTACCCCTGCATGGTTCTAGTGATTCGCTCTGTTCGTTATGGAATGATGCTTGGAAACGACAACTAACTAATATCAATATGCCCCGATTAATATATACAGTGGTTTGTTTTCTGAGGAGAGAGTTCCCGCTCAGAAGATGTTGCTTCTACGTGCATTCTAGACACGGGGGCTGTAACCTCAGAAAATAATTACAGTAGATTCCCTTAAACGGAATCTGAAAGGACCAGAAGAATGTGTACATCTAACAGTGGTTCCATTTACTGAGAGACGAACACGAATGCAGGATTCAAGTGTAAACTAATCCATTTAGAGGCACTTACATCTGAAGGGGCCATTTCACAAAGTTTTTTACCACAATCTGCGTTATGTGTGTGCGTTCACTGCTGGCAAAATTTTAATGTTTTTGGTTGAGCACTTGGTTTATAATTCGATATTTTTATAAGCACAGAAGTCGCCTTAGAATTGAGCAACACTGGTGCACTTGGAAGTCATGACGTTGCAGGCAGCTTGCTGAACAACATTGTTCTATGGTAAGCTGCATGTGAAATCAAGATACCTTAGCTTTCTTTAGCTTGGCACTCCTTCAGCATCTCAAACTTTGGCAGTTGACGATGGCACCATTCTTTGCTGCACATGGTATCACACTGCCATTACAGAAGTGGATGGCATTGGGTAGGGCTTATATCCAGTGAGTTCTGTAGCTTGTTTCACAATTACATGTTTTTTCACAGACCACTGTTATTATATGTATATGCATAATGTACCCTCTACTTCTATTTTCCGCTGGAAAGCTCAAATTTTTGTGTGACTGTGTAATAGCCCCTTTAAGCAACAATTCCATTCCACTTGAAGGGCCCTGTAAACCACCTCCGATATTTTTTCAAGCATTTCAAGTAAACGCGCATGTCGTCTACAGAATGCCGTCGCAATCAACGATTCTACACGTAGCAGCGCTTACGAGCCGCCGGCGCACCACGAATTCCCAGAAACAATCCCTCCTTCTTTCCGGGCCTTTCGAGCCTTTGTATGACGCATCGAGACACATCTCCGACGCGCAGACCCAATTATGCGAAATAGGCTGTGATTGGTCGAGTAAGCGTCGATGACAGTTTTCTGTCAGTCTGCTAGCAGCTATCCGCGTTGCTTGTTGTTCGTATTGTTGCCCACGTGCGTTCAACACGTACGGGGCACGACGTGTCCTCGTACGGGTCCATCGCGTTGGCGATTTTTCAAAGGTGTGCACGCAATGCAGGATCCATACCGGCACAATTATGGCAGCCAGGGTTTTCCAATAAGCACGCAGCTACAACGCAGCTGACGGAGGAAACGGCCAGAGTCACAGCAACGGGCTGTTGACGGTGTTTCAAGCAGCGTGTCAGCGATGACGTATGCCACACGAGACTGAGAGGGGCATAGGAAGGGCACTTGGTGAGAAGGGAAAGCGCCATGGCAGAGGATAAGAGAGCGGAGGGAAGCGCAGGAGAGAGCAGAAGGTGTGGTCGTCATGGTTTTGATAATCCAATGCGTCTAACTCTGCTATTACTGCACCGTTTCGAAAAATTCTCACGGCTCTGTGTTCGTCGTACACTCATGCGCAATTCTCCTACCAAAACTGAATTTGGACCTCTCGGTGGTTTACGGGCCCTTTGAAAGGCCAGTCAACAGGCTCTGACTTTTTTTACACCACCTTAACAAGCTCGGTAATTCGCAGAGTAGACCGCAGCGATCACGTTTACTAAATATTACAGAGCTGCGCGCAGTGCAGAGCTTCCATTTCAGAAAACAATTCCCACACTCATTTCCCACGCCTGACCAATGCTCCTTGCACGCGCAGTGACAACTCGGCGACGTGACACAGCAAGCAGCTTGTCCATTAGTCTAAACCAGGTCTCAACAAACAGTAGTGAAGTCGATGACAGTTCCTGTTCCCACCCACAGCTACGACAGAGCTATTCAATCAAACGGGTTGGGAAACTCCCCATAGGCTCCATGTATCTAAATTGGGACACTTTACTGACCCAATTTTGTATGCAGTTTTGGGGAGTAAGCAGATTGTCGCACCACCTGTTGATCCACCCACCTATTGACATACTATATAGACGAATAGTCTATACAGTATTTCATATAGACTATTCAATTCAAAATCATTCAACCAAGATCACTATTCGCTTCGAACCTAAAATTCACTATTCGCACAAGCCTAGTTTTGATGCTTTGGGGGTAGCATGCTGCAATGATGGTGACTTGCTACGATGTTAACGGCGTCGTCACGGTCGTCGTGTGAGGTTACCGCCAAGTTGGCAAAGTGCGTTGTAACGTTGTATCGTACGCTTTTCTGCGCCCCTCGAGATCACAGCAGATGTTGCGGTTAAGCGACTGCAACAAGAAAGATAGCCGCAAAACGCTTTTATAGCGTGCGCGGGCGGCCCGGGGATAGCTTGCGGAAGATAGCGCCATCAACCACCGAAGATGAGTAAACTGCAATAAAGAAGCTGCTTCGAAACAGTGTACGCATATGTCAATTGCGAAAAGCTAAGCAACCTAACTTTTTTTTTCATTACCGCATTTTTTTTTGCTCCTCCCCAAAAAGTTTTCATAATTTACCACGCGTGATAACCGCACCCCTCAACTTTGATCCGATTTTTCGAGAAAAAAAGTGTGTTCATTACACGAGTAAATACGGTACTCATTTTCTCCATCAATAAATAAACCTAAGAAGTAGGCTTGTACAAATAGTGCATTTCAAGTTTGAAGCAAATTCGAACAGTATATGTTACATATTATAAAGAACAATGCACATATTTATCATGACCTGACTAACCTGCACAATTTTTTTTACTGAAGCGAGGCCTATGCAAATGTCATTTTGTTGGTTCTATGGAAGTGGAAACAACGTTAAATTCAGTAGAATGCAAGTGATAATTTGTAAAGTATGTTACGTTATAACATTTACTTTACTTAGAACATATAAGCTGGTATGGCAAGCTTTTAAACTTGACGAGAACGATAAATCGATGTGAAGGTAATACGCTCATATAACTTTGAAATGGGGTTTTGCAAGAGTGCAAATTTTTTTTAATAGGTGTTTTTGTGGTTTAGCACCACTTCATTGCAGTGAAACTACCTTTACAGGAGCTTACATTCAGATCAATTACATTTGTCTGTTCATTTCGCACACTTCGCAATGTTTAATAATTTAAATTCAAATACTATAATAATTGTTCGAATATTCGAGGCCTTTGAATATTCGCACAAGCCTAGTGAGAAGCTGTACCGGCTTCAATACTGTACTAATGTGGTTTTTTTCCCTAAATGTTCTCTGCTGTGTACACTATTAACTATTTTTTTTTTCTCCCACAAAGCAGTGTTATTGGTTCCATCGCATTTTACATGGTTATCCTTGTGTGCAGAGCCGGGACCAGTTGTACCTGGGATGCCAGGAGGGGTTCCCGGCATGGATAACGACGCGGACATCCGAGCGCTGGAGGAGGAGATCCTGGAGCTGCAGGAGTACAATGCCAAGGTGGAGTCCGAGATGATCCGCCTGCGCACAGACATCACCCAGATGGAGCAGCAGATTCGCATGACCGAGAGGGTGAGTGGAAGGCACTGTCTGCTTGGCAATTCATTTGAGAATGGCACTCTGAATGGCAATCATGAAGGTAATTGCAATAACAGTAATTTTGTTAGAGGGAGGCATGAACAGCTTTGCAAATGTGGTGCTAAAAATAGAGAGTATTAAAATAGCTCAAGCAAAGGGTTGCAAATGTGTCGTGCCCCAAACTCTCACAGGCTCCCGTTAAGTGAAGCCCACAAATTTACCCCTGCAAGCTTTGCATACATTATTCTAAAGCTCTCTTATACGATTTGACATGAAGGCAAGTGAAACAAAGCGCAAGTTCGACATAAGCCAGAAAATTAATAGAAATGTAAAAACTTAGTTTTTTATCTTAGTTTCTAAGTCGACAAGCAGTGAACCTAGGAAAAGCAAACTTGAAAATTGCCTATTTCCTCTGTAATATAAGTGCAGTAATATTAAGAAAACTTGTAATGACAGTAAATGAAGTGCAACACAGTTCAGATGGCAGCTAAAGGAACATTTGCATGATGTGGGAAGTGCTTTATAATAGATATGTTGTGGCTGTGTCCCTGTCCGCTTTATTGAGTATTCGTGTGTGGAATCCGGTAGGTGCGAAAGTGTTAGCCATTGCCGCTCATGGCCCTGACAGCGCATGCATTGTGGCAGCTATCGCATAGTGGGCAAAATTCGTAGCAGGCCAATAACCCCTAAATAACCCCTCGTGCGCTATTTTGTGGCATCAGGACTGCCAAAGTCAATGCTTTCGATGGGGAGCAGAAATTAGAGCATGCACTAGCACAACCAATGGAAAAGAAACATACAGTCGAACCCTGCTACAACGAATGCCTCTTCATTGAGAAAATATCGGTTCCCCGTCAGCAGTTCGTGTCAATGCATAAATATTTTAACCACAACGAACCCTTTTTCTTCTGCCGTCCCACTTCAATAAATTTGAGGATGCAATTCAAGGTTGAGATATTTAATGCCCTACAGTAAACACAATCTTCTCATTTTGATAGATTTTAATAACATAAGAATATGTCTACCAAGTCTAAATCATGTGTCTGCATCACCAAAAATTGCGGCTGTTTAGGGGTCACCATTGGTAGCGATGGCAATGAGACTGCTCTCATTTTGCCACTAGCTTGCTTCTTAGCTTTAGACAATCCGAAGCTGTTGGCTCAGTCACTGAGTTGTCCACACTGCTACTGAGTGCAATCGCAGCATAATGCCTTTTCAGGTGCCAATGCTTTTCATTCTTTTATCGCTTGGCCAGTGTGGTTGCTGGTCAGAGTCACCACTCATCCACACAATCAACAAAATCGGCCAGCCGCGACTAGGGATGATAAAAATAGCATAAGTCACTAGTAAGGCATAAGTCACTTATCCATGATATTAGCTTGCATCTTGGCATTGTTGCATACGTTTTGACGGCGGATAGCTGCTAGTGTTCGCATGTTAGTGCAACTGTTTGGTTCATTCACGGAAGCCGTTATTTGGTGTGCTTTTCAACATGGCGTAGCTATGCCTGTGGGATAATCGTGTATGACAGAGCTGAATGATAAAAGGAAGCTGTTTATATTTTTTAATTTAAGTAACAAAAATTTTGTTTTTGCTAGCTCAGGTCAGCTATATTTTTTCTATTTCACTACAATGATATTTTCTCTTCAACGAAATTTTTTCCATGCCCTGTGAGTTTCGTTGTTGTGAAGTTCGACTGTAATTATGTCTTAGAGCTAAGTTGAGTAGTGAGGTGGGAAAAATTCGAAGTTACTGGTGTGTGACCAGTGCAACTGAGGAGCACAAAGGACAGCCTTTGTCCTACAGCAAGTTTAATAGAAATTTATTTATTTATTTTATTTATTTACAAATACTGCTGTCCCATGCCTGGGACATTGCAGGAGCGGGTACAGAAAAATTAACGAAAGCACAGAAACAAACAATAGTGCGCACAAATTTATGTGACTAACACATAAAATTTTTCCCGAACTCTACAGTGTTCATTCTACGCAATGCACCATCAAGCTTGTTCCAAACTTCCACCACACGCGGAAAAAACGAGAATTCGAAACAATCCAAACGAGACCTGAAGGGTACAAGGTTCAAAGCGTCTGTACTACGTGTTGTACGCGCTGGTATATCAGCGAAAGATAAGGGCGCGTGAACGCGGGTCATTTTGTGTACAATCTTGTGCAACAAGATTATACTCTCACGTGTACGGCGGTGTTCCAGTGAATGAAGTGACAACAAATGAGCATGTAAAGACGGGGAGAAGTCCCGATCATAACGGTTAAAAACGAACCGTATAGCCTTATTCTGCACAGATTCTAACCTGTTTTTATCTTGCTCAAGATCTTGTTTTTATCTTGCTCAACCACAGAGGCATACTCGAGCATCGGTCTCACTAGTGTCTTGTAGGCAGTTAACTTACAATCTTTTGTCGACTTTTTCAATCTTCGCTATAAGTAACCAAGTTTCCTTAGAGCTTGACAAGTTATCCGATCAACATGTTTGCCCCATTCAAGGTCATGTGTAAAGGTGATGCCTAGGTATTTGAATTCACTCACATGTGCTAGGGTGGACCCATTGTAGTTATAACTGAAACTGAGAGGCTGTTTTTTATTTGAGAAAGTCATAGCTACAGTTTTCTTGTAATTTATGGGCATTTGCCACGTTGAGCTCCAATCGCAGAATAACGAGAATACGTTGTTGAGGACTGACTGGTCTTGAAAGGTAATAATGCAGTTATACAGTACACAATCATCGGCATACAGACGTATGTTTACAGGGGTTACAGAGATGACAATAACAACATCATTAATAAATATAGTAAACAAAAGAGGCCCTAGCACAGAGCCTTGCGGCACACCGGATGGGATTTCAACAGGGGATGACTGCACCTGGTTGAAAGTAACGAACTGAGATCGAGAACGCAAATAATCCGCAATCCAACCGAGTAATTTAGAATCTTTAAGAAAGGAACTAAGTTTTAGAAGAAGTTTTTTATGGCATACGTTGTCGAAAGCTTTCGAGTAGTCTATGAAAATTGCATCTGTCTGACCCCTTTTGTTAATTGATGTGGCAATGTCATGGGTGAATTCTAGGAGCTGCGTTGTTGTAGAAAATCCAGCTCAGAAGCCATGCTGACACCGGGACAGAAGGTTGTTTGCGTCCAAATACTCAACAATATGTTTATGAATGATATGTTCCAGTAGTTTACAGCTTGTTGAAATTAGGGAAATTGGCCTATAATTTGGAATGAGCTGCTTATTGCCAGATTTAAATAACGGGACTACATTAGCTGTCTTCCAAAGTATGGGAACAGTGGCCGACGCAAACGATTTATTAAAAATGACAGTCAAGTAACGAGCGCACCATTCGGAGTACCGCCTCAAGAACGTATTAGGAATGCCATCAGGACCGGAACTTTTAGTCACATCTAATTATAGTATCAAATTGTGAACACCTGAACAAGAGATTGTGATGTCTGGAATTGTAGACTGAACAAAGTTGCAAGCATAATCTGGGATAGTGCCATCATCACGAGAGAAAACGGACTTGAAATAGTTGTTGAAGCTTTCTGCAATAGTGTTAGAATCGGAGCCTGATTGGTCATTTATAAGGAAGCAAGACTGAACAAATGACTTCGGGTTAATAGACTTCCAGAATTTGGTCAGGTTTTTTACCATAAACCGTGACAATGTATTGTTGAAATAGAAATTTTTCGCTTCCTGCATTTTCGCCTTCAAAGTACACTTCAAAGAATTAAGCAGTGCTGATCGCGCAGCTGACAAAAGAAAACGACCTTTGCGAAGTCGCTTTACACGGCGGGTTAGTTGAATGATTTCCCGTGTGTACCACGGATGTTTTGGATTGTGTTTAATGCACTTTTGAGGCACAAACTTTGATATGCACTCCTGCACAATACAATGAAAATGACCAAGGTGTACATTTACATCACTGTGTTCACTGCTAGGAAAAAAAATCTTCAAAACTAGATGACAGCGTATCGATAAGAGAGTTGTCATCAGCACGACTAAAATCAAGCACACGCTTAAATTCAGGTCGTTTTGGCGGGCACACTATGTTGAGGCACGCAATTACAGCATTGTGATCAGACAAACCTGTGACAACCTCACTGTAATATCCCTTTTTGCAAAATTCGTCGCTTATGAAGACAAGGTCAAGTATTGAATTTTCACGGGTAGGGGAGGTGACAATTTGAGTGAGGTCAAATGACAGTGCCATATTTACGAGCGAGTCACAAAGCTTTTTGTCACGACCGTAGGATGCAAAATTGTTCCAGTCAATGCACGGGGCATTGAAATCGCCAGTCAAAATGAATTTGCCTAGGTGAAGCTTGCGATCTAAAATATAGTTGGTAATATCAGAAAAAACGTCAGAAGTTTCGTTTGGAGGGCGATAAATAGCTCCTACAGCAATAGCCTGGCCAGAAATTTTTAACTTGCACCAGATAGATTCTGCGTTTGGCAGATCAGGAAGCAAAGAAAAGTCAATGTGCTTTTTGATAAAAAGTGCTACACCCCCTCCACGACCACATAGTCCGTCTTTGCGTAAAACTACATAACCCGGGGGCAAGATTTCAACATCTAAAACCGAATCATGTAACCAGCTTTCGGTGACGCAAATAATTGAGGGCTGGTGACATTCAATGAGCCAATTGAAGCTATCAATCTTGTTTGCTAAGCTACGCGCATTAATATTCAAAATGACCAAATTTCTATCAATACGCAGTCATTCTGGAAGTCGTGGTTGACGTGAATGTAAAGGCGCATGCCTTTGCGGCCGCTCAGGCGCGTGTTCAGAATGTTTGATAAGGGTGCCGCTGGCTTCGTCCCAGCTATAACGGACGCTGTCCACAATAAGAGCATCGTGGCGAAGTCGAACTTTATCTGCATTTTTTCTGATGTCAACCGAGTGCTGCCACAAAGATTTGCGTATTTGTCGAACACGTGCCGAGAAGTCTTCATTTATGTATATTTTTGATCCTTTAAGTTTTCTTGCGTTGCCTAAAATTTGTGTCTTGGTACGAAAATCAATGAGCTTAATAATAACAGGTCGTGGACTACTATTCTTTCTTGGCGTTCCTAGCCTGTGCCACCGCTCAATGTTTTCACACTTGACGCCTAGTTTGACATTTATGAGTTCGTGCACAGTTTCCAGTAGCTGATCCGGAGTCTCTTTCTCCGTTTCCGTCAATCAGTAAATGATCAGGTTGTTCCTGCGAAGGCGGTTTTCCAAGTCGTCGTTACGCTGGTCAAGAATTTCAACCGTGTTTTTTAGGTCCCTCACAGTGCTTTCGAGCTCGTTCAATCGAGGAACCAGGTCCGCAGCCGCAGCTGTCCTAGCCTCTACGGTTTTTAACCTACTATTGAGAGCCGCTACTGTAGTAGTGAGGCTGGCTAATGCAATAAAATAACCAGCAAAATGTGAAATACAGTATACAAAGCAATGCATAGTCAAGTACAATATAAAAGTAAAACAGAATAAAAGTATACAAGGCACAAAAATAAATATAATCAACAAGACTTGTAGAAGAAAGAGGATCAGCATAATGAATCGTCATTTCCGACAGCTGACATGCTGTGCTTGTCTTCTAGTTGGGTACTATCGATTTAAGACAGCTAAATAAAAAGGGAGGAACTAGCTTATGCGAACCCACAAGGCTCATTTCTCCCTTTTCACATACAATTCTGTTTTGATTGGACACCCAACAAGGCAGGGCATCAGCCACCGTCTGCTGCCCTTTCCCCAGCATGTGTGTTGACACGATGTGTTACTCTTGACGGTGCAGGACAACCAAGTGCTGTCTCAGCGGGCCGGCAGCTTGAACGAGTACTACGACTCGCTGAAGCACAACTTCATCTCGCTGCTAGACCGCATCCCCCAACTGGAGGAGAAGCCCACGCCGGACAACTTCGACTGCTACCTGAGCCGACTGCAGGCGCTCTGCGTGGACAGCACCCACCGGCCACCAGGGCTCGGGGGACCAAATGGCTCGTCGCCGCCAAACGACAGCAACCGCGCTCTCTTTACATCAGTGCGCCAGGCGCTGCACGACTTCACCTTGCCCCTGTAAGCAGCCACCACCACTGTACACTGCACAAAGTTGGGGTGCTCTACAGCGGGAAGGGCTGTCACCTCTAAAGGATCACACTCGAAAATGCTGTTATGTAAGGGCAGTAAAGGCAAATCTTCTAGCAACGCATTTGTGCACAGTTTCTTAAGTTACTGATAAAAATTCTTACTGCACCTGTCTGCTATACTCTTCTTGAGTGTAATCTGAAGGACTTGAAAAGTTTCACGGGCGTACCGTTTTCCCAGAGGTGAGCAGAGGTTCAGAACCAATGATGCTAGACGCAGTACGAAACCAATCACCTTAGACACAGTACAAAACTAATCACCTTAGAAACAGTTGTGCCGTGTAAGCGGGAGTTCAGTTTCGAAAATTTGTTTACCAAGAGTCAACTACACTGTCAAATTATTGAAATCTTCAACTATTGAACATTTTGTTTAATTCTCATCAACATCACTGTCTGATTTGCGGTCATGCAGATTCAAATACATGCCCAAATATCTGGATGTATGTCTTTGTAAAAAGCCTTGGTTCCTGTACACAAGTCCCTTTTGTGATGCACCTTTTTGTGTTTGCTTAATTTGTAAATGAGAAGTAAACTGGAAAAGATCTGTCAGCACTTTTGACAAAGTGCAAAGCCCCTTTGATGTCGATTACTGATTTGCCATTGCTGCTCTCCATAAGTGCGCATAGGGGGAGTTTCTACTCCCTCCCACGCCTAGCCGTGCGTGGCTTTGCCGTGTCCGAGGAAAAGGGGATCCTGGGGGTTGAGCCGACGCTGGGTGATTGGACCGCTAAGGCCCCCCGGCAGAGGCAACACACCCCTTTGGCCCCGGCTTCACGTAGACGGCACCCCTAGGCTGACCCACCCAGGGGAAATCGGCAGTCGCCTTTTCCTATCTCTCTCTCCCTACATCTTCGTCTTTATCTCTTACTATTTATCTGTCCTGTCTTCTACTCTCTTTCGTTTACTTCCAAACTTCCTGGCGGCTAGGGTTAACCTTGTGTAATTACTCAACCTTGAGTAGTTATATTTGGTTATAGTGGCAATGTACGGCTGGCGTCTGCAGCCTTATGCTATTAAGTGCTTCAGCGTCCCCTGGTTGGACTCCATGGTGGGTGGTCGCCATTGCTGCCGAAAAATAAGTACACAACTATGGGAACACCTGTATTTCCCCGTCTCCTAGATCGTCTTCCGCCTAAGAGAGGACGCACCGATGAAATATCAATTTTCAGCCAACCCAGACAATGCTTTCCGAAATTCCATGTAGTGCACAGCGAAAACCCAACAAAACAAACCAGAGCCATATCTCCATTTCTTGTTGCTAAATCTCTGACTGAGCTCTTTGGCCCAGGATACAAGGTTACAAAGATGGCTAGTGGAGACCTTCTCCTTGAGCTGCCTAAAAAACACCACTATGAAAAACTTGGCACTCTCGTAGCATTTGGTAATATCCCAGTATCTGTTTCACCTCATAGATCAATGAACACCTCACGCGGAGTTGTTTCAGAAGCAGACCTTCTTGAAATGTCTGAACAGGAACTGCTTGAAGGGTGGAAAGAGCAAAATGTCTCAGATGTGAAACGAATCGTCATTAGACGCGATAACAAAGAAATACCTACCAAACATTTAATACTCACTTTCGCATCTAGCACACTGCCTTCATCTATAGACACAGGCTACATCAAACTCTCTGTCCGTCCCTACATTCCCAATCCAAGACGGTGTTATAAATGTCAACGATTTGGTCATGGCTCGCAGAACTGCCGGGGTCAGGAAACTTGTGCAAGATGTGGTAGCCGCGGCCACCCATCTAATAACTGTGTTACTGCGCCTCACTGCGTGAATTGTGACGAGGAACACGCCGCGTATTCGCGTTTGTGTCCTAACTGGAAGAAAGAAAAAGAAATAATCACTCTTAAAGTCAAAGAAAACATCACATTCAAAGAAGCAAGAAGAAGAGTGTCGCCATTTTACGGCGCAACATATGCTGATGCGGCGCGTCAGGGGGCAACGCCGCACCAGCCCTCGCCACCCCTTCGGCCTGCGCATACCGAGGCGGCGGTTGTGGCACCTGCCCCCAAGGCGGCTGTAGCCCAGGCTTCACCGCCTACTCCCAAACAGAGACCGGAGACTGCAGAGTCTTCAGGTCTAAAGGCCTCCCCTCACCAGGCTAGGCCCGAAATTCGAACTAAAAGCCCGCACGTGCGGGCATCCAGTGCCTCCGAGGAGGCAATAGATACGTCGACACCCTTGGTGCCGAAAGAGCGGCGTGGCTCCTTGGAACGCGCCAAGAAAACAAAAAAGCAAATAACAGGGCCTGGTGACGGCCCTGTAAAGTGAACCCAAACTTCCTGTCTAAACAGCCACTCGCTTTTCGTACACACAGCACTATTTTACATTCACCATGAACACTCAAATTATACAATGGAACGTCAGGAGCCTTCTCAGAAACCTTGACGACATCCAAGAACTCTTACATGAACACTCGCCAAAGGTGCTGTGTGTACAAGAAACACACCTTAATTTAAAACACACAAATTTTCTTCGTAAATACGTTATTTTCCGAAAAGATTGTGTTGATGCAATGACATCATCCAGAGGTGTTGCCATTATAGTGAATCAAGGAATAGCATGCACACACTTACAACTCCAAACATCCCTTGAGGCAGTGGCTGTTCGAGCGGTTCTTTTTGATAAACTGATCACAATCTGCACTATTTACATTCCTCCTAGCTATCAGCTGCAAAAACGCGATTTACACTCTCTAATTGATGAACTTCTGGAGCCTTGGAGACTTTAATGCGCATAGCAGGCTATGGGGTGACTCTCGGTATGACGCGCGAGGTCGACTGATCGAACAGGTCCTTATCTCGTCGAGCGCGTGTCTCCTAAATCGAAAAGAACCAACCTATTATAACCTCGCTAATAACACCTACTCCTCCATAGACCTGAGCATAGTATCTCCATCTCTTGTGCCTCTACTCCAGTGGAAAGTCGTCAGTAATCTGTACGGAAGTGACCACTTCCCAGTAGTTTTGAGCACAACGACAGTAACTGAGTGTCCACCACGTGTTCCCAAGTGGCTCATAAACAGAGCCGACTGGGAACAATTTTATACTATCGCTTCTCTAGGTTGGAATGACATCTGTACTTTGAACATTGATGTTGCTGTGAACTACTTCACAGAGTTTTTGATTGATGCTGCAACAAAATGCATCCCACAAACAAATGGACACCCTGGAAAACGTGTGCCATGGTGGAACTCTGAATGCCGAAACGCGCGCAAACAGCAAAACGGAGCTTGGAGGTTGCTTCGGAACTCACCGACAGCCGAAAATCTTGAAACCTTCAAAAAAATAAAGTCTCAAGGCAGGAGAACGCGTCGGCAGGCCAGAAGAGAAAGCTGGCAGAAGTTTTTATTAGGGGTTAATTCATACACACAGGAGGCTAAAGTCTGAAACATGGTCGGTAGGATAGCAGGAAAACAAGTACACACACTTCCACTCGTAAACACTCAGGGTGATACCTTGGAAGATCAGGCAAACTTCCTCGGTGCACACTTCGAACAGGTATCCAGCTCGTCCCACTATACTGACACTTTCCAAAAATACAGAACAAGAATAGAAAAGCAGAAACTCGAACACAAATCCACTAGATACGAGGCATATAACCAAGCTTTCAGTCTAGCTGAGCTCCGAACATCTCTAAACTCCTGCAGTACTTCTGCCCCAGGTTCTGACCGTGTGATGTATGAAATGTTAAAAAACCTACCAAACGAAACCCGAAAAACCTTACTTTGTTTGTACAATGCTATTTGGTCTTCTGGCACTATTACTACCTCCTGGAAAGAGGCTATTGTTATTCCCATTTTGAAAGAGGGCAAGGACCCTTCTTTACCCTCGAGTTATAGGCCTATAGCACTTACAAGCTGCTTGTGCAAAGTCTTCGAAAAAATGATAAACTGCCGACTTGTACATTTTCTTGAAACAAATAATTTGCTCGACCCATTTCAGTGCGGGTTTCGAGGAAGTAGATCCACCACAGACCACCTTGTTCGTATCGAGGCACAGATCAGAGACACCTTCGTCCATAAACAATATTTTCTCTCTGTGTTCCTCGATATCGAAAAGGCTTATGATACAACATGGCGTTTCGGAATTCTAAGAGACCTGTCCCACCTTGGTGTGCGCGGAAGAATGTTTCATATAATCGAAAGTTACCTGTCAAACCGGACATTCCGTGTCCGTCTGGGCAGTGTGCTCTCCCAAACATTTGTCCAGGAAACAGGCGTGCCACAAGGTGGTGTGCTTAGTTGCACACTTTTTATTATCAAAATGAACTCTTTGCACTTGTCCATTCCCCGCAATATGTTCTATTGTAGATATGTCGACGACGTTCAGCTTGGCTTCAAGTCATGCAACTTGGCCATGTGTGAGCGGCAGGTTCAGCTGGGTTTAAATAAGGTCTCCAACTGGGCAGATGAAAACGGATTTCGACTTAACCCACAAAAAAGCACGTGTGTCTTGTTCTCTCGAAAGAGAGGCATGCACTCGGAACCTGACATTCGACTGAACGGGCAACGTCTGTCCGTCAAAGCCAAGCATAAATTCTTAGGCTTAATCTTGGACAACAAGTTGACCTTCGTACCCCACATAAAGTATTTAAAAACAAAATGTTAAATTAAAAGCCATGAATGTTATAAAAGTGTTGTCACGTACTACGTGGGGTAGTGACAGGAAATGCCTCATGAACCTGTATAGAAGCCTTATTCGCACCCGCTTAGATTATGGGGCCATTGTTTATCATTCTGCGACTCAAAGTGCTTTGAAGATGCTGGATCCCGTGCACCATTCGGGCATCCGCCTTTCTACGGGTGCTTTTCGCACCAGCCCCGTAGAAAGCCTTTACGTTGAGTCAAATGAGTGGTCGCTTCATCTGCAAAGAACCTACATGTCGTTTGTATATTTCCTTAAGGTGAAAGCAGACAAGAGGCACCCCTCATACCCTACTATTAATGACTTGTCGAGCTCCATTCTTTTTCAAAACAGGCCTTCAATGAGGCAGCCCTTCTCAGTTCGCCTGAAGGGTCTAGCTGAGGACACTGGTGTGTCACTCGAACACAGTTTAATGGCTCCTGTAGCATACCCGCCACCGTGGCAGTGGCAGACTATAGATTGCGATGTGTCTTTCCTAGAAGTTACTAAACATGCGCCTATTGCCCATATTCGAACATACTTCTTGGAACTTCAACACAAATACACACGTCCTGAGTTTTTTACAGATGCCTCTAAGTTTATCTCCTCTGTGTCCTACGCTGCTGTTGGCCCTTCCTTTTCGGATGCTGGCCCTCTACATCCAGGCACAAGTATCTTCACAGCGGAAGCTTACGCGATACTTGTGGCAGCTAAACACATCAAACAATCACAAATACAAAAAGCAGTAATTTATACAGACTCTCTCAGTGTGGTAACGGCTTTGCACAGTCTGAAAAAACAAAAAAACCCTGTCCTCGTTTCACTTTGCTCCATTTTATGCACACCCTACACACTCAACCGACATGTTGTAGTGTGCTGGGTGCCAGGGCACCGTGAGATTCAAGGCAACATGATGGCGGATCAGCTTGCTGCATCCGCCCACGAAAGCACCGCCATTACACCCACATCAATCCCGGCCCTTGATCTTAAGCCATCTCTCAAACGAAAACTCAGGGACTACTGGCAGAGCAAGTGGGATACGCACACACAAAACAAACTACACGTTATCAAGCCACACCTTGGCCATTGGCCACCAGTATCAAAAGCACGTCTAACAGAGGTAATACTAACAAGACTCAGGATAGGACACACATACATGACACACACACATCTTTTATCCGGTGGTGATCCACCATTGTGTGATAAATGTGGTGAGGCATTAACAGTTCTACACGTTTTAATTCAATGTAAACAGTTAGACACTCTAAGAAGACAACACTTTCCATTACCCTACCGACAACATATACCTTTACACCCTGCAATGTTCGTCGGTAGGGAACCGCTTTTTAGTCACAAATCATTGTTAGCGTTTTTAACAGAAATTCATACCTTTCATGTCATATACCCGGGCATACCGTAGCACGACCTCTCCAGAGAGGTTTTCGCTGCGGTGGCTACACAATAAAGCACTTGCCTCACGGCCCTTGGACGCAAGGGTATGAACGAGTGAGGCACTTGTGCTAATGCCATACATGTCCACCATCGTTTTTATTATCATTAACTTTTGCCATCTATTCGCACCACACACACCTTTCACGGCATGGTCATGATTTTATTAATTGTATGTTTTTACCCGCTTTACTGCGAGGAATTTTATGGCCCTTATACAGCCGCTAATCACAATCATTGTCTACATTCCTGTCTCATGAACTGGCGCTCTTTGGCCATCAAATGGCCCTTGCGCCAAAAAACAGCATATATCATCATTGATGCTGCCGATGATGATTGCAGTTGAAGTTATTCGCTAAGTCCCCCATAGCTGAAAGGCTGTCATAATTGTGCAGCCAATGCCCAGTATGTCAAATGGAGATCAGCTTTTTTGTCGCATTTTCTTGCACACCTACATTCCAACATTACTGTCCTTGCATATAGTTTCCAACTGAGTGTTACGATAGTTCTGTGTAGGCAGTAACTCCATGTGTCTGGGTTTATGTATTCGGGTTCAACTGTCTTGCTTTCGCGTACACTCAAACATCATAATAGCAAAAACGCATCAGCCACGAAAATACTTGTTATACCCAAAATTTCATTGTAAATTATTATTTGTAACACGTTATCTAAAACAAACACAGCGATTCTTCACTTGATTGTAACTGATAATTCGTTATATCGTGGTTTGAGTGTATGCTCCCATCTCTCGGCACTTTCCTAACAGCGGCCTTGAATAATTTCTCGTTGCAGACAGCAACCAAGCGGCTGGATTCGGTCATGAGGGTGCTGGCCTCTCTCTCCCACATCTCCCTTTGCACCAGGAGGCATGCACGCATAGCGCAGCGCCTCCAGACGTGACCATCATCTTCTTGTTCTTCTTCGTTTTGCCGACAAACACAAAATGGAGCCAAACAGGGTCAATCGCATTCTACGTAGAAAAGGACGACGACAGCAGGCAGCTTGTGAAAAAAAAAAAAACTGTCGGAAATGGTTCTTCGTGTCTCCCGCATAGTGAGCCCTCTTTCGCTCTGCTGCCCTTCGTTCGGGTGCCTCGCCGAGCTGACAAGACCAGAGAATTAAAGGCGCGGCGGAAACCCCGCGGGAGAAAACACGCACGCACAACCATCGCATCGTTGATGGACTCTGCGAGAAAGAAAAATCTCACTCAAACAAGCGCACTGTGCTAGGAGCTGCTAAAGCATTCCCACAGCAACCTCTACCCTCTCTGGTTTGTCTATGTGGCACCGTTTCGTCGCTTTTTTTATTTACTTTCCGTTGGCTTAGCCACAGTTGTTGCTGTCCTCCGCGCATCTTTGAGTGTTCTTGCGCGTTTGTTGCAGACGAGGCCCGCGTCTCTGAAATTGTGTATAGTCTTCATAGATGATGTGGTGTCATTGCTGCTTGCATGCATTTGGTGCTGCCTTTCTTTTTGTTTTTTCTCGGGTCTCACTTTCTAACTCATATCTCGAGTAGTGCTGTGCTTAAAGCAAGCAGTGAGACTCGTTCGAAAGAATTGTAAACATGTAGGTTTCTTTTGTCTTTTTTTTTTCACATTAGGACTGCTCGGCACTCTCGTGTTTGCAGTCACACTATAAATGACACAAATGGAACGTTTTCTTTTACTTAACGGAATCTTAGAATAAATGTGGGGAACGCGCGCGATGCAAATGCGCGACATATCCGCCAGGTCCCAGCGGCAAGTCCCCTTGCACATCCAACGGTTGGCCGACGCTTTTGCGTATAATATTTTCTTTCCAATGTTGGCTGTAGTGATATCTGTTGGTGACTCCTTGTCATTGCCTCAGTGAATACATTTCTTTCTTGTCTCGAGTGTACATAGGAATCTTTTGTAACATACTTTATAATTTATGTGACCGACTTTTACGTTGCCTGCGCAGTATCTTGTCAGAGATTTGAAACATGATTGTTGTACGAACATGTTCTCTAAAAAAGGAATCAATTGTTGACAGGAAACCTAGCACGTTTGTTCATTGGCACCGCAGGTTCCGTGACCAAATTGTGCACGTGAAAGGTCAAGCCCTCTGTTGTACATATACGTGCTTGTGTTATGGATGAAGCTGAGTTGTGAAACATATTACAGGGCCTTTTCTAGTTCGCAAACTCGTTGACATCAGTCTTTCTTCTTTTATGTGGGTGTCGTAAAACATAGCAATACATGTTCACCAGCATCTAAAATTTGCATGGAATGCCTTTCTTTCTTCTGCTACCGTGTTTGCAGATGACCACATTGTGAAGCAGGTGCACGGTCGAATAGGATTGAAAAAAAAAAAAATAAGAGGCGTGTCTAGCGACTGACCATGCTTAAGCTAGCAAATTTTGTTCCACCCTCCGCATCGTGAACAGCACAAACGCACGTGGCAGAACCTTATAATACGTAGCGTGGTGGATTCCACCACTGCAAAGACATGCCCTCGCTATAGGCTACATGCTTCGTTGGAGAGAAAAAAAAAGTGTGCTTAATAAGCTCCGGGCTTCAATGACGGCAGCAGTCTTGGTGGGATTGTTATAGTGTGGTGCAAGTTTGCTCGTAGACACATGGGATTGTTATGTACAGCATGTCCGAAGCTAGGGGTTTCAAGACGCCCGTGTTTCATCTGTCTTGCCCCTTCAGTGTTGAATCTGGAAAGTCATATTAGAACAGAAATCTGCACGGTGTATAACGCATGCCGATGAGGCTCTTGCATTGTGTACATACGTAATTTTTATGCACTCTCCGTTGTCGAGGCTCGCAGAGCAAGTGCACGGCTGCAAAAGCAGCGACAGCGATCTGCCCCTTCCCATTCCCATCACACTTCAGAAGAAAAACGCAATTTTTCAGCTTCTTTTCAAGTGCTAGCAAAGCCTAAAATTTCTTGCGCCTAACAAAAGAAAATAAGCCAGGCTATACGCAACTTTGTACCTTTCATTCGCACACTGCGTAGTTCACTGACCAGGAAAAAAAACTGCATTCACCAGGTCGAATGGGAAGAAGCTAGGTCGATTTTGCGCAGTCTGATTTCAGGCATACCAAGGGCAGTTTAACACACAACAAACCTTGTCTTCCTGGATCATGCACGGCCGTGTTCGATTCATCTTCGCGGTTCCGATGAGTAGCACAACATTGACACCGATGCTGCGGACATCACTAAACTCGTCCGAGTCCTCGGGAACGTGAAGTCGAATCTTAGTCGCACGGTCTGTCCACATTGTGTTTGCCTCCAAGAACCCCTCCCATGCTGGTGGTGGTACGCAGCACAGATGTGTCACCACTGCCATAGCAATGTTAAGTTTCGCGGTACTGCCCGCTTTGCATCCTACCCACTTTCAGTTCTTGATGAAGCTAATAGCTTTTGACTTTTTGCCTGCAGAACATTCTCTGGATGTTCACGCGGTCATGGCGCTTTTCTTTTTGTAGATATGTATACTTATTGGACGCGCTGTCTCTCGCTCTTTTTCGATGTCTCTGCCCCGACCCCCTCCGCCCAGGCCCCATGTAAAACATGGGTAGCTGGGGCACTTCCCAAATCTCTGTCACACACACTCCCTCTCTCATTGCGTTTCCATGGCCCTGCATTTTCTCACAACAATGTGTATACCGTGCCGGACAGTGACACCAACATTGTGTACGGAGTCTCAAGCGTGTCAGTAAAAACCCTATTATTGTGAAGCCACACTTTTGCCTCCTATTATCTTGTTCGTAGATGGTGAGAGTCCACTCAAATGTTGAGTGTACACTCAAACATTAAGACGAGCTTCACGGATATAATGGATTTCCCGTTATAACAAAGTGAATAAGTGTACTTTCTCATGTACAATGCAACAAATATTTACTGAAAACAAATTTTCGGATATGTAACATTGGGTGCGACTTGATTGTGAGGTTTACTGTACTGAGACCGAGTTTAAGATTCTATCTCCTCAATTTATCTTATTGCATTTGGCGCTTTCTGTAGTACGATTAAAATTAGATGCATTTATGGATGAGTTAGTATTGTAACTAGCCTCAGGCAGTTGCTTTCCAAATCTGCAATGTCACAGGCAGCAAACTTTAAGAATTTGAGCATAGTCTCATCAGCAGTCTTCTACAACAAAGTAATGGTCATGTTTTTGGTATGTCCCGATATGTAAATTGTAAGCATAGCTTACCCATCGCATAAAAAAAATGTACGCTAGAAAAACGAAAACTTGCATTGCATTTGCGCTCTTGTAAGATGTTGTCTCCTGCCCTGATTATCAAGTGAGGCTGCACTGGCTCAGAAGTAAAGGGTCAATTGAAAACAGGATGCAAGTTTTTACACTCTCCCAATATTCTTGTACCTGTCTTCTGAGATATAATGGTTCTTCACATTGCCGATGGTTGTATAGATATAATCACTGTGGCAACTACCATGCCTTTATAATCAGATATTTGCCTGAACAATAGGGGTTTAATTCAATATGCACTCTGCAGGGAAGATCCAACTCTGTAAATTATTGCAGCTATATATCTTCTCAAGCTATATTATACACAATGTTATGCTCCATCCACTAATGCTTGAAATCTGGCACCGAATGTTTGAAAATGGTGTTCGGTTCCTTTGTTGCCTCGACTGATGTACATTCACGCCGAAGTAATGGAAATAGCTTTTTAAATATTGATGTGCCATTGCAAAGTGATGCTTTTTCTGTACCTCTTGTAACTAGCACGCATCAACAGTTCTTGGCCCAGTTCGTCAAAACAGTTTATTCAAATGCCTTAGCACTGATGGACATTGATTATATTCCGTCACTTATTTATTTCTTGAAAGGGTGGAGGACTTTTGGAAAGTTTGACTAGGCTAAAGAGTGGAGGACTTTTGGAAAGTTTGACTAGGCTGCGCAGCCCATTGCAATTGAACAACAAAGCCTGTACACATTAAGCGATGAGAATTCGTTATCCTCGATAGGTTCTCAAGGTCGTGCTCCAATGAGTCCTGTCTGACGCTGAGCACGTATTATTTCGAAGGTAGCACTGATAACATAATAGAGAGCTGTATCAGCCGAGTTTTCGGACGAAGGTATATCGAACCACAAGCAAGGTGGATATAAAAAAGAAAAAGACAGCAGGACATGGTGAATTCTTTGTACACTGTAGCACTGCTCCATCGCCAGCCATTTTCAAGTCACGTGGTCTTAAGTGGTCTCAGGTTTGCGGGTGCTTGCTCCACACGCTGAAGAGCCAGCGAAAATTTCCTGTTTTACGCTTCTGCCTTACTCGTGTGGCTCTGAGCCCTATGGCGAAATATATATGACGTCATTTTCATAGTTTGCTTATTTTACTAATGCAATATGAAATATAAAATTCTCTTATTGGTGGGTGCAGTGGCACCACATATCATGATTCACTTCCTGGACCCTCCACGATGTCACCCAGCTCCGGGAATCGCATGAACTATGCAGAAAGGTCTACACGAGTACAAATCTCCATCCCATCGGCATATTATCAGTTGCATAAAAAGACATTAGTTGGTTTATCCTAACATCACAAAGCAACTAGGGTTATGAGCGACTCGCACTTAATGGGAGGGCTCGCATATATTTTCGACCACCAGTGTTTTTAAAGGACACTCGGGAGCAAAACAATTATAAATATTATTAAAATACACTATTACAATCCGAAAAACACCGCTCTTACCACAACCACCGCTGGGTAAGCGAGAAAACACGCGAAGAGAAAAAATGGGTGGAGACTCCAATCTTGAAATTCCCGCACCAAACACCGTGATGACGAAGATATTGAAGGCGTCTATTGGTCTCTACGTAGCTTTTAATCAATAAAAATGAAGTACAATGTCATCCGCGGGCGCCATTGACGTAGCATACGACGTTTCAAAAAATTATACCTAGCCAATGCCACGATTCTTTTTGTTTTTAATTTTGCCGTCATGTACGGGAAATTTGGCGCGAAGCTTAAAAATGATAAGTTCAACCTTGATTTTTCCCGCTAATACTGAACTGACAATAGTAAGACATAAGGCATTAGGGTTCTCAGAGTGTAACTTTGTGAATATAAACCAAGTCATTGTTTCTTTTCAGCGTGCTTTATAGGGGTCCTTAACCACTTGAATAAAATAGCATCGAATGACCTCAGCATCGTAGTTTATAGCCCTACGAATCGATAGCCGCAAAGGTATCCCGAATACACAAAGAACGAGGCTTGTTATTCGGTCCTCTGTGATCCGTTGCGTGCTCAAAGCCCTTTCGATCTTCTCTTGGGTCGAAGAGCGTGCTAAAAGCGCGCTACACGGGGAGGTTTGACAAGGGGGAAGAAGGCCTGACCACACGCGCCCGTCGCAGCGCGTCAGTGTGAGGCCTTCTGAGGCGCCGCACCCTCTCCTTATAAAGAAGGAGGGCGCAAGGCTGCGCTAGGCTGTGGGCCCACTCTCTTCCTGAAAAGGGCGCGTCACGACTCCAAGCGCTGACGCGCTGCAACGGTTGCATGTGGTCAGGCCTTCAGGCCAGCGTGCGCAATGAAGCGCTACCTCTCACTCTCTTGTTGTAATTCTTGTGCGCTAGTGCGGCTCACGGTGTAATGTTACACTATACGGAGCGCGGCGCCGGGCACGTTGCGGCAAAACTCGCATCCCATCCAGACGACGCACTCGATTTGTGTCATCTGTTGGCCAGTGTCATGCTATCTGTCGTTCGAAGTTACACAACATGCCCCGCGCTCCAGCCGAAGAGAGCGAGAACGGATGCGCGCTTGAAAAAGAAAAAACGGTAATTTCGCGCATGACTCCCAAACTCGCCTTGCCGGGCACGACTGCTCGACGTGACTGAGTCGTTGATAGCAGTGTCTGCTTTCCGCAGTATATGTCTTTTCTCACCGAGCCCGAGGTGCGGCTCATGACTCCTTCTGGCACATCGAACAGTACACGAGCCTCTAGAATTCTTCCTCTATTGAAATTCTACTGCCACGACCGAACTCAAACACGCATCTTTCGGGACCGAGGAGCGAAACCATGCACTGAGTCACATCGGTGGACACGTCACTAGCTCTGTTAGCGCATACATAATTGTGTATAAAGTCAATAGCGTATGTGACAGGCCACTGGTCAGGTATGTTTTCTCTGGTGGGGAAAGGAGGGGGGCGCTTGCTGAAGGCCTTGACTACATCTGAAGAACGCCTAGTTTCATCATTTTTTTTCTATAAGACGTCCCCTCCATCAAAGTTTTATGGAAGAAAAGCGAACCACAAGCGCCCCCTCCCCCCCCCCCTTTGCGGCTACGGTCTTGGTACATAGATATTTGAACTGCCGTACGTAAGTCGATTTCGGTCTTACGTAGTTGATCCTTATATTCATTTAATACAATCGAGCACTCACTGTTCGAACGTCATAGAATGTAAAGGGCACCGACCATTGAGAAAAATGACGTTTTGGCTCTCTTGACGGGTATCTTAGCTGTTCATAGCTGCCTTCAGGGGAGCCGAAACGTCTCCCATTTATTTCCTTATTATGGTCGGTGTTCTCTTAATTCTGTGAAGTTACTTCCCGGCCAGACGTGCTTCAGCCAAAACCTCTACTTCACTATTCGAGCTTATACAATAGCCCCACGGTGGTCGTCTAGTGGCTAAGGTACACGGCTGCGGACCCGCAGGTCGCGGTATCGCATCTCGGCTGCGGCGGCTGCATTTCCGATGGAGGCGAAAATGCTGTAGGCTCGTGTGCTCAGATTTGGGTGCACGTTAAAGAACTTCAACAAGGAGGTCGAAATTGCCGGAGCCCTCCACTACGGTATCTCTCATAATTATGTGAGACACGCATTATGTTTTAGTAGGCGGAAAAATCTCAAAATTGGCAGGAAGCAGCTTTGGGGTGATAAAAACAGTAATCAAACCTCGGATCTACCATATTATCAAAAATTGAAAATTTGGGTTACGTCCTCAATTGTGGACGCTGTGATTGAACCCAAAGCCGTAATGTGAGCATTTTTTTATTTCTTTGAAAGGTGGCACATTTTAGTGCAGTGTTAAAGCAAGGTGTGTAAAAAGCACATGACAGCCATAATCTACTTTTGGTGAAAGTTGAAGGAGCAGTCACTTGTAGAGGCACAGAAACACTCCACTCTTCCTGCAGCACACGCGCGTCTTGGATGTGCAGTCTTGTTTGCGACACCGCTGGGAATTTGCGCACACAACACGCTGAGGCCAGTGTTACTTCCCACCAAAGCGCATGGACATTGTTGGAAGAGGCGCCACGTTATGCACCGGTTTCAGTACCTTCTGCAGAGATTCCAAACTCGGTCTTCCTTTTTTCTTTTCAACTGGCCGGTTTGAATGAATTAGACTGAGAGCAACATCTGTCTGAAATTCCAGCATATCTGTATCCTTGCGCTGAAGCTCTTCAGCACTTGCATCCCGTAAGTACTGTAGTCATGAGTTCGCTAGCACAAATGATGTCAGATGAGAGGTGGCTCTAACGGGCCATTTCTTTGTTTTTCCCCGAATAGGGTAGAGCGACATGACAAAGTCAAGCTTGTCCACACCCCCCATGTGCCAGTTGCACTCAACCATTACCTGGGGGCACTCTACATCCGTGTATTCTTTTTTTTTTTTTTTGTGGCGCTCCATCTTTTCACGATCTCGATCTGCCCCATGCATATTTGTGTGGAAGTCATTGTGACGAGGTTGTTGTCCTTCCACCTGAGCAGCACCACGCCCCCCTCTGCTGAGACCTTTGCATCAAAACTACCGCGTTCTTGATTCCTGAATTACTTTTCATTTTTAAGCTTACAGCCCAGAAGTCGGTTTGATCTAATTGTTCCTGTAGCAAGGATTCCCTTTGCTTTCAGCTCTCTCAGCAGCAGGACAGATGTGAAATAGTTGTCGAAAAACAGCTTCAGGTTCCGAAGATGAGGGAATGTGTCTGCTAGCTTCATCACTACACCCTGCAAGTCCAAGGTAGAAGTACTCACGGTCAATTCCCCTACCTTTTCTTTGGTAGACTTCGAAGTCATGTGCAAGACCATCACTGCTGCACCGGACAAAAATTTTTAGCCCCACAGGGTTCGGCTTGTTCTTGATGACCTGCTTTGCAGGCACCCTTCCTCTAAGTGGCACCATCTGCTCGTCAATACTAGTGTGTTCGAGTACCTCGAATTCCAGGCATTGATCCCTGATAGCGTTAAGCAGGGGCCTCACTTTCAAAAACTAATCGACACGTGGTTCCTGTCAGAATATATTTTCATCAGTTATGTGAAGTGCACTGCGAAGCTTAAAAAATCAGTTGACAGCCATTGCGTTTGCAATTGCAGGTATCCTTGTACCTTGCTTGCCAGTACATACGGCATCTAGAGAGCTTTAGGACACCCATGTACATTAGTATGCCAAAGAAAACCTTAATTTCATTCTTTGTGCAGTTAAGTCCAACGCCGTTGGCCTGAAGAGCATAAATATTGGTATACATTGCCGATTTCTCGAACACAACATCCGAAAAATACTGCTGAACACACACCAGCGGTTCTGCTGGCGTCGGCCCACCGCGTGGCATGTAGAAACAATAGGGGCGTTTAGCTTGTACGTATACTTCTTTACATTCCCATGTTACCGTATACCGGATAGAATGTGCGCATGTCCAGGTCTCTACGCAACGTAAACCTCTACGTTTCCCGCAGGATCAGGTTTAAAAGTTTACGTTCCCCGTCATAGAGGCTTTCCGTTTCCAGCCTTATCTCGCAAATCCACCTTCGTTCGTAGAAACTCGTGGTATCCGCATTGCTGGGACTCGAACCGTCGAGCTGAAATAAGCAGAAGTAGCCGAAGCGCGAGTGCCAATAGCGATTACATTGTTTCGGCCATATTACCAAAGCTAGAATGACCTTGGACAAAAACGTCATAAACGTGCGAAATTCCCGACAAGCTGGATATGCGAGCTATCTGGCGGGGTAATAATGAACCAGGTAATCACAAAATTGTTCTTGCAGAAGCATCGTGTATTGTACGTCTGATGCAAAAAACTCGCAGCGGCGTTAATACAAATGAGTTACCTTTTTAAGTATTTTTACCTCAAAAACATTACACGTAATGCAACGTGTTCATGACAGTGGTTGCACGAAGTGTCACAAAATGTCGACACCATGTCTGCAGTAGCCTTGTATTTTTCACTTTTTTTGCGCATACGAAGGTACTGTACGCGATAAATGAACGTCTCGTGATTTCGCCACAATGATGATTAAATCATATGCAAGTTAAATGCAGTTTATATGCAGTTAGCATCACCATTTACGCTTTGCGATATTGTAAAGTATGCGCGTTTACGTACGTACGTGAACGTTTACGTATGAGGATCTAAAACGTTGAAAGATATCCGTTCCGGTAAGACGGTAAACGCAAACCGGTATCTGGTAACACGTTAACGTAAAGAAGTGTACCTACAAGCTAAAACTCCCTAGTATGCGTCCTTTGGGGTGAAAGGTCCTGTTTTCCATGTCACGGCTTCTTTCTTTTTTTTTCGTGCTGGCTTTTCATTCTCGTTGTCACTGGCCTCTTCGTCAGAGCACACTGAACTGAATTCACCTGTAAGCTCCTCTTCCACTGCCGCAACCTGAAAAAAAAAAAAATTAACAGCAACCGAACCAACCCAAGCCCATAGTGTGACAGCAACCCTAACTTTCAACTCGCCGACGCGCCGTGATCCACTTCCCCCAATTCGTTGTCGGACAACTCCGCCTCGGACACGTCACCATTCAAAATTGACTCAAAAAACAGGGTCAACAGATGAATTCGTAAGTTTACCGCGATTTATTCCATGGCGTTCAATATCTGGAACAAGCAAAATTGTTCCTTCATCAATCATATTGATCCATGGAAAGTTGTGACGAGAACGAAGCTAGTATCATCTCGTGGGGCTTGAAGTTTCCGTTGTGGGGCACTTGATGCACGGTGTCCACAAACGAGGACGCGATTAAAAACACGTCTCGACGACGGAAGCTTTAAATGCTTGCATGCACACAAATTTGGTGCCTGTTTGTTCTTCAGCTTTTATAGAACAAATCACATAAAGTATTTCACATGGTAATGCTTTTTGAACAAAAAGGAAGCTAAAAAATTGGCCCCGTATCTGCATGTAATCTGAAAATGTCGTCGACAGACGATAGTCTTGCGTGTGTAGAGAGTGAACAAAACATTTATTTGATGTTCTGCGCAAGAAAATCGGTGAATGGTACTCCGGAGGCGCTGCATTAGAGTACCTCGAGCGTGCAGCGGAGGCGAACGAGTGCATCGAGGCACGTTAGGCACAAGTGCCATCTGGCAGTTAATCTTCGAAAACGAATGCGTGCAGCCCGCGGAGAAAGATGCGCGCCAGTCTCGGAGGTGATAAAGTGTAGAACGCGAGGCGACGGGTAGGTGCCACCACCATCTCGTCGTAGCGAAGCGTTGGAAACACTCCGTGTATAGATGTTCTGTGACACTTCTCCGTGTTTCCATCTTTCCTATCTCTCCGATCCCCTCGATTTGTGCTTGCTCGCTGGCTTATCGCATCTCTCTCTCTCTACACATTTATTTCTATCCTTTTAATCCCTGCTCACCCCCATCCCTTGTGAGCTACTGTTGAGGTGTCGCACCCTGATACAGACAGTTACGGGGCTCACTTTTCTCTTCTTTTCTTCTTATGAACATAAACACTTCCCCCTTCCCGTTCCGGGCAAGCGTTGCATTGTAAGCGCAGCGTGATAAGCGCTACGGTCCTTAAAAGTACTTATGTAAGCGTTTTCTAGTAAGAGATGCATGTGCAGAATATATGCGTGTTGTTGTGGTGCCCCAAACATGCGCAATAATTGCTTTTTATTTGACAATTGCACAAGCATGAACGCTCAACCTTGAGCAACATTGATTTTCGCTGCGGATTGGGTCAACCGTTTCAAATGCCCGATGCCGGTTAGAGTAGACAAACAGACAAATGTACAGACAGGCAAACAGACAGACCAACATTTTTGCGTCGAAGGTCCCCAAGAAAGACTATCGTCTCTAAAACGGTACTTGTCGCACCGTAAAGGGAGGTGGCGTCCAATTTGAACTGAGCTTGGACAATCAAATTCGCGACGCTTCGCCAGATGGCAGCAATGTTTTGTTGAGCGGGAAATTACAATTCGGCGCGCCGGATTTGAAAGCGTCGCTGTGCACCAGGCTCCAGCAAAAAAAAAAAAAAAATTACTAAAGGTCGCGTCCCCAAACGAGGACGCCGTGTCGCAAAAGGTTGTGGGAAGTCAAACCCAACATATCGATCAATCAATCAATCGAACTCATACACCAGTGAACATTCATTTCTATTCGAACACAAGGGAAGTAATCATTGACGTCGCCTCATGCTTATGTGAGCTGGGAGTGCTGAGGTCGATTGCATTCCAGATTTTTCTGTCATTCGATAAGATTGCCGAACGCTTTCGTGGAGGCCACCCAGACATCTGTTCTTTCTACTAGGTGTATTTTTTTTTTATTTGGGCGCTTTAATCATGTTTCCATCTCATCAGAACAATATGCGGTACTTTGCTATCGTGCTCATCACTGTCAACGATCACAGGCCTCCTTGAACTTGAGCATTTGATGGCAAATATCATTCCCCGGTTTCAGAATGTACTGTCACTGCCATGACGCACGAGATAACAGGTAGCGGCACCTTACCCATGGCAAGCTCTTCAGCTGACAGGGTAACCTTGTGTAACGGGAATCGCATGCATGTCTGAAATAACGTAAATAAGTTTCCTTTTCATTGATGTTCTTTCTTGTCCCATCGCAGTGATATAGTGGCCAAGGTACTCGGCTGCTGCACCCGCAGGTAGCGGGATCAAATCCCGGCTGCGGCTGCTACATTTACGATGGAGGTGAAAATGCTATTGGCCCGTGTGCACAGATTTGGGTGCACGTTAAAGAACCCCAGGTGGTCGAAATTTCCGGCGCCCTCCACTACGGCGTCTCTCATGATCATATGGTGGTTTTGGGCCATTAGACCCCACATATCAATCTACCAATCGAACTTATACAATATTCTGCTCTATTCGAATACAAGCGAAATAATCATTGATGTCGTTTCATGTTTATGTGAGCTGGGCGTGCTGTGGTTGACTGAATTCCAGGTTTTTCTGCCATGCGATCAGATTGCCTAGCGCTTTCAAGGAAGTTATCCAAGAATCTTTTCTCTGTACTCGGTGTTTTTTTTTTTGGGGGGGGGGGGGGGCATTTTATTCACGCTTGCATCTTATTAGAACGATGTGCGCCGGTACTTCGCTATTGCGCTTATCGTCGTCAACGAGCACAGCCCTCCTTGAACTTGAGCATTTGATGGCAAATACCATTTCCCGGTTTCACAATGTACTGTCACTGCCATGACGCACGAGATAACAGATAGCGGCACCTTAGTGATAGGAAGCTCCTCAGCTGATGGGGTGAACATGTGTAACGGGAATTGCACGCATGTCTGAAATAACGCTAAGTTTTATTTTCATTTCTTTTTTTTTCTTATGATGTGTATGTCACGGAAGGCATTGTTTCGCATGAAGCAGACATAAGAAAATATTCAAATTCAGGACTTGGAATAAAAAGGTCGTCTTTTTTTTTTTTTTTGCTCGACGCTCATTTTCATTGTGGTTGAAAACTTTCATATTCCGCGTTTATCAACTCGTATGAAGCGACTAGTTGCGTACCCATACACACGCGCGCGCGCGCGCGCCTACCACACAATTTAAACATGGAACGATCTATGCTATTAGTGGTACAATAATTAAAGTCATGCATTTTTTTTTGATGAGCCGGATAGTTATTTCAACCTCTCACTTAATGGCGAAACTGGTATATACAAAGAGGGAGGGGAGCGACAGTTCTGCGGCTGTCTTCCTGGGCCGGCACGAGACGCGATCATACGCACTGAAGGTGTGGACGGCGCCGCCATCGACGCCGAAGTGCGGCATCGTGCGACGAAGAAATGCTCCACATTTAAGACCCATGGCGTCTAGAGGGAAGTAAGCATCACAAGATGTGTGAAAGCAGGTGTGGTTCCCGGAAGGCTCTTATCAGTCTTTTATTTTTGCAGGTATGCAGGGAAAGTGAGGCTGCAGAAGAATAGACCTCGTCCCGTTTGCAAACAGTGTGACGTCACTCCGGGCACCCCGCCCACCATACCCTCTCTCGGAACAGGTGCTGGTTGGCAAGAAAGTTCCGCCGGCGGCACCTTTCTGCAGAGCAGAGCTGCGTGTCTGCATTCCTTCGACGGAAATTTCTACATTGCTATGTCTATAAAGTCACAGCTTCTGAAAGAAAGGGGCCGCGGAAGGGTCGCTGTTCATAGTGTGGCAATTTGCTCGTCGTAAATGGATGGATGGAGAAACTTTGTTAAGTGTAGACGCTAGTTGCACGCAGTGGACTTCACCCACGTAGATGGTAGCCATGAAAAAATCTGATCTTTTTCGAAACGAATGTTTTGAATGCACATGGTGACTAGCACTTTGAGATATATTTACATTGGATGGGTGTAAACTTATTATATTTCCATCGTGGGATGTGCAATGCAAAACGCACTGGCGGCAGCGTGATGTTGAGCTGCTGTGCGCGACGTGACGGATAAGATTCTTACTCATAGCGCAAACGTCTGATCAGAGATGAATGAAAAAAAAAGCGCTTCTTGCCCTGCGGTAGGGTGAGGTTAACATATATTGTGAAAATTAAAGTGAAATTCTGCCGCTGCGTTTCTCGATAACCCAGTGAAAATTCGTGTGATTTAACAGCCGACAACTTAGTAACGTATAGTATTATCTGGCAGTTACCTTGCTGCTTTTGACACCTATAACGTGTTTTCATACCCATATTGCTCCTTTAGGCCTGGTACACAAACTTCTAATAATCATTGTGACTTAATAAGGATCTAGCCGTAAAAGTACAAAGTAGATTAGAAACAAAAATTTCCGCTGTTTTCATTAACACGTATCAGGTATCCGATAACATGAGTTATAGCCGTAGTGAAGCGTATATGTAGATTCGGCAACGCTCCAACATGCTTATAGCTCATGCGTAGTCGTATATATATCACCCGGAGATCATGCATTTTTATTTTTCTGCACGCCGCGCATACGCTAAGATGCACCCACTCGGAGATGATTGCGTCAAATGCATTTTTACCTTGACTAAATTGTCAGATCGTAAAGTTCCGTCGACAACTCGTTACTGCAACCAGCCCACAACGAATGCCAGTGTTTTCGCAAACAGGACGCACCGCGTTATTCACACTGCACACACCACGCACGATATTCCCAGTTTCACCGTCTCGTACAGGTGAACCAACATTGTCGATGCCCTTCAACGCACACTATACACGCCGCAGTCAACGCTGCACATTTTCGAAGACGATGCCACTGTTCCTCGCACAGGCCGCCGCGTGTGTTCACTTCTCCGAGATTAACAGCCAGCCAGCGTGACAAATATTTAATCACGCACTTTACCACACACGTAGATGTTCTCTCGCACGTACCACAGCTAATGTGGCCCCTGTGAGATGAATATGAAGCTTTCAAAAGAAAAAAAAAAAAAACTTGCCCCAAGCCAACGAACGTTGTCCCAAGCACCAAGCGACTGCAGTCCACTCCGCCACCAGCGGGAGTGTTTTGCCAACCACCGCCTTGCACGTGCACCGGTGACATCACGCTGTGACGTACCCCGGTAGAGGTCTATTGACGCTCAAAACACGCTGAATAAAACGGACACAAATTCACATACGCCAGAGCTCGCAAAGGAAGGCTATGCTAATAATAATAATAATAATAATAATAATAATAATAATAATAATAATAATAATAATAATAATAATAATATATAATAATAATAATAATAATAATAATAATAATAATAATAATTTAGCTGTTTGCCGTTCCAAAAACCATGATATGATTACGAGAGACGCCGTAGCGAAAAACTGCGCAAATTTTAACCATCTAATGTTCTCGCAAGAAAACCTAAGCGCACGGGCATCAAGCATTTCGCCTGCACTGAAACGCGACCGCCAAGGCCGGGTATCAACCCCGTGACCATACGCTACAGAATGCTATGCTATTGACTTGACAGAACACGTGCATTTCGTCGAACGGTTCAAAGCTATTTAAACACTCCTTCGCAGTCGACCCGACTTTATAAGCGTCAGCGTAGCCAGAATGGCATAGGGCATGCCGCCCCATGCCATTCCCCCTTAATTGGCCCCAATTTTTTTGTCATTGCATACCGAGCAAGTAATGACACTCGACTATGTGCACCTTTTATTGCCTGACCCTAACTTAAAATCAAAGCAGTGCCCCTTCCCCTAGAAATTTCAGCCTACGCCCCTGATAGGCATAAGGGCGCGCAGGGTTCCCCTTCAGAGGTAGGGGGGGGGCTATCGCAGCGCCCCCCCCCCCCTCTCCTGTAAAGTAAATGTATCTGGCGGACTTCGCGGTGAAGGTTCATTCTTGACGGGTTCCTGCGTGTTTTGTGTGCACAGAACACGTTTAGTCTCCTGCGCAGGGGGCTTTGTTTCGGTCCCACCTACGAGATGAAAAAGTTTAAATAGGCAAAACGGTTGCTATTTTTTGCTATTTGGGCACTTTTGGTTTATCGTTACCACTTTCGGGGGGGGGGATTCATCGCGGCACCCCCGTTCCTATTACCTGCGTCAATATATGGGTCAGATAATGTACTCCCCTTTCTATTAGGTAAATGTATGGAGCAGTGTTCGCGCCCCCGCCTATTATGTGACGGGGGGGGGGGGGGGGGGGCTAGTGGCTAAGGTACTCGGCTGCTAACCCACAGGTCGCGGGATCAAATCCCGGCTTCGGCGGCTGCATTTTCAAGGGAGGCGGAAATGTTGCAGGCCCGTGTGCTCAGATTTGGGCGCACGTTAAAGAACGCCAGGTGGTCCAAATTTCCGGAGCCCTCCACTACGGCGTCTCTCATAATCATATGGTGGTTTTGGGACGTTAAACCCTACATATCGCTGACCCGCAGGGCGCGGGTTCGAATCCCAGCTGCGGCGGCTGCATTTCCGATGGAGGCGGAAATGTTGTAGGCCCGTGTGCTCAGATTTGGGTGCACGTTAAAGAACCCCAGGTGGTCTAAATTTCCGGAGCCCTCCACTACGGCGTCTCTCATAATCATATAGTGGTTTTGGGACGTTAAACCCCACATATCAATCAAACCCTACATATCAATCAATCAAAACCACATACGCGCACTGCATAAGCGTAGAAGTCGAGAGTATGCACGAAGATTCCTTGAGTGTAGCTCCGGCTGTGTCATGCGACGTCTCCGCTGCTGCGCCGGATGAAACAAATCACGTAACTATTTGCTCCGCGGTGCAGCGGGATTTAGCTCTCGCGTCTGAATCTAGCTTAAAGGACAGATACACAAGGACATTTGAGCCGACTATGTACGTCATCTCTTTCTGTGTGTGCGTGTCCATTATGCATGACGTTATACCTACTAAAGGTCAAAAGGGTAGATGGCTAAATGACCGGCTGCGCCAACATCTCAGTAAGGTCTTTAACACAGTCCAGGGACACATCAGCATTTATTGTCGTGACTACGGGTGCACACCACGTTTCAATCAGAGCAGAGTGATAGCTACATAGAGCTCCGTTAACTCACGAAGTTATTGAAGCTGAGTTGATAAGTATGCTGTGGGAAGAGTGTGTTATCTTGCTCTCTATTGCTTCCTAGAACCACGCAATTGATTGCCTAGCTGCGCTTTAGGGCACAGGTGGTCGTACGTTCGAAGCATGTGAGATGATGAGGCAATCATGTGTACGTATTTTTCTCATCTCGTACCCTTTCCCTCGTCTTGTATGAGCGGACTTTTTTGTCTAAATAAAATAAGTTCAGAGTCAGCCCTCATTGCCACAGTTTCGTTCCGTCCCTTCCGTAACTTATTATGCACTGTTAACATTTTGTAACTGAGCACGGCCGCTCTTTTTTTTTTCTTCTGTGAAGCCTTTGTAACAGTGTATAGATCAGTTTCTATAACTTACCAATCCACCGACGCGGCGTTCTTATAGCAGAACCACGTAAACGAATGTCTCTTTGAAAAACACGTTCTTCCCAGGAATCTTCGCCTGCGTATACCTTTTCTATTAACACAGAAGGCCGAAAATATAGCTTCAGTGCAACTGCTTCGTCCATACCGGACACATTGCTATCGCGTCAGCGACGCTACGACGAAGCTGGAAGTCGATTGCTTCCCGGACGTAGACGGCCAGGGCCGCGGTTACTCAGCGAGTTCCGATGAGGGAAGTTTGTCGAAAGTGAGAAATATTCATACGCCCTTTGAGAGCAAGAAAAAGAACAATCCGGCAGATTCCACGTACCTGCGAATCGACGTTATGCAAAGCAAAGGTGACCATGTCGCAATTTTTTTATTGAGCGACGCGTTATGAAATGACACTTAATATATGTACAAATGCTGCACGTACCGACATATGTTGAAGACATGTTAAAGAATTCCAGGTGGTCGAAATTTCCGGAGCCCTCCACTACGGCGTCTCTCATAATGATATGGTGGTTTTGGGACGTTAAACCCCACATATCAATGAAATCATATGTTGAAGAGTTGCCGATGTTTATATAACCAGTTGTTAGCACTAGCGCAACGATGTCAACTGAAACATGCGTATCGCAACACCAGAAGCTGATATGAAGCGCTGATGCTCTCGAAGATGCTGGCCCTGGACACTGCTACATAAGTCAAAATCGGGTAGGCAGCACTGCAACCACTGTTGACGTTTCACAAAGATTAGCGTCTATTTGAAAAGTCGTTCCGGGACCTGGCGTAGCTCTGTGGAAGAATGCATGACTGCCACGCAGAATCCTTGGGTTCGATTCCTGCTGCGACCCTGAAATTTATTATTTGCATTCGTCGGGGGGTCAAAGCACCCTACGTCACGTTTTTCTTAACACTGACATTTTCTATGCCTTTGTTGGGTCGACGCTACCGATTTGGAGTATTTCTTAACGCTCGCGCGTTAGAATTGCCCTTGCGTGTTCTTCTCGTTCCTGGAGGCATTGCGCCATGCTCCCGATCGGGCTGCAGAAATTAGGTACCTTTCTCCTCTTCTAACCACTACCACCACCGTTCCTGGGTGAGTGCGTGAGAACTTTATTTTGGTCCAAAGGCGGCAGAGACTGGACGGGACCAGAGGCCCCGCTAGCTCAGCCAGGTGGCTCCGCCCAGGATGGTGCCGGGAGGTGGAGTCTCTCGGCGATGTCCCGGGCCCTCTGGACGGCCAGGAGTTGGTTGTCAAGTTCCGTGCTGCGCATGGCAGCCTCCCAGAAGGTTTGGTCAAGTAGTTGTGACCACGAGTTAAAGGGGCACAGCCAGAGCATGTGTTCGAAATTACAGTACTCGTGATGACACTGCGGGCAGTGGGGTGAGAAATGTACCACCGTCTGGCGGGAAGTGTTTGATGACGTACGCTACGGGATTGTGGCATTATTCATGTCCTGACCAGCGCGTCATATTCGTCAAACCATCTTACCCTTCCATACTTATTTTGGTTCACGCCAAATTAAGCGGGTGACCACAAGAGAAACCAAATGTAAGCGGCTAGATAGATAGATAGATAGATAGATAGATAGATAGATAGATAGATAGATAGATAGATAGATAGATAGATAGATAGATAGATAGATAGATAGATAGATAGATAAATAGATACGCTCAAAGTCGCTTAATTTCGCTAAGAAATGCTTCCGATTCAAAAGCTAAGCAAGGCATCTAGATAACGTATAAAATTAATACTAAACAAAGAAAGAGGAAGAGAGAGACAGAGAGAAAGAGAGTGAGACAGGTAGAAATAATGAGAAAGCAACAAATAGAAAGAGAGAGAGAGAGAAAAGAGATGGGAAAGATAGAAAGAGCGTGAAAGAACGAACTTTATAGTGAAAGAAAGAGAAGGGAATGTATACAAAGAGAGATACAAGAAACATAGAAAAGAAAAAAAAGAAGAAAAAATGAAGAGAAACAAGGAAGGCCGATCAGCTAATTTTTTTTTTTCAGGACTGGCGGCACTAGTGCTAAGGTGCCATAATATTTGCTTACACAAATGTGTACGTGCTAATAAATGAAGACGATGTAATCGATTGTTTGATAAAATCCAGTCTGGTCGGGGGAGGCGTTGGAAAAGGAGCAACGTCGACTACGATAAAGAACACTTTAAAACAAAACGAGCCGTTGCCTCGTTCACAATTAAGTTCAAAATTCGAAATTCATTGCGAACGAGGATCCCGTGTGCGAGCCTCGACGTCTCATTTTGTTTTAAGGCGTTTTTGTGGTGGTCGGAGTTTCTTCTTCTTTTGCAAAGAGGCTTGTGAATTATGATGGGTACTATTGCACCTCTTCATTCATTAAATCTATCCACAACTTTACTCTGATGGACATATCAACATGAAATGGCTTTTATAGGTTTTCGTATTTCTATAGCGAAATCGCTCGAAATTCCATGACTTCTCTACAATGATGCTGATGAATTGTGCTGTACTGGATGTTTTTCGCTTTTCTCACCGCTGTCTTTGTTTTTTTTTGCTTTTTTTGTTTTGTTCACAAACTGTTTACACGAGTATATGTTTCACTCCTTGTTTTTGTTTTTTTGTTTTTGTTCACGAGCCGGGATGTAGGCCTAGTCAAGAAACAGTTTCGTCTGTTTCCTTTTGCCTCATCTCGGTGGCGTGTAACTGTTGTGTACACATGCCAGAATAAAGTATTATTATTATTATTATTATTATTATTATTATTATTATTATTATTATTATTATTATTATTATTATTATTATTATTATTATAACTCATAACCTAGAGGTGGCTACATATAAAGTGGCTACATACTACTACTACTACAGAGGAGGGAACGACCCACGGCCTAAGAAGCTTCGCCCCTAAACCTTATACGCATGTCACACGCTAATCGCAATGTTCATAGACGGTCGCGCCGTCTAGCGGAATTCTGGATCGTCCTCTCAAGGATGATCAGTAAGCGGACGCTTCAAATGATTCCTTGTTCGGCGGTGCTAGCCACAGTCTTAACGCGTTAGCAAGAAACAAACAGAATCCACTTTGTACGTTTCGTGGATCAGTGAATATACCGGACCACCCGTGACACGATAAATCTGATTCGTTCTTGCGAGACGGGAAGTTTTCGTGAAAATTCGTGGCAACCGAGTCAGGCTTCCGATTATAACCCGCAAAGTACACATATCAGCTTCACGAGATTTTCTGCAGCCACTTTAGATAGTTAAATGTTATCATCTGACCATTCCAGTTAAAACTCGCCTTGTTTTAGATGCGTATAGCATTCGTCAGTGCTTTTGTAGTGCATGAATCCAATAACATTTATTGTACGTAAAAAGAAGCACAGGCTCGCAATTTGCGTTTATAAACAGTGGCCTACGCTGCACCATTTGTTTTTTTTTACGTTCGTTGATAGACGGCAGCACACTGCAATCAATTCCTTTCTTGCCGGGTATATCTCCACACCCTCAGAAAAACGGTGTGAGAGACGCCGCGTGTGTGTTGTGCGTGGCGAATGACACGCTGTTGGTGCTATCGAAGTCGTTTTGCGCAGAGAATTCCTCAGATTACTTTCCGCAGTGATCTTCGAAGAAACCGTCTTGACGTCGGGAATTTTTTACTGGACGTAGATGGTTGTCAACAAGCTGACAATGACAGCGGCGATGAACGATCAGCTGCTATAGTTCACAAGCAGAGAGTTGCACTTCACGTCCGGTCATGCGTTGATGTTTTTTTTACGCTCGTAAGTAACTGTGATTGTATTTATCGCATAATATCCTTCAGCGAACTCAAAATAAAAGAATACTTTTTCTTGTGCATTTAATGTATCCCAATTACAGTGGATATTACAAAGCGCCGCATGCTGCCAACACGCTCGAGCTCCACCAGCGAAGGGAAATAGTTTAAGCAATGAAATATGCAGTTGCGACTACACTCCACGCTAACTTCTCCAGCACTTCACCGGTGCCGTCCGCACGACGTTGTTGTTCGACAAATTTTCTCAATTTTCAGCGTTTCGACACGCGTACGCGTGTCGATATCCTTGTTTCGATCGCGCTGATGGAGCCTGCAACATCCGAGTGCAGGGCATTGCGCACTGCTAGTCTGATCATGGCCGTGACAAAAGCACTACTTAATGGGAAGTTAAATGTTTGTGTTCCGTTGAAGAAGCAGCTGCACGATGCTTACAGCGCAAGTAATGACGACGGCGTAACATGTTTGCAAACCATCGCTACGTTAAACATTCGGTCCTGCGCAGCCGCGACGGCGCGCTACTCGCAAGTGGCCTGCTACTGCTGCAAAATACGGCAGGCACTAATGATCGCGGAGTGCCGTTCAGTTCATACGTGAATTCTAGTTGACGCAGTCCTCTGCACCACGCATAGGATTACGCAAAACATCGTTGGTACACGCTCGATCAGCTGATACCACCACTCTTCGCACTGCAGACGAAAATGAGGTATAGCGAACATTGAGCAGTTCCTATCGGTTGGGAAAGTACTTTCATTTCATACATTCATTTGACGATCAAGCGTTCATCCGGTGAAAGCGACACGAGGAGTACGTTCGTGCGTCCTATCTTTTCTTATGCGAGCTCACGGTTTGATCATCCTTCCGCAGCCATCTTGGACTGCACGGCATGCCACGTGGGCGTTGCGAATAGAAGCGCGTAGTTAGTTGGAGAGCATGCGCCTACTGCAGCCATGATCAGCTCACTGTGCCGCATCGCTCACTTTGAATCGCGCGCCGTGACGCAGACCCCATTCGTCGCAGTTTTGCTCAATGTGGGACCCAGTTGGCCGAGATCTCGCTGTTGCAGCAAGAGTCTTGAGCGCCAAGGAAAGGGACCATGTAACACGAGCGCTTTATTTCGATTCCGGCTCGCGTTATACTTTTCGATCAAAATCCAAAATAATCGATGCATTGACGCAACGGTCAATCATACGGTGATCTAGACAATATTTAATCGCTACCGTATTATTCGATCACTGCTGAGTGCCACCATATGAAGCAAAATTGTAGCCCTAGCTGTCCGCGTAGCAGCGCTTGATCTAAATAATGGCTTTCTCTATTTTGATCATTGCATGTGTGGGATATTTGATACCTTCTAATGCACATATTGTAAACGAACGTACTGATGGCAGCCCTAGTGTTCATCTCCCTAGCTTTCTTGTTGAGAAGTTCGGCCTGTACAACATTGTTCTGTTGCTTACAATCTACACTGTGCTTAATGGGACTCGTCATGGGAGTAGTGCTGAGATTTATTTATGCAGACAAGCTACATATCAGTAGATTGAAATGAAGGTGATGTTATTTTCATCATACTGCACAGAGAAAAATAAAATGTGGGACTGCATGTGAAATATTATTCCAGCAGGAATGTTCAGGCACGTCTTCTTTTCTATGTATCCTCCTCTTTCCCCATTAGGACGCAGTGCAAACATCATCATCATAATCATCATCATCAGCCTGACTACATCTACTGCAGGACAAAGGCCTCTTTCATGTTCCGCCAGTTAACCCGGTCCTGTGCTTGCTGCTGCAAATTTATACCCGCAAACTTCTTAGTCTCATCTGCCCACCTAACTTTCTGTCTCCCCCTAACCCGCTTGTCTTCTCTAGGAATCCAGTTAGTTACCCTTAATGACCAGTGGTTACCCTGCCTACGCGCTATATGCCCGGCCCATGTCCATTTCCTCTTCTTGATTTCAACTATGATAACCTTAACCCCCGTTGGTTCCCTAATCCACTCTGCTCTCATCATGTCTCTTAAGCTTACATCTATACTATTTTTCTTTCCATTGTTAACTGCGTCGTCCTCAATTTGAGCTGAACCCTCTGTAAGTCTCCAGGTTTTTGCTCCGTAGCTAAGTACCGGCAAGATAGAGCTGTTATATACTTCCTATTGAGGGATAGTGGCACTCTACCTGTTATAATTTGAGAGTGCTTGCCAAATGTGCTGCACCCCATTCTTATTCTTCTAGTTACTTCAATCTCGTGGTTCGGCTCCGCGGTTATTACCTGCCCTAAGTAGACACATATAGTCTTTTATAATTTGAAGTGCACTATAAGCTATCTCGAAGCGCAGCTCTTTTCCGAGGTTGTTGTACATTACTTTCGTTTTGAAAACATGATCACCTGTGGTGAAAACGCGCTTACACAGATATCAGCAATACGCAGCACCGAAATGGGGCATGCACGTCAAGCGACTGTTGCATGCTTCCGGCGCAGCTAATATATCGGTTGCACTTCAACACAGAATCGCTGAAGTACTGGCCAGAATTTAGAAAAAGCGAACTTTTTGGAAAAAAATAACTAAAGTATACGAGCCAAACTATCCATGTGCAAGTACACTGCGCAGTTCTGAGCACAGGTCACCACTGCGGTAAAGTGCGGCACTCATCTGGCTTGCTTGTTTGTTTTTTCGCGATATCACACTGACTAATCGCATGCTTCTTGCCCGCTGCAAAGGGCGACACTGACTGCATCAACAACGTTGCACCCTGAGCAGTGAAATCCCCGAGGAGCTGAAGTTCCCGCACATGTTTCCGCACGATGCCCTCGCGTAGCGTGGAGCACGCCAACACGAGGCTAAATGCGAAGGCCAGTGCTGCTGTTATCGGATTTAATACATATACGGTTGACCGTATCATTTACATCTGTTGACTACAGTGAAATTAAGCACTGCCATTCATCTTATACGCACCATTCTATGTTTCCGACACAGGTGAAGGTGGCTGGTTGGGACTTGCTTTTCTGTGGCGCAGCGCTGACATCGTCTTCGGTGGTTGCTTGTACAGCGGCGACCAGCTCGAACAGGTACAGTACTCACGGATTGAAATAGGACACTCGGAGTGCGTGGATGCCGCTCCGCGTAGCGCCGCTCGTAGGTGCTCCTGCAACTAATCTCTTGCATTGTGGTATAGAGTGAGGGAGAGAACATCTACGGAGCAGCGTTTCTACTTCCGGTCACCGACGATTCAACGTGATGTTCACCATGTGCACACTGCCAGTGTGGCGCCCTAAGGTACGCCTTTTCCGTATGCCGACCGAACAGGCTATAGCCGGTGCGCACCTTGCACTTAACCTGTGGCGCGAGCAGACGACTCGCTCGTTCTGTGCTCTTAGCGATGCGGCTCGCAAGCTCCAGTAAAATACAGGATTCAGCTGAAATATTGCGCCTTAGGTGCGTTGGTAGTTGCGGTAAACATCCCCAGAAAAACATAGAAAGTTTATTTCGTGTAGTTCGCCACGGCAAAGAAAGAAAAGAAGCAGTCACAGGCCTGTATGCTTGCAATTGAAATTATGTGTTAGTACTTTGTCATTTCGCCGCGAGCTGCCACCACCGCAGCCATTCTGCGCGGCAAGCTTTCGAAGAGGCTATCGGCCACAGACAACCGGGCCAACTTCTGCCATTCTTCTTCAACTGCCGCCCAGAGGTTGTCCAATGAACATTTGTGCAGCGTTCGGTGCGAAACGGCTCTTCCTAATTTCAGCATTTTCAATTATGTTCATATGCGCACCTTGCGGGGGCCATTCCAACTCCATTACACGTCTCTCCTCCAGCAGGCGCTTGATTGACACTGCGGTGTGAACGGGGATCCGGTCGTGCTGAAATGAAAACAGGCCATCCTAAAACGGGCCGTTCAGAGCATGTGGTAGCGGCACGGTGTCCAGGAGATTGCTGTATGCTGCGGCATTGAAGCGACCATCCAGGCGTACCAACGGGCCCAAGCCGTCTTTGAAAATAGACCTCCATACATTGACGATGCAGCGGCCGCTGCTTGCCATGCACGCGATGCAGATGGGGTGCGTCGAACCTGGAAAAAAGAACCGGGAGAAACACAAAAAAATAAATGGCTTTAGCACAATTTTCCTAGCCATTGATAACTGCGACGATAACGCGCCTTGCTCTTGATTGTTGGTAAAATGCACTGATTTTAGTAGCCATTTATACGAGTAGCTTGCGTCAAACGTAACAATGCACATGTGGAATGTTTTAGGAAGCGCTATTGCACGTAATGGAGAGGGTGGACCATATAACAAGTAGCTTTTTATCAAAACGTATAACTATGGCCACCGCATACATCAGGCCATCTATCATGTGATACGAGAATGCAAAGACAGCTAAAGAGTTGAATGATCCTTTAGAAAACCTTTGTAACTCGCGCACGTGAAGACTTTAACTTACCTCGTGCATGGCGTCCTCCACGTTCGTTGCTGCTAATCCCACTTTAAAGTAAACGTGCTCTCGTCCGAAAAAAAATGACGTTCTCCCACTCTTGCACCACCCAGGATCGATGCTCTGTGCAAACAGCAGTCTTTTGACCATATTTTGTTCCGAGACGATAGGCTTCATCGCCGCAACACGGCTACCTACGTAGGCACCCTGCGTGAAGGCGCTCAAGTACGACTTGGGTGCTGGCTGCGAGTCCTAGGTCGTTCCTTATTTCTTTTGCGGTCATCTTCGGGTTTTGTCTCGCTGTTTCCACTATTAGATTGTCTTCAGAGTCGGTCGTCACCTTCGGCCGGTGACCTCGCGGCAGATTCGTCAAGCGAGCTTCAGTGATGTAAGCTTTCACAATCCTGTTCACTGACGATCGGGGGCGTCCGGTCATATCAGGGATTTATTCCTGCGGTACACCTGCCACAGACAGAGTAACAATCTGCATTCTTTCCAAAGTGGACATTCCTGGCGTAGCTGTGCTCGGAACTGAAGCAGAAGCATACTTTGTGTTCACCACGTATATGTACGATTCCCCGGTTTCTCATGACGTCAATAGGTGCGCACATGATTATTATTGAAAATGTCTGGGCTGAAAAAAAGGCCATTTCGTGGTGGCTGCCACACTAGTGTTCTGTGGGAGGCCCTTCAAGCAGAATGCCAGCAGCTGGCCTATTATTCTGTGGCCGATAGCCTCTACGAAAGCTTGTCCCGCAAAATGGCTGCGGTGGTGGCAGCTCGTGGCGAAATGACAAAATACTAACACATAATTTCAATTGCAAGTGTACAGGCCCGTGACTGTTTCTTTTATTTCTTTGTCGTGGCAAACGACACAAAATAAACTTTCTATGTTTTTGTGGAGATGTTTACCACAACTACCAACGCACCTAAGGCGCAATATTTCAGCTGAATCCTGTATTTTGCAGGATTGCAAGTGCAAAGTGCGCACCGGCTAGCCTGTTCGGTCGGTATTCAGAAAAGACCCACCTTAGTGCACATGGTTAACTGCACGTTAAATCGTCAGTGACCGGAAGTAGAAATGCTGCTCCGTAGATCTTGTCCCCCTCACTTTACACCACAATGCAACAGATTAGTTCCAGGAGCACCCACAAGCGGCGCTGCGTGGACAATCTGTTCTCACTGATGCAGTGCATTGAAATAGCAGAAAAGGAACACAGGCCCCTGTGGCTAGCATTTTTGGATATAAAGGGAGCGTACAATAGCGTGATTAAAGAGGAATTGTGGGGAATACTGGACACACTAGGTGTGAAAGATGTAGTCACTAATATTTCAAAGGATATCTATACAGGTAACAACGTAATTATAAAGTGGAAAAAACAGGTATCCAAGCCTGCAGAGGTAAAACGGGGGCTTAGGCAGGGGTGTCCCCTGTCACCCTTATTATTCATGATGTACCTACAAGGATTAGAGACCAAATTAGAGGGAAGTGGACTGGGCTTCAACCTCTCTTTCATCAAACAAGGAAAACCCATTGAACAGGCACTATTAGCATTGATGTACGCAGATGATATAGTGCTAATGGCCGACAACAAGGAAGATTTGCAGAGAGTGGTGGACATCTGCGGTAATGAGGAAGATTTGTTAGATTTCAGATTCAGTAAGAAAAATCAGCAGTCATGATTTTTAATGACAATGAAGGTCGTGAGCTTAGAATACAGGAAGTCACACTAGAGGTAACAGATAAATACAAATATGTGGGCGTATGGATAAGCAATGGGGCCGAGTACCTAAGGGAACACGAAATATACGTGCCGACTAAAGGTAACAGGAAGGCAGTGGTAATGAAAAACATGGCACTGTGGAATTACAATAGGTATGATGTTGTGAGAGGAATATGGAAAGGGGTCATGGTTCCTGGTCTGACGTTCGGCAAAGCGGTCTTGTGCATGAGATCAGAAGTTCAAGAAAGATTAGAAATTAAGCAACGTGGAATAGGTAGGCTTGCCTTAGGAGCTCAGGGTAATACACCAAATCAGGGAGTACAAGGTGATATGTGATGGGCATCATTTGAGGGCAGGGAAGCTAGCAGCAAGATAAAATTTGAGAAGCGATTGAGAGAAATGAAGGAGGAGCGTTGGGCTAGGAAGGTATTCAGCTATTTGTACATGAAGAATGTCGACACAAAATTGCGGAAGCGAACCAGAAAATTGACTGGTAAATACTTGGAAAACAGCAGGGGGCCAAACCAAAAAGAATTATCGGTTAAGAAGAAGGTGAAGGAAGCTGAGACTGATATGTGGAGAATTGGCATGATTAAGAAGTCTGCACTAGAGATATATCAAACTTTTAAGCAGAAAATTACCAAGGTAAGGATCTATGATAATACTCTGGGTAGTTCTTTACTGTTTGAGGCCAGGACGGGAGTATTGCGAACCAAGACATATTGGGCCAAATACGGAGGGGTAGACACAGTATGCAGTGCGTGTGGAGCGGAAGAAGAAACTGCTGAATACGATAATGTTCTGTAAAGGGCTTCACCCTATAGTTCAGGATGACGGCGCAGAGTTTTCCAAAGCACTTTGGCTTAGGGACAGGGAGGGCAAAATAGACTTTAAGCGGGTAGAACTAATTAGAAGGAGGTTATCTGATTGGTGGCTAAAGTCAAGGCACGAGGGAAAATTAAACCCTTCACTGCAAAGTACGAATTCTCAGCCTCACTATTTAAGAGAAAAAAAATAAATCTAGTTTTTGGTTCATCAAGTATTACAGCTTGGTGGCTCTAGCCACCGCCTGATCTAAAGGGTACAGCCATATCCATCCATCCATCCATCCATCCACCCATCCATCCATCCATCCATCCATCCATCCACCCACCCATCCATCCATCCATCCATCCATCCATCCATCCATCCATCCATCCATCCACCCACCCACCCACCATTCATCCGTCCGTCCGTCCGTCCGTCCGTCCATCCGTCCGTCCGTCCGTCCATCCATCCATCCATCCATCCATCCATCCATCCATCCATCCATCCATCCATCCATCCATCCATCCATCCATCCATCCATGCACGCTCTCTGAGTGTCCTATTTCAATCTGTGAGTACGGTACTATCGTGAGCATTATGAGCCCGAACAGGCGAGCGCGTGGCGAATCACCTCGACGCCTACATCTGCTGATTCGCAGCGGCCGCTCTCAGAATCGAATTGGAAAGATCGGCGCACTTCTCCTTGCTGCTGACACTCCCGCCTCGATATATCTGCTGCACAATGCAGCTTATGGCATGTCTGTGGCTTTTGGCGGTCACATGACCTCGCATCAACGTGCAGAGCCTCAACCAATCAGGCTGTGCAGCTACAAAGATATCGGCTGTGGCGTAGCCTGCTGCTGAACAGTTTACTGTGCATCTTTCACTTTTGTTTTCGGTGCATTTTGCCTTTAGTGTTATCATTGCTAGCGGTCGATCGCCCGCGATCAGCTGCTGTTTCACGTCAACAATCAAGCGGGAGTGCCAGCAGGCAGTGGAAGAGCGCCCTAGCTCCTCTCCCTCTACTTTTTCGGCAGCGCCATCCACGCATCGCGTTATCTCGATTCTGAGGCCGTTTGCCAGTTGTTCGCGTGTTCGAGCTCATATTGCTCACGATAGTACAGATGTACTACAGCAACCTCGTTACGACTTCCACAGTTCGCCATACTAACAGCAACCTCCCCGATTTCAACATATAATAACCCGGCATCGCCTACCGGCGAGCGCAGTCAGCCGTCCTCACCAGGGTCGCCACTGGTGGCTAGTTTCGCAAAGTTGGCGAATTCGGGAGGCCCGTGGCGACCTAAAATTAGGAATGGTGACATGGTGAACTTTCGGCAATTTTCGGTTTAGGCCTCGACTGACTCATGCACTCTATGCTCAGTGTCATTCCCAACAAATAAGTGACATTTTTGTCTCAAATTTTATTGCCTTCTGACTCATTTGCGAAAGGCGCAACTGCCGCACATTTTCCTAGAGTTGTTCAGCGACAAAGCAACTTCAAGGCACGCGGAGCCCACAGGAACGTAAAGTACGAAGACTAGGCAAAACGATGTACTACCCATAATTCCTTACACTCTATTAAAAGAGATGCTTTTTTTTTCTTCCTCTCAAGGAACTTGCCCTGTTTTCCACTGCAATGCCGTTTTAATATTTATCCCATCGAGCTGCAGAATCAGGATAAAAGGAGGAGGGTGTAGGCGGTCGCCATTCGTCTAGGCTATGTCTAGACTGAACATCGCCGGTTCTGCGACGACGACGGGTCAGTTACAGGCACGTTTGGTCACTTATGGTCACTCATTCTCACTGCGAATTTTACGGAGAGCAGTGCTTACGTTTGGTAATGTAAGAACGAACATATCAATGTTTTGCTCGTTCAAGAAGTGCGCAACATGCGTTCGGAGTTTGTTGAACCTGGTATGAAACACTGTGGTGTTACACAGTGAGAATTCATACTTTGTTTCTTTATTTGGTAGTGTACCTCGGCGAATACTTAGCTTTTATGAGAAATACGTCGTTATGCTGCATGTGCGACTCTTAGATTTGGACGCAGTCGAGAATACAGTAAATGAACACGACACTGTTATTGCCATTGTGCTACCAAAACATAATCGAAATTCAGATGGTGAAAAAGGAGACGATGACAACTCAGGCAGGTGGAGAGTGAATGCAGGTTGGCTAATCGAAGACTTATACAATATTCAGGCAAAATTACATCTCACCTACCATATTTCAATCCCATGATCAGGGCACTCAGTTATCTAGAGCGTAACTGCACTTCGGTTGACGACCTCATGAATATCTGTACGCGACGTAACAGTAAAATTATGAGTCAGGGTAGGCGAGCAATACGATTTATCGACAATAGTTTGCACAGTTTTCCCCTATACAAATCTCCAGACAGGAGAAATGCTATAAAGCTTCTATATTTCTTGAATCGAGGTATTTTGCAGCGAGACAAAACAGACCGTAATGAAAAAAAAAAGCTCGCACTTCCGCCGATAGGGCGAAGACATGAGTGCGATAGCAACAACTTGGAATGGCACACTGAGAACGGCAAGAAGATCGAAACTTGCAGCGCGCTGCTCACGCACGAAAAACGCACGAAAACAACACACACAGCAGGAGAGCATACTAACAACGTTTACTGCTCGTTACTTAACATGCTGCTTAAACAAAAACGACGCACGAAATGTAATCGCCGGTACAGATATGATGGCAAACTAACACGTGTTCTAGTTGTTATTCGGCTGCGTTTGAAAAGCACGCGCTTTTCTCAAACGGGGCCTGTGCAGCGAGCGAAGTGATCTTTGTATTCCGGCAACTAAACGCCATCGTTCCGGTGAAAGCCGAAGGCGCTTGATTCTTCCCCACCGTAAGATAAGTGCGCAGATATGGCCCCTCCCCCTCCACGGCGCACAAGCACGAGTGAGATATGAGCGCGCATCGCGACGAGTGGGGTGCCGAGTTTTACGCCGAGCTAGAGTATATGCTTACGTTATGCTTACGTTATGCAGCATAGTCGCACCAATACTAGCAAAACTCGGTTGCCACGGTCACGCCTATAAGTCTTGATTTTATGTTTACGTTCTTGGTATGTAATAATGAAACAAAGTGTGTCGGCTCGATGAACCCATGAGATAAATATTTATAGTTTGTCACACATTAGTTTCGTCTCCCGTCCCACTTATTTTCTTATGCATCGATATGAAATTATTTTTACACTTTATCGTGATCGAGCAATTTTTATCGTGATCAATGCAATTTTTCTGTCATGTTGGGCTCATTCGTCCAATGTGTGAGGAAGACAGCTATGGTTTTATAGTCCTGAACTGAATCGAGCTGGATAGCGATGGAGAGTGGCCGTGCGACGCCCTTGTTACGCGCACCTCTTGTATTACGATCGTATTAAAATCGCGGCTCACGCAAGTTGATGTGAATCGTAGTTCAACGTTCCCGTCGCGTCCAACATTCCTTTGGCTTAAGGTTTGAAAGCTCTTAAATTCACGCGTACAATACTGCGACGTTGGAAGTTTTTCTCTACTGCTGCGCGTTCTCCACTCAGAGAAAGACGCTACAGCGGAATCGCGCGACGTTGTGACACATGGTGTCACACCAGAATTTGTGGCGTCATGGTGAAGTCACAAATTTTTGGGATTTGTGACGTCATGATGACGTATTAGGGGGCGTTATCTCGTGATGATTTCTGCATCGCTCGTCCCCCACGCCACGGGACGGTCGCTGCCGAAGGTCAAATTTTCACTTTCATGAGGCATCCAAAGGCCTGACCACACGAACGCGTTGCAGCGCGTCAGCGCGTGTCCTTGACGTGGCGCAACACCCTCTTTCTACAGAGAGATGGCGCGCGCAGCTTTGCGTTAGCGCGAGCCCTTTCTCAACATGAAGAGAGGGCATGACACCGCATCAGAAAGCCACACGCTGACGCGCTGCAACGCGTTTGTGTGGTCAGGCTTTAAAGCGTTCGCCTTGAAGAATGCTAGAATGGAAGCTCTCGCAATGCCTCCGCGGCTGACGCGAAGCCAGAGCTTGCCCACTCTTTATAATTGAAGTAAAACAAGTTAAAAAGTTATGGTGGCGCCCAGTGAGATATCAAGTAACATTGCTATGCTAAAGTAAAAGCTAGGTTTTGTTAAACAAAATATTGATATTCCCGACGAAACCTAACACATACAAATTAGTATTGATGACTTCATGCCTAATAAAACTTGTAAAAGCTCTGAGGTTTCTTGGAGAAACCAGTAATACTGAGGCGCACATTGAACAGTGTCTGTCCAGAAAAGTGCCATTCTACGGGGTAATGGTTTACGGTGGAGAGGTCGTCATGGTTGTCAACGCTTCCAGCAGCTTACTTTTAACCACTTTCCTCGCAAAGCACCCCCTGCAGCCAGGATATAGCTAGGTTGTCTCTTGCCCCTGCTGTAGACAAGATTTTATCAGGAACCTGGCTAAAGGTCCACGTTCATTCATCCTAGCATAGCCGTGGGTTTTCTACGTCCGTACGTCCGTACGAACGCGCTCCCCTCACTGCAGGTGTTGGAGCGGTCCCAGAAGGTCACGTCACAGCTTCGCGTTGACGTCACGCTCCCCTACTCGCTTCCCAAGCAGGTGTGCGCTGACGTCCCTCTCTCCCTCACCCGCAGCACGCTCGCCGTGTGCCCACAGCTGCCGGATCCTCCGTCCACTCACAAGTCGACACACGCTTCTCTCTCGCTTCACCCTCTACACCACGCGCAACGCTCGACCGCACGTCACGTGGAAACACTCGGTTGACTAGTTTATCTGCGATAAAACTTACACGAAACTCAACCCGCTTCCCTTGTCTTTGCGTTTCAAACAAACGTTAACGCTAGTAAACGCTACACCAAGTTCCGCTTCCAACACTTTCTCACAGACCGCATAGCTACATTAACATTAGGACCAGAACATTCCTCGCCCTATACACTAGGCAGCTTCGGAACACCTCAAGGGTCAGTGCTCTCTCCAATTCTTTTAAGTGTGAATACACTTTATAAGCGACCCCAAACCATCCACCGCCGTCGGTGGCGTCCGCAGTCTTCTATCTTTAAAAGAAAGAGGACTTGGCGGGCCGCAGCGCGACGCTCTACCGAATAAGCCACGAACGCGACGCTGATATCGGTGTCACAACGCGCCTTATACCCCCTCCCTTTTCGCTCGCTCCTCCGCTCTCCTCGCTCGCTGCAGCTGCGCGCGCACCCCTCTCTCTCGCGCGCCCGCCTTCTCTCTCAGTCTCCCGTCGAGAGCGGGTCGTGAGGGGGAGGAAAGTTAAAATCCGTTGGCATTCGCCCGTGAGTTAACGTAAACTCCCCCGTGTGATCAAATTGCGATTCCCAGGAACCATTACACCATAAAGGCACCATAGTGTGATTATAAATATAATAGTGCGAATGGATAAATACCCCTCATAGCATCACCCCGTGTATTCGCACTTAACCATGTTCACCCTCGGGGAAATGCTTGGGAGTTTTTTTTTAACCTGGCTATGCTACCGATACCCAACGCTCTTCAACGTATCCCTGACTTGAACTTCTCCCTCTATGCCGATCACCTTATGGGTGAAAGGAGGCTCAGATGGACACATTCAAGACACCTTACAAATAACTGTAGATATAATAACAGCACTATCATCTCAGTTGAATCTCTATTGTACCCCGAGCAAATCAGAGTTACTCCTTCTACCAGCTCATCGTCAGAACAAACACGTTCCAATGATCGAAGTTCACATAAATGGGTGCCTCATTCCTATAGTATCACGCATTCGTGTGCTAGGTTTATTTATCCAAAACAACCGACTTAATACGCACACACTTCAAGATTTACGCAATACCGTTGAAAACACCGTAAGAATGATAGGAAGAATCTCAGGGGAAAATGGTGGGCTCCGAAAGTCAGAGCTACTTCGTATAATACAAGCTTTTGTGATTAGTAAAATCACATATACCCTCCCTTGCCTTCACCTTAAATTAGCAGAGGAGGAATCGGTCAACACTCTCCTCCACAGAGTTTACAAATACGCGCTAGGCATTGCAATCAATACCTATAACGCACTACTCCACCAGACAGGAGTCATAAATACCCTATGTGAAATCCGTGAAGCCCATTTAACAGCTCAATACGCAAGGCTCGCGACCACTAGCGCAGGTCGCCACATTTTATCGTCTACCCGAATTAACTTCACCTAATTCACCAATGCTAAATACAACATTCCCCAAAACATACGCAAACAATAACTCATACCGTCCCTTCCTAAAAACATGCATCTAACATAACACACTAAGCGTAAAATCCAAAGAGCAAAATCTCTTCAGAAAAAATTGCATGGAGCCAATGACGTGCTCTATGTCGATGCGGAAGAATGCCCATCCTGCTCATGGTTTGCCCTCTCTGCTGTCGACTATAACGGCAAGGCGCTCACAACGGCATCCGTCACGGCCAGGATGGAGGTCGGGGTTCATATTACGGGGTAGAGGTTCCACCCATAGCTTTTGACGCCAGAGCTCTGGTACCGGCTGCAGAGGGTCTTGGTCAGATATCGGGTTAAGGCCAACTCTGTGTAGAAGACGCGCCCTGAAGGCGTCTGCGACAGTCGATTGATTTGGTTAACGCGATGAGCTTCGCGCATCTCTGCAAAGGTGTTGTGTACCCCCAGAGCCGCGAATAGGCTGTTGGAAGTTGCAATAGGTAGGTCCAGAGCGCGTTTGTATACTGAACGAAGAAGGACGTCCAGCTGGTGCTCGTGTCGACGACGCAGGCGAAGGTAAGGCAAGGCGTAGAGGACGCGACTGGTCACAAACGCGTGGGTTAATCGGAGGGACTGAGACTCGCGGAGGCCGCCGCGCTTGGTAGAAACTCGCCGTATCATGCGGCTCACCTGTTCGCTGGTGCGTCTGAGGCCTGCTATTGTGCCCTTTGGATCTAAGGACGATGTGAGGTGAAGGCCAAGAACCCGAATATTTTGCACTGACGGGACGAGCCCGGACGGAAGAAAAATTTGAGGCGGCGGTAGCGGAGAGACTGAAAGAAGAGCCGATTTAGCTGGAGAGCACTCCAGGCCGCATGAACCTGCGTAGGTGTCCACCAGAAGGGCAGCCTTTTGCAGGCGTTCTTCGATTTGCGCTAAGGAGCCGGTGTTGGTCCAGATTGTGATATCGTCCGCATATAGTGCGTGTTGTATTCCCTCGACCTCGCTTAGAAGAGAGGGGAGGTTCATCATTGCCATGTTAAAAAGCAGAGGAGACAGGACTGCCCCTTAAGGTGTACCCCGCGTGCCTAATAAGTACGGGCCGTGTTCGGTAGAATTAAGGCGAATGAAGGCGGTGCGATGTGATAGAAAGGCGCGAATGTAGTTGAAAGTCTTCTGCCCGCAGTTTGTGGTAGACAGGTTAGTAAGTATAGTGCTGTGTTTGACGTTGTCGAACGCCCCGCGGAGATCGAGAGCGAGCACGGCTTTATCGTTATGGCACATAGTAGTCGGCTCTATAATATCGTGTTGAAGCTGGAGCAGGACGTCCTGCGCCGACAGATGCGGGCGAAAGCCAAACATTGTGTCGGCAAAGGTCCTCCTGGCCTCCAAGTAGGCCGAAAGGCGTTCGCGAACCACGGTTTCCATGAGTTTGCCTGCGCAAGACGTAAGTGAGATGGGTCTCAGTGCCTCAATACTAACGGACTTTGCCGATTTGGGAATGTATGTCACGACTGATGTGGTCAATTCCGTTGGAATCGGAGAGCCGTCCCATATTGAATTTATAAGGTGGAGTAGCGAGAGGTGTGCTTGGTCGGGAAGATTTGCCAGGAGCGATACTGTGATTCCGTCGCGTCCAGGGGCCGTGCCCCGTCGCATTTTCGTGAGTGCAAATCGTAAATCAGAAAGCGTGTATGGGGCGTCGAGGTCAGTGTTAGGGGTGCCGGAATACGTATATGCTGGGCCTGCGGGATCAATTGTGCGGCAGATGTAGCGGTCACAAAGTTCTCGCGCGAGTTCATCCGTAGTGCCCTGAAAGGCATGCAGAACACGGTGGAGCTGGCGTTGCGTTTCTCCCCTGATGGTGGAGAGATCGAGAAGGCTTCTAAAGAGTCGCCACGCACTCTTAGAGCTCATCTGGTTTGCAGCCTTCGAACAGGTGTCTGCCCAGTTAGCATCGGAAAGTTGTGCGGAGTATGCGGCCGGCTCTACAGTGAGCGCCTCAATGCGAGCGCGAAGTTTCCGATTAAGTTTGTTGCGTTTCCAGCGCCTTATGAGCCTGCGGCGAGCGTGCCAAAGATGTAGGAGGTGTGGATCGATTGCAGGAGTCAAATTAGAGGTTGCAAGGGTGCGAGTGTTCGCTTGTTTCATATGGAGAGCGTATGATGCCCACGCTGACGCGCTGCAACGCGTTTGTGTGGTCAGGCTTTAAAGCGTTCGCCTTGAAGAATGCTAGAATGGAAGCTCTCGCAATGCCTCCGCGGCTGACGCGAAGCCAGAGCTTGCCCACTCTTTATAATTGAAGTAAAACAAGTTAAAAAGTTATGGTGGCGCCCAGTGAGATATCAAGTGACACTGCTATGTTAAAGTAAAAGCTAGGTTTTGTTAAACAAAATATTGATATTCCCGACGAAACCTAACACATACAAATTAGTATTGATGACTTCATGCCTAATAAAACTTGTAAAAGCTCTGAGGTTTCTTGGAGAAACCAGTAATACTGAGGCGCACATTGAACAGTGTCTGTCCAGAAAGTGCCATTCTACGGGGTAATGGTTTACGGTGGAGAGGTCGTCATGGTTGTCAACGCTTCCAGCAGCTTACTTTTAACACTTTCCTCGCAAAGCACCCCCTGCAGCCAGGATATAGCTAGGTTGTCTCTTGCCCCTGCTGTAGACAAGATTTTATCAGGAACCTGGCTAAAGGTCCACGTTCATTCATCCTAGCATAGCCGTGGGTTTTCTACGTCCGTACGTCCGTACGAACGCGCTCCCCTCACTGCAGGTGTTGGAGCGGTCCAGAAGGTCACGTCACAGCTTCGCGTTGACGTCACGCTCCCCTACTCGCTTCCCAAGCAGGTGTGCGCTGACGTCCCTCTCTCCCTCACCCGCAGCACGCTCGCCGTGTGCCCACAGCTGCCGGATCCTCCGTCCACTCACAAGTCGACACACGCTTCTCTCTCGCTTCACCCTCTACACCACGCGCAACGCTCGACCGCACGTCACGTGGAAACACTCGGTTGACTAGTTTATCTGCGATAAAACTTACACGAAACTCAACCCGCTTCCCTTGTCTTTGCGTTTCAAACAAACGTTAACGCTAGTAAACGCTACACCAAGTTCCGCTTCCAACACTTTCTCACAGACCGCATAGCTACATTAACATTAGGACCAGAACATTCCTCGCCCTATACACTAGGCAGCTTCGGAACACCTCAAGGGTCAGTGCTCTCTCCAATTCTTTTAAGTGTGAATACACTTTATAAGCGACCCCAACCATCCACCGCCGTCGGTGGCGTCCGCAGTCTTCTATCTTTAAAAGAAAGAGGACTTGGCGGGCCGCAGCGCGACGCTCTACCGAATAAGCCACGAACGCGACGCTGATATGGTGAGACGGGCTTGGCCCCAGTGTTGGCGCATTTTCTGCAGCGGTGTGAACGAAATGCGGAGGTAAAAAGTGATCGCTGCCTAGGGTTTCGCCTAAAATTTTTCCCATGTAGCATCGCGGATGTGACGGGTGAGGGAGAGGTCGGGGCATGTGTTCGCGTGACCGAGTTGCCGGTACGTGTGGGTTGTGCGGATCGGTAAGAAGCGTCAGGCTCAGCGATGAAATTAGCTCCTTGAGCTCTCTGCCCCGGGCCTTCTCGTAGTGGTAACCCCAGTGAGGGCTGGGGGCATTAAAGTCCCCGACAATCACCAGTGGTTGTCGGGCCGCTATATCCAGCGCCCGATGAAAGAGATGCGCAAACGAAGCCCTTGCAAGGCGAGGGGGACAGTACACGTTTAAGATATGTATTGATGGTTGGCCCCTACGCTGAGACAGCACTGATATCATGCAGTAGTCGTAAGGAAGACCAGATCGAGGTCAACCTGTATCGCCGTGTAAGCTTTATGCACGAGGAGGCATGTGGTGGTGCCGCCTACATAGGAGCAGTATCCAGAAAGGGATGGAGCAGGGCCAGATTCTTGGAGCGCCAAGACGGCCGGCTGAGAGCGAAGTGAGCTGAGGAAAAGAGAAAGATGTGAACGCTTTCGCCTGTTCCCGAAGCCTTCAGGGTTCCACTTTATGATCTCAAATTTAGACGCAATGTTTAAACAGGACGTACGATTGGTAGCCATCGTGACTGTCTTAGGTTTTATAATTGGTCCTCCATGTCCCGCTCGGAATCCTCAGAGGCAGGGAGGGGCACGGAGGCCGGATTGTCCAACGGTGGGTGGTGGTAGCCACCTTACGACGACGCCGTGGAGCTGTACCCTCACTGCTCACCGAGCAGGAGCGGGAACGCAATGCCTTGGGTTGAAACTGGGTGATTGCCCAGGCTTGAATGGCCTGGGTAACCTCCACTACTATGCGTTCGACTGAGAAGCTGGTGAGGAGGTGATTAATCGAAGCTTCGACGCGCGTGAGGCGTTCCTCTACGCGCGGGGTGCGCTCTTCGCTAGGGAGAGTTTGGTTAGCGGGAGAGAGAACCTGGGGTGCCCCAGGAGCCTCAAGAGCTTCTGGAGTAGATGTGGCACCGGTTCCGAGTGCTGGAGTACACATGGCTGCTCGAACTGGTGGTTTAATGGGAGTGGACTTAACGCGAGGAATAAGCTTGGACGTAGCTGGCGTAGCCGCATGGACAGAGGAGGCAATACCGGATGGCCTTGCAGTGCACTGTTGTTGGGGTTGAAGTCGCTTATTTATGAGTTCGAGTTGTTTAGTTAAAAGAGAATTTCGCTTTTGAAGGGCCGCAACTTGCTGGCGAAGGGCCGCAAGTTCGGGAGAAGGAGGATCGACAGAAGGGGGTGAGAGATTCTTAGAAGCAGCTTTCCCTGCCCAACTGCTCACCTGAGGTACCGCCGCTGGTGCTTCGAGCGGTGGGAATGCTTGAGTGTCGGCGTGGAGTGGTGGAGCCGAATGATGCAGGTTGGTGCTGCTGTCTGGCTGTGACGAACATGAGGTGGTCCCTCGAGGAGATGTTGAGGTCTGCTTGCGTTTCCGATATTTTCGATATTTTGCCGTGCAGCCTCTGGTCCCAGTCTCATGGGCGCCGTGGCAGAGGAGGCACTTGGGGTGGCAGTCATGGGAATTGAGACCTGCAGGTGCGGGGGTTCCACATTTGGCACACTACGTTGGAGCGGGGTGAGGACACTGAGGTGGTCGATGCCGATGTACCGCACTTGGTGCAAACAGGGACCGTTTTCCTTGTAGGCGCGGATATACGTCGCCACGCAGTGGTAGAAGAGGAAGCGGGGTAACTTCGTGCCCTCGAAAGTCACCACCACCGCCGCGGAATCTCCGAGTTTGCGGACCGCAAGGATAGTACCTCGAGGCCAATACAGTTCAGACTTTATCTTCTCCGGGCTTTCAGCAGGGTTTACGTTGATGACGCCCTTGCATGTATCCACTGGTGCCTTGGCGTGGCCTTGAACGAGCTCCTGCTGATCCCCCACTTGCAGCTGGAAGTCCCCGAGGAGTCGCTGTGCCATAGGCAAAATGGTGGTGCTACAGACCAAGATGTTCTGTCCCAGATTGGCCACACTTGAATTTGCGTGGTAGTCCGGTCGCCGAGGTAGCTGCGGATGGCGTCGCCCACGCGATCGGCTGGGACAAATGTGCGTAGCTTCGCAGGGAACGCGAGGTTAACTACTACGATGTAGTCGTCGCGAGAGAGGCGAGGAGTCTGACGCGGACGGCCACTTGCGTTGCTTCGCTGGCTGCGAGGACGGAGCAGAGGTAGGCACACCACCGGAGGGATGGCGCGCCGGCGTTCCTTGCTAGGCTGGGCAATGGCGGCCAGCTGTGGCGTCTCGTTGTGTGTTGAGACGCAGACTTGATTTGGTTTGCTTGCGTTGCCACAGTCTCCACCATAACGTCGAGGTATTTCGCTTCTGATGGCATAGTGTTTACGGAGGATGAATCTCCATAGACAGCACTTGGCTTGAGGTAGGATCATAGCCCGTAACCACGTTGGCGGGCCGCCATCGCCGTGCTGAGAGCCCTTAGCGAGGCGGCAGTGTAGCCGGGAGTGAAGGATGTCCCTCAAGTTGTCAAAACTGGACCCACCTGGACGAAGGTGTTGTCTAGGCGAAGCGGAGAACTTGGCGGTGACGATAAATCCAAGTTTCAGGGGTACCAAGGTGGATGTCCGCAGAAATAGCAGGAAATCTACGGAGGCGATGTGGAGTGCGTCCGTCACCATCGAGCCTATCAGGAACCTGGCTAAAGGTCCACGTTCATCCGTCCTAGCATAGCCGTGGGTTTTCTACGTATGTACGTCCGTACGAACGCGCTCCCCTCACTGCAGGTGTTTGAGCGGTCCCAGAAGGTCCCGCCACAGCTTCGCGTTGACGTCACGCTCCCCTACTCGCTTCCATAGCAGGTGTGCGCTGGCGTCCCTCTCTCCCTCACCCGCAGCACGCTCGCCGCAGTGCCCGCAGCTGCCGGATCCTCCGTCCACTCGCAAGTCGACACACGCTTCTCTTTCGCTTCACCCTCTCCACCACGCGCAACGCTCGACCGCACGTCAAGTGGAAACACTCGGTTGGCTAGTTCATCTGCGATAAAACTTACAGGAAACACAACCCGCTTCCCGTGTCTTTGCGTTTCAAACAAACGTTTACGCGAGTGAACGCTACACCGAGTTTCGCTTCAAACCGATTTTCCAGCACTCACATGAACGCCCGTTTCAACTGGGTCAATGCCGGACGCACCACTGCTGCTTCGCATCCAATGGGGGTTCTTTCGGGGAGATGGTCCATACTTTCTTACTTTAGTCGCAAGATTTTAGTCGGTCAACCAAAACATATTCTGCACGATAACACATCTGCCAGGCTAGTCATTCATCTGTTGTTTTTATATATTCCAGCAGGAACGTTACAAAAAATTCAAGGAGTGGGGCACGGCGCCGACTTCAACGAACATTATATGTTATTGTATCCAATCAGATCAGAGGAGGAGAACATTATATGTTTTTGTATTCATTGGATCCAATGTGACACAAAAATATTTTTTTGTATATGTCAGCACCGCGTTCGGTCTCTTGGTGTTAGGTGTGCCCTCGTGTGCGTAAGAACTGTGCTCTACGCAGCAGCTAAAACGACTGTGGAGAGATCAATAATTTCGATCCTTTGTGTCAATACAATTCTTTGTGTAAATCAGGACTGGTGTCCTGATTGCTTTTATTGCGTCGTACTTCCGCGCATGCAGATAATATGCCTCATTTGTGATGCGATGTGTCGCTACTCATAACCTGGAATACGCAAGCCGTCGACTTGACACGGAACCTCAAAATAAGCGTAGCAACACTGGGACAAAGGAGGGCGCGACCTCAGTTCAATGTATAATTAGTCTTCATTAATTCAGCAGCAGAACAAGCTGTTTGCGGGAAGTGCCATTCTTCCCCGAAAACGCGTCGCAAAAACGAATGTACGCATGAACAGTGATCAACGTACCGATGCAGAAAAAAAACGATATCAATAAAAGTTTTTCGGATTTGCTTGAAAGTGAATAAACTATGCAACTTCACTTCATTTTCTTTCTATAATCCACTCGAATAAGCGGCATCATTATTCAGTCTAGGGTGGCTACGCTGGTGACGACGTAATAAAGAGAAAGCTATCCCTCGAGTTTTTTCACGGCATGCATATGTCATAGCGGTTTTTTTCTCTGGCTCAACATTGCTAACCTATCCCTCTATTATTCTTTTAGCGGGACGGTTCAATGCTCTCCCATAGTTGAGTACGAAGTACTCGAAATCGTTAAACATTTTTTCTAAACACATCGTATTTCCTCCTATAGTAGAATCTCCGGAAACAATCACCATGTTTCTTTCGGTTAGCTAGACCGGAGCGTAATTTTAGATGCGGAGCATCTTATACTCGCGCCTTGTAGAGCGCCGTCCGTGCCGTCCGCACCGCTTCTCGAACATTCGACAGCTGACGCGCGCGCATGCGCCGTCGCGCCGTCGCCCACTCTTCCACCATCTGTGCACCCTTCCTCCTCTACACACCGCGTTCGACATCTACAATTCTCCCTGATTCTCCAGTGGACGCGCATGTGGCGTCGCGCTTCGAGAACATTCAACAGCTGACAGTGCATGCGCCGTCGTGCTGTATATATACTCAAGGTCGGTGCTCGCTCGCTCAGTTGCCGCTCGTCGGTTGGTTTGTACGGCGCGTCGACGTCCAAGGTCGTGGTGAAATGAATTCCAGCGAATCCACAAACACAATGATCGACGTCCCTTCGACCAGCGCCGCCCTTTCGCATACGTGTGTACGTGTTCACTCATTTAACACCCCCTCCTACAACCACGTTAACCAATTTAGCCATCGACCCAAGTAAGTCGCAATTTAACACCCCATTTCACAACCACGTTAACCGATTTTCCAGCACTCACATGAACGCCCGTTTCAACTGGGTCAATGCCGGACGCACCACTGCTGCTTCGCATCCAATGGGGGTTCTTTCGGGGAGATGGTCCATACTTTCTTACTTTAGTCGCAAGATTTTAGTCGGTCAACCAAAACATATTCTGCACGATAACACATCTGCCAGGCTAGTCATTCATCTGTTGTTTTATATATTCCAGCAGGAACGTTACAAAAAATTCAAGGAGTGGGGCACGGCGCCGACTTCAACGAACATTATATGTTATTGTATCCAATCAGATCAGAGGAGGAGAACATTATATGTTTTTGTATTCATTGGATCCAATGTGACACAAAAATATTTTTTTGTATATGTCAGCACCGCGTTCGGTCTCTTGGTGTTAGGTGTGCCCTCGTGTGCGTAAGAACTGTGCTCTACGCAGCAGCTAAAACGACTGTGGAGAGATCAATAATTTCGATCTTTGTGTCAATACAATTCTTTGTGTAAATCAGGACTGGTGTCCTGATTGCTTTTATTGCGTCGTACTTCCGCGCATGCAGATAATATGCCTCATTGTGATGCGATGTGTCGCTACTCATAACCTGGAATACGCAAGCCGTCGACTTGACACGGGAACCTCAAAATAGCGTAGCAACACTGGGACAAAGGGAGGGCGCGACCTCAGTTCAATGTATATTAGTCTTCATTAATTCAGCAGCAGAACAAGCTGTTTGCGGGAAGTTCCATTCTTCCCTGAAAACGCGTCGCAAAAACGAATGTACGCATGAAACAGTGATCAACGTAACGATGCAGAAAAAAAAACGATATCAATAAAAGTTTTTCGGATTTGCTTGAAAGTGAATAAACTATGCAACTTCCCTTCATTTTCTTTCTATAATCCACTCAAATTAGAGGCATCATTAATCAGTCTAGGGCGGCTACGCTGGTGACGACGTAATAAGCAGAAAGCTATCCCTCGAGTTTATTCAGTTATTCTTTTAGCGTTATTCTTTTAGCGGGAGGGCTCAATGCTCTCCCATAGTTGAGTACGAAGTACTCGAAATCGTTAAACATTTTTTCTAAACACATTGTACTTCCTCCCATAGTAGAATCTCCGGGAACAATCACCATGTTTCTTTCGGTTAGCTAGACCGGAGCGTAATTTTTGTCGATGCGGCCTGAAGTGTGGGGCTGAAGCCTCAAGTGTGAGGCTGAAGGGACGGCCTTAAGCTCTCCCATAGTAGAGTACCAAGTACTCTAAATCGTTTACTCCTCTTTCTAAACAGAATGCCTAGTAATCAAAATCGTTAATCACTTTTCTAAACACACATTGTATTTACTCGTTGGGCGTGCAAAAGAAACGCCGGGTTTTGATCGCTGAACGCCCAAGGGATGGCTTTCATCTCTCCCTTAGTAGAGTACCACGTACTCTAAATCGTTAAGCACGTTTTCCAAACACACATTGTATTTACTTTTCTTTTTGATTGATCACTCTGGACACTCTAATGATAACTAGATGGAGCTAGTGGTTTACAGCATATACACGGAGTCAAAAATAATTAATGAGGTGCCGCGTCCATCCGTCCGCCCGTGTGTACACCCGTCCATCGGTTCGTGTCCATTCGTTCGCCCGTCCATCCATCTGTTCGCGCTTCCGTCCGGACGTCCTTGCTTCTGTTTGTACAGGTGCGATCAAGAGTGTGCAGACCACGGGAAAAATGCATCGTCGCGCCAACCAGTTACGAGACACGACGAGACACCTGCTTCAGGGCGCATGTTGGTCCCTTCTTGTCACTTCGCTTCGCATGTCGGTCTGTTGCACATGGTCACGGCACTCGTAGCCAAAACGACCACTGGGTGTCGCTTTCTTTGCTCCATGTAATCTGTGCCGTTCTTTTACATAGCGGCTGCGATAGGGCTGGTTCAACCGTCGGCTCGCGTTGTTATTGGCTCTGGTTGATTAGGATAAGTAAGCATAGGGAGCATCGCACAACCGGACGAAGCCAAACGCACGAAGTTAAATTTTCTCAGGCCAGCTTGCCTTTGTCGGGCTAAGCCAAGTTGCACTTAAATGAGCTTAGTTAAGTCAAAGTTATTGTAGTCGAAATTATTTAAATGTAGTCGAGAACTTTATGACCTAAATAAGGCGGGCGTAAATAGGTTTAGTTAAGCCCTGTTCACCTTGCTGTTTTCATGTTAAGTGAAGTTAGGCTTAGATGAGCCCAGATGAGTTGAAATAAGTATAGCTAAATCTAATTAAGCAAAGCTGATCATGCTCATCTTTAACCTTGCTGTGCCAAATTACCCTATACAAGGCAAACCGTATCGTGGCCAATTAATCTATGTGGACGTCCCCGTAAGTCTACAGAAATAAAGGCCAAGAAGATACTAATTACTATTTAAAGCTACATACAAATTAGGATAATTCATGTAAAATCAGGACTACATATTATGAATACTAATTATGACTGAATATTAGTACCAAATCCAACTAAAGTACCCTCTACACTGGAATTTCTCGGGGCATAATTACGCTGAATATGCATAACTAAGCTAGTTAGGCAAACACCAAAGTGCCTATAAAAATCTGATTAAGCTTGGTTAGTTCTAGCATCATCAAACCAATTTGATTATATTACGCTTTAAATAAGCAACATCCTATTAAAACACGAATAATTACCTTAATTCTAGTTAAAATCTGATGAGCTCAGAAAATCCAAGCTCAGCAAGACGCTGCTTACTCCTTACCGAGTTGATTCTCATTTACCTAAATATAAATCAAATTAGCCTTAAGATTTTATAAAAAACTGAATAGCGTGCGTGACAACGAAGCACACCCGAAGTACTCGAGTTTGATGTCACAGAATTATGCAAATGACGCTTGATCTGCCTAATATAGACATATGTTGCTGCATAGGACGCTTTTGAGAGTAAAGGTATTAAATTTTGTGTATATATTCACGTTTGATTAATTTCGGCTACATTACCTTTGACTTAACTAAGCTCATTTATGTTCAACTTGGATTAGCCCGACAGAGGCAAGCTGGCCTGAGAAAATTTAATTTTTGCGTTTGGCTTCGTCAGGCGTTGCGATGCTCGCTATGCTTACTTATCCTAATCAACCGGTGTCAATAAAAACGCGAGGGCGCTCGAACCGGCCCGGGGGGGCGCTGGCGTCGATCGACGGGAGCGGTCGCATACCACGTCGGCTCTGTGAAATATCGCAATTATTTGCGTCACATCAAGTCATTCTCCTGCAAGCCTTCTACCACCGTCTCCAAGAACGTCAGCCGCAACCGAAGACATCACGTCTTGTCAAGGTGGGCCGTCTTTTGACCCTTTTTTGGTCACTTGAAGCTTTCGCCAAACCACCGCGGAGTTAAGCCTAACCGCAGTAAGGGCCGCGCTGGCCCTGCCCGGGGTTTCCCCGGTAATGGCGTCTCCAAATCAAGTCACCGGCTACGATCCGGAGTCCCTACAGATAATACAGATGGATAGCGCTCAAACCGAGACACCTCTACCAACCGAGGAAGAGTACCTCAAGGATATGGTCCGCGTCTGGCGCGGAAGGAAGAACACAGCAGTGGCGTCGAGAGACGCCAGGGCTCCTGCAGCCAAACAACAAGCAGCGTCTCGCCCTCAGCAAGCACAGGGCAAGAACGCGCCGAGCGTCGCCTCGCAGCGCGCCAAGCAACTCCAGTGGCGGCCGAAGAACACGCCGCGCATCGAAGAAGACGACATCATAGTGGTGTTGAAACCGCGTGAGACGCTCGACCTCAAGGCCACGTTTGGTCCTGGACAAGCCGGTGCTGCAGTCCGCAGCATCCTCGGAGCCGACGCAAGTGTGGGACTTGCGGTGTGGCCCCTCAGGGATCAGAATGTACTTGTGTGCACGCTCAAATCAGTGGACGCCGCCGAGAGACTCCTCCGGGACATTAAGCTGCCAGTCGGGGGCCGCCAGCTAACATTCCGGGGACATCCCAAACTCTCCGGTGAGTTCTGTCGGGGCATCGTGCATGTCTCTCAAGACGAAACGTCCGAAACTGTGAAAAGCAAGCTCAGTGCTGAGCCAAATATAGTGTCTGTGCGCAAGCTTGGGGACACCCCGGTTGCGGTGATCACCTTCGCGGGGACCAAGGTGCCACGGACGGTGTTATACAACTGCGAGCGGCTCCCTGTTCGCTTGTATAAGAAGACAGTGCCTGCATGCCCACTTTGTGGCACAGTGGGCCATCGAGCAGATACTTGCCCGCGCCCGCAGCCCGGCCGCTGCACAAGCTGCGGCGTTCAGGTACCTGCAGCTACTCCTGGCGGCCCTACGGAACACCAGTGCATTCCGAGCTGCCTCCTCTGCGGCGGTGGCCACAAGACTGGAGCTCCCGGTTGTGCTGGACGGTTCCGGCAGCCAGTCAAGTCGGGATCCCCACGCGGATCCAAGCCGAGGACAACGGGGGGGAACAAACAGGCTCCGACTCCCAAGACTGGCCCCAAGAAAGCACCAGCCACCAAGTCGAATAAGCCAAAACTCAAGAAGACCGACACCGGGCACTCCACCAATGTAAAGCCTGGGACCCCGTCGGAGCCTCCTGCCTTGGTCAAGGACTTCCCACCCTTGACACCCGTCCAAGCACAGGTGAGCTGTTGGGGTGGGGCAGTCTCTGGACCTTCCTCTTCTCCCTCCCCTACCGAAACCGCCCTACAGCAGCAGATAGGGGAGCTCAGGCGCCAGAACCAAATTCTTGCGCGCAAAATTAAGGAATTAGAAGCGAAGCAGGTTGGGTCATCCGAGCCAGTGCAGGAAGCCGAGGCAGAGGACGGGGATGACGGCTCTTCCGTCACATCCCGCCTCACTATATATAGCGTCTCGCGGCAGGACGCGGACACGGTAGTTGGACCAGCTTCCATTACCGGATCCATCGGTCGCATCGAGTCCCTAGAGCATAAAACCGAGCAATTAGAGGCGAGCGTGGCAGCCCTCCCCACTCAAATCATGTCGGCAGTCCGCGAGTCCTTTCAGGACATGTTCACGGCAGCCTTAACGCAAGCACTTCCCGAAATTGTGGCGCAGGTCTCTAACTCAGTCCTTAAAGCCATGCAGCCCTGGGTTATCGCCCAAATTAAAAACACCACTCAGAGCGACTCCCCGCAGGTTAAGCGCAAGCCGGCCTCCCGTCAGGCAGCAGAAGAAGGCTTTTCGGGGCCGGCTCCAGGTCCGGACCGGTCCTCTGCACCGTAAATAAATACTAAAAGATGGCTAGCCGATCTAATAAACAAGCTAAATATCTACAAAAATTTGAGATTATACAATGGAACTGCAGGGGTTTTAGAGCCTGGAAAAAACGGTCGCACCTCCAGCTCTACTTGCAGTCCCTCGGAAACATGCCCGCCTTGCTTGCTTTGCAGGAGCCCGGTTTGAACGTTAAATTCTCTGGCTATAGCACTTTCCAGGGGGGGCCTCGTCATGCATCCTGGTGAACAAGGCATATACCGCGATTCAGGTCGACTTAAACTTAAGTACTGAACAAGAATACACAATGGTCAGAGTACTGCCTCTCAGACGTCGCGACCAGTCAATACACATCCTAAATATATACAGCCCCCCGCATAAGCCCCGCGTAACTTTTAGCGAAATCTTCCTCCGGGCGATCAAGTTGGCAGACAAGGACCCCTTAGTGATCGTGGGAGACTTCAATGCTCCCAGCCTTCACTGGGGCTATCACTACGAGAAGGCCAGAGGACGTAAGCTGGCGGAGCTTATCTCCACCCTTCGCCTCACGCTGCTCACAGGATCCGGCGTACCCCACTCGAGTGGGGAACTCGGTAACCCGTGACACGTGTCCGGACCTCTCTCTCGTAAAAAACGCTAAGGATGCTACCTGGGAGAACTTGGGCGATTCTCTAGGCAGTGATCACTGCCTTCTCCGGGTCACACTCCTGGAAAAGTCAGCTCATAAAAAATGCGGTCAAGCCAAGTTGACCGATTGGACCCAATTTCGCAATCAGACTATCCCTCCCGTACTATTTTCTGGAGGCTATGCAGAATGGGCTCAACACGTAAACAACATTCAGAAAAGACTTACTACTACCCTCCAAACCAACGAAGAAATCCCCGCAGTTGACAATCACCTCCTACACTTGTGGGAGGCGCGCCGAAGCTTAACAAAACGTTGGAAAAAGCAGAAGACTAATCGCAAATTACGTATCCGCATAGCCCAACTCACGGAACAAGCTGCAGCGTATGCCGCCCAACTCTCAGATTCAAATTGGATAGCCCGCTGCGACGCCGCAGCTCGTCAGATGAGCTCGAAGGGGACATGGCGTCTCTTTCGCAGTCTCATAGACCCCTCTCAAACGAGAGGGGAGGCGCAGAAGCAGCTCCGGCGAGCTCTGCAAGGGTACCAAGGCACTCCGGCACAGCTTGCGGATGCTCTGTGCGATAGGTATCTCTGTCGTACGGAGGACCCGCCTGGGCCGGCGTACACGTACTCTGGTAAGCCTAACCACCAACTCGATGCCCGTTTTGAGTTGCATGACCTTAAAGCGGCTTTAGCTAAAATGCGCAGGGGTACGGCTCCGGGGCTGGACCGCATAACAGTAAAGCTGTTGGCAAACCTCCCTGACACAGCCTACCTCCATTTATTGGAATACATGAACGAGATCTGGGACGGCCGTGCGCTCCCTTCCGAATGGAAAACGTCACTTGTGACTTTTATCCCCAAAGCAGGCAAGGCCGTGAATACGGAAAATCTGAGGCCCATATCACTGACTTCGTGCGCGGGCAAGCTTATGGAGACGATGGTACGGGATCGCCTCTCCCCATACCTTGAGGGCAAGGGCTTCTTTGCAGACACCATGTTTGGGTTTCGCCCACACATGTCTGCACAGGACGTCCTTCTCCAGCTCCATAGGGCCGTCATACAGCCCATAAGTATGCAACACAATGATAAAGCCATCCTCGCCCTTGATCTGAAGGGGGCTTTCGACAATGTTAAACACAGCAGCATCCTGGCTAACTTGAGCTCCACTGATTGCGGGGCTAAGGCCTTTGCATATGTCAGAGATTTTCTCTCTAAACGCCAGGCACTTCTTCGGATCGAGGACGAGGAATATGGCCCGTACATTATGGGAACACGGGGTACCCCACAGGGAGCAGTGTTATCACCACTCCTTTTCAACATTGATATGATGCGCCTTCCAAGCGAATTGGCCAGGGTGGAAGGCACACAACACGCAGTATATGCCGACGATATTACAATCTGGACCACTGAAGGGAGCCTTGGTGAAATGCAGGAACGCCTTCAGCAGGCCGCATCCATAGTCGAGGCGTATGCCAACGATTGTGGACTCCAATGTGCCCAAACAAATCAGAGCTTCTGCACGTTAGAGCGAAGCCAAGAGATAAGTCAGCCATACACATCTCCCTGTCTGGGGTTCCCATCAGAGAGGTGGAGGAGCTCCGGATTCTGGGCCTGTTCATTCACCACAGACTCAGACCGGACTCCACTATAGCGAAACTCAAGAGAATAGGCGAACAGGTAGGGCGCATGATCCACCGCGTTTCCAACAAGCGGGGTGGTCTGCGGGGCAGGGACGCGCTTCGGCTCGCGCATGCCTTCGTGACTAGCCGGATCCTCTACGCCGTCCCATACCTTCGCACTAACAAGCAAGAAGACGAAAGAATAGATGCCATCATTCGGAAGGCTACTAAACGAGCTCTGGATCTCCCGGTGGCCACTTCCAACGCCAAACTGAAGGCGTTAGGTGTGCTCAACTCCTACCAGGAGCTGCGGGAGGCCCACCTTATGAATCAATATACGCGGCTCGTGCAGACGGCTTCCGGGCGCCGCCTGCTAAACCGCTTACATATACAACACACTTGCACTGCAGAGGAGGCGGAGCGTATTCCGGAACTGTGGCGGAATATGCTCTCGGTCGCTCCACTCCCCAGTAACATGGATAAGCACACGCACGAAAGCAGAAGACAGGCGCGGACTCGGACGCTTGAGAGGCAACACGGCTCCCGACCTGGTGTATTCTACGTAGATATAGCAGGGCCTTCGCCCACGGGATTTTACACGGCCTCTGTAGTTCACCGGGAAAAGCATGTCAATGGGCTCTCGTTCCGAGCACAAAATCCAGAGCGCGCTGAGGAAGTCGCGATAGCGCTTGCTGCTGCGGACCCCAACTCGAAAGTTATCATGACGGACTCCAGGAAAGCATGTACTCATTACTTGGTAGGAGAGATATCCCCCCTAGCCAGCCAAATTCTAAAACGGGCTCTCGCTGATCCAGCCCCGAAACGCATCGTATGGGCTCCTGGCCATCAGGGCCTACGAGGTAATGAGGCCGCTGACGCGGCCGCCCGAGCGCTTACCCACCGGGCTCCTCACCTTGGCTCTTATGACTCGGAGGCAAATACACCGCTGCTGCGGTTCAAAGGAATTCTCACCTATTATCGTGACACTCACCGTCTTTACCCGGCTCCTGCAAAGGGGCTGAGTAAGGCGGAAGAGCGAACTCTAAGGCGCCTGCAGACAGGTACTCTACTCTGTCCTGCAATCCTAAAGCATTTCGATGCGAACACAGATGGGCGGTGCCCACACTGTGGGGAGACGTGTGATATCTTCCACATGGTATGGGCATGTACGAAAAATCCCCACCTACCCCCTTCCCCTACCCCTTCCCGAGAGGCATGGGAGACTGCCCTCCTCAACTGCTCACACTAGAGTCTCAACGGGCTCTGGTGAGACGGGCGCGAGTAGGGGCCTCGTCATGCGGTGTCCCGGACTAAGGACGCCGACCATGTAGCAGGGTCATGCTTTGGCCCCGTACCTCTCTCTTTTGTAATAAATGTTTTTCATCATCATCATCGAACCGGCCCCGTTGCAGCCGCTACGTAAAAGAACGGCACAGCTTCAATGGAGGAGACGCTCTAGGTGCCGACCAGTGCGGACGCGCGAAGATCGGCTCCTGCTTTCAAGAATGCTTTCCAGTGGTATTCACGAATTTGTCGCCGAGTTTTTAGTTCCATCGTGTGCCTAAGTTCTCAAGAAATCAGCAGATACCACCTTTGCGCTGGTGAGTGGACTTTTAAACCGTTTTTTGGGACATTTTTACACGGCAACGCCACCGGGGATTTAAGCCTAACCAAGGAGGCGATTGTCGCCGATGCGCCGGCCCGGCGCCAACGTGATTCAACGCTCTGCGCGTTCCAGGATCTGCAACTGAGAATGAAATACCAAGTAGATGGAGAGGACATCTCTCCAGAGGATTGCACGGAAGACATGGGTCGGAAGGAAGCCGAAACGAGACGCTCAAGGAATAAGCAAGCCGCGGTTAGCGTTCCTGCTGCCAAGGGTTCGACCGAGGCCGGCGTTGCGGGAGATGCTCGAGCCAGACGTAGTAGGTATGACACCAAGCATACAATCGTGCGAGCTGGACGCATGCCGCCACTACCTAAGGACTTCAGCAAAACTGTGCTACGACCACGTGGAGGATTAAATACCTCGAGAATTGGCACTGGAGCCATGGCAGACGCGATAGTACTGGCGGCCGGCGTCAAAGAGGAAGAGGCCATGCAGGACATCATCTGTTCCAACTTGCAGCAGAACATTATGGTGGCAAGCACTCCGGACCAAGACAGAGCTTCAAGATACCTCAAGGTCAAGCAAATTGACATTGGAGGCAAAGTTTTCGAGGTTAGCGCGTACGCTGCCGCACCCCACGATATTTGTAAAGGAGTGATTCGCGGGATCCCCGTAAGCGATACTCAGGACATTTTGACCCGAAAGATTGTGAACGCGAACAACCCGCTCGCGCTGCAGGCCAAGAGAATCAAGGACACCGGGACAATCATCATAGTGTTCGAAGGACACAAGGTGCCCATATTCGTGAGATATGGACCTTCACTTTTGCAGTGCTTCATTTACCGCAAGAACATCGATATTTGTTACGTCTGTGGAAAGCTGGGACATCGCTCTGACGTCTGTCCGAACCCAGCTGAAACAATCTGCAGAGGCTGCGAGATCAAGAACCCAGATAGCCTGCACCCGTGCAATCCAAGATGCAGGCTGTGCGACGGTCACCATCCCACGGCAGACAAGGAGTGCAAGAACAGGTTTTTAGTGCCATACGTCGTCAGACGCAGACGTTGGGAAAGATCGCGAGCAGCCGCAGAAGCCCGGGACGCATCAATCACATTGAGTCCAGACATCAACGACAAGCAGCTAATTCCAGCCTACGGGACCCAGAGCATCCAGACTACACAAGAACAGGAAAGGCGGCCCCACTCCAGGGGAGGTCGCGTTCCAGAAGAGGTTCTAGACCCAAGGCCCGCTCCCAATCACGGGGGCGCTCGAGTTCTCAAGGTCACCATCAGGGTCGGGATCAGCCTGAGCGGCACCCGAATAGCCAGCTGCCTGGCGTTCAGTTCGAGATCACGGCTTCACACCCGGGGAGGACGCCTGCCGTTGCATCGAAAGGCAGCTGGGCTGAGCGAGTGCGCAACGGCGCGGCAGAGGTGATGACAGGTAAGCTGCCAGAGCATGATAGAATTGCACAGCTAGAGCAAGAAAACGCGAGACTTACAAAATCGAATGAGAGGTTGTCAGCTGAGTTGAAGGAAATAAAAATTCTTCTCACTAAGCTAACCAGCGCGCAATCTTCACAGCCAGTGCCTCAGCCAGTTGATGTCCCTGTGGCTGAAAACGTGGGGGACTCGAGAACCACGAAAAAGAGGGCAGTCATGGCAGAACACGTGGAAGCCAACCAAACGACCATGTCAGATATGAAAGAGGTGTTTGACACGCTCAGCAAAGTAGTAGCCAATCTTAGCGAGCAGATGGGTAGGCTACAATCAAGCGTGGCGGCACTGGAAGAGCATATGACTTCGCGCATTACATAGGTCGAAGCATATCTGCACAACACAGCAAGGCCTCTTCATGCACCAAGCTCACTCCTTCGGCCACCAATACTAGTGGTACCAAACCTGTCGACAGGTGCAGCATCAGGCTCTGGCCGCCCATGTAATAACCATGATGGCAGCACTACGTGAAGCATTTCGTATCTGGCAATGGAACTGTAGAGGTTACCTTAAAAAGAAGGCAACCCTGCAGCAGTATATCAGGAGCAGCCAAGAAAAGCCTCATATTATATTATTACAAGAGACCCTTTCACCGCAAGCAACGTTGCCTGGATTCCGGCATGTAATAGGGGATACTTAAGGGAGGGGAGTCTGCACCTTCGTATGCAACAAACTAACGCACGTAACCCACGACCTCAAGATAGAAGCAGGCCGGTTGGAACACGTCTTGGTAGATATCGTGCCGGGTACCAGCAACTGTCAGAGCATTTTCATTCTTAATATATACAGCAGTCCAAAGGAACAAAAGCAAGGGTTCAAGACGGTTCTAAAGAAAGCTGTTAATATCGCCGGGGAATGTCCACTCGTCATAGCAGGTGATTTCAACGCCCCTCATCTCACATGGGGTTACAAGTACAACACTGGGAAAGGAAATCGACTTTCGCAAAGTGCCAGTGAACTTGATCTCACCCCAATCACAGACCCCGGCCTACCAACAAGGCTTAGTACATCTTGCTGCAGGGATTCCACCCCGGACCTTACATTTGTAAGGAACGTCAAGAAGGCCCAGTGGATGAACCTTGCTGTAGACCTAGGGAGTGACCACTGCATTCTTGCCACTACCTTCTCCGTGGAGCGTAAAAAGTAGAGAGAATTCCACTTCACAGACTGAGATAAGTTCAGGAAGATAAGGATGGAAAGGGAACAAGATGGCCACAGACAAGGCTTGGAGCAGTGGGTCAAACAGATTAAAGATGACATCAAATCCGTCTCCTCCACCATTACCACAGATTTTCCGGTTGAAAGAATGGATAGCCGGCTCGCTCATCTTCTTGAGGCAAAGCAAGCACTACTGAACCATTGGAAGGGTCAGCGCCTGAACCGAAGACTGAGGAAGAAGATAGCTGAGGTAAACAGATCAGTCGAGGAACATTGTCGCGCACTATCGAGGCAGCAATGGGACGAAATCTGCAATTCCGTCGATGGTCAGATGCGTAATGGCAAGACATGGAATATGTTAAAGCATCTCCTCAACGAAAACACCACCAAAACAAATCGAAAGCATGTTATCGCTCGAATTTTGCATAAAGAGATAGGGCGCACTACAGAACAGCAAGTTGTCCAGCAGCTAGTGCATAAGTACCTCCCAATCAAAAGAGGATTGGCACCACCAAGTAGACAGTACCAGGGCACGCCAAATCCAGGTCTTGAGGGTGACTTTAACATCGAGGAGATCAAAAGAGCCTTGCATGACCTCAACGGCAGGTCGGCCCCTGGCCCGGACGGTATATCAAACAAGGCCCTGCGTAACCTTGATGACGATTCAATTGAAACCCTGAGGGATATGATGAATTCAGCATGGAAAGAAGGCAGGGTGCCAGAGCAGTGGAAGCTGGCCAGCACGATCCTTATTCCTAAGCCAGGAAAGCCCCCTAGCTTGGACAACATGAGGTCAATATCCTTGACATCATGTATCGGCAAGGTCACAGAACATGCCATATTGCACAGGATAAACAAGTACTTGGAAGATAACGACATATATACACACAATATGGTTAGATTCAGGGCAGGGCTATCCACACAAGATGCATTGAAGCTTATCAAACACCAGGTCATTGACAATGAAACCAGAGACGTGAGAGCCATTCTGTTCCTAGATCTAGAAAAAGCATTTGACAACGTCCACCACCCATTCATACTCGAAGCAATTTCCAAGCTTGGTCTAGGGAAAGCCTTCTATGACTACGTATGGTCCTTTCTTACAGATCGGAAAGCCGTGATGAAGATTGCAGATATCGAGACCACAGCAATCGAACTAGAAGCAAGGGGCACGCCACAAGGGGCAGTGATTTCACCAATGCTGTTCAACATTGCCATGATTAAACTGTCAAAGAAATTATCAAGCATTGAAGGATTGAAGCACAGCATCTACGCAGATGACATTACCATCTGGTGCACAGGTGGAAGCGAGGGGCATATTGAGAGCGCTCTGCAAGAGGCGATTGACACAGTAGAAGACTACCTTCGCCCTTCCGGGCTCAAGTGCTCCTCGAGTAAGTCAGAACTTTTGCTTTATCGGACTGCATGCCGGGGACCGAATGCCAGGGGATGGAAGCCGTTAAACCAGATAGACATACATCTCCGTAAAAATCAAGGGGATGCCATCCAGAGGGTCGACTCCATCAAAGTCCTGGGAATGCTGATAGAGTCTACCGGCGCCAACAGCAAATCTATAGCCAAGTTAACTCGGAAAACAGACTGCGGTGCACCTCATACGAGTGGCCAACAAAAGAAATGGGATCAAGGAAGACAACCTCATCAGGTTGATGCATGCGTTTGTTCTAAGTCACTTCACATACGAGGCAGCAATGCACAACTGGTCAAGAGCAGAGTCTGAGACACTGAATGTGCTCCTCAGGAAAGTTATCAAGAAGGTCCGGGGCCTACCCATACATACCAGCACCGAGCGTCTGCTTGAGCTTGGCATACCCAACACGCTCGAAGAAATAGCAGAAGCCCAAGAGAGAGCACAGTTTGCAAGGTTATCTACTACACGGTCGGGGAGAATGATCCTGCAGGAGCTGGGCCAACACCCAATAGCAATCAGACGCAATTACAATGATATCCCTGACAACGTCAGGGAGACTATCACGGTATCTCCTATACCGAGAAACATGCATCCAGAACACAACGTCGGAAGAAGAGTAGCGAGGGCCAGGACTATACTTCGTCAAGTCTCAAACGAGGAACGAGGGGTCGTATTTGTGGACGCGGCTTCCTACGCCAATGGGAAAGCGTTTGTGGCAGTGGTAGTCGATGGGGCTGGCCATGTCGTCAACTCAGCGACGGTCAGGACGAAAGACCCAATTATTGCGGAACAAGTGGCCATCGCCTTAGCACTCAAGATGGATAACATTGAAGTCGTCTACAGTGATTCCATGGCAGCACCACGGGCGTTCGCCAAGGGGACGGTCTGTGAACAAACGCTGAAAATACTGCAAGGCAAGAACATAACACATCATCTTCTGAGTTGGTTCCCAGCTCACCTTGGACAAATTAACGATTCCCCTCCCAATATCAACGAAGCAGCACACGAGGCGGCGCGAGAACTCTCCAACCGCGCCTCCCCGGAAATGCGTTCTACCGGTGAAGGGGATAACCGGGAAATTCTTACAACCTATAACGAGCTCACTAAACATTTCTACCTGTCTAGAAGGATTTTCCCTCCACCTCACAAAAATCTAACCCGGCCCCAAGCACTTACATTAAGACTTTTGCAAACGCGGATGTACCCTACTTTGAAAATGTTACACATCATGTACCCTTATTTATACCCAAGTAATCTTTGTCCACATTGTGGGGAAATAGCTTCATTAGAACACATGCTCTGGCAGTGCACCAAATTCGCTCATTTATCGCACATCACCTCTGCCAGATGGGAGGCGGCAATCCGCAGCTCGTCCTTGGCAGATCAGCTCTGGGCTGTCCACCAAGCCCGCGAGGCGGCTGAGGAGCTTGGCATCTCATTCCCCACGTGGGAGCTGCCCGCAACACAGTGATCTGTGTTTTGGAGGACCAAATAAAAGTTTATCCAATCCAATCCAGCTTCAATGGAGCATAGAAAGCCACACCCAGCTGTCGTTTTGGCAACGAGCACCGCAACCACGTCCAAAAGAGTGGCATGAGAAGCCAAGTTATAAGACGGGACGCGCATGAGCCCTAAAGCAGGTGTCTCGTCGTGTATCGTCGCTAGCTGGCGCGTCAATGCATTCTGCCACGCGATCCCGTGGTCTGCACACTTTTGATCGCACCTGCACATTCGTTCATCCGTGCTTCCGTCCATCTGTCTGTGTGTCCATGGGTACAGCCCGTCCATGCGTCCGTCCGTGCTTCCCTCAGTGCGTCCGTCCGTCCATGCTTCCGGCCCTGAGTTTGTTCGTGTGTCCTTCTGTCTGTCCATCTGTCCATCCGTCTGTCCGTGCGTTGCTGCTTCTGTCCGTCCATCTGTGCATCCGTCCTTCTGTTGGTCCATGCGTTCAGGCCTCTCTTCGTTCACACGGACGGACTGACGCTTCACTCCAGCTCACCATCATTCACTGCGTGTATATGCTGTGATTTTTTTCTCGACGGTCGTCACGTAATTCTGACTCGAGACTTCAAGTGTGTGCTAAATACACGAAGTTATGTACAAAATATCCTGGCTGGGGCTGATCTGCTTGGAATTCACGTTAGCTATATACGACGCCTTGTGTAGCGCTTTTCATTGCTGGATGCGCAGAATATCGTGCACGGAAATAGTTTTGTTTTGACATGGCGCCACAGGAGCACAATCGTGGTAGGCGACGGGCTAGAGCTGCCACTCTTCTCAAGCAGATTCACAGTGAGGAGCACGGCGTCAGCTTTGTCGATGCGGCCGCGTACCGTGGGAGCCGCGCCTTCTCCGCAGTCGTCGTCGACTCCAAACAACAAATCACCAACTGCGCATCGGTTCACACTGACGATCCAGCGGTTGCCGAGCAAGTGGCCATCGCCCTGGACATCCTGGAAGGTGAGAGGGAGGTCATCTATAGTGACTCTAGGTCAGCTATTCGCGCTTTCGAGCGCGGTGTAATCTCCAAGAAAGCCCTGCGCGTGCTCCAAAGTGGTGGCCGCGACGGCATCAAGCACCACGTACTGATTTGGTTTCCTGCACATGTTGGACAGGTCCAAGGCGCTCCCCCCAACCTCAACGAGTCTGCCCACGAGGCCGCGCGCGCACTTACCGACCGCGCGGGTTCCGGGCAACGATTCGGGGCCAACGGGGTTGCGGAAAACAGGGACGCGCCTGCCACGTACAACGAAATAACAAAATATTTTTACCTCGCGCGGAGACTATATCCACTCCCTCATCCAAATCTTAATAGGCCACAAGCCCTTACGCTCAGACTACTGCAGACCGACACGTACCCTAACCTGAGATCCCTTCACGCTATTTATCCTGACGTGTTCCCCAATGACGCTTGCCCCGAATGTGGGGATGTATCCACGCTGGCGCACATGCTCTGGGAGTGCAAGGCAATGTACACTAACCCCAACACTACATCGGTCAGGTGGGAGGCGGCCCTTCGCAGCTCCCTCCTGGCCGACCAACTTTGGGCCGTCCAGCAGGCCCGCGGAGCGGCCGATAGGCTTGGCCTAACGGTCCCGACGTGGGAGACGCCCGCTGCGCGCTGACGCGCGCCTTGCAGGACCTCAATAAAGTTTCGCAACCAACCAACCAACCAATGGCGCCACAGACCATCCTCCAGCACACTCGACCGAGCTTATTATCTGCGTGCTTTGTAGGCGCTTGTCTCCGATTCACATGCTGCGTCCATCCCACCTTCTTCTGTGTATAAACCATCAATCGCTCGATTCTCTTGGAGCTCGAAATTCAAGTTTCTTTTTTCGGAGCAACCATGGCGTCTTGATGTGCGCCTCCTCAAGAACGCAACAGCGAGTGCGCGTTCATTGCCTGGCAGAGAGGCATCACCTTTCCCTCCGGGCGGCCCAGCAAGGCGAGGCGACTTCGCTCATTTATCGCACATCACCTCTGCCAGATGGGAGGTGGCAATCCGCAGCTCGTCCTTGGCAGATCAGCTCTGGGCTGTCCACCAAGCCCGCGAGGCGGCTGAGGAGCTTGGCATCTCAGTCCCCACGTGGGAGCTGCCCGCAACACAGTGATCTGTGTTTTGGAGGACCAAATAAAAGTTTATCCAAGGGGATCCTCTCACTTTCAACGACATTCTTCGCCACTACAGGAACGTCCGTCCCACTCAGAGCGCCGCACCGCCATCTTTCTCGCGAGAGGAGGCAGTAGCGTTACGCCAGCTGCAGCTAGTATCACTTCTTTAATTCTACCCGCAGTGCCATGCAGACCGCTGCCCCGGCTGTGGGCACTCTCCCACGACCTTACATGTCTCGATCGAGTGCACTGCGAACATCTTTCCTCCCTTACCTGTTTCCCTTCACCCTTTACGTAACAAGGAGCTGTGGGATGATTCTTCCCGCGATGGTCCTCCCGAGGTCCTCGGAGCTCTGATACAGCTGGCCCGGCTCGTCGCTGGAGTCGTCCTAGGAACCCCGGACTATTGGTTCCTCCCATGCCCCCCTTCTCCATGCTTTTGTAAATAAAGATGTTTCTCTCTCTCTCTTTCACCTCAAGGACACGTGCGCTCGGTAAGATTTGTCACGTGCAATACGCGTGTCACTCGCTACTGGTGGTCCAGATGATAGGGATGGGTTTAAAACGCACTGGCGTCTGCACTGTTCAGTTGAAGGGCGTTCGATTCGTCGTCGCGTTTCTGACGAGCTGGCCGATACTGCAATAAAATTACGCAGATCCAGAAGTGCAACATGACATCCTTCGGCAAGCCGAGGATGCCGCCAGAGCGCAAAGACTCGTGGCCACCACCTAGGGGAAGTAGACAACTCTTCAACATCTTGCCGTTTTTCAGGGGCGAAGCTCCTTATAGCGGCACCTGTTCGTCCCCCGTAGTATGTAACCAGTATAACATTTTGACCTCCAAGGTGGTGCCGGTAAGAGACTTCTTCTGTGCGTTGTTGAACAATAAAAAATAGTGCTCAATGTACATGTCAATGGCTGCTAATGGGGAATGAGAGACAGGAGCATTCGGCTTTTAGTTAACGCGCAGGCTTCAATCACCATCAGCAGCCATTGGCATGTACATTGAGCACTATCTGAAAACAAAGGGTTGCTATGTTATACTCACTGGGTGTAACCTCCTTAGCTTTAGAAAGGTTTAGCGAGCGTTTAGCCGCAGTGTCATGAATACAATGAACTTGTATATACCCTGAATGAACTCGAGGTGGTTAAAAATGGAAAGTAGATACGAAGTGCAAGCCGTAAGAAAGTAAAAGCCGAATTCTCCGCCTCTCATTTCCCATTAGCAGCCATTGGCATGTACATTGAGCACTATCTGACTGAAAAAGTTTGCTATGTCACACTCGCTGGGCGTAACCTCCTTGGTTTTCGAAAGGTTTAGCGAGCGTTCGGCCGCAGTGCCATGAATACAGTGAACTAGTATATAGCATGAACTCGACGTGGTTATAGGTGGGAAGTGGACCCGAGGAGCAAGCCGTAAGAAAGTGTGCGTGTGCCATCTCTCGTTTAGTCCTTGGAATTTCCGCTGGATGGCGGTGCTTCTATATGGGGAATATATGATCAAAAGATGCGAGATGGTGGTACTTGGAGCGTTGAGTGGACGAACGGACGCATAGACAGATGCATGGGTGGACGCATGAACGGACGCAGGGGCGGCTGCATGGACGAACACGGGGACGGACGCACGAACAGACGCACGCATGGACGGGCTGATGGACGCATGGACGGTCACACAGATGGACGCATGGACGGACGGAAGCAAGAACGAATGGACGGACGAATGCTTCGCCCCACTCTCCATCATTCACTCCGTGGATATGCTGACAATTTTTTTTCTTAATTAAAGTTCTTTCCTCCTCACCGTGCGCACCGAAGAAACGCCGTCTCCCCTGATACGAGCTTGGCAGCGTGAACTGCGTGAACGGCGCTTGATTGCAGTTTCGTCTCTGACGGCGGCTGCGTGGTGTTGAAGGCACAACCCCTGTGCACAAAGATACCACCTCCGCAACGCCTCCTACGCGTGATTAATCTGTGTTGATGCGACAGCATCAAAGGGCTCATTTCGCAGAAATTCAGGCGTCGGTATTGGTGTCGTTGGTTGTGAGCGAAAAATCATATCATCATCTTAAGCCTGTTTCACATGCGAGCGACTGAGAGGCGGCGGGAGGACGCGCGGACGCGCGTTCGTTTCACATGCGCCGCTGCTACCGCTGCTGTTGCTCGACGCCCGCCGCTCTGGCGGGCAGTGTTGGACGCCAGAGCTTTCACGTCACAGCATTCACGTCACATCACAGCCATCACATCGAGTTAACGTCAATTGTGGTTAGTTGCCATGCGCTCAAGTAGATTTATGTAGCAGTGTCCAGGGGCATCCTCGCGAGCATCAGCGCTTCATATCAGCCTCTGGTGTTGCTAATACCATGGTCCTTCCACCATGCTAATACGCATGTTCCAGTTGGCATTGTTGGGCAAGTGCAAAGAACTGGTTCTATAAACATCTGCAACTCTTCAACATATGTCTGTGTATGCAAGATTTGTACATATATTTAGCGTCATTTCATGACGTGTCGGTCAATAAAAAATTACAACACAGTCACTTTCCTTCCGCATGCTTCGCATAACGTCGATATCCAAGTACGTGGGATCTGCCGTATTTTTTTTCAATCAAGATCGTTAAACCATGGTATCATATTATCCCAATGACTTTTTATGTACATGTAAGCCAACGTTGTCATGTATGCTAGAGCAATGATGTCTTCACAGTAACGTGGTGATGTTGGTCGTGATACATAAATGTGCCGAAGTGTATGTGCCTTATTACTGTAATGTGATGAAACCTTTGGGTTCTCTACATACTGTAAATAAAATGTTTCTCACCAGAAACTCGCTATAATAGCAGAGGCGAAAGGGGGCGTAGAAGAAGAGAGAGGGAACGCGCTCGCGCAGTGGAGCACGGACGCCACCGAATGAAGCTCGCTCATACGATGCTTCGCATCTAAAAAACTCGGGGCTAAAGTTTCAGTCCCGGCCCCCCCCGGCCCGTCCAAAAGCGAGTGCCTTCACGCACCCATGCTTGCCGAATGAAAACTGAAGTGAAGCACATGAGTGCCTTTTACTGACGATGCTTAAGAAACCTTTGACCAGCAGCACACTTGCTATAGGCATCTTCATAGCAATATTTCGAGTTGGGAGACCTAAATCGACCTGCTGGACAATGCGTAAGGTCGATATCAGGAATGACATGTTTAAGAAAATTCCTACATTGAGGAAACCGAATTCCTAACCAGCTTTTCCATGATGGCGGGATGGTCCTTTCATTGCTGACGAATGCCGGAAAGAGCATCAAAGCCGCCTTGACGATTCGACCGTCACCCCCGGAAAATCTTTTCAGGCCTGCGCCCAGCAATTTGACGTCATTTCCGGCCGGCCGACTCTCGGGGAAGCCGCAGCGGCAGCGAGCGCAGCGCGGGCGGCGGTGGTGACGGTTCGGCGGCGTGGTGTTGACGGTGTTTCACGTTTGTTGCTTTCCGTTGTTGTTTTGCGGCAATTTCGTTTCCGTGCGTGATGCTGGAGTGATGCGACAATGCCGAATAAGTGTTGTGTACCCGGATGCACCGGCAACTACAAAACAGGAAAGAAGATACAAGTGTTTTCCTTCCCTAAAGACGCCGACGCTCTCAAACAATGGCTACGCGCCATTCCTAGGAAGGACTTCGTGCCGACTTCGTGCACTAAGGTAAGAATTTGAGATGCTCCTGTTCTTAGCTTGTCGTTGCTTGTTCGGGTAGAAATCACCTATGATGGGAAATACTTGAGCGTGTGGCCGCCGGGCCTCGCGAAGCGCTGACGCCAGCAGCGTTCGCAGCAAGGATGGTCAGCTGCGCTTTGTTCACTAACAGTGCCGTGGTGTCGTCCATTCTTGCAAGCTCTCGGTGGAAGCGCTTCGTGGAGTGCGGTGACATCACGCTCCCGTGTTTCCTTTCATGTTGCTTGTACCGCTTAGCGCAGCGCTTTTATTTAGATGCTTGCGAAACGTAGGTAGACTTTGTTTTAGCTACACGGACTGTAAACGCGGTCATGCAAACGGGAGCGCATTTTTTTCTTTTGAGAAGTGGCGTCTCAGACGTTCTTGAAACGTTTTTGCAGGTGTGCGCGAATCATTTCGACGCTTCATGCATTGAGGAGACGACATCGTAGACGGATCCAAGGACAGGGAGAGTTATTGAAGTTGCACTCCCAGTACCACGGTTGCGTCCTGGATCTGTCCCAACGGTATTTTCCGGCTGTCCGTCCTACCTATCAGTACGAGACCAGAGCACGAGAGAAACCCCTGACGCCAAGAGGAGCCGACAAGAAGCCTCCCAACTCGCCCGTGCTGTAGAAAAGTCGCTGGCGTCATATGAAGCGGAGCAAAAACGAGACCGGTTTTCGTCCCTCGAAGAACTAAGGGCTCGCCTGCAAGGGGTGTCAGTGTCTCCAAAGTGGACTGTGATTCATAGAGAAGAGTGCTCCATGTTTATGAACATTATCGACTATCGTGAACCTTGTTTGAATGCGTCATTGACCGTGTTTGCAAACCTTGAAGTCTTTGCCTGCTATCAAGGTTCACCAATCAAGAACCTTGGTAGCGCTGTTGTACCAGACTCAGTTCAAAAAGTAAGTTCCTTGTTGGAAATTTTGAACAACCTGTCGATGCTGTCTGAGGAGCGCTGCACTTATTGCCACCTGGCTCAAGCAATACATTCCCTTGTTTGAGCCTTGTTTCCAGTTTTGTATCTCTTTACAAGTTGTTAGCTTTTAAAGGTGCTGTACTTTTTTCTTTTTTTTTAACTCGAACTGCCTCGGTGCCCACTGTAGCAGTTGTACAGTCCGTTTTGGTACCTAAGCTGTGTACACTTTCCTTGTGCACTCTGTGTACAGACATGTTGTGCACTGTGATTTGTTTTTTTCTTAGATTTTTGTTTGATTTTTTCCCTAGGACATGCACCTACCTGTGGCAGTACAATTACTTTTCTTTCTGTCATTTATCATGCTGTGGACCACAATTTAGTCACCAGTGTTCTTTTGTATTGTATTTTTTGGCAAGTGTTTGAACCTGATACCTTGTGTTGCTACTGCTACTATGATAAACGAATGGTATGTTTTCCTCTAACCTACAATTTAAATGAAAGTGTGCTTTTTCTGTTCCAAAGCTCGGGGATGTTTTTGCTGTTACAATCTGTTTTGTTTTCTGAGTTTTATGTGGCAAGATATTGTGTTTTGTACTTTTGGCATATTTTCAGCATTAAGGGCAACATCTTGTGTTGCCTGTCGTCTGCCTGGACCGAGAACAATGTGCACTGTGATATTTGTACAGACGGCGTCTGGCTGTGATAAATAAATACGCATTATTCCATTCACGATATTCATTATTTCTTGATACCTTGATAAGTTCCCCCGCAACGGTGGCTCAGTGGCTAAGGCGTAGCGCTGCTGAGCACTAGGGCGCAGTTTCGATACCCGGCTGCGGCGGCCGCATTTCTGATGGAGGCGAAAAGCAAAAACGCCCGTGTGTACGAGATTTCGGCACACAATAAAGATTCCCAGGTAGTAAAACTTGATCCTGAGCTCTCCCCTACGGCGCGCTTCATCGCCTGCGTTGCGTCGGCGCGTTAAACCATACAATCAATGGATACCTTGATGAATCGTGCGGACATGGTGTCAAGGAACCTCGCCCGAGTCGGTAGGCGTGAAGGGCGCTCGCGGCTGGCGCAGCCACCCAGCGAAGGGCGGCCGGCCGGCCGGCGCGATGTGACGTCGTCGACGTCACGTCACGTGACGCGCAGGCCTGAAAAGCTTCCGGGGGTGACGATTCGACCCGAAAACAGCGTTCCAGTGTCGACCGCGTCCTGTCAGGAGAGAACGAAAAACTTTGCGTTCCTTCATTCCCCGTGGTGGGGAAGTGCTCCAGAGTGTTTCCTGCTATTTAACGCGAAAGTGTTTCATGCCGGCTTCCGCTAAAACTTAACTGACGTATTTCTGTCATAGCAATACGTTAGTAAAATACAGGTGGCAAAGAAAACCGAAGAAATAGCTTTGTTGTTTTGGGTGACCTGGCAGTAGAACCCCCGATTTCTCGGTTTGCGACGATATATAGGCCACCCCTGCTGCGCTACCCACCGCGCTACCAACACTAATGCATGAGGGTTCACCAACGCGCCTGGGAGACCATCATGGCCTTCGATCTTTTTTGCTTTCGATTAGAGCCGGGCCATCTACTGCGCGATGAAGAAGATTGCGTATCAGGGCTTTCCTTATATAGCTTTGTGAAAGTTCTCCCTCACTGAGAGCACCGACGAGCGATGTAGGGTTAGGTCTTTGTATTAAATGCGAAGCATTTCCTAGCGAACTTCAGACACTTTGAGCGTATCTATCTATCTATCTATCTATCTATCTATCTATCTATCTATCTATCTATCTATCTATCTATCTATCTATCTATCTATCTATCTATCTATCTATCTATCTATCTATCTATCTATCTATCTATCTATCTATCTATCTATCTATCTAGCCCCCTGCGACTTTTAGCTCTCCTGGCCGTTTTTATAATCATATTGGTAGCAAACTTCGCGTGGCATAACATGACTGTATGAAGAACATATTTGACTAGTCATATCATGAAAGTTATGACATGTATGTCATAAATGTCATGATGTACATTTCATGGTCATGCAGCTCTTGCGGTGGTTCTGTTCACATGACATGTTGCAGAACTGGTATGGTATGTCATGATTGCATGACGAACACAAGCGACAGACCCTAACATGAAAATTATGACATGCATGTCATGCAACAACATGACTACATGCCACGCTCATTATATGCTCGCGGCGATTCCGCTAGCGTCACATATAACAAATTAGGTATTACGATACGTGAATGGATGACGAAAGTAGGTGACTGGTGTAAACAGTATAATCATGAAATGCGTGCCATGTAACAACATGACTACATGCCACGCTCATTGTGCGCTGGCGGTCATTTCGCTAGCTTCACTTCTACCAAATCTGGTATTACGGGACGTGAACGGAAGACGAAGGTATGATACTGGTGCAAACATGATAAACATGAGATGCGTGTCATGTAACAACTTGGCTACATGCTACACGAAGGATGCACTCGCGGCCGTTTCGCTAGATTCACATTTACGTAACTCGGTATTATGCAACGCAAAAGGACGAAATTCGTAAATGACACATCCAAACATGCTAATCATGACTTGCTGTCGCCCCGCCGCGGTGGTCTAGTGGCTAAGGTACTCGGATGCTGACCCGCAGGGCGCGGGTTCGAATCCCGGCTGCGGCGGCTGCATTTCCGATGGAGGCGGAAATGTTGTAGGCCCGTGTGCTCAGATTTGGGTGCACGTTAAAGAACCCCAGGTGGTCAAAATTTCCGAAGCCCTCCACTACGGCGTCTCTCATAATCATATCGTGGTTTTGGGACGTTAAACCCCACAAATCAATCAATCAATGACTTGCTGTCATGTATCAACATGACTACATACCACACTCATGATGCGCTTGCGGCCGTTTCGCTAGCTTCACATATGCCAAATTTGATATCACGCGACGTCAATGAATTACGAAGCTATGTGACTGGTGCAAACATGATAATAATGAGATGCGTGTCATGTGAGAACATGACTACGTGTCACAGTCAAGGCGTCAATACAATTCGACGTGACGCGGTGCGCGTGCTCGCCGGCGTTCATTTCGTCGGCGTGGCAGGCGCCGGTCCTGCCATATACTCGCAGGCGCGTGCCGCACTGCGGTGCTTTGACGCATGCGCGTTTCAGGGCGTCCGGCGTCCCTACGTCACGAAAGAGGGAGATGCAGTGTTGTCAGGGTAACACATCAGCACAAAATGCAGCATGTCGCATTTCACGCCTGTTGCCATCGGGCCATGCCGACGGACGCTGGTCGCGCAAGTCGCGCCTGGCGTCAGACTAGTTCCACATATACCAAATTTGGTATATTTGGTTACGTGACATCAATGGCTGGCAAAATGTATGAATGGTGCCAACATGATCATCCTGACACGCGTGTCATGTAAGAACATGACAACATACCACGCTCATAGCGTGCTCGCGCCTGTTTCGCTAGCTCCACATATATTAAATTTGGTATCACGTGACGTGAATAGATGACGAAGGTAAACGACACATCCAAACATGATAATCATGACACGGAAGTCATGTACGGCATCATTTACCTCCACCTCGTAACGTTGTGCTGATTTTAAAGTGATATATCAACATTTCCCGTTAGTGCTTTGCATATGATTGATTCCCGCTGTAAGTGGAATCTGCCATTTTTAAAAATAGATTATAAAGAGAACTTTATTGTTGGGGGCGCAGCCGCCGCGTTCATACATTCGCAAAACTCACAAGGTGCTTTATGCGTTCACTTAAGATCAACAACAAAAGCCATTGTCTTTTAATGACGGTGGTCTTTCCTGAGCTACTTGTGTTTAGAAAAATTGTCACACACGTCAATAAAAATTTAGCAGACCATTTTCGTGTTAGACATACATTAACGATGATGACAAAACAGATTTAATATGCATGAACATGCCACAAAAATGTGTCACAAAAGACAGATACACATGTGCATATTGCAAGGTAAACAAGAGGCACAAATAAAACATGAACATTTGCATTTCGCGTATTTCCATGTTGGCATGTCGCTCTTGCAAACGCATCGATACACCAGACTACCAATACTAGGCAGGCTGAAAGACAGGTTTCACTCATCCATCACAGACTGACACAAAAGGGCAAGACCAGTGCCAAAGGAATTCCCCTTCACTGAGGAAGGGAAGCTCTTCAAACTAAACAGATAGCAGCTCCAAGTACAATCGCTCTAGGATCGGGAAGAGGCTAGAGCGTGCGGCGGCGGCGGCGGCCCGCTGCAACCACTTCGCAGCGGTTGCGCCAGAGGCAGAAAGAACCGGCAACAATGGGAAGACAGGCGTCAACGCAAAAATTTTGGTCTGTCTGTTGGTGTCGGTCCAACAATTCAGCCACTAAGTGAAACTGTAACCCCTCGCTCAACGCCCAGCTATCTTGATCTGGTGGCTGCGTTCACGATCAAAAAGCAACTATTACACAAATTTGAGGCGCAATACCCATACGAAAGTGTTAGCCAGTGTGCCTATTTATGTAGCAGATACATAGACACGTAATTCTAAATTACCAGTCTGAACAACGCATTACGGAAGCCAAGCTCTGTCAGCTGATTTCACGGCCGCTTACAGAAGAGAATATCCTGGGACCTTGGCCGACGGCTTCCCATACGCGCAAAGCCACGAAAACCCTCTTGTACTTCTTAAGGACCACCAGACTTCACGACCGCAAGTGAAAGAACAGTGTGAGAGCGTGCTGTGTAGTCTCGAGTTGACTATTCATCATTCTCTTTTTTACTTCTCTTTTTTCTATCTCTTCCCTTTCTATTATTTTTCCTTTCGCCCACCCCAAGTGTAGGGTAGCCAACCTAGCCAAGCTTGGTTAACGTCCCTGCCTTTCCTCTCCCTCTCTCTCTTTCTCTATCTCTCTAAAAAACGAACGTGTTTATTACGCTGCACTGACACTTCGATGCTATGAACGAAAAAAGCGGGTGTTTCCTACACTTCGCTAACTAAAACACGGCCGGACTAGATGGAGCAGCACACGCGCACTGCGCATGCCGCTCCTCCTTAGTCGGGCCGTCAATCGTGTCTATATGCACTATGCAGTGAACTAGAATATATTCTAGTTCACTGCATAGTGAACTAGTATAGTATAGTGAACTAGAATATATTCTAGTTCACTATACTATACACGTAGAGCACAGCTGGCGGGTTTAACGAACGAACTTTAGGGAACATTTCACGCTTGACCAGAAGTAATTGACATTTCAATGCCCAAAGTAACTACAGCGGTATGCACCAGAAATCAACATCGGTGCGTGCGCCACTCCCGCGAATGAACATTCGCGTCTAGGATACTGTACGTCTATCATAGGCGTGTGCAGGCTTATCCTTAAGGAAGGGGGGGGGGGGCAAATGTTTGTCATAGTGCCCCTCCCCAGGGCTAACTTAGCACCCCCTCCCTATTATGTTAATATATGAAGTTGACATTGAGCACTCCCCCCCCCCCCTCCTCTCTGCGGTGAATGAGGCGTGGCTGCCCTCCTGATGAGGTTTACAAACCACCGGGTTTCTATACCTGCACTACCAAATTTACTAACAATATCTTGCATATGCTGGTACCTTCGGTATATTTACACAACATATTTTATATCAGTCAACTTAATAATCACGCCTGCAACTTCATGATCTGACAGATTTAAGTCAGTCATAAGACTACGATTGAGGACAGAGTAGCAGGCTTTCGGCTGATGTGTGTGTTCGAAATATCCTCTAATGCAACAAAGGACACCTGGTTCTTATTGATTCAAGTGATATTGGCCATAAGATAGGAACCAAATACTGTGTAGAATGCCTTCGGGCATTTTCCATTGTCTAAATGTGCTCTAATGCAACTAACTGTGTCTGACACTTCATGATGTCACAGATATCGGTCATAGTATTGCAACTGACCCTTGTATGGAAGACTTCTGGCCGTTGTCTTTAGTCAAAGTATTCTCTAAAATGACAAATGACACCCAACTGTTCATGAAGTCACAGATATCGGTCACAATATTAGAACTGAAACCTTAATGCAAGACTTCTGGACGTTGTCTTTATTCAAAGCATTCTCTAACACGACAAACGAAACCCAACTATTCATGAAGTCACAGATATCGTCATAATATTGGAACTGAACCCTGTATGGAAGACTGCTGGACGTTGTCTTTAGTCAAAGTATTCTCTAAAACGACAAGCGACACCCAACTGTTCATGAAGTCACAGATAGCGGTCATAATATTGGAACTGCACCCTGCATGGAAGACTGCTGGACGTTGTCTTTAGTCAAAGTATTTTCTAAAACGACAAGCGACACCCAACTGTTCATGAAGTCACAGATAGCGGTAATAATATTGGAACTGAACCCTGTATGGAAGACTTCTGGACGTTGTCTTTAGTCAAAGTGTTCTCTAAAACGACACCCAACTGTTGATGAAGTCACAGATAGCGGTCACAATATTAGAACTGAAACCTTAATGCAAGACTTCTGGACGTTGTCTTTATTCAAAGCATTCTCTAACACGACAAACGAAACCCAACTATTCATGAAGTCACAGATATCGTCATAATATTGGAACTGAACCCTGTATGGAAGACTGCTGGACGTTGTCTTTAGTCAAAGTATTCTCTAAAACGACAAGCGACACCAACTGTTCATGACGTCACAGATAGCGGTCATAATATGAACTGCACCTGCATGGAAGACTGCTGGACGTTGTCTTTAGTCAAGTATTTTCTAAAACGCCAAGCGACACCCAACTGTTCATGAAGTCAGATAGCGGTAATAATTATTGGAACTGAACCCTGTATGGAAGACTTCTGGACGTTGTCTTTAGTCAAAGTGTTCTCTAAAACGACACCCAACTGTTGATGAAGTCACAGATAGCGGTCATAATATTGGAACTGAACCCTGCATGGAAGACTGCTGGACGTTGTCTTTAGTCAAAGCATTCTCTAAAACACAACCCGACTGTTCATGAAGTCACATATATCGGTCATAATATTAGAACTGAAACCTTAATGCAAGCCTTCTGGACGTTGCTTTAGTCAAAGTTTTCTCTAAAACGACAGACGACACCCAACTGTTCATGAAGTCACAGATATCGGTCACAATATTAGAACTGAAACCTTAATGCAAGACTTCTGGACGTTGCTTTTAGTAAAAGTATTCTCTAAAACAACACCCAACTGTTCATGGAGTCACATATATCGGTCATTATATTAGAACTGAAACCTTAATGCAAGCCTTCTGGACGTTGTCTTTAGTCAAAGTATTCTCTAAAATGACAGACGACACCCAACTGTTCATAAAGTCACAGATATCGGTCATAATATTAGAACTGAATCCTTAGTGGAAGACTTCTGAACGTTGTCTTAAGTCAAAGTTTTCTCTAAAACGACAGACGACATCCAACTGTTCATGAAGTTGCAGATATCGGTCATAATACTGGAACTGAGACCTTAATGCAAGACTTTTGGACGTTGTCTTCAGTCAAAGTATTCTCTAAAACGACACAGATATCGGTCATAATATTGAAAATGAACCCTGTAAGGAAGACTTCTGGACGCGTTCTTTAGTCAAAGTATTCTCTAAAACGACAAATGACGCCCAACTCTTGATGAAGTCACAGATATTAGTCATAATACTGGAACTGAGCCCTTCATGGAAGGCAGCCAAAATGTTCTTCAATGCAATAAAACACACCCGACACATCATGATGCAACAGATATTAGTGAGCAGATTGGAACCGAGCACAGCGTTGAACACTTTCGGATGGTATATTTATTTATTTTGAAATACGGCTGCTCACTGTGAGGCTACTGCAAAAGTGGCGTACATATTGCCAAAAGACAGTAGTGGGATTTGGGCATAAAGCGGTATAGAGGGTTCCAGGCTGAAAGAAAAGACTACGAAGTGGATAGAGACTGGTTCCAGCCCGCCAATGCGCCAGGCATTGTCATCGCGTGTAATCGTTGTAAATATCTGTAAATATACGTTTTCTTGTAAGATTATTGGTGGAGGTGCGGGGTACGCCTACCTGGCTTTTCCGGCAAACCAACACGGAACTTCGGAGTGGTCGCCACCTTCATTTTTCTGCAATGGCTCAACAGGCTCACCCACAAGAGCAACAGCAGCCGCAGCTGCAGCTGCAGCAGCAGCAGCATCAGCAGCACCAGCAGCACCAGCACCAGCAGCACCAGCAGCACCAGCTGCCTCCTCTGATTCTCCTGCCTCCACGAGACGCCGGAACCTTCTCGGGCACAGGCAAGGACAAGGTGAATGTTGAAGATTGGGTCGCTTTGTACGAGCGCGTGAGTGAATACTATAGGTGGGACCCTACGTTGATGCTGGCCAACGTTGTATTTTACTTGCGGGATACGGCGCTCACCTGGTATGAGACGCATGAGTCGGAGTTGACTAGCTGGGACGTTTGCAAATTGAAGCTTCTCGAGTTATTCAGCAGGCCATTTGGGCAACAGCAGGCCGCGAGGAAAGACCTGGAATGTAGCGTGCAGACATCAACAGAATCTTATGTATCTTACATACAGGACGTATTGGGCCTCTGTCGAAAGGTGGACGAGAACATGAGCGAAACTGACAAAATCGCTCACATATTGAAGGGAATTGCCGATGACGCCTTCAATCTGTTGATCGTTAAAGATTGCGCCACCGTCGACGCGGTTGTGAAGGAGTGTCAGCGCTTCGAGTACGCCAAGAACCGTCGCATAACCCGCCAGTTTGCGCGTCTGCCTAATACTGCAGCCACTTCGACCTGTGAAGACAGCCCCAAGTTCACGCAAGCTACATCGTCCGAAAATGTCACCCGAATCGTTCGTCGCGAACTCGAAGCAATGGCTCCTGCAGCCATCGCCTCTGACGGTCCTCAAGACAACGCATCCACCGTCTCCCTCATCCAAGCCGTCGTTCGCCAAGAAATAGCAAATCTCGGCATCACACCTGTTTGCGCTGTTCGCACCACCGAGAGCTCGACTTCTGTTAACCAGATTCCGGTGTACCCTTCCCGCTACCCTTCCCGCTACCCTTCCCGTTACCGGAACCCTGATGAATGGAGAACGTCGGATGATATACCGATCTGTTTTCACTGCTCTCGCGCCGGCCACATTGCACGCTACTGTCGCAATCGTTGGTCATCCAATTCATCTTGGAACACTGGGACATGGCGTCGCTTTGAAGGCAGTTCTCGCCGCTTTTCGACTCCGTACGATCCACAGCCTGCTCCTACTAACGTTCAGGGCCGAAGGTTCAGCCGGTCACCATCACCCCGAGGCCGCCGATCTCTCTCGCCGATGATTTCTCGATCCAGGTCCCCTGCACGACCTGGGCCCTCAACCTCGGGAAACTAGACCATGCAGCTCCCGGAGGTGACGCTGCATTAACGACCCATTCTGCAAATCCTCTGTTGACGATTCCTACACGCCGCAATATTTTGGACCTTTTGGTGGATGACGTTACCGTTACAGCCCTCATAGACACTGGTGCACAAATTTCAGTCATGAGCGCTGCTCACTGTATTAAACTGCGAAAAGTGATCACGCCTCCTAATAAGCGTGCAGTAATGCTTGCCGATGGGAGAACATCTGCCGTTCTCGGCATGTGTACCTCTCGCATGTGTATTGCTGGGCGCCAGACCGTCGTATTTTTCACCGTGCTTGAGCAGTGCCCACATGATGTGATTCTTGGCCTCGACTTTCTCTCTGCGCACTCCGCCCTTATCGACTGCTCGACGGGTCTTCTTCAGTTGGAACTGCCTTTTGACGCCGCTGTTGCCCATGACGCTCAAAGTCGCCTTTGTGCCACCGAGTTCCTGCATCTTCCGCCGCAAGCCGCGACTTACGTGCAGCTCGTGTGTGATCCGCCTGTGCGCGACGGTGAATATGTCGTTTCACCTATTACCGACATTGTGCTAAAGCACTCCATTGCTGTCCCGCACACCGTGGTGAGAGTATGCCACAATCAGACCCATCTGTCTCTTTTGAACTTTGGTTTCTCCACGCATGTGCTGCCTGCTGGTATTAAACTAGGCATCATGTCGTCGTTGCAAGAGTGTGATATTTCTGAACTGTCGGCTCGGCAACCTACTCCGCACGTCAACTTGCTCACTGCGCCCAACCTGTCAAGCATTGACATTGCCAAAATGATAGCGCCAGATCTTTCGCCCTCCGAAGCACAAGACCTCCACCGTCTGTTGACATCCTATGCGGACATATTCGATCTTGACAACCGCCCTTTAGGCCAGACATCAGTTGTGACCCATCACATCAACACCGGCGATGCCAACCCAATTCATCGCCGCCCTTACCGCGTCTCCGCTACCGAACGCTCTGTCATCCAGAAAGAGGTCGAGAAAATGCTCGCCAAAGGCGTCGTCGAACACTCATCTAGTCCGTGGGCATCCCCGGTCGTGCTTGTCAAGAAGGACAACACATGGCGGTTTTGCGTCGACTATAGACATCTCAACAAGGTCACTAAGAAGGACGTTTACCCTTTACCAAGAATAGATGACGCCCTTGACTGCCTTCATGGCGCAAAGTTTTTCTCGTCCATTGACCTTCGATCTGGTTATTGGCAGATCGCTGTTGACCCACGGGACCGAGAAAAAACAGCATTTGTAACCCCCGATGGGTTATACCAATTTAAAGTAATGCCGTTTGGGCTTTGTAATGCGCCGGCCACCTTTGAGCGCATGATGGACTCCCTTCTGCGCGGCTTCAAATGGTCGACTTGCTTATGCTACTTAGATGATATAATTGTTTTTTCACGGACGTTCGCAAGCCATCTAGAGCGACTGTCCAGTATTCTCCAAGTATTTCGCAACGCTGGTCTCCAGCTGAACTCCTCCAAATGCCGTTTCGGCCGTCGCGAAATGACTGTACTTGGTCACCTCGTTAACGCATCTGGGGTATAGCCCGATCCGGAGAAAATTCGCGCATTGACTCAATTTCCCGTGCCCTTTTCTCATAAGGATGTCCGGAGCTTCCTTGATTTGTGCTCCTATTTTCGCCGCTTCATCCGAAATTTCGCCGATATTGCGCGGCCTCTCACCGAGCTTCTTAAAAAAGACGTCCCATTTACTTGGAATTCGCCTCAGAGTGCTGCATTTTCGGCGCTCATTGCAGCCCTCACGACTACGCCAATATTAGCCCACTTCGATCAGACTGCCCCGACAGAAGTTCGTACGGACGCGAGTGGCCACGGAATTGGTGCTGTTTTAGCTCAGCGTCAGCATGGACGTGACTGTGTCATCGCCTACGCCAGCCGCCTTTTATCCCCTGCCGAGAGGAACTATTCCATCACCGAAAGAGAGTGTCTTGCTCTTGTTTGGGCTGTCGCTAAATTTCGCCCGTACCTCTTCGGCCGCAGTTTTACTGTTGTAACTGATCATCATGCACTCTGCTGGCTTTCCTCGCTAAAGGATCCCACGGGACGTCTCGGTCGTTGGTCTCTCCGCCTCCAAGAATACACCTTCTCGGTCGTGTATAAATCTGGTCCCCTCCATCAAGACGCCGACTGCCTGTCATGGTATCCAGTGGATCCACCAGACGCCACAGAGAGAGCTACGGAGGCTTGCGTCTTATCAATATCAGACTTTCTTGATATCGCTTCTGAGCAACGCCGCGACCCGGATTTACTTCCCATCATAGAAAGCCTGAGTTCCGCTACTCCACCCACTTCTCTGAACTTGTATTTCCTTCATGAAGGAGTTCTCTACCGCCACAACATGCGCCCTAATGGTCCTGACCGCCTTCTCGTCGTGCCTTCCCATTTGCGTGTAGATGTTCTCCGACAGCTTCACGATGAACCTGCCGCTGGTCACCTGGGAGTCACCCGCACTTATGATCGCGTCCGGCGCCGTTTTTTCTTGCCACGCATATATCGCTCTGTGCAAAAGTATGTCGCCAGCTGCGACCTTTGTCAACGTCGAAAACGACCAACATCGCTTCCAGCTGGCCTTCTTAACCCTATTGAGATCCCTGCTGAACCATTCTACTGCGTAGGGCTCGACCTTCTCGGGCCATTTCCCACTTCTGCATCCGGGAACAAATGGGTTGCCGTGGCGACCGACTACGCGACACGTTACGCGATCACCCGCGCTCTTCCAACCAGCTGCGCTACCGATGTCGCCCACTTTCTACTGCATGACATCATATTGCATCACGGCGCTCCTCGACAGCTCGTTACTGACCAATGCCGATACTTTTTATCTCGCGTCGTCCAGGATATCGTGCGTTCCTGTTCCACGAACCACAAGTTCACAACGGCATACCATCCACAAACTAATGGACTTACAGAGCGCCTGAATCGCACTATCACGGACATGTTGTCAATGTATGTTTCTCCAGACCACCGTGACTGGGACGCAACGTTACCCTACGTCACCTTCGCTTACAACTCCTCCAGACATGACACCGCAGGCCATTCCCCGTTCTACCTTCTTTATGGACGGGAACCCTCTCTGCCTCTTGATACAGTCCTTCCCGCTGGTTGAAGCTCCCCAGTCACATACGTCCGCGATGCAATAGAGCGAGCCGACGCAGCACGACAGATTGCCCGAGAACGACTCATGCTTTCTCAAGCCTCTCAGAAAGATCGATACGATCGTCACCACCGCGAAGTTTCGTATGCACCAGGTTCTCTCGCACTCTTGTGGACCCCATGTCGTCACATCGGCCTCTCAGAAAAACTTTTATTTCGCTATGACGGACCATACAAAGTCCTTCGCAAGATCACCAACCTCACCTACGAGATACAGCGAGTCGTCGACGAAGCGCACTCAATGCCACCACCATCCACTGTTGTGCAGGCCGTCAGACTGAAGCCTTATGTGTCACCCAACACTCCCCTTTCGTGACGAGCGCCGGGTCGGCGCTTTAACGCCGCGGGGTAGTGCCACAAGACAGTAGTGGGATTTGGGCATAAAGCGGTAGAGGGTTCCTGGCTGAAAGAAAAGACTACGAAGTAGATAGAGACTGGTTCCAGCCCGCCAGTGCGCCAGGCATTGTCATCGCGTGTAATCGTTGTAAATATCTGTAAATATACGTTTTCTTGTAAGATTATATACAAATTGAAAGGATTTAAACAGTAATATCACATTAAGTGTGCCAAGGTAAACAAATATCACTACCCTTGAGTGCACCCCTGTAATAAATGAGAAAAATAGGACATTATTATAATACAAGTGCCTCCAAAAAGTCAGACACACTGGTATTAGGAATCAAACCAAGTAGATCAATCCAGTGTTTGATAACTTTATTTAAACGTGTTAGAGAGCTCTACAAATGACTTCTAAGCTGGGTGGTGATTGCGGATCCGTGCTGTGTTGAAGACTTCAGCACTTTGCTGGTAGTTTAATATCCTTTAACATGTACAAAATGCATCTGACACTTTTTGATGAGACAGACATTGGTTTTGAGATTACAGCCAAGCACCGTGGCTTTCACATGTCATCAATTGTCAAAATACCCTATAATGCAATAAAGCATGCCAAAAATTTTTGATGGGACAGATACCGATCAAAGGATTGCACCAGAGCACCATACAGAAGTTTTGGTAAGTTTTCCAACAGAACTAAACTGAATATGCTTAAATGCATCCGTATATATAATCCAAGTTAATGCATATACTAAAAAACTGAACAGAAATGAAGGACTCCTTGGAAACACATACAAATATTCAATGCTCGGAACCATCGAATATCTTCAGTTCATTACAGTCTGGAGGAACAGATAAATACATGCACAGCTCTGAAAGGTCTCATAAGTCACATGAGGTACTTTTTGCATTTCTTCTATACAAAGTGCAGTACCATACTAGTGCACCTTCATTCATTCTGTGCATATATGTGGTGATCTTCTCTTCCAACAATCGTGTCATCGTGCAGCTGACTTCAAATCACGTGCTTCTCACAAGGTTTTCAGTTATCTGTCCAGCTGTAAACAGAACGCGCGTTATGTTATAGTAAACTGTAAAACGACGGAGAAGCGCCATTGTATGCCTATAGCTATGAGTATCAGAATGAACTATAAATTAAGAATGTGTGTGTTAGAATGCCTCCAAACAACGTATTTGCTACTGAGCGTGGCAGAGAAGCAGAAGAAGCGAGAAGTGAAATAGCAGGCAATACCAGCAGCACTTAATCATGCAACTTTCTTTTTCGATCACCACAGCAACGCACGCTCGAGTTTCTGTCTTGTACGTGAATGGAAATGAGACCGCTGACAGCTCAATGTGTTAGCGTCGCTGGTACCCGACACGAAGTCACATCTCACTGCTACACACCAGCGGACGCTAGTTATTAGCTTGGCAACACACGAAAACGATTAGCACCGAAGCCAACGAATGTTTCTGCGTCATACAATTCGCGAATACACTTATATAAGTACTGTAGGCATTCATTAAGCACATCATCTATCTTTACACATATTCATCATCATGACTGGTCGTCATCTTCTTCTGCTGTGGGGACTTGGCTTGTCTGAGTTCTGTGCCTTGGGCGTGGTCGCTTCATCGTGTCTTCCGGGCCTAATAAAGGTTGCCTTAACTGTTACACCACAAGTGGTGGAGGTGCTGGGTATTTGCCAGTAACCTGAACGCAGGTCTAGGCTTGAAAAGTACTCAGCACCTTGCAGTGAATCCAAAGCATCGTCTATGCGCGGCATGGGGTAAACATCCTTGTGGGTACACTCTAAGCCATAAATGGCCAAAATGGGAGCAACGGCTGTTTTTACTCCTTCAGACCGACTGTTACTCTCCGAAAAGACCAAGCGGAACAAGATGGCCGACTTGTTCGAGAATGGGGGAGCAACTGTATTCATCTTAAGTTTGTAAGGGAGCAACGGAAGGAGGAACCGCTGTAAATGCTCTCGTCACGCAACGGTTACTCCCCGGCAGGACACCGCACACAAATATGCATGCCGCCCACATTGATATTCATGGGCCAGATTATTGTTTGTTCTGTGTGCCAAACTTCACCAAACCAAAACAGTGATTTATTTTAGCATCCGTAGATAATACGATAGCAGCGCTGGCTAAACACAGAAGGCCTGAGAATACAGTACGGCAAATACCTGACACACGCAGCAGCAGAATGGAGAGTTGGCACGTCAAAGCGGACCGAACGCCGAAACACGTGCAAAACAACGATAAAAAAAGCCTAGACACGCCGTTCGTCCGCGAAGCAAGGGCGTCAAAGTCGATCAAGCACCGAAACACGTGCATAAGGAACCCCCCCCCCCCCCCCCCCCGCCCAAATATATCGGAGAAGAAAAAAAAAAGTGGACCCAGACGCGCTTCTCATCAGCCATTCACTTAGTAGCACGCTTCACCGTGTAGTTTGAGGGCAGAATGACAAATCTGCGCCATCTGCGCCCGCACGACAAGTACGGCGCTAGTGTAGCAAACGATGTAAGTTACAAAGTAATTTTTATTCAGTGTTTATGTTGACTAGCACGAAATGAAAATTACACTCAACTTTTTATATTTATTTATGAGTTTTAGTGTACCTCAGTTTTTTTTATAATTGTATTAGGAGAACACACTGAAATTATTGCGCTGACGCCTGAGCTGCCACTGCTCGACGTTTTTTTTTTTTTTTTCGGCGCAACTAGGTTCACGTTCGCACTACTTACTCATTTTCATATGGTCTGTAGTTGGCGAGCACATGGACGTGCGAGCTTGTCAGCTATGTTTTGATCGTGTGTGTGTGTCGCAGATTTGCGTTTCTACTTATTCGCGATGAAGGTTAGTGTATATTTATCTTTATGGAGCGCGAGGTAGTTGTGGATTTTGCTGCTGGGTGGAACAAACACATCGTGAACACGTCTTCAGCTATCTGCAAGCCTGTTCGCTCGTCGGACAAAGGACTGTGCATGCATCAGCGTGCAGGTGAGCGGCATTTCCAGCAATATTTAATGCTCTTACAATACATTGTTGAGTGGTTGCGCTATTGAAACAGAAATGATTTGCTCTTATTCACCGTATCCATTGCTAGCCGTATCGGACTAAATTACCTCTATTACCGCCTGCATACCCTCTTGCTTCCCCTGTCACCACTGCAGTGCCAGTGTACTTTTGCAGTTAAAAGTTCATATCCGCAACACTACCTCGCTTGAAAAAACATTGGGGCGGGGTTGTAGCTGCATTCATACTGGCACTTTTCTACCATTGGCTTTATGTAATGTTAACGGCTGAGTGTTGGGGCCTTGGGCCGCATTTTTTAGAGATGTAAAGTGTATGTAAATCAGTAAGTGAACAAATCATTGTCGCATCACTTCACTGGCATAGCCAGGCAGTTGCGCACAGAATTTTTTTAGGCCGGGCGTAGGGAGCCCAAATTGACGACCATATTCGCTTGCCCGGCCTATTCAGATAAGCGGACCCCTCCCCCCCCTCCCCGCACGCCTAAACAAAAAAAAATCTGCCCACATCACTGCGTCACTTGCTTCACCTCTGCGCTGAACGTACTATTTTATAAGCGAACCATCAAGCGAGCAGTTTACATGTTCTGTTTACATATTGACAGAACAATTGGAGAAGGAATGACCCAAATCTTTCAGATTTCTTTAGTGATGCAAAACCTTAGCAAAACTGAATATTGTAAAAGACAATCATAAATGCTGTATGTTCTCGTTAGCGCTGTCATTATTCTGCATCATGAAATCTTTATGCGCTGTGAAAACTTGGCATGCTGTTGAAGTCACATATCGACGTTAATACCAATCGACGAAAATTTCGACAACCTCAATAACGCTGTTTGGGATTTGCCGCATGCACATAATTAGGCTGATTCCCACTTGGCTGTTCTTAACCTGGCTTCACTGCTACCAAATGAAACAATATTTGATGCATGTCTTTTACTTTTTTTTCAGGGATATGACACAAATTTGGTTATACTGCAGATAAAGATGCTCCCAACGATGCTAAAGTACAGAAAGCAAGTGAATTTTGGTAAGTGCAGACTTTTTGTACTACGTATATGAAAGCATCGCTCTTTAGGGGCAAACTGTGCATGTGTTGGCCAGAGAATAGTTCATTATGCCACATGGTTACACTGGCACTGACAATTCGACATGGCTTCGCTGGCCCGTGTGTGTGCTCACACTGTTACCGTAAAGATAAAATGTTTATGTTTTCATTGCAGGGATTGCTGTTTGTACTAAAAAGCCAACTGCCAAGATTTGTTTACGCTGGCACTCCTAAAAGTATGCTTTCCCTATTTACATGGATTTTGGCTTGCACAAAACATAACACTTGGGCCTAGATTCACAAAGCTGTCCATGCGCAGGCCTTCATAACAGCGTTTCTTGACTTTCCTTTACCCTGTTTTCTGCAGATGTTTCGTGGGTTTAAAAGTGCCACAGCATGTTGACCTCCCCCACTCTGAAATATTCGCGTTCAAAGTTCCGCAAGAGTGGGCTTAACTTTCTTGTGCACCTCTTTGCTAGTCCAAGATACTGAAGTGTTATGCTCTTACTAGAGGTGGCAGTGTTTCTAATGTTTGTATTTCCATCACATTGACCAAGTATGCGATCTTGGCTTGACTGGTAGCACATCCTCAACAAATGTCTTTGTGGCACATGTAGAAGGCAGTACAAAATAAATAGGCAGACATTCACACCGGGAGCTAACTTCTAATAATGCTTTTTTTTTTTTGGAAACCGTGGTGTGCTTATTCCAATTTGTCTAACAAGCAGTAACCTGTTTGGCTGTGAACCAACAAGACGTTGAGCTAATAAAAGCTTCACATCTTGTTGCTCTCAAATATATATGTATTGGCAAGCTATCTGTGACACTGTCAAACAAAGAATCAGAATAACTGTGCATGCCTTAAGATATATTGCTTCGTTTACATATCTCGTGGCTGTGACTCGTCAACCGAGTGAACAAATGCACCCTAGTTTTCTAAATTTAAAGCATTTTTTGAAGGTAGCACGGTCTACATTTATTTGTCTATAGTTTTGTCCAGCCGTTTGCGTCAGGTACAAAGAAATATACTGAAGATTATCATGTAGCCTCTGCAAATGGTTGCTTTCAAGCAGGCTTTGCATGCTTGGCTTGTGCCTACAGGTATTGCACAATTCAAGACGCAGCAGCGTATGATAGAACAGTGGAATTGAGAGCAACTATGTGCACGAGCTAAATAAGTATTTTAACATGAGCGGACGGTACGTGTTATTTGCCACACACATGACCTCATTTAGAATGCCCATTGGTGAATGGGCTCATAGAAATGTCACTCAGCTGTGTATAGGAAACAAGTTAACTGAACCTAAGGGTATCTTTAACTGCTACAAATATGCCTTGTTGAGGTGCTGCACATTTTCTTCCAGAATATTGCTGTCTGAGACATCATGTGAAGAGCGTCTACCACATCAGCATTTATATGGCTTGCCAAGTAACGTTTGGCCAAACCTTCCTTTTTTTCACATTTCGTTTTGCAGTAGACATCCTAGAATGTAAGCGCTGCTGCAGTGTGTGTGACTCATTGGTATGAATTGATTCTGGCATGTTTATCCTCACACTTCTATTTTTTTTCTTGCAGCAATGAGATGCTTCACATATGCCTGCGGTGACGTTCTGCTGCGCTAGCCTGATGGAAACACCAGCTGCGAAACTTGAGTTCTTCAGAATTGGAGAAGTTGCCCTTCTCTCACCAATGATGACACAGACTGTCCTATGCTAGAAATTCAAGATTGTTTTTCCACGGATGACATAGAAAACCTTTAATGTATTATGGTGTTTGTTTAGTGCTGGCTGTGGTGTGGCGAAGTCTATTTTTACGTGTGGTCACACGTCGCCTCATAAAAAGAACAATAAAGCATTTATTTTCCTTTCAATATTGTCCACTTTTTGTGTTAGAAGCACCCAAGCAGTGCTCTTCCAAGGAGCTCTCGCCATGTGTTAAGCGTGTGACAAGCATACTCGAGATACTCATTTCCCCAAGGAGTAACTGGAAGCATGTGCAGTTGGTTTTCAGAAAGTAACTGCGAACACGTGGGAGGAACGGTAAAGAGTAACTGTTGCTCTTAGAAGAGCAACTGGTGGGAGTAATGGTTGGTCGGCAGGGAGCAACTGGTGGGAGGAACTGGAGGGAGTAACTGTTCATCCCCCGAAGGAGGAACTGAAAGGAGAGCAGCGGTTCCTCCCTCTGCAGTTACTCCTTTTAGGAGAGTAATGGGAGTGGCAATGCAATTGCTCCCTGAAAGGAGCAACCCCTATACCCCTGTTGCTCCGTTTTGGCTTAGAGTGTAATCTTAAGTGCTCTGTAGTCCACGCAAAACCACACGGAGCCATCTTTTTTCCTCACTAAAACAACAGGGGATGACCAAGGACTCGCGGAGGGACGTATAATGTTCCGTTGCAGCATATCGGCTACATTTTGTTCAATGATTTCACGCTCGGATGAAGAGACGCGATATGGTTGACGGCGTACGATGGAAGTGCCATCGGTCTGGATACGATGCCTAATAATGGACGTCTGTCCCAGACGTCCATTATTACTGTGTACTGTGTGTATTAGTACTGTGTGTGTTACATCACAGTACGTACGTTTTCACATCACGGAAATGTGTTGGCTAGTGCGAGGTTCGCTTTCAGCGATGATGAATAGCGATGTTGAAAACAAACACAGTGCAGACAAAAACTCCTCCGTATGAACTACGCGATATTTCGGGCGTTGTGTATGGCGTCTATGTTGCGGCGGAAACTACCGTAGAGTTTTTTCAGCTGATGTGCCTCACATGTGCTGGTTCATAAGAACTAGATGGTAGAGGCCTGCGCTGGATGCAGATGACACCGATCTGAATTGTCTCCGCGGTAGGCGAGGGCTCACGCTCAAACCTTCGAACCTCCGAAGTCCGTTTACGCTCGTGTTTAGCACAGAAAGTGACAGATCAAGGCACAAGAACACCGACATGCTCCTTTCGCTCGACCGACGATCGCACACGGGACCGGCGCTAGCATATCCGGCCGGCATTCGCTGGATTTGTCGGCGTCGCTCGAACTCGGCACGAAACCGCGTCACGCTGGTAGCACTCGCAGTCGTTCGTCGTTCTAGATTACGAAGTGGTCATTCAGGAACGTTTGGAGTAGTTTTCATGCTTGCTTTCAGCACTCGGCTGTGCCTTCGAAGCGGTGGCCATTAGGCACAACATTCGGAGTCATCGCGGCCTCTGGTTGGTTGGCGCCGCTGTACGCGTGGTGACGTAGCGTACGCAAGGCGAAATATCAAACCCGGCTTGATCCCTCGCGCCTGCTCGCGTATACCCCTCCGACGTCGACGCCGAGAGGCGCATTTGACGCTTTTGACGCGTAGACGCGAGCGTACGCGTGTCAGTGGTTGGCACTCAAGATGAACGCTGCCTGTCCTTTTTTCCGCAAAGGAGGGCATGACGTAGACGTAGGAATTGCCCTACGTAGATGATAGTGCTGTGACGTCAGTCCTCTACGTAGTCGACTGTGCTCTGACGTCGCCAACAGCAGCGCGTGACAAGGTGAAAATTATTTAACACGTTTGTGTAACTTGTTGCTTGGATAAATGATCAAAACTTGAGATGAATGGTGAGACACAAATAAGGAACGTGCACGTCTCTTTATTTTTTATTTATGTGAATTGGAACCAAATGCGGGGCTAACCCTCCTGCGTTTCGCATGCATTCCTATTCCCGTGGTTAGCGCATCGAGCAGACGCCAGCCCTAGAAACAAAATTAATGGTCTGCCGTGTTCGAACACTCAATATGCTCATCTATTCTCTCGCGTCTAAGCCTGTGTTTCCAAACGAGCACACACCGAGGCATTCGTGCCGCAGATACGGGCAGTAGAGCACGATAAACGCAGCTCAACAAAACAACGCCGCTCTCCCCGCCGGGTCGGACTTGCTCGGGGACGTCATGCGCACGTGACCGTTTGCTCAAATGTCGGAGGGGAAGAGATTTTCCCCCGTATTCACAAACGCTCCTCCACTCGACTTTCACCCTTCACTTGTCAGAGTTGAGCACTGCGTCACCACTCGGCTGAAAATGACGCTGCGCTACTCAAGAATCGCAGAAAACTTTTACTGATATGCAGTGATTGGCCGTGCCTATAGATGGCGCTCCTATCGGCTTTCTCAAGTGAAGGCGAAGTGTCGAGTGAAGGGAGGTTCTAGAATACGGGCTTTGCGTTGCGAAGGCTACACGGGGCGAGCGGCAAGGGTTTCGAGCTTGCCTTCTCTCATCACAGTTTCACGCTACTTCAAAACACTGGTTTTCTCAGCTTGTAATAAACCCATTGAAATATTCTAGTGGCATATATGCTCTTAATCGAACACACAACTACCAGCGTCTAACTAGAATTTGTTATGGGGCCTTGTGATCGAGTAGTATAATGATTATACAACCACAGCTTCACCAACAGAACCACTGCGCGCCTGTCATTCGTTTGGGAAACTTGCCAAAGAGTCGAGCTGGGTGGTTTCCGGGCTAACTGTGTGTATTTTTCAATTGTTTGTGCAAGTATTCTTTATATTTGTAATTAACAGCTTCTCACTCCTAATGAAACTATCAAACTGTGCCGAGCAACGATATTGAAGTTTTTTTCTGGAACTTCGCAGGAAGTTCAAACATAGACCAGTAACCAGGTGTTGTGCCTCGCCCAAGTTCCACGTGGTCTTCGCGGCCTGCTGGCACCTGGCAGCTGTTGATGAGTCAACCCTGCACCGGGACGGCGACGGACGCGGACAATCTGGAAAAACCACGTCGCCGGCTCCTCTTGACACAAAAGTCGTTGGCCAAGCTTTTGTCAGCCGCCGAGAGCAACACTCCGAAGCAGCGTCGACCCAGCAGCTGTACGGGGTATTCTGCCTTGCTTGAGTCAACCTGGCTGCATCAGGGAGCGACTTTGCGCATGGGATTCCACGTCATCTCACTGTGGTGCCACGCTGGCGCGTGGGGTCTCCCTCACCAAACAGCGAACTGGGCATGTCTTGCCCCTTTCCTAGGTTCAGAGGGAGGCGGTGTTTGGCTTTCCCTCTTCGGGGACGGAGAGGAAGACGACGATCTCATTGGAGTATCCTGCGCATAAATTTTCTTTGCAAGGGATCTTGGGAAGGCGGACGATGTATAAAAACGCTAGCGCAGAGGCGCTCGTGTGTGATTCTCTTTTCATGTTGTACCACGCTACCATGTAAATACTGTATATAAACATTTTTTTCTCCTTCTCCGGCTTCTCTACTCGTCCTCTCCGGGGACTCGGATGGCCCGAGTCCGCACCACGCTACCCAAAGGCGCAACAGTGGCTGGCAGCTTATGGGATTCGCCTGCGTCGGCTGCATCGAAGTGGTGAGTGCCGCGTGTTTGCTCTTCTTTTCGCCAGACTCGTTAGCGCAGATGGTCGGTAACGTGGTAGGGTGATTTTGGTAAATTTTGATTCGCAGACCAAGAATTGGGTGGCTCGTGGGCAAAATTACCTTAGAAGAGAAACGTTGTGCATATCTAAGATGGAGAAGTTTAAGGTCCAAGAACTCCTCGAAATTTGTCAGGAGCTGAATATTTCGGTCGGCTCGGTTAAAAGAAAACAACAAATTTTGGAGCACTTGGGAAAAGAGGAAGTGAGTTTAGAAGAGGCCATTGAGGCCAGAGAAACCATTTTGGCAAAGAAAGAGGAGCGTGAGCGCTTAGCCCGTGAACAAAGAGAGGAGGAAATAAGGAGGGATCGCGAGGATAAAGAACATGAAATCCGTCTGAAAGAACTGGAGCTTCGTATGTCCGTGGGAAATCAAAATTCAGGGGGTGGAGAATCAAAGATAAAGGATCTAATCCACACCTTCAAGGCGGGTGACGACATTGCATTATACCTCGTGCATTTTGAGCGAGCATGCGAAAATGCAGGGTTTAGTAGGGAGACTAGGCCACAAAAACTGATATGCGTACTACCAGGCGAAGTGTCCGATGTTATCGCAAGAATGAATAAAGAGGACTCCGAGGTGTATGACAGGGTAAAGGCTGCATTGCTACGAAAATATCGCCTATCGACAGAGGCTTTCCGCCTGCGGTTCAGGCACTCTAAGAGGGGCAACGAATCTCATTCAGACTATGCCTACCAAATTAGAGCCAACTTTGAAGAGTGGCTCAAAAGCGCGCAAGTCTATGGCAACCATGACAAGGTCATTGAGTTGATGGTACTTGAGCAGTTTTACCGGGGAATTCCCGAGGAGGTAAGGCTTTGGGTGCAGGATAGGATGAAAGACGTAGACATGAACAGGGCAGCAGAACTCGCCGAAGATTACTGCTCACGCCGTAGTCTCCGCAATACACCACGAACTTCGGAAAAAAATGAAAAGGTAGAAAGCTGGTCGGGAAACCAGGGACGCAAGAGGTTTGCAAGAAATAACTGGAAACCCGAAAATTCCGAGTTATTAGACAATCAGCAGGGAAAGGACAGTGAGGGGACTAAGGCGGCACCTTCATCAGGTTCAAAGGCGCCTGGTGACATAGCGCATGCGTTAGAAGCGCGGAAGCCAGTTGTTTGCTACAGCTGCGGAGAAAAGGGCCACATGGCCAGGAGCTGTAAGAGGCACATGGCATTTGCCACAATTCAGGAGTCAGAGGATAGCTTAAAGCTGTTGAAGCCTTACATGAGGACACTCTCAGTGAACGGCCGAATGTGTAGGGTATTGAGGGACTCGGCGGCCACAATGGATGTAGCGCATCCAAGTTGCGTATCTTCCGAAGACTATATAGGAGAGTGTGCCTGGATTCGGCAAGTGGCAGAAAAGCAAAGCGTCTGCCTACCGATAGCGAGGGTTGTAATCGAGGGCCCTTTCGGCCAATTGTGTACGGAAGCAGCAATTTCAGCCAACCTCCCGGAGCACTTCCCTTACCTATTTTCAAATAAGTCTGAGGAAATGTTAAAAACACGTGGAGAATCATTTGCCACCGAAATAGCTTGCATGGCCCTTACCCGTTCGAAGGCGCGCGAGCTGACGCAACAGCTGAGCAGCTCACCCTCTGGGGAACAGACGTCCGAGGGCAGTGTAGGAAAACCTGAGGTAGTTGCGACGGAAAATGAGTCTGCCATGCGAGTTGTCGAGACGGAAACGGGGGCTATGGTCGACAACAGCGAGGAAATATCTCTAACGCCCGAAAACGAGGACTTGGTGACAGGCTCGGTGTTAACACCCGCGTCCACCAGTTGGTGTCAGCTAGCCAGAACCGACCGTGCAACGCTAGTGGTCGATCAAAAGGCGGATCTCGCACTCTCTATGCTGCTAGATGCCATACATAAGGAAGGTAACTCTAGGAAGAACGTTTCGTTCTACACCCAAAACGAGGTGTTGCATCGCAGGTATGAGAACGCTAAAGGGCGGGTCTACAACCAAGTGGTAGTTCCACTAAAATACCGGCGGAACATTCTCGACCTGGCCCACAGCAACGCCTGGGCGGGCCACTTAGGTATAAAGAAAACGAAAGCTAAGCTGGCTCAGGAGTTCTACTGGCCCGGGTGCTGGAAGGATGTAGAGATGTTTGTCCGTGGATGCGACACTTGTCAGCGGATAGGAAAATCAACAGACAAATGGAAGGCACCAATGAAACTAGTGCCAATAGTCACAGAACCCTTCCGTCGGCTCGTGATTGACATCGTGGGGCCTCTGCCTCCATCTAAATCAGGATATCGGTACGTCCTGACCGCGCTGTGCGTTGCCACCAAGTTCCCGGAGGCAATCGCACTGAAAGAGTTGAGTTCAGTATGCGTGGTGGACGCATTGTTGTCTATTTTTTCTCGGGTGGGTTTTCCCTCGGAGATACAGTGTGACAACGGAAGTGTGTTCACAAGCTGCCTTACGACTACATTCCTAGAACGCTGCGGGATAAAAATCGCGCATAGCTCTATTCACCATCCACAGTCGAACCCTGTGGAACGCATGCACTCGGTCATGAAACGCGTTTTGCGAGCTTTGTGCTTTGAGCATAAAAGTGACTGGGAGGGGTGTATACCAGCTGCGATGTTTTCTCTGAGGTCGGCCCCACACGAGAGTACGGGTTTTAGTCCGGCTGAACTTGTCTACGGCAGGAACTTGAGAGGTCCGCTGCACTTAATACGAGAGTCATGGACTGGATATGGGGAGGACCCTAATGTAGTTTCCTATGTACTGGATTTATTGGGGCGACTGGGGACTACACGCGAAGTGGTGGAGAGCAACATGCGCGCAGCACAGGCACTTTCCAAGGCCCGTTACGATAAGTCAGCTCGAAAGCGAGTCTTTAGAGTGGGCGATGAGGTGATGCTGTTGTGCCCTTCAAGAAAAAACAAGCTGGACGTACAATGGGAGGGACCAGCGACAGTGTTGTCAGTGCTTTCAGACACCAACTACGAGGTAAAGTGGGGCCGGAAATGCTCCAAAGTGTATCACAGTAACCTAATGAAACCCTACATGCGACGAAAAGCAGTAGTAAACCTTGCACTCAATGTTCCTGAGGATGAGGGCGCGGAAATCCTTTGTCTTTCCGATGGCACGGTCAGCAGCACATTGTCCGATAGGGTAGACACAGGGAACACCCTAAGTAAGGCTCAAGAGGAAGATTTAGAGCTTTTAGTACAGGAATTCGCTACCGTTTTCTCCGAGAAGCCAGGCAAAACGGATGTGATTAAGCACGACATTGAGCTGACGGTTAACAAGCCGATCAGCTGTAAGCCGTATCGGGTGTCACCTAGACAGAGAGAGATACTAGAGGCCGAAATTCGCCGCATGATCGACCTAGGTGTTATCATCGAAGCAGACAGTGATTTCACCTCGCCTTTGATTTTGGTTGAGATTCCGGGCCGTGATCCAAGGCCATGCGTGGACTATCGCCGCCTGAACTCTGTAACAGTCGACCAGACTTACCCTATTCCTAACATTGAAGAGAGGGTAGAGACAGTGTCTAAGGCGAAATACATTTCTACGTTAGACCTTGTTAGGGGGTATTGGCAGGTCCCTTTGACAGAGCGCGCGAGTCGATACGCTGCTTTTATCTCACCCCTGGGCACTTTTCGTCCTTTGATGATGAGCTTTGGGCTCAAGAACGCGCCGTATTGTTTCAGCCGCCTGATGGATAAGGTTCTCCACGGGCTCGAGAAATTTGCGCTGCCTTACCTAGACGATGTGGCGATATTTTCGGACAAATGGGAAGACCATGTTGAACACCTTCGGATGGTTTTGGAACGGGTCAAAAATGCAGGTCTTACGGTAAAGAGAGAGAAATGTCATTTGGGCTGTGCTGAAGTAAGCTATTTAGGGCACATTGTAGGAAATGGGCGTCGTCGACCGTCCGAACTCAAGGTAGCCGCGGTGGTCGGTTATCGTCGTCCCAGCACTAAGACCGAGATGAGAGCATTCCTCGGCCTCACAGGTTACTATCAGCATTACGTCCCGAATTACTCCGAGATTGCCAGCCCTTTGACAGATAGTTTACGCAAGACCGAACCTGTGAACATTCAATGGGACTCTAAAAAGGAAGACGCTTTTCAGAAGCTGAAGCACGCATTGAGTGAGAAACCCGTCTTGAGGGCACCGGATTTTGCAAAACCTTTCACTATTCAGTGTGATGCAAGCGAACGCGGTTTAGGAGCAGTGCTATGTCAGACGGACCAGAGTGGAGAGGAGCGGCCGGTTTTGTATTTGAGTCGCAAATTGAGCAGCAGGGAAGAGGCTTATAGCACTTCGGAAAAAGAATGTGCTTGCATTGTTTGGGCCGTACGAAAACTAGGCTGCTATGTTGCTGGCTCTAAGTTTATTATAGAAACTGATCACTCTCCACTAACCTGGTTACACCAAATGTCACCTAAGAATGGTCGTTTGCTCAGTTGGAGCATAGCACTGCAGCAGCACAATTTCGAGGTGCGCTACAAGAGAGGTGGCCTTCATACAAATGCAGACGCCCTAAGTCGAGCGTTTTGACTCGTCAAAAGACGCGGAAGGTTTGTTTGATTTTTTTTGTTTACCTTTACCTAGTTTATGTGTACTTTTTTTTCAATGTGTTACAGTGAGGGCGTAGAGAAATTTTTCACTGACTCCCTCGTTGTCCCGAGCTCTACAGTTTGCTTGTTTAGCTTGATTATAATGTTATCTCGATTCCAAATGGAGTTACGTATGAAAGAGTTACTGGACACTTGTCCCGATTGGTATGCACATTGTTTCCTTGAGCTTAAGTTATTAAGATAAGATGTTTGCTTTGTAAAATCGGAGGCCTGGCGATGAGAGTGGCGTGCACGCGGTGCTTGTCGCATTGTGTGTGGCTGACAAAGGTCGTTTCTTGGAGCTTGTCACCCACTTTTCACCGAAGCGGGGCGCAGAGGCCAGCTCTTGGAGCATTCCAGTTTGACCAGGCCCTTCGAGAAAGCAAGAGCCTTGCCGGAACGTCGCCGACATCGACCCGGCCGAGCTGCATGGAACAACTCGACCTCCCGATGTATCATCTGGCGGCGGGGGTGCTGTTGTGCCTCGCCCAAGTTCCACGTGGTCTTCGCGGCCTGCTGGCACCTGGCAGCTGTTGATGAGTCAACCCTGCACCGGGACGGCGACGGACGCGGACAATCTGGAAAAACCACGTCGCCGGCTCCTCTTGACACAAAAGTCGTTGGCCAAGCTTTTGTCAGCCGCCGAGAGCAACACTCCGAAGCAGCGTCGACCCAGCAGCTGTACGGGGTATTCTGCCTTGCTTGAGTCAACCTGGCTGCATCAGGGAGCGACTTTGCGCATGGGATTCCACGTCATCTCACTGTGGTGCCACGCTGGCGCGTGGGGTCTCCCTCACCAAACAGCGAACTGGGCATGTCTTGCCCCTTTCCTAGGTTCAGAGGGAGGCGGTGTTTGGCTTTCCCTCTTCGGGGACGGAGAGGAAGACGACGATCTCATTGGAGTATCCTGCGCATAAATTTTCTTTGCAAGGGATCTTGGGAAGGCGGACGATGTATAAAAACGCTAGCGCAGAGGCGCTCGTGTGTGATTCTCTTTTCATGTTGTACCACGCTACCATGTAAATACTGTATATAAACATTTTTTTCTCCTTCTCCGGCTTCTCTACTCGTCCTCTCCGGGGACTCGGATGGCCCGAGTCCGCACCACGCTACCCAAAGGCGCAACACAGGTGAAGAAATGTGTGTCCATTAGATGAAATGCCTTGCCACCTTTTCATTTGGTTGTTCTGTTCGGTTTAGCTGTTGATAAAATCGAAGCAATTTGGAGAATCACATAGAATCCCATATACAATACCTACTTCACTTGATTCCTTGCACGATGGGGGAAGTCGGGCCTTGATATACAGGCCTACGGGACGGCCTTAAGCTCTCCCTTAGTAGAGTACGTATACCCGGCGACAACTTTCTGTGACATTACGGCCAAGGCTACGTGGGCGGAGCCTATGCACATGTGCTACTGCGCCAAGTAGTCCGACCGCTTCGACGGGTGTTTCGGTTTCGATTTCACCAGCGCATACTTTATCCTTTGTGTGTCCGGCGTTGACCCAGGTTTCGTCAAGGTAGTATATGGGTCTGGAAGAATAAACAACAAAAATGAAGCATGTCATCTGCAGCGAAGCGCGGCGAATGCAGCGAAACTCGGCTCGTGTCACAATTATTAAAAATTGCTCGCGTTTCACTGCAGGTTTCGCTGCGTTTGCTCGCGTTTCGCTGCAGGTTTCGCTGCGTTTGCTCGCGTTTCGCTGCTTTTCCTTACTTGCGCGTAAACGTTGTACGCCACCTTCTTGGCCTGTACGGACAGCTTTTGATTTGACAACGCCTGGTACGGCTGCGCAGCTGGTGGACTCGCGGCACGCGGCGGTGTTTCCTCCGTAAGCGACGTTGACGAGCTGTAACCGGCGGACGCCATCTTTGACAGTGAGGAATGCGGTGAGGTAAAAAGACGACGGAAGCCAAAAAACCCCCAAAAAACCTGAGAGAGCGTGAAACGAAGTTTTTTCTACTGCGCAACGTTTTTATTCACTAATTAAAAAATAAATCCGCGAAAAATGTAAGTGACGAATGGTAAAATCTTAGTTACCCAGAACAGTACACTGTAAGCAAAAGTTAGCCGAGATGGGAGTTTCTCCAGCACATACGCCCACAAAACTCCCCGGCCTCAATTATTTACTCCCTGGTAGGGAGTTTATGAACGACATGACCTTGTTAAACTCCCCAGGGAGTTTCAGGTTACGTGGTTACAAACTCCCTATAGGAGCTTTAAAAACCCTCTTTGGGCGTGACGTGTGTGTGTGTGTGTGTGTGTGTGCGTGTGTGCATGTGTTTGTGTGTGTGTATGTGTGTGTGTATGTGTGTGTACGGGCATATGTTTGCATGTCGGTGTGAAACACATGTGCTTTGTGTGGCTAACCGTGTAAGCATCTGTCAACAGGCAACGATATTATAAGTGCACCGAAGAATAGCAACGACTGGTTGGTATTTACTGGGAACATTTCAATATATTTCGCACCGTTAAACCACGCTGCACATTGGTCTGATTCCTCAACGAAACGTCGTGAATGCCGCGCTTCAAAGGGCCGAGAAAGAAAAAACTTCGAAGAATAAATTAATGGTAGCAGAAGTAAGCTGTTACGATCGTCCGCGGCTGCTCCTGGAGTTTCACCATCAGAAACGTCAAAGTGGTCTGAAGTAGGCTTCGCTCGACTACGGCAGGCTGGCCGGCAACCAGTCTGAGAGTTGCGCCGGCGACGCGCTCGCCCCGTCTCCGCCGATAGTAGCTTCTCGGAGTGTCACCGGTATTTCACCGGCTGCAACATCTAAGCGGTAGGAAGGCCTCGCCATGGCGTCGGTATCAAGCCGGCATCGTATCGAACTCGCACTGCGCGCCGGCCACCACGGCAAGCGCTACGAGCTAGCACCGACCACCGGTGATGCAAAGAGTGTGTTTCACAAAAAAAATGAAGGCTGCTGGGATGTGTAACAGTCTTCTGCGCCTTGCGACCGCAGCTGTCAATGACTAACTACAAGGCGAGCGCCGAACGAGGTGGAGTGCGATCGTCAGCGATTGCACCGTAAAACTTCGAAGCGGTTCGAAGTAGGCTTCGCTCGACTACGGCAGGCTGGCCGGCAACCAGTCTGAGAGTTGCGCCGGCGACGCGCTCGCCCCGTCTCCGCCGATAGCTCGGAGTGTCACCGGTATTTCACCGGCTGCAACATCTAAGCGGTAGGAAGGCCTCGCTATGGCGTCGGTATCAAGCCGGCATCGTATCAAGCTCGCACAGCGCACCGGCCGCCGTGGCGAGCTCTGCGAGCTTTACATGCAATGCATGCGAGCAACGGGAACAGCGACTGCGAACCGTCTCATTCATTTAAGTCTATCGCTCCGTAGCTTCAACTGCGTGGATAGCGGACACCTATTTCTGTTCATAGGAAAAACGAGACGTAAACTGCACATCAGCAAGCATTTTGTGATCGCCAGCTCTCATTCATCGAATCACCGTGCCGTACTCGTGAGTGAGGCCTAGTCGTCGAACGCGGTAGCGGCGGTCTACCTCGGTTCATCGCTGGAGCTGCTGAATGTGCCTCGTTAATGTGTTCATTCAAGACCGCGCGCACTTTGTGTATTATTCCGTGCATTTTACGGGTCCACAAACAGTACTGCTAATGCAAATTCAGCCCGTACGACAGAGCGTCAACTGATAAAACTTTTCGCTATAGTAAAAAAATAATAAATATTAGGCAGGTTTAGGATAAAAGGCATGTGTGTTGAAGTGCGTACATCAGACCACCGCAAGTTCATACTTACGCCGTGCGTACTTATTGCCTAATTAATAGCGAAAAAAAGGCTTTCACCAGGGCTACATGGGAGGTAAAAATGTGGTGCATATATATACCCGGTGACTATATGGTAGGTGTGTACTGCGTGTGGCAAGCTGTGGTGAGTGCGAGTGTTGTGATATAACGTGAACGTTGTGATAATGTTTGTGTACTGTAATCATTGTTGTGCGCATTAAATGTTATGTAATTAAAGTTACGCTTGCGCATGGTACGGCTGCTGACGTAATTTTTTTTCTTTGTCGATGCAAAAAATTTACTCCCATACTGACCTGAAAAAGTTCCCCAATGGATGTAAATAAAACTCCCCTGGCACCATGCAAAAACCCCCTTCTGATGGGGAGTAAACTTTTTACTCCCTCCGGACGGTTTTTTAAAACTCCCATCTGGGCGTGCGCTAGAGGACAAGGTCATTTACTCCCATCTCGGCTTATTTCTGTTTACAGTGTATACAAACGTTTTCGTTGAGGGACTACATGCTGTGGCGCAGTAAGACAAGCGTGCTTTGGCTCCGTAGCCTTGGCTGTGCTGCCACAGAAAGTTGTCGCGGGTTATGGTACTCTAAATCGTCACCCACTTTTTCTAAACACGCACATTTCGAGTATATTAAGGCAATATTTTTTTGAGTACTCGAGGTTCCAAGTACAGAGTTCTCAGAAAGGGACGGCTTACTGCTCTCCCGTAGTTGAGTATCAAGTACTCAAAATCGTTATTACAATTTTTCCATAACTCACAATTTGGAGTATGTTGTGTAGCCATGGGACGGCTTTAAGCCCTCCAATAGTATAGCAACTAGTACTCTTAATGACTACCCACTTTTTCTAAACACAATTTTGAAAAGGAATCCGCTTTCGGTAGCTTCGCTGAACAGTTTCCCGATGGAGTCCACTGGGTAGACGGAGTAATGGTTCTGTGGGTGACCTTCCTTGCGTCCGGTAAAGTAGACCGTGCCACCTGGAATGAAATTAAGCGCAAAATGGATAAACGTATTGAGATTGCGAGGACTTTTCACTTACCTTTTACTGAACGTGCCTATCTCATCAAGACAAGCATAGCAGCTTCCCCTTTAAATGCGAAGCATTTCTTAGCGAACTTCGGCGACTTTGAGCGTATCTATCTATCTATCTATCTATCTATCTATCTATCTATCTATCTATCTATCTATCTATCTATCTATCTATCTATCTATCTATCTATCTATCTATCTATCTATCTATCTATCTATCTATCTATCTATCTATCTATCTATCTATCTATCTATCTATCTATCTATCTATCTATCTATCTATCTATCTATCTATCTATCTATCTATCTATCTATCTATCTATCTATCTATCTATCTATCTATCTATCTATCTATCTATCTATCTATCTATCTATCTAGCCGCCTACGACTTTTAGCTCTCCTGGCCGTTTAGATAATGGTATCGATACCAAACTTGGTATGGCATAGCATGACTGTATGAAGAACACATTTGACTAGTCATAACATGTAAGTCATGAATCTCATGATGTACATTTCATGGTCCTGTAGCTCTTGCAGTGGTTTCCTTCACATGGCATGTTGCAAAACTGGTATAGTATGACATGATTACATGACGAACACAAGCGACATACCCTAACGTGAAAATCATGACATGCGTATCATGTAACATGATTACATGCCATACTCATGATGCGCTCACGGCTGTTTCGCTAGCGTCACATACGCCAAATTCGGTATTACGTGAGGTCAATGGATGACGAAGGCACGTGACTGGTGCAAACATGATAATCATGAGATGCGTGTCATGTAACAATATGACTACATGCCACGCTCATGATGCACTGGCGGCCGTTTCGCTAGCTTCACTTATACCAAGTTTGGTATTACGGGGCGTGAATGGATGACGAAGGTATGATACTGGTGCAAACATGGTAAACATGAGGTGCGTGTCATGTAACAACATGACTACATGCTACGTTCATGAAGCGCTCGCGGCCGTTTTGATAGATTTGCATGTACCAAACTTGGTATTATGCAACGCGAATGGACGAAATTTGTAAATGACACCTGCAAACATGATAATCATGACTTGCGTGTCATGTAACAACGTGACTACATGCCACACTCATGATGCACTCGCGGCTGTTTTACTATACCTTCACATATGCCAAATTTGTTATTACGCGACGTCAAGGAATTACGAAGCTATGTGACTGGAGCAAACATGATAATAATGAGATGCGTGTCATGTGAGAACATGACTACGTGCCAAAGTACAGGCGTCTATACGATTCGACGTGACGTGGTGCGCGTGCTCGCCGGCGTTCATTTCGTCGCGTCACGCCGGCGTTGCCACGCCAGGCACCGGTCCTGCCATATACTCGCAGGCGCGCACCGCGCTGCGTTGCTTTGACGCATGCGCGTTTCAATGCGTCCAGCGTCCCTCCGTCACGAAAAGAGGGAGAGGCAGTGTCGTCTGGGTAACGCATCGGCACGAAATGCAGCATGTTGCGTTTCGCATCGGTTGCCGTCGTGCCGCGCCGACGGACGCTGGTCGCACTATGGCGTAAGACTATAGAGTGCTCGCGTTTTCGCTAACGTAGCGTCGCTGTGCCCAGCGTGTGCGTGAGTCAACGCTACATTGGAGCATATTGGGCCCTTCATGATGCGCTCGCAGCCGTTTTGTTGGCTCCACATATACCAAATTTGGTGTTACGTGACGTCAATGGATGACGAAATATATTACTAGTACAAACATGATAATCCTGACACGCGCATCATGTAAGAACATGACAACAAACCACGCTCATAGCAGGCTCGCGGCCGTTTTGCTAGCTACATATATACTAAATTTGGTATCACGAGGCGTGATTAGATGACAAAAGTAAACGACACATCCAAACATGATAATCATGACGCGGAAGACATGTAAGCCATAATTTACCTACACCTCGTAACGTTGTGGGGATTTTAAAGTGACATATCAACCTTCCTCATTCGTGCCTAGCATATCATCGATTCCCACTGTACGTGGGATCTGCTAATTTTTTTATGTAGCAAAAATTGCACAGCCACCTCGACGAGTTTTGTTAAAAGTAGCAACTGCATCTGGCTCCTTCTTTTGGGACGGCCATGTGGAAAGCGTCGCCAGAGCACTAGTCCACCTACCAACAAAAATGGGAGGTTTAGCATTCCGGACTTCGAAGTTATGTGTCGTGTGTCGGCCTTGAGAACCACATGGGAACTCATCTCAAATACGACATACCGAGGACGAGAGCTCACAAAGTAAAGCTTTTGGGAACTTCCCGTCGTTTCTTTGGATCAGCAAACAAAACGGGACCGACAGTTGAGCGGCCACCGCTCTACTATACGTACGTAGTGAAATCTCTGCATTTTTTGCAAGATAACTTAGCAGACTGTGAAATAATGGATATGTCACCCACTGAAATATGTGAACGTATTGCTGTAAAAATTTTAAATGATGATCAGCGCAAGAAATGCCGCAAAAGTCGACGCTGGTTCATGAAAACCACGACCTTATACCCGCTGAAGCCCGAGACTTCACTTGGTTGAGAGAATGACAGGCGTTGCCGACGGCCGACCGCCTTGCGGCGTCGGATGTGGCGCCCTCTTCCTCATGTCCGCAGTGCGGCAGGACGGTAACTCTAAATCATGTACTTCACGAATGTCCTGTGGCACGTACTTTCTGGCGTTTGGCGACCAGCATGCTTCAAGTCAGCATGCAATGGCAGTCGCGGCACAGAGACATTTTTGTTGAGTTGATAATATGTATTGGTGCTTTTGTATTTTCGAAGCGGAGGGGACTGGCATGCCTGCGGGGGCGCCCTCAGAGGGTCATGTTTCCTCTGCTACATCGCTTAAGAATCATAATGGTAACACATCTGAACGAACAGTCATTCATTCTGAGGGAGGAAGCTTTCCTCCTGCGGTGGTCAACGCAATTCATTCTTCTCAGAAAGAACAAAGTGTCCATGTCTTGCCTTCATTACTGAAAAGGTAGGCTAGCATTTGTGATTTCACTGAACCTGAATTTAGTATTGTATAAGTATTTATTTATTCTTATACGCATTTTTAAATGTTGTTTTTCGTTCCTTTTCATGAATTGTACGTACCCCTGAGCATAGTTTCTTTATGCATGTTAGAATTTCTGTTTACAGGCACAAAAAATTCCTGTTGTGCATTCGAATGTATATTAAGACATATTAGCAATGGGTTCAGAACGAACAATCTATCGCATAAATGTCTTTTGTGTATGTATAATTTTTTCAGAAATAAAATTCTCTTAAACAATTTTTCTAAACACACAATTGTTTTCAATCTCATTTGCGGGACGGCTTCACGCTCTCCCATAGTAGAGTGCCAAGTACTCTCAAGCGTTAACAAATTTTTTAAAACACACCGTACTTTTAACCATCGGTCACATAAGACTCGTTGAGATCGATAGGCAGCAATTTTTAGAGGTGTGCTAAGAGTGGCCAAGAATATCGACTTCAATATGTTTCATAGGATAATAAAAAATAACTAACGAAATCTTCGCATGTCTCTCGTAGTACGTCACGTGGTGAGGGGCTGCCGCAGAAAGACTAAAATTGAACTAGAACTTCGAGGCTACGATGTAAGTGGTCCTAAAAAAGCAGAAAAGAGGATAAAAGTGAGCCCCTTAACTGTCTGCATCATAGTGCGACACCTATACAGTGGCTCTCAAGGGAGGAGGGGTAAGGAGGGATTAAAAGGGATAGGAATTATTAAAGGGATAGGGATAGAGCTAATACGCTTCATTGTCATGAGTTCTCGGCGTACAAAAAACCTTCGATCACCCATTCACAGGAGTGGTTTTTGACAGTGCGCCGGAACGACGGGAATTTCTCAACAAGTAGTGTTGTGCGGCTTGAACCAATTTTCACATGCGAAGCCAATCGGAGAACGTTTATAGTGGGCCGAATTCCGGACGTTTTACGGCGCCTGCGGCACACTGGAGCGAACTACGCAAGAATTCCGTGCCTTCATTTCAGAAGCGAATTAGTGGAGGGCTTGACAATTTTTCAATTCCTTTTCTTACGTTACAAAATTATGTTATTTTTTTTTTCAAAAATAGACATACACACACTTTAAAAGAACAAGAATATCGGTGAAAGGTTTACAGAAGGCCTACCAGTTTTAGTCTATGTTGCACCATTGCCCTTTGTCGCCTTTTATATATTTGTCCTGTCCAATTATTCGAAACGCCGCCTATTAGCCACTTCAAAGTTAAATTGAGATATTCGATTATGGATTGTTATTTTGTTCGGAAACTCGAATATTCGTGCACTCCTACTACATTTTCTAAACATAAGTGAAGTGGGTTACTGCCATGTATAGTACCCTAAATCGTCGAGCGGCTGTTTCTGCAACACTTTTCAAAGTAGCCAAGGAAGGGATCCAATAAAGAAGCTAGATGCCTATTGAATTCAAAACCGCATTTTCTTTTTTAGAATCCGTCCAGTACGCGCAGAGTTTCAAAATTTGTCGCACGCTGACTGAAATACAAAAGACGCGTACTATCAAAGAAGCAAAATTATCCTGAATTTTTCTTCCTTGATGGTACACGCCTTCTTTTTCTATTTCTGTAAGCACGCACCAACTAGCACAACAAATGGTTTGATTAAGTTGCCTTCTCTCTTTTCTCGTCTCGACGAAAGTGCTGAAAGCAAAGCATGCAGGAACGGATGGCACGGGGAGAGAAAACAACTCCCTGAAGAGAACCGTGATGGGATGCGAAGCAGCAGCGGTGCTCACACCTTTCACCAGGCTGAAACGGGCGTCGACGCGGGTGCTGGAATAACGGTTTAAAGCGAAACTCGGTGTAGCCTTTACTTGAGTAAACGTTTCCTTGAAACGCAACGACACTGGAGATGGGCTGGGTTCCATGTAAGTTTCATGGCGGGTAAACGAGCCGAAAGAGTGTTTCCACTCGATGCGCGCTCGAACGCTGCGAGCTGTAGAAAGAGTGAATCGAGAGAGATGACACGCGGTGAGCGGCGACAGGCTAGGGAAAGATTGACGTCAACGCGCGCGCATTGCGAGGTAAGGCTTGACCTACTTGGCACCGCCCCAACACCTGGGGAGCGCGATGCGGACGGAGGGACAGAGTTACACAGGCTAATCAAACAGCTCTTTTGGATCTAATACGTCACAGGCGTCTCGTGACCTTGAGCGCTTCTCCCTTTTTTTCATTTTTTGAGCGACTTTTCAGTGCGATCGCGCGCGCAGGCGTGGACAAGTCATGGCTGACCGGCCGGCTGACCGGCCGGCCGACCAGCAGTGCTCAAGTCAGCGAATGCCATATACCCGGCCTGCGATGAAGTGATTTTTCAGTCCGTAGCGTAGCTTTGTGAGAGAAGGCAAAGCGACCTTCAGCTGACATTGAGAATTTATTGTAAATATTTTAGTTCTAGAACAGGGGTCTCTCTATCCTCTCGCTTGCTGCCTGCGGCCGCACATGACTGTCTTCGTCACAAGTTTTTTTATTATTATATATATTCTCCGAATATGTATGCACGTGTTCTACATTGGCATGACTGATCTGAAGCATTGTCGTCGTGAGTTACTTCATGTGGTCGTCATGTGTTCAAACGGGGCCGTAAAAGAATAACTACATTTGCGAATTTTAGCCGTTTAGGAGAACGCTATCGGTATGTTGCAATCAGTGGCGCCAAATTTTCTACAGAAGGAAAGATTGACGGGCCAATTTGCCAGTAAACCAATTTACGCCCTTTGGGGGGTCTTACCGTGCCTCTAACTAACACCCTTACTCCATAGAAAAAGAGTGTTCTCGCGTATCAAAGCACTCAAGTCGTGAGGTGACATTTCCAATGGCCTAAACCCCCTTATCACTGTTAAAAAAACCGTCAATAATAAAATGCGCCATTCAGGGAATAAGCAATCGCAGTTGACATCAGAATAGAAGGTGCACGCACGCACCAAATAATACAGACCACAGAGTGACAAGTATAATACGCTACGGACAGCACCTTCGTGCTACACCGCCTTAAAGCGGCCATCTGGTATATGTAGTCGTAGTATCTTGAGCCACGGTTTAATGCCGGTGGAAAGTCCTGTTCGCTATAAGTGAGCACTAAACTTTAAGAGAATAGGCGTAAGTTTATGGTATGCTACAAGGTATATATTTTAATCTAAACTTCCCTAAGGTCCAATGACCCCTCAATCGGCGAGTCCCAGTTATCATGTGATAGGCTGTTGTACGAGTGTTTTAATAACCCAAAACACCCTTAACCCCTAAAGGGGGATTTAGATGGATTTGGGAAAGGAAAACTCCCTTACACCCCGATTTCGAATTTTGGTAGGGCAAAGGGTACTTGGCTTTCTTCAAAGCCCCTTAAGGGTTTGAACTGGTTTACAGTTTATATCAGACGTTAACTTTAACTTACCTTTAACTTTAACTTTAGGTAACGTTAGCTGTCATTCTGTGCGAACTCCGCCTCCCCCCTACCCTCGCTCTTATATTTTTCACTGTCACGACCCTTGTCTCCGGTGAGTCTGAAACACCTGCTACAGGGTGTGAGTGTGAAGAAAGGCGAAGACACGGTAGTTGCTTACTATTCGTGGGGCTCCATAAATAAGTCTATAAGCAACTTTTCCGGCTATTTTTCAACTTGAACCGAGTAACATAATACAGGAGACAGCCAAGAAAGACCCATCCAAAGTCAGCGTCTACATTAGTGTATCTTCCGTGAAAAGATAAAAAGAAACTCTTCCGATCGCTCTATACTCAGGCGGTATGCGGAATGCGTCACCGTTATCCTATACCGCCGCCACCAGCACGTGTTGGTTGCTCCCGGTAAATCCTTGCCTCGAAAGCGAAAAAAAGTAACTACACCGGCGAAACGCGCATGATGTCAGCACGCGGCGGCGGCCAATAACATAACATCCTTGCACCAGCAGTAGTCGTGGGAATCCCCCGCCGCGGCCGCTTCGACGTTGCAACCTCTCAGTGTAAAAGGCGAGCCAGCGTAGCGCGGACGAAACGCTCCTCTCCAGACACGCGTGCGACTGTCGTTTTCTGTTTGTTAGATCGCCTGTATTTTTCCGCTTTTCGCCGAATCTTTAGTTCCGGCGGCCGCCGACACGTGCGACTCACGACGCTGTACAGCACACGCTCACATACCACACGCTTGTAGATTCGCCGCTCCCCAGCCACTTGCCCTTGCGTCGGCCGTGGGCAATCGCGGTCCCCCTCGCCTCCTCGCGTCGCCAACAAAACACAAGTTCCTCTCGCCGCTCCTCCGCTAACGATTTCTTCCTGTTAGCCTTTTCCTTTCAAACGTTGCCCGCGCAGCGTTGTTACGTCGTCCATTCATCGCCCGACGTTGGGAGGGGGCGGGGCTAATTGACGTCACCGCGACGTTTCTAAACGTCACGATCTTGTCGTTTCCGCCGGAAGAGTAGCCAGTTCGCCTCCTCTCACCTGGCGTATAAACATGGCGGCCTCCATGGGCGCTCTTTCATTCGCGCGTCGTCTGCTTCTCCGGGGCGCTTGTTTCGTGGTGGAGCGCAAGACGCTACTCTCGTCTAGGTAGCGTCGTCGTTTGGTGAACCTTCTCGTTAAAAAAAAAAAATTAGGCTACGTTTGGGCGGGTTCGAACCTCAGCGAGGCAAGACGGAGCGCTACAGTGAAGGATTTCGCTTGGACCACAGACGGGCATCATGGTTAAAAGAACAGATGAGGTAAGCATGCATTGTGTTTTAAGGCGTCACGAATTATGCAGTAGCAGTGATTGTTTATCAGAAATTATTAGGTGGTTTTACCTATCGCCCTGCACTACTCACCTTATAGAATCCAGAGCATATAGTGAAGGAAAAGAATGGGTCCCTTCTACAGAGACAAACGCATGAAATTATAATATCTGGGGTTTTATGACACAAAACCAAGATATGATTATGAAAGATGCCGTAGCGGAGGCTTAGTTAGAATTTCTACCGTCTGGTGTTCTCTAAAGTGCAGTGACATCGAACAGTACATGGGACTCGCGCATCTCGCCTTCATGTAAATGCGACCGCCACGGACCGACATCGAACCAGCGACCTTCGGTTCGGCGGCCGAGTATCGTATAAGCAATGTACCACTTATGGAGGGACAAAAAGTGCATCCACGTAATCGAGTCTTCGCTGACTGGCGCTTGCAGCTGTTTGTCCTCAATTTTCTCCCCTTTTCTTACACAATTACAAGAAAGCGAACGGACCTTCATGCTCTAGTGGCCCCGTGCAAGCGAACGAATGCCTTGGCTGCCACCTCTCGCCAGATCCTGCATCGCTTGTGAATGCTTTCGCCGCAACCTGTTGCTTTAATCGCAACCTTCGAGCTTCGGCGCTAACCAGAAGAGTCACGAAAACGTGCGACGCTTGTAACTATTCCATCAACGCGTAGTTGCACGCGTGCTGATAAGCACTTATTCGACGCTGCAACGTACCGAACTGCCACTGATTGAAGCAATGTTCATTCGTTCTCTTCGTTATTACGAATAAAAAATGATCGATGTGACCGAATATCCCACGAAGCTTTGCTGTAGATAAGGACTTCAGAAATCGCTTTTATCACACATACGATCAGTTACATCGAATCACGGTGCCTCGAATGTTTAGTGATCGAGAATTTTGTGCATTGCACTTCCATCACACTACATGCCTGAATTATCGCGCGCTACATGGTAACCATGGCAACGGGCACACTACAATCATTGAACCTACCGCCTAGGGTGCATGACATGTGTCAAAAGAATAAAAAACTCAGCGTGAACTCCTTTCTAACGCAAATTTAAGTATGTTTAGGGGGAAAATATAAGAAGCGTTTTTCACACGAACAAAGCTCTTCTGTAACACCCCCACGTGGTATAGCCTGGCAGGTAAGGTGTCGCACTGCTAAGCTGGATCGAGGGCACGAACGAGTTCGACTGCCTGTCAAAGCGGCCGCTTTGTGTGATTGGGGAGTGAAATGCAAGAACCCTCTCCGGGGTATAAGAGATGAATCTGACATCCGCAACTACGAGCAGCCTGCATAACCATATCGTGGTTTCGGCACGTGTAAAACTCCATAAGTCATTGTTATATTACACAAACCCCCGTATTCACAAACGCTCCTCGACTCGACTTTCGGCATTCACTTGACAGAGTTGAGCACTGCGCCACCGCTCGGCTGAAGATGACGCTGCGCTACTCGAGAAACGCAGCAGATTATCGCTGATATGCAGTGACTTGATCTGCCTAGAGATGGCGCTCCCATCGGGTTTCTCAAGTGAAGGTGAAACATTGAGTGAAGGGGCGTTCTAGGATACGGGGGTTAGGCTTCCGAGAAAAACCGCATCACAGTGCGGCGTAGACATCGCCGGTCAATCGACCACTTTCAACGCACCGGCGTAGACATCGCCGGTCAATCGGCGTAGACATCGCCGGTCAATCGACCACTTTCAACGCACGCGCCAGACCATTCCACAAGAGCATAGCAACACACTTCCCTGCGAAGGCCAAGCGGCCGGCAAGGAGTTATTATAACAACCCGTTTCATAAGTTCGACGAAGGCCAGTTTTCTGTTTGTTTCTTTTTCTCTGGTAGGTTTGCTAATCTAATGCGAGCCTCACGCGCCAAGCTGGCGAAAAAGAAACGGCCGATTAAGGTCCGAGTGTGCGGTGTCAGTAAGCTTCCCTCGAGCTATATTTAGAAAAAAAAGAAGGAATGCAGCAAGAACTAAAACTGCGCGAATAAAGCTGCGCAGTGTCGCCGTGCAGACGTGACCGAGGCGTGGACGAATTTCAAACTCTCTCATCAATATGCACTGCCTCGCGCATCTCGTTCCAGTTTGGGCATGTATGACTCAGTGGTTGTCGAGCAGTGGGGAAGTCGATAAATTAGCATGCTCGCGACAACGCTGTCTAGCTTGAAGTCAGGGCACTTGATCCGTTTGAGCAAGTTCCACGAAAACGATGTCGACAAGTCCCTACTGTCGTATAAAAGCGGCTTTAAGCAAGCTACGAATACAAAATGATAAAAAAAGAGGCAGCAGCGCAGCATTGCTGAGAAAGTTAAATCCTTCTGTTGGGTATTGCAAAGCAAACGTTTTTTTTTTTCTGTGGTCAGCGGTTATAAGGCTGTCGCCGAGGCGCAGTTGAAATGATCAATCCCCATACAGAAGGCTGAGAGGGGGCAAGCCTGTAGATCTCTCGCTATTGACTGTTTTACGGATAGGTTTGAGTGCCACCATATTTGGCTGTCAACATCTGTGTCTTAAAATTTTAACATCTAGACGAACAGTGTAGTGTAATGGCAGACGTATACACATTAAAACGATTGAGTTAGTGCATACGATTTTTCATGGCCTTATTAATTCCCGTCGCGATACACACAAAAAAAAAAAACGAGAAAACGTCTGCTTTACACTCCGAAATGGCAGTACCAGTACCCAGGTATCTTATGGCGAATAGTCTATAAAACGAAGCTTCAAGCACGTGTGTAACTGAAACCATCGACTTCCCTGTGACGTATTGGCGGTGGTCCACTTCCTAATGCGAAACCTTCAATTTCCTGCCTTGATTCAACTGACCTCTTACTAAACTATGCCACTTTCGTGCAGTTATAAAAAAAATGTATATGAGTATGGAACTGATTCGCATGGTCCATCTTTAATGTCCCGTTAAAAAGGAGGCGACACCAACCAAGTTGGGTTAAGCTGGAGTCACACTCTAAAGAAGATTGCATGCACAAAAGAAGTCAACTGTAATCGTAATGCGTATGTTAACGAGTCGGCCGGGATTTCAGAAAAAAAAAAGTTTTGTGGAGATTGCTCGCAAACGAATCGCGTCAGTCTCAGCGCACGCCAAAGTTGCCTTCTGCTATACCGTATGGATGCTCGTCAAACGTGACAGGTACTAGAACGGCTCTGACTTCGCGGTTCCCCAGTTGTTTAATCAAGCTGTGGGAGAAGCATGGTTATTCTTCGTGGAAAACACGGTGAGAAAACGATGGCCCAACGTACGTGCGATACCATTCACTGTAAATCAAGATGTGTTTAAAACTATTGAAGATAAGCATCAAAGAGAGATACTTATAGAAGCTTGATTACTGTGAAACCTGAGAAAGTGCGTATATAGACCCTTTCACTGTTTAAAAACGCAGAGGGTCGATGATTTCCAATTCTATCCACCGATGTGCCGGAATAGCATAGGTGGGCAAGAAGAGCGTTAAATTAACTGCCCGCTGATTTTCTACACTTTCTTTCCATCATTTGGCAAAATATATTCAAATAAATGTTCTTTTGGGCTACATAAAAACCACAAAAAGATTACCTTGAACATTACGCACGTTCTATTTATCTGAAAAACTAATAAGAGACTTTCCTTACCTTTGAAAAAAAAACGTGAAAACGTCCTTTCAGTTTCGACGTTACGAGCTGGTGAATGAGGTGACCTGAAGTTTTTTTTGGGGGGGCACAACGCTTTCAATCTTGAAACCGTCTATAGCACGGACACCCAACGATTACCGTTCGTATAGAGTTCCAACTACTCCGTTCACCAAAGCGTCGATGACGTAAATGGCGGAAGTAAGCATGTAGGGTTCTTCCGGCACGTGTAGAATCTTGTCAGGGAAATTTCAAGACTCGGCGTTCGTCATGCGAACTACGTGGTGCTCTTTACACCGACTCCCTGCTTGTTCCGGCAGTTGAGATACACGTCTTTCGCAGCGAGTCCCACACAGTAAGCAAGTTTGCACCCTCAAGAATATTTAGCCGTGTCTATATAACACTCTACTATGAGGATGTTTTGACGCGTTTTGAAACAGCAAAACGCCCATGACATGGACGTTTTGGTTTGTCAAAACATATCGAAGAGTGTTAGTTATAGACACGGCAAAACATCTTTTAAGGGGGAAAACTAGTTTAATCCGGTGACTGCGGATTAGGGTGTTTCCCTCTTCACGTGTAGTGGCCAAGCGCCGGTGAAGTGCAAATGGAAGAAGCTATCGCGCCTTTGGCGATGTTGTGGCGCCATCTCTTGCGCGACACGGAAGCCAGGTGCATGTTTCAGAAGTATCTTTGTCAGTTTTAAGTTCGTTATCACGATTGCTTATTGGTTGTTTCTGTTAATTATGTTATTCTAGACCTCATACACTTGCTTAGACCTGTTTTTGAGCATTGCTAGTTTCGTTATGACCAGTACTGAGCGCACTACTGTGAACGGGATCACGCCGCCTGAAATGCTTGATGGACAAGCCGGGCTTTTAAAGAGTGCTCCACACTCTTTAAAGCCCGGCTTGTCCCCAGGTATTACTTACAAACCCCAGGTATTACTTACACCAGGTATTAAAAAACTTAAACTTAAACCCCCAGGTATTAAAACCTAGGGTTTAAACAGTATTAAACTTAAAACCCCAGGTATTACTTACAAGTTGGTGATCAGGGGCCAAGTAAAACGGCTTTGTTATACGCGCCAACTGTAAAGGGATGCAGGTCACTGTTGGGTTGGATTCACGCTAAATAGATTACTAACGATTCAAGGCGGCCCGCAGGACGCGTGCTAAAGAACTGCTTCACTTGACCGGAGATTTAAGTGCAGCTGTTTTGCTCAACACAACACTTCTACTCCCGCATCGTGGCGGCACTGAAGAAAGATACGGGCCCAGAGAAACCAATGAAAGATGCACGCCGCAACGCCACACGCGGAGCAGCTATACAGTTCATGAACCCGACACGCTCTCTCGAGTTGTCCCACGGGTGCGGGCGGTTGGCTACTTTGCCGACTTTGACGTGCTGTCGTCCCCGGTTTGTTCGGTGTTGCGTTCTGAGTGATTGACTCAAACCGCCTCGGTGGAACAGTGGGTATACGGTTGCTCGGCTGTTGACCCAGAGGTCGTAGGTTCGATCCCAACCACGGCGACCAGTCGCATGTCGATGGGAACGAAAGGGTCAAGGCCCGTGAACTGTTAGATGTCGAAATTTTCCCCAGCCCTCCACAATGACGTGTCTCTCGTAATCATCATGGTTTTGGGACGTAAAGACCCATCTAACTGCGAACACGGTGCATTCAGGGCCCAAATAATATTATCATCCGGGATTTCACTTGCCAAACGCCGTAGTGGGGGGGAGGGGGAGGCTAAGGATACTTAGGCTTTCTGGTGTTCTCTAACGTCCGTCATTCACAGCTCACACGTAAGCGGCCGGGTCTCCAGCAATTGATTCTTTTCCGCCGAAGTGCGACCGCCGTGACCGGTACCCAGCCCGTGACCCAGCCCGGTCAGTAGCCGGGCGCAGTAGCCACTGTTTCACCGTGGCGGACACTGAGCGACTTCGCTATAACTATTTCTTCGGAATACGCCATGGCCGGTGTGAAAGGAGTCCGCGAGCACCACCGCATGACGAATTAGACGAAGCAGTTTTTGCGACGACGTGTCATTTGGCGTCGTTTTGTTTGGCTTTGTGCGGTTCGTTCCGGTGCCACTACCCGCCATCACCCCTGTAATTGTGCGCAATTACGCGGCGGAAAAGGAGGGGATACCCTGTACCACGAAACAAAGACACGTAAAGTATTCGTGAATGCGTGTCTGGTTGTAATGGCCTGCCCGTACAATTCTATGCCTTTTTTTACTTTTTTACACGTTACGCGTAAAAGCATATTAGTTGTGTTCACATGACCAACAATAGGGCGAAACGTCCAAGTCCGATTCAATGCCCTCTTGTTTTTTGGGGTTTTTTTTTTTCGTTTTCTCTTTCTTAACTGTACGCAACTTTCTTGCGGTTTGTCGGAACAATGATCAAGTGAGACAGCGAGATCTAAGGCAGTAGCCACGTCGTACGTACCCCCGGCATATTTTGGGCGTATCGGGATCGGGGATTTCTACGAGGTGCGACATTTGGGGAGAAGGTGAGCGCTGACTTGGTACGGAAACTAGAAAAATGGCGCTGACAGGAAGGAAACTGTTTCTCCTACTTACCACATGGTTTGCTTTTTTTTTCTCCGTGGCAATCTGTGAACACAATTGGACAAGAATTGGTTACGTGTGGTTGATATCTCAAGCCTGGATCAAAGCACGCTTCTTCGCTCACATGCGGTAGTTGAAGCGCGTAGTGTCTACATTTCGGAATACACTGATAATTTACAACGACAGCAAATTTAGCTAGCAGGTACAGATTCGTGATGATAGAAGGTAGGCATTCATACCCGGGCACGCAAGACGTTGGTTCTTTCTCGCGTGTCTAAATTTTGTTTGCACTTCTATTCTTTTTGTACTGCACTAATTGTAATCGTAGCGCTAATTAAAGGTTAAACAGCGTCTCATCGGTCAATGCGAATGTACGCTTGTGAACATGAGATTGAAACAACGAAGTTTATATAGTGTAATAGCGAGGTATGCAGAAAGGTCCTCATTAGGTACACAGAATCCATGACACCTTATATGTTATGTATACAGGCTACTCTTCGTAAATGAAAGGAGGTTGAGGACATATGGAAGGTTGTGAGATCTCCCTGTTCAGTTGATAGTCGGTGTTTGTATGGTGCTTTTTTTTTGCCACCTTTGCAAGGTATCGGTGTTCGAAGGCCCGTCTTTTGGAATATAAGTTCCGCCGTGTGCATCTCGAATCTGACGCCTGACAACTGCGTGGACTGTTAGCATTGCCACCATGCATGGCTTCGGCAGAGGGGTGCAAAAAGGGGCACTCGTCCCCCTTAAGCCGCACCATTACTCAACCCCGCGCAATGTTTCACCCCTCCGTGCCCCCGCACAGGGCGCCTCCGTTCCCAGCCGCGACGCAACGCGGGTTTGAACCCCCCCTCCCCCCACCCACGACGAAACCCTGCCGACGCCCGTGATTGCGCCACATGTTCGCAACGCTGACATTCTCACCCAGACAGGGAAGTATCGCCGATTGCGCAAGACGTTAAACAGAAGAAAGAAGATACGAAAACATCTAGAGCTGGTACCCTGTAAGGTCATCTAATCTATTCGCCAAGCACCACCCGTATTTCCCGGACTGCCACGAGGTAGACCTCGCTGACTTCATCCGATATCTTATCGGACCCACTGTCGATTGACAAGCCCTTTTCGCGTGCTGTGTTCGAACGCGCGCTTTGTAAAGAGACGCGCGTCATCGTGGGGGCCCGTGCCGTGACTAACACAGCGATAAGAACCGGGTTTCAAGGGCCCCGACACCACTTCAAGGACGACAGAGTGGTTTCTTTCTCGCCTTTACTAACCTTCGCGCAAGCCCTGCGTCCTGTCGCTCCTTCCTTCGTAAGAAACGTGGAACAAGCACTAACCGTTGAGCCTATCAAGATTTCGTGGTTCTCGGCTACGCGCCGTTACTTCCGCTTGCCCAGGCTAAAACGCACAAAACGAAGTGAGTGTAATTGATCGCGCACGATAATAATAATATAATAATAATAACATTAATAATAATAATAATAATAATAATAATAATAATAATAATAATAATAATAATAATAATAATAATAATAATAATAATAATATGATTGTAATATTAATCATAATAATAATAATACCTTTTATTTCTTCCAATAAAACAGTACATGTGACTAGGCCTGCCAAAGCCAATTGGTGGCTTGAGTGGCAGAGCCTGGCAGACAGCAAAGCAAACCAGACGCGTTACAAGATTGTAGTTCATGGCCTAAGAGGGATGATAGGACAAAAAACAACGTGCATATAAGATTAGAAACAACAGGGCATACAAGCAATAGTTACAAGCATTATACAATACTTACAGCAATTGAAAGTGAAAAGGTGTAAAGGAGAAAAAGAGCAGAATTATAGCAAATGCTTCTTAAGCAAAGTACCACACTGGATGATTGTGCAGCATCGTGCTTGCTAATTAGTGTATATGAAATAACACACGACATGCATTACAATTGTAGACAGATACGCCGTAGCAGTTTCTTTAATTTTTGTTTTGTTTTGGTGCGAAAAATGCTGGGGGTTAGTACATTGAAATAGGTTGGGACATAATGGGCTCGTATTCTAGTTCCATACTTTGTTGAACACCGCGGCCTCCAGGAACGTACTTTGGACCTTAAAGAACGAGAATTAACATACGAAACCAGGAATTCTTTGGACCAGAAATGTTTCAAAACAACCGTTTGAATTAACAGATCATTGAAGTTTGGCATAAACGGCGTTTTGAAAATGTCTCTCTCAGAATTCATGTTCAGGTCGTAAAATATAGTTTTTTTTTTTAAATCGAGACGCCCAATACGAGGCAGAACGGGCTGGGCACGCGGGTCCATTGCATTACAGGGCGGAGGACAATTCTCAACCGTTGTGTCTCGCACATGGACCAATAGCGAGCTCATTTCCTTGTGACGTCACGTTGACGGACTTCTGGCATCACGAACAGTGCCGAGTAGACGGGAAACGCTAGAAGAAAATAGGGTATTTTAGCAAGTAACCGCTATACGGTGCCCAAATACGGTAAGGCAGTACGCTAGCGCTCTTCCTGTCCAGTGACACTGAGTCCCCAGGACGACAGGCCTTCATTAACAATGTGTATATAAGCTGATAGGCCACAACAAGGCGTGACAACACCAGTGTAATTTTTGAAAAAAGCTTTTCTGTTGTTGGGGTGTCTTCACTGGTCAATGACCGGTACGGTCATACCGTACCATATTTGCGTATCGTATTTCCGCAACTTGCTAAAACTCTCTGAAATGCGTACGTTCTTTGTATATTCAGAGGCCGTTCATGGGGCCTGTAAACCTTGCCGCGGTTTTTTCCTCCGACGTATGGGGCCTGATAATTTAAATTTACTGCTATTCCAGGAAGTGATTCAAACGACACGTCTATAGTGGTTACACACCTAAGGCTCCGCGGTGTGAATATGCTGTGCGATAAAATGAGTACTCGAGATGGATGAGATCGAGTGCGTGTGCAATGTTCCCACCAATCACTTCGAATGCCTCTCCGTTTATCTTCGGAGGACTGTCACAACCTAGGCCTTTGTATGGGCACAAGTGTGCCGCCTTTAGAAAGACCTTTCTCGATTACAAAAACTTCCGCCTTTCTATAATCGACAAAATGGGGATATCAGTGTAAATATTGGAGCGGTGTAGTAAAAACAGGGTGCTTGAAAGATACATGGGGGTTCATGTACTTTGCATGTACTTGAGTTACTACTCAAGTACGTGTAAAGCCAGAAACACACTGGCAAGCGACAGTATAGATATTGTCGATGCATTCTATGCATCACAGAGACGAAAAGAAAAGGAGTTTAGGTGTTGATAGCGAGGAAACTGACGAAAGAAAATATAGCTTGAACGTGTGAAACAAATGCCCCGCCGCGGTGGTCTAGTGGCTAAGGTACTCGGCTGCTGACCCGCAGGTCGCGGGATCGAATCCTGGCTGCGGCGGCTGCATTTCCGATGGAGGCGGAAATGTTGTGGGCCCGTGTACTCAGATTTGGGTGCACGTTAAAGAACCCCAGGTGGTCAAAATTTCCGGAGCCCTCCACTACGGCGTCTCTCATAATCAAATGGTGGTTTTGGGACGTTAAACCCCGCAAATCAATCAATCAACGTGTGAAACAATGGAAGATGTACACCGATAGGACGAAAATAACTACCGCGTTTGCTCGCACAGAAAACCCACTTTTATTTTTCGACGTGACCGTTGACCGCGTGGCGATGATTGATTTGTGGGGTTTGACGTCCCAAAACCACCATATGATTATGAGAGACACCCTAGTGGAGGACTTTGGAAATTTTGACCACCTGGGGTTCTTTAACGTGCATCCAAATCTGAGCCCACGGGCCTACAACATTTCCGCCTCCATCGGAAACGCAGCCGCCGCAGCCGGGATCCGATCCCGCGACCGGCGGGTCAGCAGCCGAGTACCTCAGCCACTAGACCACCGCGGCGGGGCACCGCGTGGCGAGGAGCATAACTTCCGACAATTACTGTTCGAAGAGTTCAACCTGACTTGTCTGGACGCAGGACCTTACAGCAGCGACGAGTAAAAACACGTCAGAATAGTGAATGGCTGAATTCCCGATTTTCAGCAAATTCCGTGTCGGTGTATATAACGATGCTTTCCGACGTAGTCGACTATATCTGAAGAAATCGATAATGATTAATATGTGGTTTTACATCGCAATGTTTCTTGAGTGTTTGTAGTGATTTTTGCAGTGCGAGTTGAAATGTTTTGCTTTAAGTAGACCTGTCTCTGTACCGCACGTTGCTACCATTGTGTTCGGGTGGCGGGGCTTGTCAAGCTGCAGATATTGCAGCTTTTACCCTGCTATCTTCACCATGTATGATATTTTTCCTCTTTTCTATTCGACCTTTGTTCAAACTGTATATGTTATTATGTATCAATTATGGTGAAATAAACCAAATCTCAATCCCGTTCCCCTAATTTTTGACAAAGGAAAATAAAAATTTTTTACATTCATTTCAGTTTCAAAACCACAACATGATTACGAGGAACGCGGTAGTGCCGTGCTCTGCAACTTTGTACCGTCTGGTGTTTTTTTAACGTGAACTGACGTCGCATTGGACAAGGACCATTTCGCTGACAATGAAATGTGACCACCACGGATGGGATCGAACTCGCGACCCTCGAATCAGCAGTTAAGCACCATTATGGCTATACCATAGACCACGGCGAACTTTGAAGTAATCCAATTTGTTTGCAAAACAATCCTCATTTACCTAGCTATCATATAGTATACCGGCATGCTACACAAACGCTATCTTTTAATGACTACCTTTACGGCTACTATCCGGTGTACCGCTCTTACTCAAGCAGCATCGTCGAATTCATTCAATCAATATAAAACGATTGAACTGGCTATCAATCTTGGGACAGTCGACGGCGAAGTCCAATCACTTCGAGAGCGGTGATTCCGATATTGTGAAAAAGCAGTTTACCTATGCGAGAAAAGGTGATTTTTTTTTCTTATTGTCCCTTTGACGGCCACGCGCGACTGATAAATCCCGTTAGAAAGAGCCAAAGCTGGCAAGGTGCCAAATGAATCATAGTACAAGTGCCGTCGAGAACGCCGTATAACTATGGAGTGTGATATCAAACCAGGGTAAAATTTGCAGGCGTGAGATAAAGCTGACAAACAAAAGATGAAGGTTATACAAATAGTAAAGCATGATTGAAAACACCTTCAGGCGTTCCTCATCCTGCTGAGAGGAGTATAACTTACTCCCCTCATCCCCATCAGGCTGAGGGGAGTAAGTTATGGGATAAACACGTCATGAAGGAATGCAAACGAGAAACACGTTCACAGGAAGATGGAGGCAGCAAAAGGTGGAGGGGAGGGAGATGGCGGGTCTTTCTTTTTTTTTTTTCGCACCGTCTCGTCTTTGTCCGAAGCGTCGCGGTTCACGAAAGTTGGGATGAGAAGCGGTCCTTCATTTCAGTAATGATCCCCTCAATGATATAGCGGAGTGGTGTTGGGCCAGCACCGGCCAGGAAGAGCCGGCAGCAGGACGCGATGTTTTTCCATCGCGTGCAGGTCAACGCCAAGAAAGGGTTGCAGGGGGGGGAGCAGGTTTTCCCCCTTAGGCAGTCGCCGCGGGCCTTCATTGGGCGGGACGCCATGCACTCGTAAATTGCGACGGGAAGAGTGAGGTCAAATCTCCATATCGGCGCCTGCAAGCATTGCTTCTTCATAACTTTATTATTTTTTGCGTCCAAACTCTTTTTTTTTTACATTTGTGCCTCACCCCCTTTTCTTTCCACCTGTACAACCCTTGTCGTAATGATGTCTTCAGCGTATGTCAGCGCCACTGTCATTTGGAGACACGTCTCCGTTCTTTTGCAGTTCACGGTCAAAGCCTGTTTGCCACCTTCTCCACCGCCATCCTCGCCCCAACGTCGGCTTGACCCCGTATAAACTGCAGACACTGGCTGTGGGGTCAAGGGGGGCGAGGGGTGGTGGTTCACTTTTCACATTAGAGTTAGAGGTAGGGAGAGTGTTAAGTGCGAGGGTAACTGTGACGCAATGCGGACGGCACTCGGAATTTACCCAAAGGGGTGATTGGTCGAGACAAGCAGTGTTGTTGAGGTATAACGAAATCTAGACAGGACACGTTTCTTTCGTTTTCCTTTCCTTAGCGTTTAACACACCGTGCAAGGCCTGTTCAGTCTTTCTCTTCGTTTTTGAGTCTCCATAAGTGCGTGCAGTACAGTGCAAGTATAAGGGCTCGATCATCAGGTTACAAGTGACAATGCCGGTTATAAGTAACTCGCCGCCCTATCTCTCTTTCTTTCGTCTCGTTTTTCGAATTCCACTGGCGAAACCCCTTTTGTGTCCTTGAGGCTAATTAACACCGGAACTCTCGATCCTGTCTTTGCCTATTACAACTCTAACGAGACGCACGTGGCTTAGCAACGTCTTCACCATCGTCTAGTAAGGATGGCCACCAACGTCTTACTGTGGCTCTGTGCTGGCTTGAAAACGACAAAATGCATTTCTTCTTTGTCGTTGTGATACAATGAAAAGTATAAGTACAGCGGCCCTAAATCATTGACACCACTCTCTCTCACGCCCGTTCTCTCATATGCAAAATACAGGCTTGGTAATAAATAATCCAGGCATATCCACCGAGTGATTGATAATGAGTGGGGTGAAGCGTCCGCAGTCCATCCGTTCGTCCATCCATCCGTCCGTTCATGCGTGCGTACGTCTGTCTGTCCATGCGTCCGTCCGTGCGGCCGTCATTCAGTTCATTCGCTCATCCGTGCGTCCGTCCGTTGGTCCATCCGTCCGTGTGGCTTTGTGTCTGTCTGTTGACTAAATGACCTCTCATTTAGTTTAAATGCACTATATGAGAGGTGCCTACTAACTACTACTGCTACTAATACTACTACTACTACTACTACTACATACAACGCGGACGCATGACCCATAGCATAAGGAGCTTCGGCCCTAAAAATAACTTGGGGTTCTACGTAATCTGGGTGCCAATAAGAGTACTCTCCATTCTTTTTATGACAATAGAATGGCGCGTGATTGAGTTGTCTTCCTTTTAATTCCTCTATAATTTCCAATGCCCCCCCTCTCAGCTTCTTCAGCAAACAATAATGTGAAATATTTATCAAGTATCAAATGATAAACACAATTATCCTGGTGCTTACCATATGATCTCCTGCACCCATCTGCTGCTCGCAGGACGTCCAAGAGAGAGTACGGCTTATCTCCCGTTGACTTGGAAGTTAGCGCGTACTTGTGTGAGTGAAGTCGGTATTGATGTAGCAACTTTCATCCGCGGGCCGAGTAAACTATTAGCCAGCAGAGGAAAAAAAGAAAAAAACAGAAAGCCGGCAAGATGTTTTTGCGGTTGTACGTAGGACTGGGGGGTAATGACGACGTGAGCAGTGATCGTCGTAAACAGTGCTTGATAGCACTGCGTGATGAAACGACGTCGATGTCTTTCAGATGGCGCCTGTAGAAACCCGAATCGTACGCTTTTCCAGCTTCAAGAGCACGGCGGAATGTGAAGGGGAAAATGCACGCTGTTATTTCACCTATCATAATGTGTCACTTGTGTCGCAACGCGGCAGTTACAGCCGCTGTTTTCATTCGTGCAACCTCAGTAGTTATATGTGCTACCACGTCTCGCCAAGCTTGAAGCGCGACGCGGCGAAAGCTACGCGCTATACATTAGCCAATAAACAACGTCGACTTAATGAACTGGCTTAGCCATTGTGCGACAGTCTTACGAGGTTTTTTTATTTGCGACGCATCATTCTGTGACAATTAACCATTCACTGCTGTTATACCAATCGTACTGCTATTCAATCATCTCTGTAGTATACTGACATAGTCCACATGGTCTCCACAAAAGAAAGGAACTTCGATACTGTAGTGTACTTTCAAGTCAATGTCCTTCAATGTGTCGTTTCTTTAAACACACGCCAACTAACCTCAATGTTTGTATTGTAACCGTAAGCACTCTAGATCCCGACTTCCTTCCAGTAATACTTGTAAGAAACTCGACGCTCAGTGGTAGAGCATATAAAACGCGTTATTCGAAGGTCGCGGATTCGGTCTTTGCCGGCAGCAAGTTATCTTTTCTTGCACTTTTTTTCTTTATATTTACATTACAATTACTAGCTATAGGATCCTCTACCCTTTCCTCGGCGCCATTGTCTGTTAGTTCTCGTTAGCGCTGTGTCTAACAAAAAAAAAGCAAGAAAATAAATTTACACTTCTTTCCTTTGACACACCTAAGTATCTCTCCTTGTTTATGCTCTTTTGCGAAAATTGACCATGAGAACATGTTAGTGGTGGTAAATTGATTATAGCGTCAGGCTGCAACGTGGGAGGCGTTGGGTTCCACTTCCAGTGCCAACGCGGGTACGTGTAACCAGGTTTTCCCAATGAGGCGGAAGGCACCCCGGCCTGTAATTGCGGGTAATCTTGTATGAAGAAGGTACCCTCCCGTCTCCCGTCTGCTCCCTTGTGAATCTTTTCCTTTCCTTGCCGACGTATACGTATGCGCGCCTCGCCGCGGTGGTCTAGTGGCTAATGTACTCGGCTGCTGACCCGCAGGTTGCGGGATCCAATCTCGGCTGCGGCGGCTGCATTTCCGATGAAGGCGGAAATGTTACAGGCCCGTGTGCTCAGATTTGGGTGCACGTTAAAAAACCCCTGGTGGTCGAAATTTCCGGAGCCCTCCACTGCGGCGTCTCTCACAATCATATGGCGGTTTTGGGACGTCAAACCCCACAAATCGATAAGTATACGTATGCGCGTTGCCGCTTTTCGCTTCCCATGTCTCCGGCAAACCGTCGGTAACAGTCGCCGATCTTGGTTTCTCGCAGGGCTCGGGGGTTGATTCATTGTCGACTTCGTGGACAGCCGACTCCTTCCCTGACGCTTCTCACGAGGCAAGTAAAAGCAAAGCAAGAAAGAAAAAGAAAATCACCAATCAATTGCTTGACATGATTCTCCTTCCTACTGCACGTAACTGTAGTGCAAGATGTTGCATGCAGTTTATGATTTCAATCTCAAGCAGCGTGTTTTGCGTTCCTGCCCATTCCGCAACTGGAAAAAAAAAACGTGGGTGATCCCTCTCTTTAGGAATCGGTATAGCACGAAAGTGAAACCGTGACTTCACAGAGGTAGTTGAGCGTTTATTGTGCATTGTTTCGCCACAAGGGCGAAGGAATTGATGCTACAGCAACACATTGCAAAGTCACGCGAAGAACGACAAGCAGGTCTAAATTTGCAGCGGGCACATGAAGCAAGAAGCACGCACGAAATGGGCAAACATGGGACGTGCGCGGACTAACAACTGTCACATCTTGACACCTAAAACGCACTGTTCAAACAGAAGGAAACACACATGAAGCGGAAGCGCAATACAAGTGCGAACAATTGTCACAAATCTCGCTTGAGCAGCATGCTCATTTACTGCATGCTCGTTTACTGAATGAGCAGCATGCTCAATCAGTAAACGCGGCCGCGGCAGCGAGCGATGTGACCTTCGTGCTCTACCAAATCACGAGTCTGATAAGTGCGCGCAGGAGAGACCACGCTCCGTGGAGGCGGCGCTCGTCGAAACGCGAGAGGCGACGACCTTTAGAGCGGGCCTAACGCGAGACCTTCGCGCCATCTCGCTGCTGCTGACGAAAACGCGCTGAAGTTGCGCACCTCTGAGGACTGCCGCAAAGTATATAGTGTATATAACTAGCTTGCCGTTAGCAAATTCTACAACTTACGTTCCGAGGCTTGGTGGTTGGCGCCACGCGCTGCGGACTGAGTAAGTCCCTAGTTCGATGCCATGCAACAGAACTTTTTCTTTGCAATCTGTTAATATATATTTTACAGCGTCATATCCGTGACGGAAATACGTCGGCGAAGCCGTGGTGAAACCCACATAAAACACTTCCGTGTTAAAAAACAACAGTTTTGAAGCAGCTAAGATTGACTGATTAAACTAGGAGGGTGTAAAAGATGCGTATTGCAGAGAAAAAGTAAGGGATAAACACAAAACAGCCTATTAATAAATCTGTTGTTATGGTACTTGGATATTGGCATCTCGACCCACTGGTTACGGGTTCGAAACCTGCGGTCATCGTAATTGTTGCAGATATGCAGTACACCCTAACAGTAAGCTAGGCGTAGAGTTCAGAAATATTTCAGTTTGTCTGAAACGTGAGCCACGAACGTGCCGCCGTACCCTCGGATTTTACCCTCCCCCTATGGTACGGAGGCGAACGCCTTTGGCGGCCACCCCTTGCGAACGCAGCAATGCTCTCACAGTTGCCTCCGAGCCGCTGTGATGTCGCGTGACAGCGGTACGGTAATGTCACGTGACTGAGTGGTACGGAGGCAAGCGGTCACACGCGGTGTACGGTCGCACAACGCTGCAAGAGGCGTGGCCTCCGAGATTTTGCGCTGGCAGGAAGCTCCCGATTGAAAAGAGGGCGACGTTCCAGGCATAGTTTTTTTAGGAGGCGTTGGTAGAGCACATTGTTACGCACGTAGCAATATTGTAGTAAATACAAAACGTGCTACTGAGTTCAATATTTAGGCTTGAAACTGCCTAAACGGCGCCCTATGGACCCGCCATGGTCTTTTGTGGATGTTGCATGCAACTTCAGCGTACGCAATCTACCAGCGAAGCGCACCATTCCAGTCGCGGAAGCAAAATTTTTTGCGCTGGACCACTTGAGCACCATGTACCGCGGCCACCTACAAGTGTACACCGACGGATCAGTGTGCGCAAAGACGGATAGCTGCGCAGCGTCTTTCTGCATACCCAGCCTGGGCGTGTCATGGTCGGGCCGCCTGGATCGCGTGGTTTCGTCCACAACGGTAGAAAGCGCTGCAGTTACGGCGGCTTTGCGAAAACTGCGATCCTTTTTTGCACGAGATGTTGTAGTGCTGACGGACTCCAAATCGGCGCTACAAAGACTGCATCGTGGCCTACCTCAAGAAAAGTTCACCAGGCAATCTCTGGCACTAATCAAACACCTCAATGGCAAGAGTTTTAATATAAAGTTCCAGTGGATCCCATCCCACGTTGGCATTGAGGGCAATGAAAAGGCTGATGCCCTTGCATGCGAAGCACGCGCCCCGCCACGGTGGTCTAGTGGCTAAGGTACTCGGCTGCTGACCCGCAGGTCGCGGGTTCGAATCCCGGCTGTGGCGGCTGCATTTCCGATGGAGGCGGAAATGTTGTAGGCCCGTGTACTCAGATTTGGGTGCACGTTAAAGAACCCCAGGTGGTCAAAATTTCCGGAGCCCTCCACTACGGCGTCTCTCATAATCATATGGTGGTTTTGGGACGTTAAACCCCACAAATCAATCAATCAATCATGCGAAGCACGTACATAGTTTCCAAAAGTAAGAACTCCCAAGACTTACCAGAACAACAAAGATGTGATACGCAATCATTTCAAGGCGATCAACAAGTTTCCACACCAAGCATGTGTAATTCATGGACTTTCTCGTGAACAAGCGACGCTGTTGTACCGCATTAGAACCGGCTCCGCATACACCCCGGCCTCGTCATTCAAGACTGGGAGATACGCTTCCCCGTTCTGTGCCTTCTGTGGTGACATCGGGGATATTGAACACTTCATTTGGCTTTGCCCACAGTTTGGTGTGCAAAGAGCAGCGATGATCCACACCTTGCGAAAAGGCTGTCATAGACACCGGACAGTTGATGACGTCATCTTTCTTGAAGGACCCGCGGCAACTAGGAGGAACGTGCAACGAATTTTGTTGGTCTTTCTGCGAGACACTGGGCTGTCTGACACGTGGTGACATTTTCCAAATTCAGGAGATGCTCAGGCGGAACAATTGCCGGCCATGCAGGCCAGGCTAACCCCGCCTGCTGCAACACCATCACCACCACCACCACCACCATGCGGAGAACAGTGAAAGCTGAGGCGCGCGTTACCCGCCACAGTAGTCAAGTGGTTATGGTTGCTGACCCGCAGGTGGCGAAATCAAATTCCCGGCCACGGCGGCTGCAATTCGATGGAAACTAAAATGCAATAGGAGCCCGTGTGCTTAGATTTAGGTGCACGTTAAAGAACCCCAGGTGGTCTAAATTCCTGGAGCCCTCCAATGCGGTGTCTCTCGTAAACATATCGTGGTTTTGCGGCGTTAAAGCCAAACGTTTACTACAAACACGGGGCGTACTTTAATACGGATTGAGTGCACACAACTCGTATGTAGTGAGGTACGTGTAACACCATCAAAAGTTATGTTGCTCAAGTCTCGATTCCCCGGCGTAAACGCATCCATATCCGCGCAGTCACGAGCCATTTCCCGCATATGTATATCTTTGTATATTCTACGTTTTGGCCGAGCGCTGGCCTTCATCAAAACTCGTTCCTGATAAAGGCCACTTTCACAGCATATCCTCGGAGTGAATGATTATGAGTGGGGCGGATTGTCTGTCTGTCTGTCTGTCTGTCTGTCTGTCTGTCTGTCTGTCTGTCTGTCTGTCTGTCTGTCTGTCTGTCTGTCTGTCTGTCTGTCTGTCTGTCTGTCTGTCTGTGTGTCTGTCTGTCTGTGTGTCTGTCTGTCTGTCTGTCTGTGCGCTCATATCACACTAGAGCGCGCATCATACAACTAGGCGGTCACGTACCAGGAGATATATACAAGGGATGTACAGACCCGCGGCTTTAATGATTTCGCCCCTAAAATAAATGTATTCCAGTCTTTCTAAGTGCGGAGCGCTTTAGGTGGACGCGGGCTGCGGTATGCATGCTGTCGTTTACCTGGGCGCAATGCACACAATGCTAATTATAGCGTATAGCCACCTGCTGATCGCGCTCGGGCCAAGGAGAAGTATTCTTCCTCTTGTTCTTCGAGCACCTTGATGAGGGTATGAAGTGAGGAGCAGTTTTAAGGGCCCGGGCTAACGCAGGCAAAACGTTGTACAAAAATTGAAAACAAAAAAGAGGGAGCAAGCGAGACATAGAAAAATAAACAAGGGGGAAAATAGGAAGACAAATAAAATTACAGAGAAAGGAAAGAAGACAGAAAAACTGGTGCAGAGAACAATCAAGAAAGAGAGGGGAAGAAAAAGAAACACAGAAGGGTGCATCACATATAGGCTACTACAAACGTTCATGGCCAAGCCTCTAAAGAGGGTATGTGCCAGTGCTTACAGGCAACAGACAAACGAACAAAACAAACAAACAAGCTTGTCTCACGCCGCACCTCCTTCGTTTAGCGCTACTATAGTGCAGCGCGAAGCTTCCTTTTGTTTGTTTGTTTGTTTGTTTGTTGTACGCGCACTCTGCAGGTAGTTGTGATCACCTATACAGGGTAGTCAGAACATAATTTCCAGGTTGAGTCCCTCAATGGAATGCGTCGAAGTCACCCGACATTTAGCGTCGTTTCACAAAGCACCGAAGACGCGACCCTCGTGAATATCACTGTATATAACGCATCCGTCGAGAAAATGCGGGAGGGGGTGAATGCCGGATGCCAGTTCAGTGCGTTGCCCGGAGACCGCAAGCTTTGCGGCTGCAGTGCATTAGACGCCCGGGTGCCGAATGGTGCCACCGTCTCGTTAAGGCCGGAAGAAATAGAAGCGTCCTCTTGCGCACGAGTGATGGACCTTGATTTGCGATGAGAAGGCCTTGCGACATGTGCCTTCTTCCATGATTCACTCAAAAAGGTCCCGGCAAAACATGCTCGAAAGGATATGGGTGAGAGAATGTGTAGTTGGCCTCGGGCGTAGTATTTTGTTGTTCTTTTGTACCTAGAAGGATATGCACGTTAGAGCGATTTTGCAATCAGACATTTTGTCAGGAACAGCGCGGAAGTTTTAACGATGACAAAACGAAGAGGAAGAAAACGCAAGTCGAGATTTGCTTTGAGTATACCCCAAGAGCTCAATTGCACTTCGTTGATGTCAGCTATACAGAATGCACAACCGACAACATTATCATGCCGAGTGATCATAGCATATGCCCTCTACAGTAAGCAGGGTAGTAGTTTTCCATTGTCTTTTCCTGGTAGTGGTGTCACTTCCGCAAACATGACGCGTGTGAATATAATGCTACGATTAAGATTAAGCAACTGGTGCTTTTGGGTGCATAAACTTTGTAAAAATGAATTTAGTCAGTCTACCAGCCGCCTCAAAATGTATTTAGACAGTCTATCTATAGTCTGTCTGTAGATCTATATGAGAGAACTTATGTGAGAACACACCTAGGAACGCAGTAAGTAAGACTTCACGAAATCGCCTTGCTTATAACCGTCCGTTTGCACAGGTGTGCGCTATTTAACCTACGTTTTATTAGAACAATGTTGCCCGTTTTTTACTTGGTGCCAAAAGAGCTTGATTCTGCCCAACGAATCGTTTGCTCTTGTAGTAAAGATGAAATATCTATTCTCTTTCAAAAGCAAAGAATCTTGAAACCGAACAGCCACCGTGGCAGTTTAACAGGTTAACAAGACTGTTTGCTGGTCTATAGTCGGTATACTTACTTAAAGAGCTTGTCCCATATTAGTGTTCCTCCCATTTTTTTTAAATTCGCGGCTAAATTATGTCTTTGAAAGGTCAAGTGGTCGCACTGCTAAGTTCCAGGGTGAGGGTGCGATTCCCGTGCACAGTGGTCGCATAAAGACGGGGAAGCGAAATGAAAGAGCACTCGCGTACTTGGATTGCGCTTAAAACAACTCCATTAAAGTGAAAACTAATCGAGACTACCCCCCCCCCCCCCCCCCCACTGTTGTGTACCTCGTAACTTCATCCCGTACTTCACTCGTAAGACACCAGAATTTTTATCAGCCTATGTATTGAAAGAAATGAAAGCACGATTTCTCTTTATGGCTACTTTTCAAGCACGCGACGAAACCAGCAGACGAGTGCGTGATCTTGGCCCCCTTTTGGTGCATATTAAATTTGAACCAAGAATGCGTGGCCGCTTCCATCATGCATATAAGCAGCGCACGTGATAGTACTTGCTGGTGGGTTTTTCCGAAAAATAATAAAAAAAATTTTTTATGCTGCATGTTCACGCACTGCAGCACATGACATTTCTTTCTTTCTTTCTTTCTTTCTTTCTTTCTTTCTTTCTTTCTTTCTTTCTTTCTTTCTTTCTTTCTTTCTTTCTTTCTTTCTTTCTTTCTTTCTCATCACCCTCGACTGCACAACCACACTCCTACTGTGCACGGCAAATCACCACGCCTGCCTTGGCCCGGCAACCGCCCAGGCCTGACGCTATCTCTCTCGTATAACCCGTGACTGCAGGCTCGCGTTTACCTTGATGGGTCCATCGACTGCGCTTTCGCCACTGTTTCCTTCAGGCCGTCCAAACAGCGAAATAGCATTCGTCCGCGCTTTTTTGTTTCGCCAAGACCCGCGCGACGAGGAAGCACGTTTGCCGTCTGTACGAGAAAGGGAGGATGCCCAATAAATAAGAGCCAGCGATCCAAACTGCTGTCTTGGAGCACGTGCGATGATTTAACACCATCCAAGAAAATGCTGGCGAGCCTTTCACTCACCATGTGCCGTACGGTGCACTCTGCGTACTAAGTTCAGTATTAGAGTCAGAGGCTTATGTCCAGCCTCAGTTCAATCAATCGCTTAATCGCTCAATCAATCAATCGATCGATCGATCAACTTTATTTTGATCACTTTCGAAAACAGACAGAGGAGCGGCGAATAAAAGCTGTCTTTTGACAGCTTGACAAGCACACACCGCCCCCGTTAGAAGGGCTCATGGCTAGCACAGCGAGAGTTACATTTGACATAAAAATTGAAGGAAAAAAAGATGTTTAGTCTTTTCGAGAAACCGTCTTGGGCCGTCGACGCAGCTGTTTGCATGGTAACACTCAATGTTCAGTTCACAGTGGTAATTGGTGTTTTAAAAGTGTTATTTTATTTTTGCGAAAAGTAGAGTGTTGTCGCTTTTTAGGATGAGTAAAATAGAAGACAAGGCTTTTCTAGTTCCGGGAACCTTGTGCGAAAGTCTCGTTGGGATGTCGTTGGGATGTTATAACTTTCTATAAGCCTATAGCGCTTAATCTGTTCCTCTCAAACTTAAACTTGTAAGGGTATAGTGACCATGAAGTGATTTATCAGTGTCCGTTGATTTGAGGTTTCTGTTGTTGTCGTAGTTGTCCTTGTTGTAGAAAATTACAAGAACGCCCTCGTAGGTATATGTGTACGTACATGTCAAAGAAACATCGGGTTTGAGGTGAAAAAGTAATGTCTGTCCCACCACACACACCTCGCAATCAGGTTCACATGTGGACATTTACACAACTGCATGGCCCAAATTCTAAAAAAAAGAAACCATCTAAATGTCTATTTGTTTACACACACACACGCACACGCACACATCTTCAGCCAATCTTAACGGTCAGACTATCTTAGCGAATGTGCTCGTACGAGGACAAATGACAAATCTCACTTGTGAACGAAATGCCTTGTGAATTTTGCCCCAGAGTTGAAATTTCTTTATTTTTCTTCTAGCCGTTTAACCGTGTCATGGCAACTACGTTGACGATTGAATGAAAAAAAAAAAGAAGAAAATTTTAAGGGCTCATTTTGTTTGTTAGACCCAATATCAATGATAACTGACAGACAATTATGCCGAGGAAATCATAGGGGATGTTCTTGATGCAAAGTAATTGAAGTATAATTGTGAAGAAAGAAAAGCTGACGAAAAGATAACCTGCCACCGGCAGGATCCGAACCTGCGATCTTCGAATTGAGCAACGGCGGCGATCGTCCCGTCATACACTTCTTTATAGTGTACATGTTTGCACTTGTTTAGAAAAAAATATTATCGCAAATGTCAAAACACTCAACAGAACATTTTGTTCTTAGACATACAATAACGATGATGACAAAACAGACGTCATTTACATGAACATAAATATCAAATGACGTTGAAAGAATGCTTGAACCTGGAAGGGCGAAAAAGTGACGCTAGTTTCCATAGCGACGAGTGTGATTAACACTCGCAGGCGCTCATTAGCACTACTAGATAGAGGTGCGCATTTATATCCCATATAGTGGGCGGTCGGATTACCACCGGCCGCTGTAGCTCAGTTCATAGGGCATCGTACGCGTTCACCCTTTACTTTATTCACGTTTTACATTATGCTTGCTACAAATATCTTCACCCATACTTGTATGAATTTCTTGTCTGTTAGTTCTAAATGTTATGTCTATGAAGTACGTATGACGCTCAATAGCTCTTCACTCAAAACGGGCTTCACGAATCAATGCCACACGCTGCAAGTTTACTTCCAATATTCCTCTAGAATGAACTGCCATTTATTGTAGTGATGGAGGCTCGTGAATTACTCGTGTATCAATGTCGACTGAGGCAGTGGGTGACCTGGCTTGCTAGCAAATATCGGGAAAGTCAGCAGGCTTTGCTCGACCAAGCCAAGCGGCTCACTGGGCTTGGTCGAACAAAGCTGACCAAAGCTGAGCAAAGGACTGAGGTCCCAACTCACTTGCCCAGAAACTTTTTAAAGGAATAAAAAGAAAGTTTTTCATCACCGTCGTTATATTGGCAAACGACCGATATTTAGGCAACCGTCTATCAACAATAAGCAAACGCGTATCCAACACTTGCTTACTGTTAGTAATCTGCGAATATACGCAACAGCCTGCACACAAGCTGTAAGCTCTTTTTTTTAATATTATGTTCTGTACTTCGTCTTCCTTCTATTTTGTGTTGGAGTATACACATACTACATTGCGAGAAACTTTACATGAATAGCCTTTTACGTCAACTTGTTCCACAATATCGGAAGGGGGGATTTTTGCGCGATGGAGGGGGTTGGCGATGAAGGTGTAGATGTACGGAGTGCAATGACAGTGCGCAGAAAACCAGGTACATTAAAAGACAGTGCACGTGAATCACTGATCACGGTTACTAGCGTTGTCTGTCTGTCGTCTTTTTTTTTTGGGGGGGGGGGAGAAGGGGAATGGATTCCCAGTACTGCATCAATAAGCTCACGAATATTCCTTATAGCACAAAGTACTTATTAAATCACATTTTACTTCCCTTATAAAATGCATCGCGTTAGTTTAGAACCGTCAAACGAAACGTCAGAGAAAAACGAAAAACCCGAACGAGGAAAAGACCAATCAATCCTTGGCTCTCAAGGTGGCAACAAAGCTGCACCAGCAAAACGCACGCGCCCATTTGCATCGAAACTTGTCGGTCTCGCTCTCTCTCTCTCTCTTTAGCGACACGTACTCGCGCAACTAAACCGCTTTCCGCGAACGCAACAAGTCGCCCAGCACGACCGGTACGTCGTCGACGAAGCGTTTCTATATATACGCATACATATATATGCACTTCTCCAGTCCAATATGCATGGTCAGACCGATACAAGGCCAGCCAGTGGGCGTAGCGCTGTGCAGCTCGTTGTAATGCCCCTTCGCTCGCTCCGGGCGCTTTTTCCCTCTCTCCCTCTACAGTCTGAGACGAGTAATTTGCTTTCGGCGATTGTCCAGCATCGCTGGCCGCGTTCAAAAGGTCTACTTCCGCGGCGTTCAAAGATGTCTCGCTCTTTGTGCGCCGTCGAATTCGCTATTGTTCGTTCGGTCCATTAGGTAGCCTTTTATTCGGACAAAAGTCGTGCTTGAGCGATCGTAAATCTTCCGTCCAGGCGAATGTTATCGTGGCAAACGACGCGATTCGATGGGAATCTGGCGATGGTCGCGGGTTCGAGCCCTGCGGCATGGCGGTCTCATATCGATGAAAGGAAATGTCAAAAGCCCGTGTATACAGTACGTCGTCAGTGCGCGTTAAAGAACTCTAGACGGCTGTATGATCTCCCATAGCAGAGTACCTAGTACTCTAAATCGTTACCCGCTTTTTATAAACACACATCGAAATTCACTATGCTTTTTCCAAGGGACGGCTTTCGGCCCTTTCATAGTAGAGTACCGAGTATACTCTAAGTCGTTAACCACTTCTTCTAACACACGATCAAAATTTTCGGAGCCTTCAAGAACGGCGTCCTTTGCAATCATAATGCTTTTGGTACGTATAAAATCTGGGATGTATACTTATAAAGGTCCTGCGATATATATGAGCGATTGTAACGAAAACGTGTGAAGCATTTCAATGAGATATAAAGCCATGACGAGTATAGATAAGGGGATTAAGTTCGCGGTGGAGTTTACAGTTGAAAGAAAAAGTATAAGATGCTAAAATTGAGCTGGACTTACAGCACTGTATATGCACGCCAGTTTGTGGAGTTCTGTGTGTACTGTAGGGCTCGATTCCGGCCGTCACTAGTACTTCAGCAAGGGCTCAAAGCATGGTATACTAAAAAAAAAGTTGCCCGAATGTTGTGAACACGAAACAGAAATCGGGGTGAAGGTTGGAGTAGTTAACTACATTCTAGACGACATAAACGCTACGTCCATTTGAGAATGTGTGCAGTTGCGTGCCAGTAGCGCGTGTGGAGAGCCAGTTGCTTAATAACTTGACTATTTGAGAGAAACACCTGTTTTGATTATATTTTTGGGGGGCAGAACACCTCCCCTCTACACCAACATTCAAGTAAGGCGGGAAGGGGGGGGGGGTGCATCCATTTTAGCTACAAGCCGCTGTGTGGTATCTTTAAGACAGTACGCATTGGTATACAGTGAGCTTGCCGTCAACATTGCGACGTCACAATGTTAGACAACGCGCTTCACCGACGCCGCGTTTCTTTATGACTCATCCAAAACACGTCGGCTTCGAGACGACTATTAGCAGGTCGTCTGTGGCGTAGCACGCAACGATTGTAACGCCGGCGTCGCTCATTGCTTTTTTTCTGCGCCACGAAACCCATGCCACTTACGGCAACCTTCTTCCCGCCTCCGCCGGCGCTTCTTTTGAATCGGTGATTTTTGTTTTGTTTTCTTTCGTTTTCCGCCGCCTCCGAACAACAAAAGGACGAGTACAGAGCTAATGGAGGAGGTGCGTTCGCGCCTCTCCTGTTCTGCGGATTTCCTGCACGAGCGCCTGTGGATATCCTGACGCCATTGCACACGCGCGCTTAACGCAAAGAGAACAACGTTCGTCGTTCTCTTTGCGTTGCCCCGGCTATAGCCGTAGCAAGTGGAGCACGTTGACTTGCGAGATCACGCAACGCTTCTGTTCACGTCCGTTTGCATTTTTGTTTTCCACCGAGATTTCCGCTCTCTTGTTGCGCGGCTTGTGGTTCCCGCCTGCAAAAGGAACACTACGCTATGAATCATGTGGTGTAAACCAAACAACACAGATGTTTGGGGGAGCTGCATGCTCGAAGCGATTTGAAAAACGCTGACTCGAGAATGACGCTAGCCGACGTTTCGACGTTTCGGCAAGAAGGCTTGTCTACGTGAAGACAACACCTGACCAAGACAAGTCCACTGGTCGAAGCATTGGCTTAAGCCACAGTTCCTAACGATTTCTCATCAAGTTCATTTAGAGTCGTATGTGTTATATAGCTTACATCTATGTTTAATATTCGTCTACGCCAAAACCACAACTCATTCAAAGTTTACATCCGTGAGCGTTTCTTTTTTACTTTAGCTTCAAACGTCAACTTAGTCGGTCACAGCCTTCACATCCCTGCACTCCTCTTGCACACGTGGTGCAGCTCACGCATATTTCTTTTTTAACCACGTCACGTAGAAAGCCACACGTCAATTTCGAGGTCAACACCCGCGTCAGGATATCCGGGGTCTGTCCTGCTGAGAACGTTAAGGTCCTCAGCGTCCCGCAGTTCGCAGAGATGTCGCAATGACTGCGCAGGCACGATCTCCTTTCGCTCTACGAGCTCTTATCTCCTGATTTTATTTTCTACCCTCCCGCCTCTTCAATAACGTGTGGCGGTGCGATCAAGTGCTGAATTCTTAGAAAACAAAGATTACTTGGTATGGTTTGCCACGTATACAATATACACGTTAACTTCCTTTTGCCTTGTAACAATACTGATTGTTGGCCTAGTTGGTATTTGCGCACTGACATGCTTTGACCGCAAATAACACACACACACACACACACAAAGTAAAGAAACACTCAACGACAAGCACAAGCGGCACTTTAAGGTTAAGGTGCAACTCTCCGTAAGCGACAACTCTCTTACGGAGAGTTGTCTAAAGCAGACCGACAGACAGATGGACGGAAAGACGGACAGACAGACGGACAGACGTACGGATATACGGACGTACGGACAGACGGATCAAGTATCTTAGTCAAATGCGAACTTAATAAGTGGAAATTACACACGGCACAACCATTGAAACGTTCAGGTTTACCCTCAAGCTAAACCACTTCGTCATAGCCGGATAAAACTCTCATGCGCAGAGTGTGCCAAAATTGCGTGCCAGGCAACACCCAGATTATGGCATCCAGATTTACAAACTTAAGTGCGTTGTGACAGACGGACGAGGGCTATAGTGCGCGGCCAGGAACTCGTGCCAGGTAGTCGGCGTCCAGAATATTACGACGCGAGGCAGTCGGCCTTGCGTCTGGGCGGCGTTGAGCATTGCGACAATCCCTTTGAATGCATTTCCGGCCAGAGCTGACCGATCGTACATAAATTTGACGCAATAGACCTGTCTCGCCAACGTTATACTTGTGGGATTTTACGTCTTCGCAAAGAGTAAGCTTTACATTAAACGTAACAAACGTTTATTCGATTAACAACGGGGGCAGCCAAGCATGCCTATGCTACGTTCGCCTGGGTAGCGAAGCAAACTTGGCAGCTGAGTTTAGTAGCCAACACTGGTGACGCATTTCTTCAGTGACGCTGCTGTGGCGCCATCGCTTATTCAGGCGTGTCACGTCGGGCCATATAATGACGAGGCGGATGCAGCTATGGACAGCACCAGCGGGGTGCACGGGGGAGCTGGAACCTCCCTGCAGATTTTCGCCTGCCCCGCCCCGTTTGTCCCCCAAGAGAGAACATAGTAATAATACAATGCCTATAAGTCATAACACAATGCCACCCTCGCCCCCCGAAGGGTCTCATTTATTGTGGCTGACCCCCCCCCCCCCCTTTCTTCCGGTAAAAAAATTTTGGCGCCACCCTTGGGTGAAGGCTGCAGCGATTGATGAACATAGTGCGTCGCCACACATACTTGCTCACTTCGCAGGTGGAGGTTACGCACCTTTCTTACTTGGCAATATTTTTATTTTTCTCGTGCTCGCAGATGAAACTGGACGTGCCCACGTTCATCAATCCGGGTTTTCAAGACGACGAGAAGAAAGCCATTGAAGCCAACGGCCACACAAATGGCACCGTCGCGGTAAGTCGAAGCCATGGAGGCTCCTCCCCCGCATACTTTTCTTTCAATTTATACTGGACGTGCGCGAACACGTATTAGTCGGTCAGAGACGACGTGGGCGTATAGTTCCTCCCCTCTGCAACTCTTAACATCGACACAAAGACTTTTACTGAGCGTGAAAACAGCATCATTAAAGCTTTGCGAAGACGTAGGTTTTATGGGGGAGAGGGCAAGAGAGAACGAACTGGGAAAATATATCTCTGAAACGACTGCTAGTCCGAGTCGTCGCTGCGGGATTCCAGATGGGCCCATGGTGTCAGTGGTGAGTTCATCTGTTCGGAGCTATCCCCGCATTTTAAATGGGCTACCAGCAGTTAAAAAAGAAAGCAAAGAACACAAAGTGGCCAAAGTTAAGACGCACGTGCGGTTTTCTTTGGTGTACGAAAGAGGGTTGGACGTTTCAGCGAACTAAAAGTGTCGAGAGCTTTGGGCCATTCACCATTGCGTCGGCTGCACTAGCCAGCTATTTGACAAGCCACTTGGTCTCTCGTGTTCTCGATGTGGTGTTGGATAGTAACGTTGTGTAGAGCATGGTCATCATTGCACCTGGAAAATTGTATATGAAATGCTTATGACGATGGATGTGGCCGAGGGAACACATACACCTAACAGGTCAATGAGCAGGGCTCTGATCCTCGACGTGGAAATGTGCGTCAATGCGTATTCACTAGCATGCACGACTTACTGAGCAACCACTAAAGCGCCCAGGAATGTGCCTTGTGCGTGACTATTAGCCCGTGGGATACCAAGCTCCAGGATAGTTGTCAGAGTTGTCCGGCTCTACATGTGTGGGACATGCACCTGTTCGTAAATCACCGAATGGTGCGGGGCGTCATGCCGCATTATTCTATGCGCATGTTGTGGAAGTAAGCTTTTTTAGAGATTTACTTTTCGTGCTGCAGAACCGTTGCATGCCGACACAATCTCATTTATAAGCATATGGCATGATGAAGTGTACTGTAAGTGAGGATGTTTCGTTTGACGATTGGAATATACACCTCTGGTCGCTCTGCAGACCTTTCGGCTGGTTTTGCGTATGCGCTGCTCCGGATAATTGATAATTTATTTGAAAGTTGTCTAAGAAGCCGAAAATCAAGATGTGTATATTGCGAGGAAATCCGCGTTGGAAAACCCCAAATTTTCGCCACCGGGGGTTCTTTCATGGGCCCATATTTAGGCATTATAGATGTCCTTGTGTTGACTCCATGCCCTTCTATATATATATATATATATAGTACAAAATGATCATTATATCAGGAAGGATAGTATTTATTCCATCATAGTGCTGAAGTTCAACCTGCGTGCCATTTGCAAATTAATCTTAATCGTGACCACAGATCACTTAGCACCTTGAACCTCGGCGCTCAAACCACACAGGCGAAAAAATGGCAGTGTTATTTGGTGTTCCACGCGCAAAAAAAAATAATTCCTATGCAAACCTCAACAACGTGCGGGAATCAGAACCGAATGACGGCAGGTTTATTGAAACGAACCGCCAGCCGACCACTGCACCGCTACCACACGAGACAGCGGTCCTTGCGGGCTCATCTCGTTTCCCGGTTGGCAGCCGAAGGCCTCCGAGAACTTCGCGAAGTTTCGCAGCGGTATGTTGACCTTGATCTCGGGCGACGTCTCGCCGAATCCCAGCACCCGCTTGGCGTACGCCAGGCTCCGGTGATCACACTGGCTGAGCGCGTAGTACACGAAGAAGATCTGCTCCAGCGTGAAGCCCCCAAACGGCGCCCTGGTCCTGCGCGCCGTCATGGTATCCATGCCCAGCAGGCTGAGGTAGTAGTCGTAGAGCGGGGCCACGGCCGCATTGTCGGCGATGTCGTCCGCCAGGTCGCCCACCATGTCCAGGTCCGGAAGCTTGAGCTGCATCTCCTCCTTGTACTGCTTGAAGAAGCAGTCCCGGATGTGGGCGTACTTTTCGGCGGTAGCCTTGCTCCACCAGTCGATGATCCTGGCACGGTATTCAAAAGACGATTTTGATTTACAGACTTGACAGGTAACGCTACTGAATACTCTGTGCGGGTGCTCAGCGGCTATTACGAGCAGATTCTCTCGCATCGCGCCAAGAGTTGGATATTCAGTCGCCTACCTAAGCCAAGTTCCTCACCTGGCCATCTTACGACGATGCTTCTCGAATTAAAGCGTTACTTTGAGAAGCTCCAACAACGCATATCGAGCAAAACGCACGTAATGCGAGATATGTCAACATGCCAAAAAATAGTTAATTTCTAAGCCTGGCTTTCGTGTTGGTCCTGATGGCAGTTTCAAGTGGTCTGTGCTACACATGACCTCAATCCTGTTTGCATATCTGCGAAGATTTAGTCCAGTTTTATTTTTCACCTATAGTGATTCCCACGTTTTTGTTGGTCATTTATCGAGATATTGCGCGTATAAAAGAACGTGTATCCACTTGTTATTATAACCTGTATTAGAAACATTAGAATAATTAGTGAACCGGATACATAAATGCTTTATGGTGCGTATAAGCGTTTTTTCTACATTTGAAGTGTAAGGTAACGCAAGCAATATTTATATTTGTGCACCACCCCATACATACACTATGAACGTAAGTATGAATAGTCGAGCCTCAATACAAACCTATTTCGGTGGTCTATCGAAGCTCCCCTATCGTCCACTGCGTAGAACAGTCCCTTGAGCAAGAACTGCGCCACGATTGGCACAAACAGGGGTTCCAAACTGTTCGACATTCCCCTCAAGAAGGCCACCACGACGTACGGCATGAACAGCTTGTTCTTTCCGTGCACGTACTCGATGTCCGGGTGCAGACTGCTCACGTGGTGGCGGTTGTCCAAGTCCATGGTCCGGTGCCAAGGGTCGAAGTACGTCCGCTTGGTGTTCGCCTGGATGGCGTAGAAGCTCTGCAGCAACTTTAAGCCATCGAACGGTGGTGCCTTGGGGTCGTAGTACAGCGCCGGAATGCTCAGATCGCGAACGGCGTTGCCCATGAAGTCAAAGTTGACGTTCAGTATCTTCTCCTTGGCGATGACCCGTTCCACGGGATTGAGCCAGTACGCGTTCTGAACCAAGTTGGCCATCAGGTTCTGCGTGTGGTTGAACATGTGCTCCACCTGATTGTCCAGTGCGGTCGAGTACTTGAGCGGGTTGTCGCCGCCCAGCGTCATGAGGGTGAACATGCGCATGCCAAACGGGAACAGGTCTTCTAGAAGGTGGACGCACGCCTGGAAGCGTTCTCCGACGCCCACGACGAGTTTTTCACGGCTGAGTGGCACGAGGAACTCGGCTTCGTCCGGCAGCATCGCAGACAGGTGAACCATGGTCCTGTAGCCGATGTAGTTGGCCAGCGTCGTGTAAGACGTGTTGTCCATGATGTCCGCCACGTCGGTCAGGTACTCCGGGGCCATCGCGTCCACGACATCCACCTTGTTGAGCGGGTACCGGAAGATGACGTCCACGTAGTCTCTCCAGCTCCACTTCTGGCTCCTGGGGCAAGCTCGCCAGAGACCTCTTGCGGGCGAGTGGTGGTACAAACGTCTTCATTTCCACGGCTTCTTCCAGCCTCATTTCAAGAATTACGATGTTCTCGGCGAGCAGATCGACGTTCTCCATCACGTTGAGGATGCTCAGGGCCCTGGCCACAACCTGGCTGTAGTTGAACAGGTTCTCGTTGGTGTACCGCAGCTGGTGGCGGCGTAGTATCGTCCTGGGAACATCCAGCTGCACGGAGTAGTCGCGGGCGTACTCGCTCACCACTCTCACCTCAGTGAACGGGAAGATTCCCAGCGTGCCGTCGACGAACCCCGCGGTACCGGACACGTTCCATTCAGGCGAGACGTTCGGAAACGGCCATCCCTGGAGACCCAGCTTGCCGAGGAGCTCCTGCCAGGGGTCCCAGCCCATGCCATTACGACTGTAGATGGAGGTGCAGTTCGGTATGAAGAACAGAGCTTGGCTGATGAAGCTCCCGGGGAATTCGTAGTAGGTCTTCTGCTTCAGCTCGAAGTACTGCTTGAGCGTCTTCGGCAGGTCGTACATAAGTTTAGCCGTTGTCTGAGACCTGTAGGGCGCGTCGTCCGGCTGTTGACGAGAACCAAAGAAGGTCCGTGAATGAAACCAACAGCTGGAAATTGGGAAAACTTGCTCACGACGTAGTTTCCTGAAATTCATTGTGCAGGCGGGAAAAACGACCCAGCTTTCTAACCAAAGCAAACGATGCCCAAGGTTTGCGATATCGGCTAGACTACTGAAAACATGAATTAAGTTGGGAAAGCAGCGCTGTTTAGTTTGGAATTGAACAAATTTAACACGCTGACAGCCCTAAGTATCGTGTATAAGAGACCATTTCACTTAAACAAACTTCTTTAAAACCGCGCTAGAGCAGCAGTGGGGCACAAACTAGACGGCCTCGTTGAAGCTCAATTGTCATTTTCATTACCCGTAATAACCTCTAGAGTTCACTTATTTCTTTTTGCGCATGCGTCTCATGTGAATTGAAACCAAATGTTCTTGATCTCGATTTCACTATAGTAGAAACAAAGTGGAATAATTAGGCCCCATCAACGCAGGAATTTGCTGAACGAAGATTTCGTGGGTTCGCGACAGTCTGCCAAAGCAAGGTATCTTGTACAGTGACTTCTTACACATTTTTTTTGCGATTCCCCACTCTGCAATTGGGCAGCTATCTGGGGTACCACCAGGATCTTTTTTTTTTCTGTATATACTGGTGGGAGAGGGGCGCCCATGACAAATGAGTTCCTTCGGGGGAAAGATTGGATTGGATTGGATAAACTTTTATTTGGTCCTCCAAAACACAGATCACTGTGTTGCGGGCAGCTCCCACGTGGGGACTGAGATGCCGAGCTAGCCGAAAACTTATTACGCGGTGTGTTGTGGCTCCTAAAAAAAAGGGGGGGAGGTGTTGCGCCATTATTGCTGCTAGCAGTTACACGACGCAGTACTATACCTTGGCGTTTCGCACGGCCCAGCTTCGCGAGCAGACGAAGGCGTAGAAGTTCTCGCACGGTTCCTGCTGCTGGTCTAGCCTCGCGTGCACGTATGCATCCTGGCGTTCACAGACCTCACGACTGCACACTAAGCTCGGTCGGGAACGCCCGTGGTGGCGGGCCCCGTCCGGCGACTGTGGGTACCAGTCGTCCCTGATCACGGGCGCCATGGCAGCAGCAGCAGCAGCGACAGGAAGCAGTGGTGGCGGGGGTGGCGGCAGCGCGTCGGGTGATGGTACGCTGTTGGGCGAGGCCCTTTGTGCTACCCCGTATCTCTAGAAGCCTCGGCTGTTTGGGCGACGTCCGATTCCTGGGAGGTTCAATAACTCCTTTGCGTGGCAAGTTGACTGTCGTCCGCAAGCATCGCTTCAACTGTTGCATGCGCGCACTGGGTGACAAAGAGCGTCGAACCTCTCTGCTTCAGACACGTCAAAGCACGGCAAGTGAAAAAAAAAGTTCCCGTGAATGTAGAGGTGAAGCTATCACATTGTCGCTAGGAACATCGTCAGTCCGGTTCCATAAGGTTCATAAATGTTCTTCGATAAGTCAGGCCTTTTAGAAAAAACTATTGCCACTCTGCAAACATCATCAAAAGCGAATACTGTTCTTCTGCATCGGCTGAACTCAAAAAACAAAAACAAAAGCAGAATGCTCCAAGGAAGATGGAGTCTTCCTATAATCAACACGGCATAGGCAAAATAAGCAAGTCGTAGACTGGGAGCCGTTTCGACTTGCGCCGTACTCCTATAGCTAGACACCGTCCTGAAGCTCTTTTAAAGTGCGCAAGGGTACGAGCAAATTATGCACCGCCGGTATCTACAAAGGCTATAAGCTTGTCTGTTTCTGTACGATGCGCCGCCATGTACGATGCAACATACAGATCGACGCTAGGCGCGTCTACATCAGTGACTCGGACACCGGTAGACCGAATGAATCCCCCTAGCTTTATTCGACCACCCCGTATATAGAGCGCATGGTGCATGGCAACCTCTACAACTTCAGTCCTTTTTTTTTTGCCCTCACCCACTAACGGGGGCGCACCAACTTCTGCAACAACGAAGACCGCTAAATCCGAGGTACTGTTGACATGGGGCTAGTTGTCTATACTTCTGTGACTGCAACTACGTGCGACCATCAACCGGCGGTCAAGGACCGTTATAAGCGGACATTGCTTCATCCTTGTTGAACTGGTACAGTCGAAAATCCCAAGCTAAGGACTGGAGCAAACCATGTATCGATCACAGGCTCCGCTGCAATTCAACAGATTACGCAGATGTACCATCGCCTACAAAAAAAAAAAAAAACGGGACCTGCGCCTAGAAGCTCACCATGCTCTGGATTGGGCAGGGTCTTCCTGGTTCGCCTTGGAGAGCTTGTGTAGGGCGACGGCGGTGACCAGGCCGAGCGTCATCAAGGTCGCCAAGGCCGCCGCGCGGCCAGTAGAACACCGTACATTGGCCATGGAGCCGGGTTGCGCGGCTGCACGCTGCTACGGTGGCTGTCTTCTTCTGACCGCTTGTGCGCCACGTGCAGTGGGGCCGCGCTCCGCTCCCGCTGCTTCGTCTTCCTCTTCATCCCGACTCTCGCGTTGCATGTGTGCGTCTAAATACGAAGGCAAACATAAAACACATCGAACGGCGTGTTAGTCATACTGTTATAGAGTGCGTAAAATACGCAAATGAAAGAGCAAAATTAAAGGAAGAAACTAGCAAGTTTGGAGAAGGTGGCTCTTCACATTAAAGAAATTAGAATATGGCCTCAAATGCATTTTCATAAGAAGGCGAACAGCTTCCTTCTTAGCGGACGCTGGACTTGGATAAGCGCTGTGATATACAGGTGCTGGTGACATATGGAATGATGTGTTAGTACATATACTAGGGGCAGAAATGGGTGTGCGTATAAATGCTTTATTGCAGTTTGAACGGCTGCAACAAAACTGTACACTGCCATGCTATTTAAACTTGTTTCAGTGTGTTGTTTTGGCTTTTATCTCATCGTTCATTTTGGATAACCTTCGTTATTTTTTCACGGCAGAACTTATCTATATGAAGTAGTTGAGATAATACGAACATCGACGGCAAGACAGTTACAACAAAACATAAAAAAACAGCGTATTGCATAAGCTCCAGAAACGTGGCGCACCGACCACCAGTACAAGTAACCGGGACGGGGCATATTTTTTTTAAATATGAATATATTATCGTCGTTGTAATTGTTATCGTGGTTGTGTGATGAAAATTTAGTTTTACATTTCGGTGTAATTGTTGATGGTGATTTGAGATGATTGGTGGTGGCTCGGTAACACCCTTACTCATTGAGAAAGCTTTCCTTCACTTTTGGCCAAAAGGTGCGCACAAAGAGAAGTGTTAAGGAAACTTAACTAACGTCTAAAGATCACATGACGTAATCTGATTGAATTGAGCATTCGCCAAGTCCTTCGACGGAGCTTGTGTCAGCAAGGGACAGCTTACTGCTCTCCCATAGTTGAGCACCGAGTACTCAAAATCGTTAAACATTTTTTTTCTAAACAAACACAGCTTCCCTGTCACCGTCCCAATTACTGGTAGTAGGGAATTAGGGACGTTTCACCGCTTTCCCATAGTTGAGTACGAAGCACTGAAAATCGTTAAACTTTTTTTTTCTAAACAGATTGTGAGAGACGACTTACTGCTCTCCCATAGTTGAGTACTGAGTACTCAAAATTGTTAAACATTTTTTTTTCTAAACACACGATGGCACACACGTTTCTTCAATGTAAGAGTGGGACAGCTGAAGTTTTCAGTTGTTCCGTACTAGCCATGCGCCCACTCTAGCGCGCATGCGTAAGTGTCATCCTGTAAAATGTGATTAACTTGATTCATTTTAATTTTCCTTTGACTTGTAACATTTGGATACCCAGTGATCAATTAGATTTTGATGCTAATTTGTAAGATGTATACACTGTCTTTACTGGTTTTCGGTGTTTCGTTTGTGTATGTACAAGTGTACAATAAACTTCCCTTTCTCATTCTACCGGGACAGCTTAAAGCTCTCTCATTGTAGAGTACACAGTATACTCTAAATCATCGAATGCTTCTTATAAACACATTTAGAGATGGCCCCCTCCTCTATATTACTATATGTATCATAAAAGATTGTTCCAACACGCGTCAGTATGCATGCATCGTATAAGGTTGGAATTTGGGACGGCTATATTCACCCACAGTATAGCACGTAATACTTAGAATTTTGCACAAAAATATTGGCAGCGTATCAGCGTGCTTTGTTGTAAATGTGGTCAAAAGCACAACGCGGAAGTTAAGAGGCATCAAGGAACACCAACTCGGGAACATGACCCTAGCTTTATTCATTCCCCGCGTCATGTATTAATATCCATACCTTGACATCGCCAAGACCCGAAAATCGAAGCTCGAGACTCTGCTTCGTCAAATTTCTTGCACGATACTGGGTACCGCTCATTACGCAAAGTCTGATAGGGTTCAAGGAACTGCGATCCTGCCAAACCTCGACAACTTTGCCCAAATTCACCGCGAAGCACAATGCACGCGCCTCAGACGTTCCACACAAGGATACGCTTTGCTTACGACATATGTCCACCTGTCGCATTTGAAGAAACCCGGCCCCCATGAGTGACGCTCGACCAGGTCACCACCAAACCATCACAGAGGCACATGGATCGAGATACCCAAGCAGGACGACGTGAATCACGAGTGCAACACCTCCAATAATCCACAGGAGGGTGGATCTATCTATCTATCTATCTATCTATCTATCTATCTATCTATCTATCTATCTATCTATCTATCTATCTATCTATCTATCTATCTATCTATCTATCTATCTATCTATCTATCTATCTAATCTATCCGCCTACGACTTTTAGCTCTCCTGGCCGTTTCGATAATGGTATCGATACCAAACTTGGTGTGACATAACATGACTGTATTAAGAACGTATTTGACTAGTCATAACATGAAAATCATGACATGTCATGAATGTCATGATTTACATTTAGTGGTCCTGCAGCTCCGTCTCATACCGGCGAGGGCTTTCGAACGGGAATAGCTTCCGATGGACTACCATTGTCATGGGGCTTCCATTGCAACATCAGTACGCAATGCATTGCAGAAATCATGGCCATGGTAGATGCAGTTACCATACCCAATCCAAATGTCCGTATTTCACTGATACGCACAGATAGCCAAGCAACCTGTTGAACCCTCGCGACATTCCAGACACACAATACAGCAAACTTACGAAGCACTTAGCTGACCAGCCTTCGTTACATATCCGTATACAGTGGATACATGGTCACTCAGAGAGAATGAATTGGCACACGCAGTCTCCTGCGTAAATACCCCTGACCCCCCTCTGTGGTGGCCGGATTCAATTAAGCGCACCGAATTACTTGCCATGGCTCGTTTAGACAGGGGCGAACAATTAGATGAGATGCGCAACAATCACAGGGTTTATTCCGATCCTCCTCATTCCATGACGAGACGCGAGGACCCCCTAATAACGCAAGCTGAAAGTCACTCTTTAATGACACCACACATTCAACACTGCATACAAGGGTCTCCTGCTTGCATGGCCTGCGGTGGCTTCCCGGATAGCACTCACGTTCTGTGGGACTGTCCGGGTGGTCGCGCAGCCATGGGGGAGAGCCTCAAGCACATGCCTATAAACCTTAGACCTGCGACCCTGGAGGACTGAGTGGCTGGTGGACTCCTCCCCAGACATCATGAAGACACTGCTCCAGCATTTGCAACTTATAGGCCTGTCTGATGGATAGGCTTTTTTTTTAGTAGACCCGGACGGGGGTTCGTTGGTTGGTAACAACTTTATTGGAAGTCCGGCAGAGCTTTCGCCGACTGGGCCTTAGGTCTCCCGCGTGGGGACGTCAAGACCTTGCCTGACCGCTGCTTCATGGGCCTACTGGACGGCCCGGAGTTGGTCGCCGAGGCTGGGGCTGCACTGGGCAGCAGCCCACCACGGCGGAAGGGTTTCGGATTAGGCACCTTGCGGATTTTCGGCGCAGTCCCAGAGCATCTGATTTAATGTGGCAACCTCCATATGGCATATCTTGCATATTTTCGTCGGATATATATACTGTTAAACCGCGATGTGTTGGGATACGTGTGCGTCTGCAGCCTTCGTGGGGCCACCGCCTTCACCTGTTTCTTTTAAATGCGAAGCATTGTTTTTTTGAACGCGAACTTGGCGAATTTGAGCGTATATATTTGGCGTCTCTCATAATCATATGGTTGTTTTGGGACGTTAAACCCCACATATCAATCAATCAATCAATCAATCACTCAATCATTTCTTAGCGAAATTCAACGAATTTGAGCGTATCTATCTATCTATCTATCTATCTATCTATCTATCTATCTATCTATCTATCTATCTATCTATCTATCTATCTATCTATCTATCTATCTATCTATCTATCTATCTATCTATGACTTTTAGCTCTCCTGGCCGTTTCGATAATGGTATCGATACCAAACTTGGTGTGGCATAGCATGACTGTATTAAGAACGTATTTTACTAGTCATAACATGAAATTCATGACATGTCATGAATGTCATGATTTACATTTAGTGGTCCTGCAGCTCTTGCGCTGGTTTCGTTCACATGACGTGTTGCAAAACTGGTATGGTATGACATGATTGCATGGCGAACACAAGGGATGGACCCTAACATGAAAATCATGACATACCTGTCATGTAACAACACGACGACATGCCACGCACATGATTCGCTCACGACTGTTTCGCTTGTGTCACATATAGTGAATTTGGTATTACGGTATGTGAATGGATGACGAAGGTATGTGACTGATGCAAACAGGATAATCATGAGATGCGTGTCATGTAACATGACTACATGCTACGCTCATAATGCACTCGCAGCAGTTTCGCTAGCTTCACATGTACCAAACTCGGTATAACGTGACGCGAACGGACGACATAGGTGAATGACACATTTAAACATGATAATCACGACATGCGTGTCATGTAACAACATGACTACATGCCACACTCATGATGCGCTCGCGGCCGTTTCCCTAGCTTCACGTGTACCAAATTTGGAATTACGTGAAGTCAATGGATGACGAAGCTTTGTGACTGGTGCAAACACGATAATCATGAGATGTGTGTCATGTGAGAACATGACTACATTCCACAGTCAAGGAGCCAATACATTTAGACGTGACGTGGCGCGCGTGCTCGCCGGCGTTCATTTCATTGCGTCACGCCAGCGTTGCCACGTCTGGCGCCGGTCCTGTCGTGTACTCGGAGGTGCGCGCCGCGCTGCGTTGCTTTGATGCATGCACGTTTCAGCGCGTCCGGCTTCCCTCATTCACAAAAAGAGGGAGATGCAGTGTTGTCTGGGTAATGCATCGGCACGAAATGCAGGATGTCGCATTTCGCACCGGTTTTTGTCGGAACGCGCCGACGGACGCTGGTCGCGCCTGGCGTCAGACTATAGAGTGCTCGCGTTTCGCTAACGTAGCGTCGCTGTGCCCAGCGTGCGCGCGCGTCAACGCTTCATTGGAGTATATTGGGCACTTGATGATGCGCTCGCGGCCGTTTTGCTAGCTTCACATATACAAAATTTGGTGTTACGTGGCGTCAATGGATGACCAAATATATGACTGGTGCAAACATGGTAACCCTGACACGCGTGTAATGTAAGAACATGACAACATACCACGCTCATAGCGTGCTCGCGGGCGTTTCGCTAGCTCTACATATACTAAATTTGGTATCACGTGACGTGAATAGAAGATAAAGGCAAATGACACATCCAAACATGATAATCATGACATGAAAGGCATGTATGGCATCATTTACATCCACCTCGTAACGTTGTGCTGATTTTAAAGTGATATATCAACCTTTCTCATTCGTGCTTCACATATCATCGATCCCCACTGTACGTGGAATCTGCCAATTTTTATTTTTAGAAAAGTTGTTCTCTCTCTCGTAAAAAGACGATAGTCTCCTGCGGGCCTTCTTTCGTGCGTAGCACAGCATTTTCAGCGCAGTCTAAGAAACACTAAGGTCTTTAGAATCGCGTATCTGTGTATTTTCTATTAAAGGAACGCACCACCTACTCCTGAATTACTGACGGTGTGCGTCAGATATGCGTATTACTTGCTTTTTGATCGCTAATGTAGACAAGTAAGAACGCAGCCACCAGCTCAATATGACTGGGCGTTTAGCAAGTTTAACCAGGTTGGTGAATCGTGTGACAAAGATAGCCTGAAATTTTCCATTCAGAGTGATTGTCGAGTGTAGACGTATTAGCGGGACGGCTTAGTGCTCTCCCATAGTTGAGTACAAAGTACTCGAAATCGTTAAACTTTTTTATTTTGTATAGACGCTCGTTTCATAGGTTTGTTGCGTACCACGATGGAATTAACTTCTGCTAAACATTTTCATAAATGTGTAGCATCCCACGATAAAAGAAAAAAAGAACTACGGGCCATCTCGCCGACGGGAAACCTGGTGTAATGTGACGCAGCAGCGGCGCGCACAGCGTTGACCCGGAAGAAACGGGCATCAACGCGGGGGCTGGAAGAACGATTTGAAGTGAAATTTGGTGTAGCGTTTACTCGAGTGAACGTCTGTTTGAAACGCAAAGACACGGGAGGCGGGACGCGTTGAAGACATATTTGCAAGATGTTACAGCGCGCGAACAAAGGAAAAAGGACAGGGTAGACAGAAACAGCGCTCTTTCTGTCTACCCTGTCCTTTTTCCTTTGTTCGCGCGCTGTAACATCTTGCAAATATGACTACGCACCAACTAGCCCAAGTTTCCACTCTTGCGTTGAAGACGTTTGCGCATGGCTTCCTGGGCTCGCGTCTCGTCGGTGTTACCCGTCTGTATTCTCGAATGCGATCGTGGTTCTTGACTCGCACCTTGTCGGTTTCACTGGTCTTCGACTGCCGACGCTTGCGTTCGGCTTCCCGGGCTCGCTCCTCATCGTTGTTGACGTCCGCAATCGCGAACGCGATCGGCTTCGCGAACTGTCGCAACGCCGGCGACAGCCGGGAAAGGTACGTGCACACTAGTGAGAAGCATGCCGCGATGGCGTTCCGCCCGTCGGTGCGATTGTGCGTCAAGCTGCGGCACACTGGCCATATTGTCGCCGTCGCGAGATTCTCGAGGCGCGTGCAGCGCGCGCACCTGCCGGCTCGCGGCTCCTTCTCGCCGACATATGGAGAGAGGTGGCGCGGGTTAGATGATGCCCACTTGAGTAGTGGGCTCGAGCGTTGCGAAGTAGTGGAGAGGATGAAGCGAAGAGAGCTGACACGCGGCGAGTGCGCGGCCGGCGAGGGAGAGAGACGTCACCTCGCACTGCTAGGAGGATCGTGCGCAACTTTGCACCTCTCCAACACCTGTGGCGACGAGAGCGGTGCGGACGGAGGGACAGCGTTACACAGGATAGTCAAAGAGCTGCTTCGCATCTAATATTTTTTTTCTAAACGCAGTTGGTGTAAAAACAGCCAGACACTTCGACTTCCCCCTCTTGGAACGCCTATTCTTATCTCAAAGGTTTACCGCGCAAAATTTTGGTACCTTTTCCATTCTGTAAAACCACCGCTCCACGTCTCCAGGAAAGTGCATAGCTGGATCAGTTCATTTTTCTGGTCTGGTGGTACAGAATTGTTCTCATCCAGCGTTGACTCAATCACGAGATAAGGCGATTTCACATTCCCCGACGTTTCAGTTGCGGCTTCTACCTTGTGCCTCCGCACTTTATTACCAATACTAAGCAATAGCGGTACGCCCGCACAGACACTGGCTCGTTACCATCTGGGGTCATCATCCCTACGTGTCTTCCTGCCGGCTAGCCAAATGAACCAAGGTCTCTAATCAACTGAATAACCATCTTTGTATGGAGCCCTTCTGGCATTTCACCGACGCTTGGAGGCCACTTTTTAAAGTGTGAATGCACTTTATAAGCGACCGCAAACCATCCACCGCCGTCGGCGGTGTCCGCAGTCTTCTCTCTATCTTTAAAAGAAAGAGGACTTGGCGGGCCGCAGCGCGACGCTCTACCGAATAAGCCACGGACGCGACGCTGATATCGGTGTCAGTAACGCGCCTTCTACCCCCTCCCCCTTCGCTCGCTCTTCCGCTCTCCTCCCTCGCTGCAGCTGCGCGCGCACCCCTCTCTCTCGCGCGCCCACCTTCTCTCTCAGTCTCCCGTCGAGAGCGGGTCGTGAGGGGGAGTAAAGTTAAAATCCGTTGGCATTCGCCAGTGAGTTAACGTAAACTACCCCGTGTGATCAAATTGCGATTCCCAGGAACCATTACACCAAAAAGGCACCATAGTGTGGTTAATAAATATAATAGTGTGAATTATAAATACCCCTCATAGCATCACCCCGTGTATTCGCACTTAACCATGTTCCCCCTCGGGGAAATGCTTGGGAGTTTTTTAGTGATAGAGGTGGCCGAATTGAAAGTGGTGGACACAATGACCACCCTTATACGGCGATTAGTGCCCCAGCATCGTCAATCTACACTGAACTACCCTTGGAAACCAGTAACTGCAGCAGTGTTGCCAGGGCTTCTCCGGAACTTCGGTGGTTGGGCTGGGGATTGCTCCCCACTCGAGATCGGTTGCAGCGATGGCAGGTGGTTCACACTTCCACTTGCCCAAACTGCGTCATGGTTGAGACCAATCGACATGCGACGATTGAATGTGTGGTTGCCCACCTTTTTTGATGAGTGGTCTATGCTGGTTTTCGGGGACAGGGTGTGCAAACATTCGTGTCCAACGGCCGATTTCCACTCGGACGCTTCTCGGCTTTTTTTCATAGTTGCGGGGTTGTTCACCATTTGACAAAACCGATGTGAGACTGTGGCTGCGAATTGCCGATGGCGTGCTTTGTGTCCGATACTGGGGCGAATGAGGCGAGAGATCCTCGCGTTCCTCTATAGGGAGCTTCTCTTCCTCGGGGAGCACGAGTTTCTGCGGCATTGGTCGTGCCATTTTTTCAATGTTGAACACGAAAGGGTACAACTCATTTTTCGACCGACGTGGTGCTAAGCAGCGCGCGTTGAGTTGTTATTCATGATTTCGTTTGTAATCAATTGTGATTAATTGCATCTATTGTATAATTATATTATTGTATCATGATATATCGCATTGAGTTTTTGAGTACATGAATGCCAACATTGTCGTGTATATGAAGCAATGATGTTTTCACTGCAACGTAATGATGTTTGTCGTGGTACACAAATGTGCCGAAGTATATGTGCTTTTACTACTGGAATGTTATGAAACTTTTGTTTTCTGTACATAATGTAAGTACCTTATTCTAAACAGTATTCCAACAAAAGCTATCGTCTTTAATATATAGTAATCTTACTGTCGGCGGGACGCTTGTGGGCTATCAGGTTGCGGTGTCTCGGCGGGTCCACGCGAGACAGCTCGGCATCCACCGTTCTCTGCTTTGCCCCTGAACTGAAACTAAAACCCTGTTTTTGAAAGAACCTTCATTGAGATCACCGCTTTGTGAGGCTCAACTGCGTAGCCTGGCGATGCTGTTCAATCTGGTTGATAGAATGACTAGGTGAATTCGCGTTGACCACTAACAGGGACACACACGGGGGGGGGGGGCGCAGCTTTACCATCAACTTTGTGTTGTTCCATTGCTTTCGTTTTCGTGTTACAGAATGGCGCTGCTTACAACCACCCTCCTATGGAGCTCAAGCCTGTCGCTGACGACGAAAAGTCTTCGCCGACCATCGAGAGAGGTCAGTGGGGCAGCAAGGCCGAGTTCATCCTGTCCTGCATCGGTCTCTCCGTGGGAATCGGCAACATCTGGAGGTTCCCTTTCCTGGCCTACCAGAACGGAGGAGGTACGGATGTGGAAGATCTGCTTCTCCGACCCAACAGGTTCTTGGTGATTTAGTAGTGCAGCAAAAATAGCGAGGTATTCAAATGGATTCGTCAAACTGTAACTACTCAATGAGGTTATCGTCGTCATGGCTCAAAGAATGCAATCATAATAAACAGATAATAAACAGTGTTTAGCTTCATTTTCCTCCGTAAAGGCTAGCTTTTTGAACACATGAGGAGAATTTCAAAGCCGTATATTACATCCCCCCTAAAATGATCTGTGAATAATTTTGTATGTCTGTATATAGTTATTCCAGCAAAATATATATAAATGTATCTACGTTCCAGAGTCCCCAAACATGCTTTCGTTTTCCTCGTGCAGGCGCTTTCCTTCTGCCGTACATCATTCTCATGCTACTTGTGGGCAAGCCCATGTACTTCATGGAAGTCGCCGTCGGTCAGTTCACCAGCCTCGGCCCGATGTCGGTGTGGAGGTGTCTGCCCATCGCCAAGGGTGAGTTGCGAACAAAATCTGAGTTACACCTGGACTCACAGTTAGAGGGACGCCGTAACCTTGTCCTTTATATAGGGGCTGTTTAAAGCCTCGGTGAATCTCTGGGGATCGTTTCCCTCATTCCAGACCAGCTGCAAGTGCCAAGCCCGATCTCGAAATGGAGAGCATGGTTGAAAGAACGCTAAACAGCGAAACCATTTTTCGTGTGTTAGTAAAGTACGATTTCACAATCTTGAAAACTACACCCATACCAGGACATGACGCTTTGCTAAGTGAAAAAACACACGAAAAGAAATGCGCATGGGGATGCCACCTTAGAATTCCAGCACCAAACACCGCGACGTCATAGAATTCGAAGGCGTCTACTGGGTCCTAAGCAGTATCTAAGGGATAAAAATGAAGTGCATTGTCATCATTGGGTGCGACAGGCCTAGCGTACCTACGAAGTTTTCGAAAGTTTCCTCCAGCCAATATTGCGAAAATACGAAAAATCCATTTTGAAATTGTTGACGTCACGCGTGGAGATTTCGGCGTGGAATTTAAAAACGAACTTGATCTTCAACCTTGCCGGCTAATAATAACGTATGATACTTGAACAAGTAGCATTTGAATTCTCATGGTGCATGCTTGTGGGTGTGAAACAGCGCCAAAAGTATAGACAAAGACTGAAGAAGAGAAGCACCTGCAGGCGCTGAACTCGCAACTTCACTCGCAAGCAGGAGTTGCGAGTTGGCGCCTGTGTTGTCATTTCTTGAGTTCTTGTCTATATTTTTTGCGCTGTTCCATACCCACAAGCATGCACTATAGGAACTAAAATGCTACGTGTTTAAGTATCATAAGTTCATTATTAGCGGGTAAAATCTAGGTTGAAGAATGAACAACGCAGCGTCACACAATGCTAATAGCGTAAAGAGTGGGAGGTCCAATATTTTTGACCCGTTACAAAAGCTTGTTCTTGTTCACCTATTAACTGTGGCACATATGCACTTCAAGCATAATTCTTCATCGTCGTAAGCTACTGCATAACAAATTGCACAAAATTCCTAACAAGTGTGCAGCGGATACCACGCTTCTCGAAAGAATGACGAAGGATAATCATAGTAAATGGTGGCCAACTACACAAAAATTACGATTATTTATGGCTGTAGTGGGAACTCAGCAGTGTGCTTGTAGTAACTACCCAAAGATTGTTTAGAAAATGCCCTGAAAGGCCGCTCTTCTAGCTTTAACTGTGACTGTGCTGCGCGTTACGCGTAGGCCTACCGTTTTTTTATCATCGTTCGCGATGTTAAGTCAGTTGAAGCTGCTCATAATTTGTTTCTTGGTAGTCGTGTAAAATATGGCTAATGATAATCTATCCATCATAATTTAAGCAGAATCCCTAGCATCGAGGAAGCTAGGATGGATTAAGCGATACCCTCCTCTCAAGCCGCGCTCTTCCTCAACTTCTTCACTGGATGTTCTAAGCCCCAACATCGCGCGATTGCACTCTAGTGCGTGAAAAAAACGCGGAGGCCACACTCCGAATTTTTCTACTTGACCTTTGCGCCACCAGGTAGCAACACAAACTCGGCCACTCGCATTTTTTTGTTAAGTTCAAAGGCCGATGCCATTGAGATTTGTCGCAAAAGTAGCGTTAAACCATGCTACGTCACTAATGCAGGTGTGGCTGAAAGTGGGGTGTAGCGGTGTCTGCGCGATCTGCAGCAATGTGCGCATGCAGTAACATAACTCAGGATGACTGTCAACTGGGTATGTTGGTATAACGTGATGACAAAACAAGCGCCAATAAGTACTAAGGCTTAGAAAGGACACGGGACGAGCGCTCGTTTCATCATGGCAATAACTCAGCCGAATACTCACAGAACAGTAAGAGAGAAATTGTAGATTCACCCATTAAACAGTGATTCGGTTTATACATTCACTAATTGATCAACAAGTAAAACGTGCATTGGCCTCTCAGAGTTAAAAACTAGTTATGATTTGTGTAGTTTAGTTACATCATTTGACAATTAGACACAACTATAATGAGAACTAACCAACAATAACGCCAGGGAAAGTATAGCGAGTGTTATTAGAAGTAATTTAAATTCGAAGGTAGCAGGTTTGGATCCTGCCGGTGGCAAGTTATCTTTTTGTCCACTTCTATTTCTTCACATACACTACAATTACTTCTCATAATATTCCCCTCGCGGGTTCGGATCCCGGCTGCGGCGGCTGCATTTCCGATGAAAGCGGAAATGTTGTACGCCCGTGTGTTCAGATTTGGGTGCACTTCAAAGAACACCAGGTGGTCGAAATTTCCGGAGCCCTTCCCTACGGTGTCTCTCATAATCATATGGCGGTTTTGGGACGTTAAGCCCCACATATCAATCAATCATAATATCCTCCGTATTATCCCTGACAGTATTGTTTGTTAATTGTCAATAATATTGTGTCTTAAGAAAGAAAACGAGCCCTTAAATTTGCACGTTCCTTCATTTGGTAGTTGTTTCATCAAGCCTTTACATTCTCTCTCGCTCTTTCGAAACCCAGGCGTGGGAGCAGCCATGGTTGTCGTGTCGCTCATCGTGGCCGTCTACTACAACGTCATCCTGGCCTACACCGTGTTCTACATGGCTCAGAGCTTTCGCTCGGTGCTTCCCTGGCAGGACTGCTTCGAGTGGTGGGGCGCCGACCCGGAGACCTGCTACGTGCGCACCAGTAACGTGGTAAGCGCTCTTCGGGTGTCGACCGACAGGGAATCATAAAGTGCTGGGCATCTATCACGGTAATTAAACGCAGAGTTTCAGAAGCATATTTTCGCTAACTCTTTCAATCGTCATAAAAGAAACCAATTTACCGAACTAAAGAGAGAGAGAGAGAGAGAAAGAGAGAGAAAAGAGAAAGAAAACTTGTAATGCAAGTTTGGACAATCTATCAACGAGAAGTTAACGAAAAATTATCCTTGGCCTATATTGGCTACTATAGCCACTCCTTCACGTCAGTAAAGACTTCGCACACTACAACACGTCACCTCACGAAATTTCGTCGCCAGTTACTCGCTCGTAGTGGTATAGTATTGCGCTCGCAAGACAGCGTCGGCAATGCGCTTAATAAAAGATCGTTTCCTAAGACTTGCAATAGGCGGTATATCTGCCAACGAGGCTTATCGAACTAACTCTATAAGACTTCTTGTGTAACGCCAAAAGCAACCGTTCCAGCACCGAAGCGCTTCTGACACATAATATATATCGCTTCTGACACATAACCCATGTGGTTGTCTCGATAGCGATGCATTACCCGAGTAGTTCATTGATATTGCCCTGTCTTAGAGTACGCTAGTATTGTGTGGTCGCCTCACCAGAAGGTGTTGACAAAAATTGAAAGAATACGAAAATTAGTTGTCCGTTTCATATGCGGTAGATACCGACGCACACACTCAGCCACAGCTTTGTTAAAGTCTTGTGAGCTTGAGTCTTAGGAATATAGCAGGCGCAAACATCGCCTCAAGTTTCTTTGTAAGAATATATGTGGGCAAATTAAAATAAATAAGGATTTATATCTTCAGCCCCCTGGAAGGCGATGTGATTGTCTTAATAATAGTAGAGCAATTCAACCTTATTTGACACGCACGAATGCTTTCCGCCACTCCTTTTTCCCAGACACAATAGATATGTGCAATAGTCTACCCAATGCAGTTGCGCAACAAACAACATCAGTGAATTTCGAAAATGCCAGTTTCCTTTGTAGTGATGCGTTTATTCGTTGATTTTTATGTGTATAGTCACTGTTGTTTGTTTCTAATTTTTTGGTTGTTGGTTTTTCATCTCGTATTTATATGTGCTTTTGAATTTTCTTTTTTGTGCGAACTTTATGTACTTTGTGACACCCCCCCCCCCCAGTAATGACCCCAAAAGCGGGGTTGACAGTATTGAATAAATAAAAAAATATTATTAATTGACGCATAGAAATTGGCTGTGCGTATTGCTTATAAATACTTGCTGTTTCGTGAGGGTACAAATTAAAAGTAATGCAGAACTGGGTACAATTGCAAGAACAACGCATGACACAATCAAGCCATTTGTAGTAATGAGTGGCTACAAGTTATCTCACACTTTCAAGCAGAAAATAAATAGGATACAGAACTTACAGAAGCTAGATATGAGTGCTTACGTGCTCCAAAGAATACTTATGAACGGTAATATAGACCTCGTATAGACTATTTATTAATGATAATATAGGTCTTCAGGCACCATAGCATAAGCCGTCAGTGTAGCGCAGGCATGTTGAGCCAAAACTACCATCGTTTCCTTTTTTTCATAAAGCATGCAAGCTTTGTTTCATTGTTGTGTCGAAGGGGTGTATACAGAGCTAACTTTTGTGAGGTAAAAAATTAGACACGTAGCACGCAAACGTCAGTGAATGTCTTTTCTCGTTTGCTTCTTCCTTTCAGCTTTGCGATGTGTATCGTTACATCACCGAGAGTGAATCGAATCTCCAGTTGTTTTGTTTTTAATCGCATGCCTATAGGAGCGCTGCGTGTCGGTGGAAGGAAACCTGGTGCGAGAGTACATGAACATCACCAACGTGACAAACGGCGTTCTCATAGTGGCCAACAACATGACAGCCGTCGTTCCCACCGATGTCTTCACTTCCAGATACGACAACTGCACCAACGCGAACCCAGACCGCCAGTCAGCAGTTCTGGGAGTAAGTTTGACGGAACCAGCATTCATTGAAACGATGATAGTTCCACGATGGACTATCAGTATAGCGTCAACATGCCGTCAGCCGCCACAAACTAGGGGAAATACGCAATTAGTAGGGCTGGTTTATTTTGGACACAGCATACGATGAAACGGTGGTACAGTTCTTTGAGAATGCGCGACGCACTATCAGTAGCCTAAACATGTAGTCAGCCACCACACATTAGGGGAAAGACACAATCGGAAGGGCTGATTTATTTTGGACAGCAGAAATACTACTTCAGACATGACAGGTGTCCTATTTTAAACATAACAGCGGAGGTATTTTATACGAAGCAGTGGTACTATTCTAGACATAACAGAGGTACCATCCTAGACACAGCAAGGGTGCTATCCTAGACGACGGAAGACTAATATCCTGTACAAAGCAGGAGTACTATCCTGTACAAATCAGAAGTACTATCCTGGACAAAGCAGGAGTAATATCCTGGACAAAACATGGTAACTGATCTAGCTAGGCATAGCATGGGTACTCACATGGACACAACATAGATACTACTCTAGCCTCAGCAGGAATGCCATTCTGGACACAGCAGCGATGTCATTTGAATACAGCGAACGTACCATTCCAGACACAGCAACGCACTCTTTTAGGCCCAGCAGGGTTATTTTTGTGGGTACAACTCAGATACTATTCGCCTACATTCGCCACTCAGGTACTAGTTCGCCACGGTTAGAATATTCACAAACATTCGTATGTCCTTATGAGATCGTGGTTCTGCTCTATCGTTAATGAACCTACCCGCTAACTCTAGGGCCGTCAGAGCTTTTGAGGGAAGAAATACGTTCGCATAAGCATGAAAAATGAGTATGTACGAAGATCTGCCACAAGCCCGTTAGTAGACCTGTCAGCCACTGCTTTACAATCATTTGAGGATGACCTTTGGTGAATTAGTACTAACGGTTACTTCGCGTGCCCTCGCAGGCGTTACGTGCTGAACATCACCAGTGGTATCGATGACTTGGGCGTCATTCGCTGGGACCTTAGCCTGTGCCTGTTGGCCAGCTGGGTCGTCGTCTTCCTGTGCCTCATGAAGGGAGTCAAGTCCACCGGAAAGGTACGCAACAATATCTTTCTGTACGAAAAAGCTCAATTCTGAAGGTTCAAAAGAGTATCCGATGATAAAGAGTTTAGTTATGCGGTGTGCATATGAGTGGTTTTAATATGTTTAGATTTATGTGCTCTAAAATAACAATGAAAGAAGGTTTTAACAGACATAAAGCACACGTAAGAACACGCACACTTTGCTATGTGTTTCTTGTTTCAAGTCGAGTTTCAAGCTAGCTTTCAGTTCGTATATCTGAAAACTTGTTGAACTAAATGTCCTGAAATGCTGCGAAACGCCCTTTGTCATCAATTAGGGAAATTATCTGGCAATTTGGTTGCCATGATTGAGTTTCATTCTTTATTGGAGCTTAAACATTAATCGACTATTGGGAAATAACACGAGGCACGCTGAACGTGTTGAAAATTCTATGTTGTCCTTCATACTTTGGCTTTTGGGGCATACAGTACCGCTTCTTTACACATCGTTTCTCCGCATACCCACACGTAGTGCAATTTTTCATCTTCAGATCATACAGCTAATTGGCAATATTTCTATGTCATACAACGCACAATTGCATGGACTGTTAGCATGTTTTTATCCACAGCCTATATATACCAAAACGACATAGTTCGACACCATTGCCTGAAGACAATTTGAAAGCACTGTGTACGACAAAATAGGGAGATTTAGAATAGCGCACCGCGAGCCCTTGCGGTGTGGTCGCTGCCACTACGCATGCGTCGTAACGCGAGTCGGCGTTCGCGTTCGCGGACCGCACGCAAAAAATCCGAAATTCCGTGCGTTAATGGCGGCCCGAATGTGGCTCGCAAGCGCTGGTTTCGAGGCTGCGGTGTCGCTGCGATCGTACGTTGCGGATCGCAGCAGGGCAAACGCTATTCTAAAACGCGTATGACGCCCGCAACGCCCGCAGCGCTTGCAAACGGTATTCTAAAACTCCCTAATTAGCAGCTAGGTTAACGCATTAACTTTGCTGAAGGCGCTGCCACCGGCATCTTGCACCGGCATCTTTCATATATAATAAATCTTGTGTTACAACGTTTATGCCGACAAATGTCCCAAGTATATCAATGACTTCACACAAACAGCACTACCAAACTTACGATTTGCTACCTATCTCACAGAACCACGGGGAATAAGTCAGTAGAATAGCGCAATTGTAGATAGAAACGCACAAGCAGCGCAACACAAGCGCCTGTGTGGTCTCGGCTTCTGTGTCCGAGTCTCTAAGCTTGCGCTATTCCACTGAAGTTACGTAACAAGCCCAAGCTTCATTCCTATAGTATCGCCAAACATGGAATGTTAAGCGCAATGGCCCAACTTCACCCTTCTTTTCCAGGTCGTGTACTTCACGGCGACGTTTCCCTATCTCGTGCTGATCATTCTGCTCGTCAAGGGAGTCACCCTTCCGGGAGCCGTGGAAGGAATCAAGTACTTCATCATTCCCGAGTGGCACAGACTCCTTGAGATCGAAGTGAGTGACCTACGCGTGGTTTGACATCCCGAAAGCTAGCTGTGGGCTATTGCACCATGCTGAGCAATGGCGCAGCTAGTTGTACAATGACACAGCAGCTGTTGTGAAATGACACATCCCGTGTCTCTGTTTAGTATATCTGCCCGAAGTTGCCAATGTCTTTTGATCTGACTTTTTTTTTTCACTCTTTGCCCCCTTAGATTTGGCGCAAGGCAGCAGAGCAGCTGTTCTATTCGCTCGGCATCTCTTGGGGAGGCATCATCATGTTCGGCTCGTACAACAAGTTCAGCAACCCAGTGCACAGGTCAGTATATCATGTCTGGTACAGTATCACTCGTCCCTGTAACGAGCTACCGAATACCGACATATGGTTAAAGGCGCACTGGCACAACAATTGTGCTTTTTTTTCTTTCTGTGGCAATAAGTAGCCCATGACCAAATTATCGCGGCTGAGAATGTTTTCATGCGCCAATTCGCAGTTCCGGTTCCACAGAGTCCCAGGAGGAGGGACCATGGGTACGGTTTCTGTTTCATGTAGCCATTGCTATAGTCACGTGATGACGCGCACCGTGCACGGCACTGACGCACGTGATCGCCGCGTTGATAATCTGCGGCAGAAATCACACGCAAGAAGCACGGCAGTGTGCAGACGTGTGCTTGATCGAATTCTTACATATCAGGTGTTACGTTTTGCAACAGGACGTGCCGAAATTAGGGACCAGACAAGTTCCAGGTAATGACGTTCGTTGTCCCATGCTTGTGGGTTCGTGGCTCGGGCAAGAAGGGCGCCGGTGCACTCTGCTTTTAACACCCATTTGCGCATGCGCACTTCGCAGAGTGCCCTTATCAATGCAGCGCCAGCCAGCACAACATCAATGACTAAAGTGACAAAAATCTTCGATAAGTGCGTCCTCCCATCAGTGAGCCACCTTAACTGACCTTATGTAACGCAGCGTAATTGGCTGAGATATCTTCTTACGGCAATTTTTATCGCAAGACGTTTCTACGAATACGGGTACTGATAACTGGCAGTGTATGAAAGCTGCAGAATAGGCTAGCTGCCAAGGGAGACGCAGCGCAGCCGATAACAAACAAGAAATTTTGGTAGTGACAGAGATAACGAAAGTTGCAACATAGCGTTAACGGCAGACTTCCTCTGTTAAGTATGGACGTGTGGAAACGCTATGGCTATGATAACATTATCTTCGTAACTGACGTCATTTTCTGATTAGTTTTTTTTTCTCATGCAGAGACGCTCTGTTCGTGAGCACAATGGACTTCATCACGAGCATCATCGGCGGCATAGTCATCTTTTCGGTGCTTGGCAACATGTCCACCGAACTAGGCATCGACATCAAGGAGGTCGCCAAGGCTGGTAAGCTGTGAACTAAATTTTAACTGTTTCTAAATTTCTCTTTCGTGAAGCAATAACCGAGCAGAACTTTTTATAGCGAGAAATTATTTTCATGGCATCTTGCCCCAAAGCAGTATAGCATTGAGGCGAATACAGATGCCTGCATAATTATCTGCATTTCATTAACTTCATAGCAATGTTGTAAATCTTGCATTGTTATTTATGCTTATGTATATTTTATAAAGGAAAAAAGGATAAATATAACGTCTCGTTTTCCTTGTAAGACACAATGTTAATGAGACCTAACACACAATGATGCCAAAAAAAGGCCTAATTTTTTTTCCTTATTTTCTGTCAGTGTTTATGTATTGTATAAGATTTTGATGCTTGTTAACTATTTTCACTTTGTTATTTCTATATTGGTTCGTTACGACATTGAAGCATGTCGCTTTTTTAATTATACAAATAGTTTTTCTATGTACTCTCTGCGCATAATAGTTACAAAAATGTTTCTGTTTTTCCCGTATGCTGCATATACTTTGAGCACTGTACGCTGTCACCACCTACGCGACATAATTTTGCTTTTTTTTACCCTGTCATACAAGATCGTCTGTGATTAAAAGTATTAAAAATAAAGTTTAGTAGTTCAGAGCAAGTTTAGAGCACGGGTTCTTATTACATGTACCGTTATTTCGATCTTATCATTGCAATTTGTGTGCGCAATTTCTGTAGGGAAAACACAGAATGAAATGAAATTTTAATTTGAATTAGTACGCACCAGTAATAGCCCACGTTCTCACTTTCGATTCGCCGAATTCAGCAACTTCAAAGGTTCGAGGTTACTCGTCGAGGCTCAATACGCTGCTCGGGCCGAAAACACAAACTTTCTTGTTGACGAGGAAAATTACCATTTTCTGAGTCTTGTAGAAGAGACTACAAATGATTTAGTATGGCACAATTTATGTGTGACCACACGATGCGAAATTTCATCAAATAGGTTTTCGTTCTTCAGAACTAACTTTGTGATCATGCTGCGAGCTTACTACAAAAACATATTTCGACGCATCCCACGCGCAGGTCAAGGCCTTGCATTCGTGGCATACCCGGAGGCACTGTCCAGACTCGTCGTTCCCCAGCTCTGGTCCTTCCTCTTCTTCTTCATGCTCTTCCTGCTCGGATTAGACAGTGAGGTGAGTGACGTCTCAATTTATGAGAACGAGGCCAGCGCAATCGCAATACCCATATTAAGCCGACATTTTGAGCTATAGAACGCTTACCGAGGATACCTCAGTTTTTTTCTTTTATGTTTTTGATATGGTTGCAGGGCAAATATTTTGCGTGCGTTTGCTCAATGTCCTAAGACATAAAGACCAGAGGCGAGGTACTAAGACCAGAGCTTTAGAATGACCTACTTGCATTTACCTATATGCCCTCAAGACCACACGTGTTAATTAGTTATGGTGTAGTAAAACGACAGAGATATGAATAGTTAAACGTACTTGGTCTCGTTCGAACTCATATTAGGCTCTGGAATGATACACGATTAGTCCTTAAAACCATTCCTTAGTAGTATGGCGTCCTAACTGCGTAAAAGTGTCTGAGGGAACGTACGATTCGGATATATTGTGGTATGTCATTTTGCCCGGCGTTTCTGTCCGCGTCTCAATGGTATGTTCAAGTGATCATTAAATAAGCTTGTTTTTGTTGTGAGTGGCTTTCTTCGCTTGTACTGTGCGTTCCACTCGGAGCTTGTGTTTTCGCCACGTTATGGTAAACACATACCTGTTCGGCCGGAGCACTGATATATATGTGTGCCGAATGCATGTAGCAGAAAGTTGCCCCGGTTCCCGCAGCAAATACAATTTTGCTAAGCTTACCTAATAGGCCCAGTTAGAACGTTTTGTTTTTCTGTAGCCATGTGATATCGTCTTTGGACGCCTTCTAAATCATTCACGCAATGGCCGCGCGAGGGCCGTCTGTAACCTCACAGCCCGGCGACGGCGCTGTTGTAGGGACCACATTCAATATCGCATTAGAATTTTCTTTTAAGCGTTGCCATATACTTTAGCCCCTGTACAAGTTTTTTTCTTTACTTGACAGTTCGCGCTGCTGGAGACCTTCCTGACCGCATTCTACGACGAATTTCCGAGGTCCAGGCGGTACAAGGTTCCTCTCACCTTCGGAATCTGCGTGCTGTGCTTCCTCGTCGGTCTGCCCTGCGTCACACAGGTAAGCTTCCTTGCCCACACTTCTCAGCTGCCCAAGGAAACACTCTAAAATGCTGAAGTGAACTCCAGTTGAGGCTTCATTGAACGAAATGCGACTGCATGGTGTAACAATTTAAACTGTGGATTTACCTCACTGCAATTATGGCACGAAAGATTGCGTTTGTAGTGATTTTCGAACGCCACTACATTGTTGTTTAATTAAGCACGCAGAACGTAATTCTTTTGTTGGCTTTTACTTTCAGGGTGGGCAATACGTCCTGAATCTTATGGACACCTACGCTGGAGGAGGCGCTGTTCTGTTCATCGCCATTTGTGAAATCGTAGGGCTCATGTGGTTTTACGGTATGTACAAAAAGTTTCAGCTCATGCTAGAACAGTTTGTCAAGCACGACAGGCTATCTGTGCCAAATATATTTTTGCGTTGCGAACAAGCGATAAAGCTCGCTCATTTGAATTGATTATGCGTAGTGTAGAAACTACAAGTGTGACAACTCACCATCGCAGCCTCTATCTCACTATCTACTCTGACGGTCTATATTTTCATCATGGCAGGCAACGCGAACACGATAGGTCGGTTCTACGCGTCACGCACTAAGCCCGACATACTTCAACTACGGGCGTTGGCAGGATTTTATGTTGGGTCGGAAGGATGCAAACCGCGTTTCATCTCGCAGCTGAGGTGGTGGAGGGGTGTATCTGGTGTAGCTACACCCCTCACTGGTGTAGTTTGGGTTAGGGGCAGGTGCTGGTGTAGTTTGAGGGAGGGCTAGTTCCCCGTCTCCACTCTCCTGCCGACGTCCAGACATTCAACACCTTCAAAATATTGCCCAATTGAGTTACAGGCACCCCAAACTCGAAGGACTGGACACATACATATATGCATATGATGTTCTTGCCACAATCTAGGGTAGTTGACCGCACGCGTATAATCCTGAAGTATATTCGGGTACTGCCAGTGGAAGGTTGTTTTTTTGTTTGTTTGCTTGCGTTCACTTCTCTTCATTTCGTAATTTCTGCGGTCAGTTCCGCGTAAGTTCCCTCTTGATACTTCCCCGTGTGTTAATGAATATGTCAGCTTCATATGTTTCAAGTATGTGATGCGACACTTTCCCTTGTGCGTCGACAAATTCATTTCCCTCTACACCTTGACCCATTGATCTTTTTTGTACCGCAGGTGTGAACCGCTTTTGCGCCGATCTGAAGCTCATGCTGGGGCACGACATCGGCTGGTACTGGAAGGCAAGCTGGCTCGTCTTCTCGCCCTGCATCCTCGGGGTGAGTGAACTGTGTTACGTAATCTTCCTTTTTTTACTGAAAGCTGGCCCGATCTCACTGCTATGCTGCGAGATTCGTCGTGTAAATATCCCCTGGCGAAAAAGAATTCGCAGCCCAAAAATCCACAGCGCGAACAAACGAAGTGTGAAAATCCGAAGCGTTAAAATCTACACTTTAAAGGTTCACGCCGTACATATCCGCGCCGTAATATCCGCAGCGTAAACATTCGACGTTCGTAGCAAGTATTCCGTCTACAACATAGCAGCCTTGAAGTAGCAGTGACACATTTTCCATTGGTCATTTTCTGCAGCAGATACGAGTCCGGTTTCTAAGAACCATTAGAAAATTTCCCTAAACCTCGAAGCAACCCTACATACTCTACAACCAACGCCGGTATTGGTTCCAGGGGAGGTCACACTACGATTGTTATAGCGCGAGAACAAAACGACGACACAGAGACGAGAATGAAACGAAGGATACGAAGGTAGTTCTTGTCTCTGTGTCGTCGTTTTGTTCTCGCGCTATGAATATCGTCATGCCATACCAACTAGCCCTAACTGCCACACTTCTGAGGTCACACTGTTGTGCTGTCGTGAGATAGAATAGATTAATGCAAGAGCAGCGTAATAAAAAATCAAGAACTAGAGCTCCCACGACAAAACATTGTAATGTCCTATAGTGTAGTTTTACTCAGCAATACCCTGCTGCCACATGAAAACCTTCTGTGTCGTGACCACCGCGCTCTTGACGTCATTGCGTGGTATTCTCTCAGAAGAGAAGGCGAAGCTCGATGAATTAATGTATCTAGCGCAAATTAAATTTGAAGACGCTTTCTGTCATGTCAAAATTTTTTTCAGTTTTACTCTGCTTTTGGAGCCTCCATCTATGGAAGAAAACTAAAAATGAAGAACAGATGTCCTAATTGTTAGAACCCCTTAAAAGCTGACCATTATTAATGAGACCACGTATGCCATGCGCATTCTCATCCGCTCAGTGCTTTTGAAGGGCCCCGCTGTCACTTCGAAGTAGATTATTTCAATTCGTTTTCCACGTTTCTTTGCCTTCGCAGTTTCTGTTCATCTACGGTCTAGTCAAGCACAAACCAATCATGTACGACGACATCGTGTCCTACCCGACGTGGGCCGATGGCATCGGCTGGCTCCTGGCCATGCTGTCCATGGCACAGATCCCCATCTGGGGCACAGTCATGCTGCTCAAGAACTGGAAGGTGCGTTTATGCGAAATCCGCACTTTATTGCCCATTTACAGTGAGATTACACTTTAACAGAAGAAAACTGAAATATAGAACGCATAGCTGCATTTTATCATACGTGCAAAAATGGAAGAGAAAAAAAAAACTGCCGAGTTTTTTTTCAATATATTTATAAGGTATTCTGCAGTGGTGCATTCTGGGTTAATTGTTTTCCACTTTCAGTTCTTTCTCGCGACTCTATATAGCACAAGCGCCTTTACGCATATACTCTTCATCGCAATGCGGCCACATAGCTTGCTATAGAACCCACGACCTCGACCTGACTGGCAGGACTCGTTGGCTAGAAACTGACACGGTGGCCTAAATGAACTATATGCAGACAAGCTATCGAAGAAAAAAAAGTGGATTCTGCTTACATACGTAAGAAGTGCGTCGCATATGACCATTTCTGGAAATCAATGTAGGCATTTCAAATACAGCTGCTTAAATAAATGCGGTCCACGTGAGCTGGTGAGACACAAGGCATCGTATCAAAAAGAAAAGAAAACGCTCACACTAGTCGATCGACCAGCTAATATTATGGACAATTCGTGTGATAACGGAGAAGCGCAAATTGTATAGATAAGGACAGCAAAGGGGGGAATAAACTTAACGCGCATAGTAGTCTCTAAACTACCAATTGTGGTTTATGAACGGCCCAATGAAATCCAAGCACATGGCCAGCACATGGTGCCAAGCTGCCGATGCGGCATCATAGGCTATGCCCAAGGCGATGCCTCCGGGGAAATTGAGATAACAACGTATGTGCTGAACGTCAGGCTGCGAAAAACTATTCTTTACGGTGGCGGTGATAGATGCTGATCGAAGTTGCGTGGAATAATACTAGCTGCTAAATTTATTTCTTATACGCTCTACTGAGGAAACTCGTCGTACGCAACACCAAAAAAAATACCTTAGTTATATAGAATTTCTGTTTTACAGCGGTGGTCATAGCGTGATAGTATTTACGAGTAGTAGCCGGCAATCGCTTCGATATATCCAAGAATTCGTTGTGTTTGTGTTCGTTATACCAAGGCTGAAATATTTCTTATCTATTGCTTATCTCGTCTCTTTCCACAGAATCCCAGAAAGGCATTCCAGCCAGAGCGAAAGTGGGGCCCCGGAGACCCCGTCGAGATGCAGCTCTACCACGCCCATAACGGCGGTGTCACGAACCTCGGCTTCCAGGGCAGCGACACCTACCGCTACTGATGAACCAAAGACGTCCTTCGTATGCCACTGTCACGCTCCCACTAATGCGGCACTGGCTGCGACAATAACCATATAGGCTCAAACACGCGACGCCCATTCGTAAGCTGCAGGGCTCCCGACAGGGTACAGTTTTGCCACACAGCTATAATCTTCGGCATTCTTGTGTAATGATGAAGATTAACACATTTACGACTGCGGTAGGGTTATTACCAGAAACGCCCGTTTCGTGATTCGTGCGTTCTGTATAGCGTTCCTGGCACTACAAAGCATCGGGTACGCAGCGCTCAAGTGATCTTACACACGCACCAGATTTATTCGAATATTGAATCCAAGAGATCGCATTTGGTTTCATTACCTCAGCACATTCAAACAATACGAGAGACTATGGTCATGCAGTAGCGTTCCTGGCGCAAAGGTAGTGAGCCCCTAGTGCGCATCATCAAAGTATTAGCACATGCTCACAAAGCATTCATTAGGAAAAATAGCGGTCGCAGTATTAATGCGCATTACTAATGAAGATTGCCACTGTGTGACAGAATTGCTCCTAAACGAAGGTGTAAGTTATAAGAGCGAAAGAAACGTTATTCGGAAATACATGTAACCATCAGCACTGTCACAATGTTGCTCACATCAAATGTTGCACAAATATCATTCACAAAAACTAACACAATCATTGAAGGCGACGTGAGAGACTGTGCTTGTGTAACAAGACTCTGACGAACATGTGGCACGTTTGTATGTGTCTGTCGCGGGCTTTCTGTACATAGTCTACAGAACGACATAGTGTGCACTTGTCTGCAGTGTAGAGCACCTACGTGAGGTGTTCCACGTTAAGCAGAAAAGAGAGGAAGAGGCGCGGTGATTCCGTCCCCATAGTGTACCTGACTTCACGGTAAATGCACGTCGTTTGGCGTTGCTTTCAATGGCCAAGTAGCGTGCGAGTCTTTTGTCGGGGTCCCACTCTCAAAGCCCATCATGTGCGACTCCGGACGCACACAAAATGTATAAAAGGTGTGAACGTTTCACTACTCTGACATCACGCACTCGCATTCAAAAAAAAAAAAACATTGCGCCACGTTGTACGTTTTACACTGAACGTTTTCCGTAAATTTTCAACGTGAAACACGATTCCGTGAAACATTTCCGTAAACCGTCCACGTAAAAGCTGCTTCTTTGAAACTTGCCGTGAAACTCTTCCGCTACCACTTCGGTGCGGTTCCCTTTCTGTCACTTGATCCTGCATGTCAGCTACGACGTTTACTGGGCCGAATGCGCAGCGACTTCCTGTTAGGAGGCAACAAATGTGATTCCTGAGGGCACCATAGTGCACCTGCACGCTGGAGACATAGTTCTGGACTTGGGCATTGGAATAACGTAAGCTTTTCAATCGATCCAGTTACTTGTACCACTTAATCACTTTTCATCGCCGCATGATGTTCAATCAAGTGCCCACCGTCAGTCAGTCACGTTTGCCTTCTGTTCGAGCATATTGTTTGTAAGTTACACCTAATTATTCACGATGTGCCTCATCATGACGAATCATTTGCATTTCACGTATTTCAATTGCTTCATCTATGTCACTTGTACTTATTGCGATATTTAGTCTACGCTGGTCGGAGCACGGAGTGACGACGGCTCGTGCAGTGCTTTTCCAACGCCGCAGGAGTACTCCCTTGCCCGTTCTGTACTAGTCTGTGTGTTTTGCGGCTGAAGCCAAAGCCAAAGCCAGCCCTTAAAGCGGTTCTTATACTGACTTTGTGCTCCACTGGCCATATTAGTTTTTGTTGTATTTCTATATGTTTTTACCCATGCGAATCGAGATGATTTTTAGCCTTTGAGTGATATTTTACCTCAATCATTAGGGACCTCACTGTTCGACGAACCTTGTCATCGCTGAAGATAAGCAGGGAATTGGAAACCTACAGACATCCAATGGACTGCTGTGTTTATGTACTAATGAGTGACAAAGGACATCACCCTCATAACGGCACCTTATTGGACTTTGGTTTCTGTACTTTGAATCATGTATAAGAAGTGTTCCAAACCGAAGTCCTCTTACAACTTGATATTGAAATTCAGTGCACCCGTAATGTTGCCTTGCTAAAATCGCCGCACAATTGTTTATCTTGAGCAAAAGCGACGTTGATTCTCTGATAGCGAACACGTTTCTTCTTTAAAGGATTCTTGGCATTTCGTTAACACGTACGCTGTTTTTACACGTTTTCCGATGTCCGGTCGCGCGCAGGTTCGCGCGATTTAGCAGCTAGGAAACACAAGATTAATGTATGTACATAGATGTAAGATATGCATGTCTATTGACCTATTTATTTTTGGTGTTTGATTGTCTTATTGAATGAACTTTAATGGCAAATATATAGTGTTCCTAAATAAACTACTTGTGCGTTTGTCTTTTTTCCTTCGGTTTTGTACATCTAGAGATTGTAGGCGACAAGGTGTCGCTTAGAAACGAGGCAAGCGCAGCAAGTCATTCATAGAAGGCAACAACGAATAAATACATTCTTTTCGCTGGTTTCATGGAGCGTTGGAGATCCATGTTTAGACACATCACACAAATCTGAGGTGTTTGACTTGTGGCATGTTTTATTGCAATAGAAATTATATGGATACGCCAGGCTTCTTTTTGCCGTCGTCGTGAGGACCCGCATCAAGTCTGAAGGGTGACAAAGGCGCCTCTCGCGTTTTGTGTTCTACGCGAGAGAAAGCTTGCGATGACAGCCGACACAGTCGCGGCTCAATTAGCGAAACGCGACGGCTGTTCTCCGTACGTATAGCATGAAAGGACCATGAGAGCGTCTCAGGTAGGTGGAGGGGAGGTCTGCATGGTTATGTCATGTATACGGCACGTAGGTTCGTGAAAAAGCTCTACGAAGCGTCAAGCTACCCCGGGAGGGTAGCGTGACTCTTCTGATTAAACATCATATTCTTCCTCTTCTTCTTCGAGAGTGCTTGCAAACCGGGCGTCATCGGAAGAGCTGTCGGATCCTGACGGTGCACTCGCCGAACCCCCACACTGCCCTATAGTGGAATGAAGCATACTTTTTTCGTCCACGGTGTAGCACCACCACAGATCGAATAGCATTGGTCACTCAGACTGCTATTTTAGTCTAGTGACATTAACACCTCCAGTCTTATTAGTCCGCTTCCACTCTTTATTTTGCCATATTTCCGTGAGAAAGTGTTTGTAAGCTCCGTATAACATTTTTAAGAAAGTTTCCGTGTACTCCGTAAAGCTTTCCATACTTGCTTATCTTTCCATATTTTCCGTAGGGAACTTTCCGTATATACGACATGACTTCCATATCCTTCTATATTTTCCTTAAAAAGTTTTCAGTATACGTCATACAACTTCTATATGCTTCCTAAAAATTCATATATATTTTTCGTACACTTCATAACGAAAGTTTACGGAGTCCATATCTTTAAGGGTGAAGCTCCTAAGGGCGTGGGTCTGTCCATCCCTTGTATGTACGTGACCACCTATAGTTCTCCCTTTTCAAACTGCCCACTACTTTGTCCTTGCAAGTATTCCACTACGCCTTATCACCGATCCACAACTTCACCGAGCATAAATCAAATACTGTTGAGAAGCAGCCAATATAAAATGCAATATGATCGTGTTCTTGTATCCAGATGCGTATTGAGGAAACATATTGTCACGTGATTACAGAACGACCACTACGTCTGTTCACAGGAGAGCACTGGACGTCGAGTCGAACCGAACGTTAGAGCACGAGCACAGCAACCGTCCTCTTCTTTTTTCATACTATGGCACATACTCGCATTGGCATGGCTAAACCTCGTTCCATGCCTGTGGCATTACCCCCCCCCCCCCCCCCCTTCGAAAAAAAAGTGCCAGCCCGATGACCAATGCCGATTAAAAGTTAAAGTAATCGCATACACGCACAAAGACGCATTATGAAGCAGTATCAGGTGGCTCGGGGGTAGTGTGGCTTCATCCGTGACACATGAACAATGTCGGCCTGCTGGTAACATCGAGATGGCCGAGTTGTGTCTTCAAGCAAAATTTCGTAGTTGACATCTGTGAGGCACCGTAGTGCTCTATAGGGACCGAAGTAGCGGTGAAGTAACTTTTCCGAGTGGCCCCTTTTGCGAATGGGGATCCACATCCAGACCGGATCACCGCGTTGGTAAATTACATGGCGATGATGGGAGTTGTACCTCTGCGAGTCGATTCGTTGTTGTTTTCGGATCCGCTCGAGTGCAAGCTGGTGGGCCGTGTCGGCGAGCCGGATGAAGTCGTTCGCATCAGTAGGAATATCGGCCGTGTCAGGCAAGAGCATGGCATAAATCATCGTAATTGCTTCTCGGCCGTGAAGCAACCGGAAGGGAGTGAAACCGTATTCTCTTGAATCGCAGTGTTGTAAGCGAACGTTACGTATGGCAAAATTGCATCCCAGTTTTTGTGATCGTGGTCGACGTACATAGATAGTATGTTGGCGAGCGTCTTGTGTAATCTCTCCGTCAGACCATTGGTTTGGGGATGGTATGCGGTCGTTTTTCGATGAGCTCTTCCACTAGGTCTCGTGACGTCTTGCATAAACTGGGCTGTAAAGGCTGTTGCACGGTCAGTGATAAGAACTGTTGGCGCTCCATGGTGAAGGACGATATTGTTGATGAAAAAATACACAATCTCAATGGTGGTGCCTCGTTCTAGGGCTTTCGTTTCGCAGTACTTTGTTAAATAGTTAGTAGCGACTACGATTCAGCGGTTGCCACCGTGTGACTTCGAGAAGACCCCAAGCAAGTCCATGCCGATTCGTTCAAACGGTTGTGACGGGGGTGCAACAGGCTGCAATAAACCAGCAGGGCGCACAGGTGGGGCTTTACGGCACTGGCAATGATTGCATGTTTTAACGTAATGTTTGACATCCTGGGTGAGCTTTGGCCAGTAGTAGCGACTCCGAATCCGAGCAAGGGTACGTGCGAATCCTAGGTGACCGGAGGAAGGCTCGTCGTGGCAGGCAGATAAATTGTCAGCACGTAGCCTTGGTGGAACGACGAGGAGGTATTCAGTCGCATAAGGTTCGAAGTTCTCTTTGTAGACGATGTCGTTGCGGAGACAAACTGACCCTGAACGTGCGAATGCAGATGGTGGACTCGATCTGTGACCTTGAAGGTATTTGATAAGTTGTCGGATCTCTGAATCATTCCACTAATGTTGGGCCAAGTCAGATTCACTGACTGCACAAAGAAAATGGCCATCGGTATCATCGTCACTCGATGTCGTCGCGAGGGGCGCGCGCGAAAGGCAATCAGCATCAGTGTGCCTGCGGCCCGACTTGTAGACGACTGTAACCTCAAATTCTTGAAGGCGCAAGCTCCACCTCGCGAGGCGCCCTGAAGGGTCTTTGAGATTGGCCAGCCAACAGAGGGCATGATGGACCGTAACTACTCTGAATGGGCGGCCATACAGATACGGTCGGAACATTGTTATCGCCCAAATAACAGCAAGACATTCCTTCTCCGTGGTCGAGTAGTTCGTTTCCGCGGACGACAGAATGCATAAGCATAAGCGGTGGGACGTTCACTAGCATAAGCGGTGGGACGTTCAGCGCCGTCTTGCCACTGGACGAGCACAGCACCAAGACTGATGTTGCTTGCGTCAGTGTGAAGTTCGGTGGCGGCATCTTCATCAAAGTGCCCTAGTAAGGGTTCACTCTGAAGGCTGTTGAAGCTTGGAAAAAGCGGCTCTCTGCTCTGGACCCCACACAAAAGGAGTATGCTCCTTCGTTAAACAGGTAAGGGGTTCAGCGATGTGGGCAAAGCTCTGGACAAAGCGCCTGTAGTAGGCACAGAGACCCCAAAAACCGGCGCAAATCCCGTTTGTTCAAAGGTGGAGGAAATGCAGCAACAGCCATGGTCTTTTCTGGGTCTGGTCTAATGCCATCGTGACTGATAAGGTGGCCGAGGAACTTTAGTTCTGCGTAGCCGAAATGACACTTCTACGGTTTTAGCGATAGGCCTGCGGATCGAATAGCGACGAAGACGGACTGAAGTCGTTGTAAATGTTGCTCAAATGTTTTGTAAAAAACAACGACGTCGTCTAAATACACAAGGTAGGATTCCCACTTCAGACCGGACAGGACGGTGTCCATAATCCTTTGGAACGTTGCCGGTGCAGAGCACAATCCAAATGGTAACACTTTGAATTCGTTGAGGCCATCGGGAGTTATGAATGCTGTTTTTTCCCTGTCGCGTTCATCGACCTCGGTCTGCCAGTAGCCGCTGCGTAAACCCATTGATGAAAAATATCGGGCATGTTGAAGTCGATCCAGTGAATCATCTGTGCGTGGGAGAGGGTAGACCTCTCTCTTCGTCGCTTTGTTGAGCTTCCGGTAATCAACGCAAAATCGAAGAGTGCCGTCTTTCTTTTTAACAAGTACGACGGGTGACGCCCATGGACTGTTCGAGGGTTGGATGGCGTCGTCGTCGAGCATCTGTTTCACTTGAAAACGTATTGCCTCTTGTTCTTTTTGCGACACGCGGCAGGCGTGCTGTCGTACAGGCCGTTCAGTAGGGTCCGTTATAATGCGGTGCTTCACGGTTGGGGCCTGCTTGATTTTGGAGGTGGACGCAAATCAGTCACTTTACGTACGTAAAATCATGCGTATCTGCTGCTGCTGCGCCGAGGATAGCTAGCAATTCACGTCAACTGTACTGGCTAATGCAGTGTTACCTTCGGAAGCAGTGGTAATCGGAGCGATACTGGAGCATTCTTCGTCATCAATGGCTTCAAAGTTCGCGATCGCTGTTCGCTTTGCCGAGTGTTGGTACTGGCCGCCGAAATTCGTGATCAGAAGCTGAGTCCTCCGATGTTTCAGTTGGACGATAGCACGCGCGACACAAATCTGCCGAGCCAAGAGCACTGAGAGGTTAGTTTCCGCGATGCCACTACTCTTGCTGTCACAGTCGCTCTCCACAGTAACCAACATACTGGCTCGCGGAGGAAGTGCGATGGTGTCGTGAGCAATTCGAAGTGTTGTGGTCTGCGCAACTGCATCCTCTCGTAAGGCTGTATGGTCGTTAGATAACGTTATGAGCAGGTCGCGATGGCTCTATGCTTGCGGAGAAAATCCATTCCGAGAATCAGGTTTTGGGAGCATTTGCGCAATACAATGAAGGACAATGTACGTCGACTCACGAATTCGGAAGCGGGCAGTGCACATTCCCAGCAGTGTCAATAGGTGACCTCCCGCAGTCCGGAGGTTGGTTCTATGTCCCCAAGGTGTCGTTACCTTTCTTAGCTGTGCAGCGAGGTCAGCGCTTATAACAGAATAATCGGCACCCGTATCTACCAGAGCGGTCAGCGGGTGGTTGTCGACAAGAACAGAGATACGAGCAGAGACACGTTTGTCGTCAATAGCACACGTTGGTGAAGAGATGTCGTCGGATGTCGGCAGGCAGATCGGGGGAGAGTCTTGTAACGGTCCATCAACAGCGGCCTCACACCCAGAGGTCGCTGTTCTTAGTTTCCCCGGCGCGGGCTTGTGGATCTAGGCGATCCTCCTTTAAGGACGTCCGCAAAGGTCGTTTTTTGGCCAGGTGACGTAGAACGTCGTGGAGACGGTGAGCGAGATTGGCGACGCGGTAGGGTTGAGGATCGTTGGCTTGCCAAGTATTTGGCGATAGCACAGAACCACTCACCATATCTGGGTCGACAAGCATCCGGACGAAATCCAGGAAGACCCATGTGCCTGTATGCGCACTCACGGTAGATGTGACCTGGTTCACCACAGTGATAACATAGAGGCCGGTTTTCGGGAGCACGTCATACACTGGATTTCCATGTAAGAAGTGGGTTGCCGTACTGCGGTGGTCCTGAGTAGAATGACGGCGCCGTCTGCAGGGTAGACGGACGGGACGGATAGCCAACAGCCGGTGCAGGAGTACGTACTGCTTCCGCCTACGTTAATAGGGGAGTTCGGCTGGGCGCGGCGCCGTCATGGGTTGGACTTCGGCTGCACGCAGAGTCGTCATGGGGTGCACCAGCTGCTGGACCTCTTCACGAACGACATCCGTTAGAGCAGCAACATGAGGCGGAGAAGGCACCACGTGCAGCTTTTGCAGCTCCTCGCGCACAATACTGCGCACAAGCTCCGTCAGGTCTCTTAGAGTCGTGACGTCAGGTGTTGGCAGGGCCGATGACACTGACGAAAGACTGCCAGGATGCTTATATTGGTACGAACGCTGCCTTAGCATTCTCTCCATTGTCGTGGCTTCGCGGAGTATATCCTCTACAGTGCTGGGAGGGTTCCGCACTAGTCCCGCGAACAGCTGCTCTTTCACTCCCCGCATTAGGAGGCGCACCTTCTTCTCTTCCGTCATTGAGGAGTCACCTGGCCTGAACAGCCGCGACATGTCCTCCACGAACATGGCAACACTCTTGTTCGGACGCTGGTTTCGGGAATTGAAGAGCCGTTCCGCATGCTCCTTTCAGTCAGAGCTTCGGAAGGTATTCCGCAACTGGTTGCAAAACTCTGGCCAGGTTGTCATAGTGGCTTCATGGTTTTCGAACCAAGTGCGTGCAGAGTCCTCGAAATAAAAGTAGACATACCGAAGCTTTCGCTGCCCGTTCCACTCGTTGACGCTGCTGCAACGGTTGTAGTCGTCAAGCCAGTCGTCGACGTCCTCGTAAGGGTCACCGTGGAACGGCTTCAGGGTTCGCGGGGCATCGAAGAACCATGGAGGAGGCAGCATTGATGTTTCTTGGGTTTGCGTTCCCGCACTAGCCATAGTACTGCCGAGTTGTGGAAATGGTGCGAATTCAGGAGGTAGGTCTAGTTGTCGCCTGCTACGCCATAGGTCAGCTGGTGCTTCCAAGTCGCAACTAGTGTCGGGACCTTGCTGCTGATTGCAGTGCATACAACACTACCCAGCACCTTCACCAGAAAATGTCACGTGATTACAGAACGACCACAACGTCTGTTCACAGGAGCAGCACTGGACGTCGAGCCGAACCGAACGTTAGAGCACGAGCACACCAACCGTCCTCTTCTTTTTTCACACCATCACCGATCCTCCACTCTACCGTAGAACATAAAGCCGTTATAATGAAGGGTGAACGGAAGAGACGCATAGCCACCACTTACGAATAATCAAATTTCGTGTGTAAATATATACAGTGTTTGTCACGTCTTTGAGGATGTAATGGCCGATATTCGTGGATGGTTTCACAGTTTAGCGATGAATCTCTCCAGCACTTTGTCCCATTCATCATCATTCACTTCATTGATATGCTGTGATTTTTTCCAGAAGATTTCATACGAAATGTTTCAGTAGGGTCAGTTGCACGGTTAATTACTGATTGCGTGTCATGTAACAACATGACTACATGCCATGGAACAAGGAGAAGAAGTGGATCTGTTCGGTCGCTGTTTTTGTGAACTGTTCAATTTCTGCTCTTTTCTTGGACTATTACGCTGACATCAATTTCTTCGCGGTGTGCCAACAAGACGTCAAGTGAAGACTTCGAGGGCTCGGCGCCCTACAGGTACGAGGTTCCTTCATCAAAGACTTAACTAGTACGCGACCACTACGGTGGTTGGTAGCCATCGCCAAGAACCTTATGCTCGTCCAAGTGCGTTAAACCACATGAGTGATACTGCAGGACACAATGAAAAGCCTGGGGGCTTACAGGTGCGCCCAAGCATCATAAAGCCGGCCCGTTGCTCATTCACAACCGCGAAATGGCTCCAGCGAGCACAGCAGCAATAGAAGACGATGAAGCTTAGAGCAAGAAGCTTCGCTTAGAAGAGAATCCTTTCGACGCTTAAACGTCAACCTATTACCTAAGTGATGAAGAAGACATGGGCGAAGATGAACCATTTACGTTGGTTACTTATAAAAAGAAACGGGCAGAGGGTATTCCAGTCGTCTTTCGTCCAACAGCTGAAGGTGCTAGCTTCTGGAAAGTGAACTCCAATTAAGTGTCAGCCGAAGTAGTTTCCGCTGCTAAAGAAAAAAGTGCAGTCATTCAGAACGACCAGAGATGGAAGCTTCAGTGTCAACGTTGCTTCCTTAAGTTCAGCCAAGCGTCTTCTGATGCTTTCGAATGTAGGTGGCCTGGAAGTTAAGCCTTTCATCCCAGAGTCATACACTCGGAACGTTGGGAAAGTAAAACATGTTCCTCTGCAGTATTCAGATGAACAACTCCTAGAGCACTTGAGAGATGCAGGGGTTATATAGGCATGACGGCAAATAAAATACTACCGCCAGGAAAATGGAGGAGTAACGTCGCGTCCACTTCACTCAGTGAATCTGACTTTTCGAGATGACCGCCCAATTCCAGGAAGAATCTACTTAGAATTCACCAGTCACCCAGTGGAAGAATATCTTGGTCCAGCACTTCGATGCTATAACTGCCAGCGATTCGGACACATGGCGAAAAGCTGCCGTAACACACGCCGGGGTAAGATCTGCTCAAAAGAACACCATCATAAGGAGTGCAAGCCAGTTCTTCTGCCTAAGTGTGCAAACTGTGCAGGTAAACACGCTGTTTCATATTCAGGCTGCCCGCAAGGTAAAGCTGCTGCAAAAATGCGTCGGCATTAGCTCATCTATGGAAGAAAACTGTGCCCCAATGGACCATCTTCAAACCTTCAGATTGTTCATCCTGTAAGTTTTCCACCTCAGCGACCACCGCAACAACAGCTGACAAGCACACCAAGAGAACCGCCGAGAGCACACCCGAGAGACCACTCACGAGAAGTACCTTCAAGTAGCCCAACCTACGCGTCAAAACAGCGAACGCCCACGCGACCTCTGCCGGAAAGTAGCAAAACCGACAGTGCCAGTGGTCGCCCCTACTACAACATCGAAACGTCACGTCATTCTCAACAGACCTCAGAAAATGAACCATTCAATGGAGACCATGCGTCTGCATCAGTCATGCAATTGATTCTACCAATGCTTTTCGCAGCACTTAAGGCAATCCTGTCTGCTCTACCGGAAGCAAACAACCTGCCAGAAGTAAAAGCCCTGCTGCATCTGGAAGCACTATTGTGTCAACAATCCGGGTCAAACCTGCGACAAGTAACATATGAATAAGCGCTACAAAGATGTCTCCATATATCAGTAGAATTCCAATGGTCTTCGAAGAAGGTGTGCTGACTTCCGTAAACTCCTTTTGCTGTATAACTTTCCAATACTTTGCATCCAAGAGGCAGGAATGAATGATGATTTTCGCCTCTCCAACTACGTGATATATGTCACCTCGTCGAAGTGGTCCTAGCAGAGTGCATTTGTGCGTCAGAAAGGACCTACCTTCTCACCAAGTTCACTCAAGTGATTCGGACCTCCCGGAATTCGTCGCTTGTAAAGTATCCTTTGGTGAGCAGTGCGTAACAGTGATCAATTTTTATTTACAACCTTCAAGCCGCATTTCGGTGGAAGAGCTAACAAATATCTTCAATGTTTCTAATTCATATACGTTTATGTGCGGAGACTTAAATGCGCACAGCATAATCTGGGGTAGTGATCGATGTGATGCACGTGGGAACATTGTTGAGTGTGCCGCAGACAAATGCAATTTGACAATTTTAAATGACGGCTCGCCAACTTTTCTCCGAGGGCATAATTACTCGAGTTGCATCGATGTAACCATGTGTTCCCAAGATCTAGTGAATGGTGTGGTATGGACAACGGATGTAGAAACACGTGGGAGTGACCATTTTCCCATTCTTATAAATCACCCCTACTTGCGAAATGACGACATCAGACGCTACAGCAAACTGACGAACTGGAAAGCTTTTCGGTACCACCTAACAAACCAAAATAGTGAACTCGCGACAGTTGAAAGCTTTACTGAATTTTTGCAAGATAATGCGAATAAATGTACAAAGAAATTCCCGATTCCAAAAGACTATGCTGCAGTCGATGGAGAGTATGAACATCTAAGAGCCATCAGACGACGTTCAGAAAGGGCATATCGACGCAGCGGAAGTTTAGAAGCATACAAAAATGCACAGAAAATTCAGTGTAATGCGCAGACAGCTAGAAAATTTAGGTAAACGACGCTGGCGTGATTTTTGTGGCACGCTCACTCCCCACACACCTGTTCCAAGAATTTGGCTTGTAATTCGAGCACTTAGTGGCCCTGTATCACAGAGCTTCCCATTTCGTGCTCTTGCTGTAGCCTTGGACAAACCGGAAGCTGTGGTAGCAGATGAATTTTGTCAACTTATCAGTAGGCCTGCCGCATCACAATGTGCCTTATTTGATAATTCTGTCGCGTTAGCCAGCCAGAAAATTAATGCTTGCTTTTGAACCCAGCATCCTCAACTGGACCCTGTATTTACGTTAAGGGAGCGGCATTGTGCTATAGCATCATGTCGTCAAAAAGCAGCCTCTGGACCGGACGGCATTACGTACAATATGCCAAACAACCTTGGGTCCACAGGCACAACTATTCTCTTAGATATTTAAAATAATCTATGGATGCCAGAAATTGTACCCGAGTCTTGGAAGTCTGCTCGCATCATTCCGATCTTAAAACCCGCTAAGACGCCCTTGATGCTTGAATCCTTCCGTCCAATCAGTCTGACAAGCTGTCTATGTAAGGTAACGGAAAAAATGATTGATGCGCGACTTGAATGGTGGTGCTACAAAACTGGTGTATTCTCCAACTACTTAACAGGTTTTAGGAAACAGAGATGCACAATGGATGCCATACTGGACTTAGTAACGTATGTGGAGCATGAACGCGCCTGTGGTAGTTTGACGGTCGCAGGATTCTTGCACATCAAAAGGGCATTTGACACAGTCAGTCACACTCGTGTTCTGCTGAGTATGTTGGAACTCGGACTGTCCGGCAGGTCTTTGCGGTGGGTATCCTAATTTTTATCAGGTCGCAAAATATTCATTCAGAGGAGCGAAGGAAAAAGTGCAGAACACGACGTCAGACAGGGAGTGCCACGAGGAAGCATACTCATCCCTTTTCTTTTCAACTGTGTTATGGCTGCTTTAGCTAAAAGACTGCCTTCCAGGTTGAATTACTCCTTACATGCAGATGGTGTGTGCATTTGGGCATCTGGCACGGACATACGGGTAATTCAGATTGCAATGCAAGACGGAAAGAATATTGTCAACAACTTTTGAAAAAAAAGAGGAATAATTTTATCGCACGCAAAAACAGCTCTATTGCCCTTTACCCGTAAGAAGTTAAAGAACTTCCATCTCAATTTAGAAGGATAACCACTAATGATTGTAACACAGCATCGGTTTCTCGGAGTAATACTTGATAGGCAGCTATCATGGGCACCTCACATAAAGAAACTCGAAAACGAGGTAAATACGCTAGTGAATATACTCCGCAGAATTTCTGGGATATCATGGGGCGGATCCGTATCATCCATGCTCGCTGTTCACAATGCTTTAATATGACAAAAAGTTGCATATTCTGCAGCAGTCTTACACGGTCTTTCCCGCACTTCAGAGGAGCGACTTCAAAGACTATTAGCTAGGGGACTGCGCGTCTGCATAGGTGTTCCATGAGCAACTTCCAGCAGCCTTGTCATAGCAGAGACTCGACAACCACCCTTTCCAGTCATGAGAACAATTGAAACATGCCGCCATTTTTTTTCGCTTACAGACGCAACACAAGGACCACCCATTGGCACTGGAGATCTTACTAAGAGATAAAAGCAATGCTCATCACGATGTACAGAGTAATGTACATATATTACCCAGAAATGAATTTTGGAGCTCTGAAATGGGCCATCCTCCATGGCTCCTTCCAATACCAAGCATTGAATTCTCAGTGGATGGCATTATCAGAAAGAGAGACATGTTCATCCAAGCTGCTCGACAACTAGCGCTTTATCAGATACATGTGCGGCATCCAGGGTACATACACATTTACAGAGATGGCTCAAGTACTACAACGTCTTCAACATCGGCATTTATCATACCACAGCTCAATATTCAGGAATTGTTTAAACTATGTCGCATGACGTCATCTACTCCATCTGAGCTCTTCGCTATTCTGTATGCTCTAAAGTTTATAAACTCGGTAGCAGACGCTAGAAAATGGGTACTGTTCAGTGACTCACAGGCCGCATTAAGATCACTCTCCAGTACAAACAGGACAGTAATAAGTGATAGTATGACATACGAAACGCTGAAAGAGCTCACCAAAGCAAAGAAGGCGCAACATGAGATCAAATTCCAGTGGATACCTGGCCATTGCAGCATTCCTGGAAACACAGCTGCCGATGAAGCAGCATGACAAGCACATTGTGAAGACGTTACTGTTTGTGTACAAATTTCGAAAAATGAATTGCGTAGCATTATAAAGAATACAACTTTCAGAATGAGCAAAACTGCTTGGTTTGACCAAAGTACAAAGAGGTGCGATTTATATCACACCGATCCGTTTATTGAATTCAAAATTACGCTGGCATTAGATAGAAGTATGAAAACTCTAATTCACCGATTGAGGCTAGGCACCGCATACACAAAACATTTTTTGCACAGAATCGGCAGAGCTGAAACTCCCGAATGCGAATGTGGATTTATAGAAGACGTATGTCACCTTCTCACAGACTGTCCACATCATGACACGCCTAGACGCCGTCTTAAGTCCAAACTGTTCGCATTGAACCGCAGACCATATAGCATGAAAAAACTTCTGGGCCCATGACCAACTGGAGTTTTACAGTCACACGCTTTAAAAGCATTAACACATTTTTTTACAAGACAGCGGGATTGCTGACAAGTATTAAGAAAGAACAAACTTTCATTTGTAACACATGTACTTATTATGTACAGTATCATGTGACACCCATCACGTGTGTGTTGTGAAATGAATGACGTGTTGACTATGATGTACATACGAGCGAATGCATCTTTATAAGGACCAGACGTGTGCTCTGCTGTTTTGTTATGGTGGACGGAATATTAACGAGGGGCATTTCCAGAGACTTCCTTCATTGACTTTCGAACATTTACTTACCATTATGTTGTGATATGTGCGTATAAGTGTGTCTTTGCATATTGTTATGCCTGCGAGTCCACAGCGAACGTCCGTGCCTCTGAAAAAAGGCAATCTGTGTCAAGGCCAGCCCGCGAGCCCGCCTGACGCGAACAACTCAACAGCGTCATCATGCGACGGTGTCTCTCTGCAGCGCACGCACAGTGAGTCACCTCAGCCAGCGAGCCGGCGCCTTCCTGTCTGGCGAGTCTGGCGCAATGCGTGGCGACGTCACCCGTCCTTGGGTGCAGCCACGTGCAACGCAGCGACTCCAGATTCGATGAGAATGACGTGGCTCAGCGGCGACCCCATTGGAGTATTCTGACCTGACGAGCAACGGCGCTTCTGGTTGGACATTTGGCTACTCAAAGAATCCACCCGGTGCATATAAAAGAAGCCCTGCGGCGCGTCGCGAGCAGTTGATTTATGTGTCAGAGAAGAGAGCTCGGCTCTTCGCGTCCCTAAACTGTCGGCCCCAGTGCCGAATTTGTAACGCCTCTGCATAAATGCTGTACAGAAACCTTGTTTAACTCACCGTCGTCTCGTCCGCTCGTCTATCAGCTCTGCGCAGAAGCAGTCGCGAGCTGGAAAACATACGCTACCAAACGGCTGGTGACCTTCCCGGCGTAGTTCGAAGCAGAGGCGCCTTCGGGACCATGTTGGCATCGCCGTCTTTCGTAACAGTGGTGGCAGCGGTGGGATTTCGTGGCCTCTTTGTAACGTCGTCGGAGGCGCGCTTCGCAACAGTGGTTGGCAGCTGCGGGATCGGCCGGCGTCAGCGACATCGATGCGGTGAGTGCCTGATGTTTTCCCCTCAGTTCACCAGACTACTCTAGCTCATGTTATAGTAGTTTAGCGAAGGGCTGTGTGAAGCATTAGAGTGAGCTTTGATCGTTTCAAGCAAAGTCGAAGTTCTTTGAAACCAAAGTTAATGAGGAGGGTGTAAACACGGGAGTGTTAAAAATTGCTTGCGCGTCTTGCTAGTAGACTTATAGTGGGTACGGCAAGTAGATTCTTAACAGGGCAAACAGCAAGAGGCTAGAGTGAACGATGGAGAACCTTAAAGTGAAGGAACTCATCGAAATTTGTGAGGAACTCGGCATTACTTTGGGCCGTGCGAAACGAAAGCAAGCGATCCTCGAGATCATGTAGGATGGAGGAGTGTCGGCTGAGGAAGTCGATGAGGCCTGGGTGGATTTCAAAGCACGCCGTGAAGAAGCCGAAAGGCGAGAAGTTCGCGAACGTGAAGAAGCTGAAAGGCGAAAACGCCGCGAGGAGACCTAGAGACAGGAGCGCCTTGAGTTGAAACGAATAGAATTTTCAATCCTACAGTGTTCGCAGGCGCCTAGCGTAGCTTCTGCGACAGTTCAGGTCAGTGGTCAGAAAATTCACGACCAACTGCCACCTTTCGTAGTAGGCGAGGACATGGCGAAGTATCTCGTCAAGTTTGAACACGTCTGTGAGCGAAATGCTTTAGAGCGGTCTCTTTGGGCGCAGAACCTGTTAGCTCTTCTTCCCGGCGAAGTGTCCGACGCGATAACTTGCTTGCCGAGGGAAGCGTTTGAGAGCTACGACGAGGTTAAGGAAGTGCTCTTGAGACGTTATAGGTTGTCACCCGAGGCTTTCAGGCAAAGGTTCCGGTATGCTGAAAAGGGGAATGAGTCACACGTTGATTTCGCGTTTCATCTCAAAGCCAATTTAATTGAATGGCTCAAGGGCGAAGGTGTTTATGACGATCACGAAAAATTGGTAGAATGCATTGCATTGGAGCAATGCTACCGCTGCATCGAAGAGGATGTCGAGCTTTGGCTGCAGGACAAACTTGGGGAAGTACAGTTAAACAAGGCAGCAGAGTTAGCTGAGGAGTATTATACTCGCCGAAAGTTGCATAGCAGGGCAGTGCGCGTTGAAAAGGATGAAAGGAAAGAGGGCTTTTCAAAGAAACCTGATCAACGGAAGCCGCGAATCTGCTACAACTGCAGAAAGGAAGGGCACATCGCGATAAACTGTAAGCAAAAGTTTGCTTTCGCAACAATCCGACAATCGGAAAAGAACACGCGGTTGTTAGAGCCGTATCTCCAAGACATTAGTGTGAATGGGAAAACGTGTCGGGCACTTCGAGACTCAGCGGCAACCATGGATGTCGTCCATCCTTCATTGGTGTCTCCGGTTGACTTTACAGGAGAATGCCCGTGGATCAGGCAAGTCGCCGAGGAGCAGAGTGCTTGCTTACCAATCGCTACGGTTGTCATTGAAGGCCCGTTCGGTAAGCTTCGCACCGAAGCGGCTGTGTCGGCCGCGCTTCCCGATCGTTTTCCTTATCTTTTCTCTAACAACTCAGAACATCTTCTCAAAGAGCCGGGTAAATCGTTCTTCCCTAACTTAGCGTACATGGCCCTCACGCGATCGTAAGCGCGGAAGCTTTCGCAGGAGCTTGATCTTGTTCAATGCTATGAACCTTCCAGCGACCTTGGCGGCGAGTCAACGGAACCCCGGAGAGGAAATTATTCGTGTGAGTCATGTGAGCAGTCACTCAAGCGGCCCGTCGCCGAAGCGACCGGCGCTGTTTCCGTAGCAGGGGGAGACGACATGGCGCCATTGAGTCAGAGCGAGAGAGATGCAACGCTCTCGCCTGTAGCGGAAAGTTGGAGAGAGCTGTCGAGGGTTGATCGACAGACGCTCATTCGAGAGCAACGTGAGGACCTCTCGATTAAAGCGCTTGTGGAAAGCCACATGAGAGCTGCACAAGTGTTGTCGAAGGAGTATTACGACAAATCGGTGAAAAAGCGCGCTTTCGAAGCAGGAAGTCAGGTACTGCTGCTGCGGCCGTCCAAAAAGAACAAGCTTGAGGTTCATTGGGAAGGGCCCGCCAAAGTAATATCGAAGCTTTCTGATACCAATTATGAAGTGAAATTAGGAAGGCGGCCGAACAAAATTTACCACAGTAACTCAATGAAACCAGACGTTCAACGTCAAGTGGTCGTAAATCTGCTGTTGAATGCTTCAGAGGAAGAGGGAGCAGAAATTTTGAGTTCTAGTGATGTAATCGAAAGGGGATCGGAGGTAATCTTGGAGCAGTTGAACCTAGAGCCTAGGTTAAGTGAAGTCCAGAAGGAGGACTTGAGAATGATTGTTTCCGAGTTTGAAGACGTGTTTTCGGACTGTCCCGGAAACACGACGGGGATCGAACACGATATCAAGCCAACTTGTGAAGGGCCGATCCCTAGCAAGCCGTATCGTTGTTCCCCTGTGCAACGTCGCAAGTATGGGCAGCTATTGGTACCGCATAGGTATCGTCGCCTAATGTGGCCGGTTACTGAGGTAGAGCATGATACCCCAACAGCACAGCTTTGACGTTCGCAACAAACAAAGGAAAGCTAAACGCTAATGCAGACGCATTGAGCCGTGCGTGCTAGTACTTTGTCCACCTTTCGGTTTCTCTCTGGCGATTCGGGGCAAAATTTTGTCCTCATCACGGCCTTAGCTGAGCTCTCTCGTCCAGAGTGATCTGAAGAACCAACTTTATGTTTTATTCTATTTCGTTACGTTGTTGTACGTGCAAAAAATTGAGTTTTCATTTTAGGAGTCTTGTGTCCCACATGTGCCTCTTGATGTAGAGGGAACGAAATTCCGATAGACACGTAGCTAGGTATATGTTGTACTATACTTTGTCTGGTGTTCTGTCGGGTGACCGAGGGCACTTGCTTGCGTCGTATGTTGTCTGTTGTCGAACCGTTCTTGACAAGTTGCAGAACCACTGACAAGTGCTGAGACCAAAGATCGTCAGAAGAGACGAGCGAAGCTGGTCGACAAGTTGTGGCGACAAGCCAGTGGAGCTAGGATCCGTCTTCAATAATGGGATGTGCTCCCGGAATAGAGTCTGGAGCTGCATTCTCCCCATGGCCCTGGAGGCGAACCTGGAGGGACCTGGCGAACTAGCGCGCCTGACATCCAAGCCACGTGGAAGCAGCTCGTCTTTCCGGCGCATTGTCTGGTGGCGGGGGTGCTGTTATGCCTGCGAGTCCACAGCGAACGTCCATGCCTCTGAAAAAGGCAATCTGGGTCAAGGCCAGCCCGCGAGCCCGCCTGACGCGAACAACTCAACGGCGTCATCACGCGACGGTGCCTCTCTGCCGCGCACGCACAGTGAGTCACCTCAGCCAGCGAGCCGGTGCCTTCCTGTCTGGCGAGTCTGACGCAATGCGTGGCGACGTCACCCGTCCTTGGGTACAGCCGCGTGCAACGCAGCGGCTCCAGATTCAATGAGAATGACGCGGTCCAGCAGAGACCCCATTGGAGGATTCTGACCTCACGACCAGTGGCGCTTCTGGTTGGACATTTGGTTACTCAAAGAATCCACCCGGTGCATATAAAGGAAGCCCTGCGGCGCGTCGCGAGTAGTAGACGTATGTGTTAAGTACCAACCACTGGCACGCGTATGCTCGCGTCTACGCGTCAAAAGCGTCAAATGCGCCTCTCGGCATCGACTTCGGAGGGGCATACGCGAGCAGGTGCGAGTGATCAAGCCGGGCTTGATATTTCGCCTCGCGTACGCTACGTCACCACGCGTACAGCGGCGCCAACCAACCAGAGGCCACGCGCCAACCAACCAGAGGCCGCGATGCCTCCGAATGTTATGCCTATAAGCCGCCGCTTCGAAGGCACGGCCGACTGCTGGAAGCAAGCACGGAAACTACTCCAAGCGTTCCTGAATGACCGCTTCGTAATATAGAACGACAACGAAACGACGAACGACTGCGAGTGCGACCAGCGTGCATGGTTTCGTGCCGAGTTCGAGCGACGCCGACAAATCCAGCGAATGCCGGCCGGCTACGCTTGCGCCGGTCCCGAGTGCGATCGTCGGCCGAGTGAAAACATCGCACAGACTACTGGAGCATGTCGGTGTTCTTGTGCTTTTATCTGTGATTTTCTGTGCTAAAAACGAGTGTAAACAGACTTCAGAGGTTCAAAGCTTTGAGCGTGAGCCCTCGCCTACCGCGGAGGCAATTGAGAGCGGTGTCATCTGCATCCAACGCAGGCCTCTACCGTCTAGTTCGTATGAACCAGCACATGCGAGGAACCTCAGCTGAAAAAACTCTACGGTAGTTTTCGTCACAATATAGACACCATATACGACGCCCGAAACATCGCGTAGTACATAAGGAGGAGTTTTTATCTGCACTGTGTTTGTTTTCAGCATCGGTATTCATCATCGCTGAAAGCGAACCTCGCATTAGCCAACACATTTCGGTGATTTGAAAACGCACGTACTTATAGAAGTGTATTCGCGGATTGTACGACGCTGAAACATTCGTTGGCTTCGGTGGAAATCGTTTTCGTGTGTTGCCAAGCTAATAACAAGCGTGCGCTGGTTGGTAGCAGTGAGATGTGACTTCGTGTCGGGTACCAGCGACGCTGACACATTAAGCTGTCAGCGGTCTCATTTTCATTCACGTACAAGACAGAAACTCGAGCGTGCGTTGCTGTGGTGATCGAAAAAGAAAGTTGCATGATTAAGTGTTGCTGGTATTGCCTGCTATTTCACTTCTCGCTTCTTCTGCTTCTCTACCACACTCAGTAGCACATACGTTGTTTGGAGGCATTCTAACACACACATTCTTCATTTATAGTTCATTTTGATACTCATAGCTATAGGCATACAATGGCGCTTCTCCGTCGTTTTATAGTTTACTATAATATAACGCGCGTTTTGTTTACAGCTGGACAGATAACTGAAAACCTTGTGAGAACCACCTGATTTGAAATCAGCTGCACGATGACACGATTGTTGGAAGAGAAGATCACCACATGTATGCACAGAATGAATGAAGGTGCACTAGAATGGTACTGCCCTTTGCATAGAAGAAATGCAAAAAGTATCTCATGTGACTTATGAGACCTTTCAGAACTGTGCATGTATTTATCTGTTCCTCCAAACTATAATGAGCTGAAGATATTATTCGATGGTTTTGAACATTGAATATTTGTATGTGTTTCCAAGGAGTGCTTCATTTATGTTCTGTTTTTTAATATATGCATTAACTTGGATTATATATATGCATGCACTTAAGCATATCCAGTTTAGCTCTGTTGGAAAACTTGCCAAAACTTCTGTACGGTGCTCTGGTGCAATTCTATGATCGGTATGTGTCCCATGAAAAATTGTCGGCATGCATTATTGCATTATAGAATATTTTGACAATTGATTATATCTGAAAGCCACAGTGCTTGGCTGTAATCTGAAAACCAATGTCTGTCTCATCAAGAAGTGTCAGATGCATTTTGTAGATGTTAAAGGATATTTAAACTACCAGCAAAGTGCTGAAGCCCTCAACACAGCACTGATCCGCAATCACCATCCAGTTTAGAAGTCATTTGTAGTGCTCTCTAACACGTTCAAATAAAGTTATCAAACACTGGATTGATCTACTTGGTTTGATTCCTAATACCAGTGTGTTGGACTTTTTGGAGGCACTTGCATTATAATAATGTTCTATTTCTCTGAATTCTTACCGGGGTGCACTCAAGTGTAGTGATATTTGTTTACGTTGGCATACTTATTGTGATATTACTGTTTAAATCCTTTCATTTATATATATACATATATATATATATATATATATATATATATATATATATATATATATATATATATATATATATATATATATATATATATATATATATATATATATATACAGTCGAAAAAAGGAAGACGACAAACGTACGAAACGCAGTTTTTACTAACGTTTCGGCAGGTGGGCCTGCCTTCGTCGGACTCCGACGAAGGCAGGCCCACCTGCCGAAACGTTAGTAAAAACTGCGTTTCGTACGTTTGTCGTCTTCCTTTTTTCGACTGCATTTCCTACCGGAACCATTGGATTTATCTCTCGCCTATATATATATATATATATATATATATATATATATATATATATATATATATATATATTGTTGCGTACATGCACGAAGAAAAAGAAGCGTATACGGTGAACGCACTGGTGGCGCAGAGCGAGAGAAGAAGAGGAGGATCAGGAGGATCTTTAACCAGTCGACCGCTTCTGAGCTGCCCCTCACGACCTAATAAACGGCCCCTTTCAACGTCTACCAGTCTCTTTTGAACGTAACAGAGTGGTGGAGGGGCTGGGTAAGCGCTTCAACTACGGAACGATCGCTGCCACAGCTTTGACGAAGCCGTCGACTTGCCGGTCTTCCACCATCTGCCGTGAGTGACTTCGACATGCCCGAAGAAGCAGGCGTTTCCAGGACGGCACCATCTGGCCCGCTTCCGTACTACCGAGTTCCACCGCCCTTCGGAGGAAAAGCCGAAGAAGATGTCGACGCCTGGCTCACCAAGTACAAACGTGTGGGCAAGTCTAATGGTTGGGATGCAGCCGCTATGCTAGCCAACGTAGTGTTCTCCCTTACCGACACCGCACTGGTATGGTACGAGAACCACGAGGACGCACTCACGACGTGGGATCTTTTTGTTGAAGAGGTCAGGGCGTGTTTCGGCGACTCGTTTGCTAAAAGAAGCGGGCTGAGCAAACACAGTCGCAACGGGCACAGCTACCAGGTGAGACATGCACCACTTACATAGAAGAAGTGTTAAGGCTGTGCAAGGTGGTCTGTGCTACCATGTCGGAAGAGGACAAAGTAGGGCATCTGCTTAAAGGTATAGCTGAGGACGTGTATAATTTTCTAATTGGAAAAGAAAGCCTCAGTTCTGTGTCCGGCGTCATTCAGCATTGCCGAACGTTTGAAACGCTCAAGATGCGTCGAATTGCGCCCAAGTTTGGTCGGCTGGCTAACGTTACAACTGTTGCCAGTGTGGACACGAATCCTGGCCTCGACCTTTTTTCTACAATTCGACAGATTGTTCGTGAGAAACTGTCCCACCGAGAAATGTCGTGTTCGACAGCTGACCATCGCGAGTTGTGTCTGCCACGTGAGGCTATGGATGTGTCTCCTTTGACCCCATGGCAACCGACGATGAGCGTGGCAACTGTGGAGTACAGCTCAGCCCCACAGTCAAGGGTGACAACCAGACTTCCCGCGTCACGGTATGACCGACGCTCTCAGCGCATGCCTCCTCGACACCCGACGTGTCGGTACGACTCACCCAACCAGTACATCCGTCGCACAAGAGCAAATGATGATGCTCTATTCATCGACGAGCGACCGACGTTTCGACCTCGGCCGGTGTGCTATTCCTGCGGTATGCGAGGCCACATATCGCGATTTTGCAACCGTCGGGTGACTCCTCGGTATCACTAACCATCTGACTTTTCACGACCCTTCGAACAACCTCATGGTATCCGGCAGCCGGCCCACATACCACCTGATGACAACTATTGGCCCAGCAGCTTCCGCAACCACTCCCCGGCATCTTACAGGAGTTTAACGCCCCCACCGCGACGTCGTGCTCATCGTTCTCCTTCACCGCTGCGTCGCAAAGCGCCCTCTTCGCCACCGGAAAACTAGCCAGCGCGGCCAATGGGGGTGAGGTCGCTGGAAACGTGCTACTGAGAGAAATACCTCCTGTGTGTATGTTTAAAAACAAAGTGCGTGTTTTGGTGGATCATGTGCCTGTGATGGCCTTGGTGGACACAGGTGCAACGATTTCCGTGATGAGTGCTTCCTTTAAAGATGTGTTAGGGCGGAAAGTTGTTTTTACCTGGGATGAAAATTCGACGTTTTGTGGAGTGAGTGGAGAGCCATTGCGCGCTATTGGTGTGTGTAGTGCTGAGGTATTTTTGGGAGGCCTTATGATAACGACAGAGTTTGCGATTATTCCTCGGTCGACATATGATGTCATTCTCGGCATGGACTTCTTCCGAGATTGTGGGGCCACTGTAGACTGTCGCACGGGGCAAGTCTTTGTGAGTGGCCAGATGCCTTCAGAACTTATGGACACTCCGGCAAATGACCAAACTACGCTGTGTGTCTGTGGCGGTACGGTCATACCTGCGTTGTCTACCGTACGTGTTCCTGTTGTTTGTCGCGGCGTGAATTCTGACAGCTTCGATGCGAGCGTAGAACCAATGCACATAAACTGCGTGAAGAAGAATGTGTTGGTTCCCCATTGTGTGGTGTCGATTGATGGCGGACGAACTGGCCTATGGACTGTAAACTGTTCCTCTGAGCCCGTGACACTACCCAATGGTTTGAAATTAGCTTCGGTCAGCAAAGAACACGTGACCTCATCAGTGGTCGAGCTCACAGACGTGCCGGAAGAACTTGACGGAACTGGTTGTCACAATTTGGACGGGGCGCTTATGGCAACGATAAATAAGTCGCTTAGCTCAAGCGAGCGCCGAACTTTATTGAATGTGCTGTTGAAGCACGTTTCGGTATTTGACTTTGCGCAGAAGGGCAAAGTAACCCCTATCCCCCTGTCTCGAACGCGCCATACCATCAACACTGGCGCGGCAAGTCCGATTCGCCAAAAACCATATCGTGTTTCCCCGTCAGAAAGACAAATTATCAACGACCAAGTGCAGGAAATGATGCAAAAGGGAGTGGTACAAGAGTCAACCAGTCCGTGGGCAGCACCGGTAATCCCCGTTAAGAAGAAAGATGGATCTTGAAGATTTTGCGTCGACTATCGCCGACTGAATGCCGTGACAAAAAAGGACGTATACTCGCTGCCACGTATAGAGGACGCAATAGACTGCTTACATTTGGCCTCTTATTTTTCCTCCGTAGACTTACGATCCGGCTATTGGCCAATTCCGATGCACCCAGAGGACAAGGAAAAGACTGCCTTTGTAACCCCTGATGGGCTCTTTGAATTCAACGTGATGCCATTAGGACTGTGCAATGCACCGGCCACGTTCGAGAGATTTATGGACACCATCCTGCGTGGCTTGAAGTGGAACATCTGCATGTGCTACCTCGACGATGTCGTGATCTTCGGCCGCACGTTCAGTAAACACAACTCTCGTCTGGATACTGTTTTGAACTGCATCTGAAACGCTGGCCTAATTTTAAACTCGAAGAAATGCCACTTCGGAGACCGCCAGACGCTTGTGCTCGGGCATCTCGTTGACAAGGATGGCATCCGCCCTGACCCCCAGAAGACAGCAGCAGTTGAGGCGTTCAATGCGCCGCGTTCCGTCAAGGAGCTTCGTAGTTTTCTGGGGCTTTGTTCATACTTCCGCCGCTTTATTCCGAAGTTTGCCGACATTGCGTACCCTCTCACATGCCTCTTACGAAAGGACAATTCCTTTGAGTGGACTCCGGAGTGCGATTCTTCATTCCGCCAATTGAAGTTTTTGTTGACGTCACGACCCGTCCTTCAGCACTTCAGTCCTTCTGCTCCGACAGAGCTTCATACGGATTCTAGCGGCATATGTATTGGAGCCGTCCTAGTACAACGTTACGGCGACCGCGAACACGTCATCGCATACGCAAGTCGCTCCCTAAGCAGGCCGGAACAAAACTACACTGTTACCGAACAAGAATGCCTGGCGGTATTATTTGCAATTCAGCGGTTTAGGTCTTACCTGTACGGACGCCCATTCACAGTCGTAACCAACCACCACTCGTTGTGTTGCCTTGTCAACCTTCGTGACCCTTGTGGCCGCCTTGCGCGCTGGGCACTCCGGCTACAAGAATACAGTTTTACCGTCGCTTACAAGAGTGGTCGTCGACATGCTGACGCGGACTGTCTTTCACGTATGCCACTTAGCACAACAGGTTGTGAATCCGATGACCTTGACCAGCTTGTAGCGTCTGTGTCGCCTACGTTCCCGGACTATCCCACTTTCAGAGCAGAACAGCGGAAAGATGCTAAACTAGCACCACTATACGCCGCTGCATCTGCTTCCACTAGTGCACGCCGTTTCTGTATGCGTGATGGACTGTTGTTCAAAAGGAACCTCTCTAGCAGTGGCGCGCGTTTCCTTCTAGTGGTCCCGGAGAGCCTGCGAACAGTTAATATGAGTGTCATGCACGACGACCCTACATCTGGACATTTAGGTTTGGCGCGGACGCTTCACCGGACTAAAGAGCGCTTTTATTGGCCTGGTATGCAGAAGTCTGTTGAGAGTTATGTGGCAAGCTGCATGCAATGTCAGCGTCACAAACGTCCATCAACTGGTCCAGCTGGTCTTCTACAGCCGATGCCTACTCCAAGCGCACCTTTCGAACAAGTGGGCATTGACTTTCTCGGCCCCTTCCCAAAATCGGCTAAGGGCAACCGGTGGATAATTGTTTGCGTCGACTACCACACACGCTACTGCAAGACGGCAGCCGTCCCCTCCGCAACTGCCAGTGAAGTCTCGTCGTTTTTGTTACAGTACGTCATCCTCCGACATGGCCCACCTCGCCTGATTATCAGTGATCGTGGACGACAATTCACAGCTGATGTCGTGGAGGAGCTACTCCGTTTATGTGAATCCCACCTGCGTCACTCGACACCATACCACCCCCAAACTATAATGGGCTGACGGAGCGTACCAACCACACCATTATCAACATGTTGTCTATGTATGTTTCATGCGACCACAAGAACTGGGATGACGTACTCCCGTTCGTTACTTACGCGTTCAACACCGCGAAGCATGAGATTACAAGCTATAGCCCTTTCTTTTTGCTTTATGCACGTCCGCCCCGGCACCCAATCGACACAATATTGCCTTTCTGTGACCACGACAACGTCACTGTCGCCGCGACTCTCTGCCTCGCGGAAGAGGCGCGTCGCATAGCTCGACTACGCCCATTGGCATCGCAAGACAAAGCGAAGACACGCTATGACATTCACCATCGACCAGTGATTTATCGCCGTGGTGATCTGGTGTGGTTGTGGACTCCGATGCGCAAGCGCGGGTTATGCCAAAAGTTTTTGGCCACTTACGATGGACCTTTTGTCATCGTCGACAGACCTACAGAGATCAACTATGTAATAGCTCGTCTCACGGCGAGTGGTCGACGAGTTGCCAAAACTCAATTGGTTCATGTTGCGCGCCTGAAACTGTACACGCCACGACAACTTGACTGACTCGTCCGGCGGCCTTCGTCTGCGCGCAGAGGAATGTTGCGTACATGCACGAAGAAAAAGAAGCGTATACGGTGAACGCACTGGTGGCGCAGAGCGAGAGAACAACAAGAGGATCAGGAGGATCTTTAACCAGTCGGCCGCTTCTGAGCTGCCCCTCACGACCTAATAAACGGCCCCTTTCAACGTCTACCAGTCTCTTTCGAACGTAACAATATATATATATATATATATATATATATATATATATATATATATATATATATATATATATATGCCCACTTTGCAGTAGCCTCACATTGGGCTGTCATATTTGAAAATAAATAAATATACCATCCGAAAGTGTTCTACGCTGTTCTCGGTTCCAGTGAGATCGCTAATATCTGTTGCATCATGATGTGTCGGGTGTGTTTTCTTGCATTGGAGGACATTTTGGCTGCCTTCCATGAAGGGTTCAGTTCCAGTATTATGACCGATATCTGTGACTCCATGAAGAGTTACGCACGGTTTGTCATTTTAGAGAATACGTTAACTACATACAACGTCCAGAAGTCTTCCATACAGGGTTCAGTTGCAGTCCTATGGCCAATATCTGCCTTATCATGAAAGTTTCAAGTACAGTTAGTTGCATTAGAGAATATTTTGACTACTAAAAATGCCCAGAGGCATTCTACGTAGTGCTTGGTTCCATTCTTATTACCAGTATCTGTTGTATCATTAAAAGCCAGATGAGGTTTCTTGCATTAGAGGATATTTCCAATACGCTTATCATTCAAAAGCCTTCCGCACAGGGCACAATTACAGCCTCATGACCTAAATCCGTCCCATCATGAAGCGTAAGGTGAGGGTTGTTGCATTGGAGAATATTTCGGCTGCAGACAACGTTCTAGAGCCTGCTATACAGGGTTCAGTTCCAATATTATGACCGATAACTGTGACTTTATGAACAGTTGGGTGTGGTTTATCATTTTAGAGAATAATTTGACTAAAGACAACGTCCAGAAGTCTTCCATACAGGGTTTACTTCCAATATTGTGACCGATATCTGTGACTTCATGAACACGTGGGTGTCATTTGTCGTTTTAGAGAATACTTTGACTAAAGGCAACGTCCAGAAGTCTTCCATACAGGATTCAGTTCCAATATTATGACCGATATCTGTGACTTTATAAACAGTTGGGTGTCGTTTGTTGTTTTATAGAATACTTTGAGTAAAGACAACGTCCAGACGTCTTGCATTAAGGTTTCAGTTCTAGTATTACCGATATCTGTGACTAATGAACAGTTGAGTGTCGTCTGTCATTTTAGAGAATACTTTGACTGAAGACAACGTCCAGCAGTCTTCCATTAGGAATTCAGTTCTAATATTACCATTAAGGATTCAGTTCTAATATTATGACTGATATCTGTGACTTCGTGAACAGTTGGGTGTGTCTGTTGATTTAGAGAATACTTTGAGTAAACACAACGTCCAGAAGTCTTGCATTAAGGTTTCAGTTCTAATATTATGACCGATATCTGTGACTTCATGAACAGTTGGGTGTCGTCTGTCGTTTTAGAGAATACTTTGACTAAAGACAACATCCAGAAGTCTTGCATTAAGGTTTCAGTTCTAATATTATGACCGATATCTGTGACTTCATGAACAGTTGGGTGTCGTTTGTCGTTTTAGAAAATACTTTGAGTAAAGACAACGTCCAGAGGTATTCCATACCTGGTTCAGTTCCAATATTATGACCGATATCTGTGAATTCATGAATAGTTGGGTGTCGTTTGTCATTTTAGAGAATACTTTGACTAAAGACAATCTCCAGAAGTCTTCCATGCAAGGTTCATTTGCAATATTATGACCAATATCTGTCACATCATGAAGTGTCAGGCACAGTTAGTTGCATTAGAGCACATTTCGACTATGAGAGAGAGAGAGAGAAAATTTAATGCGGAAAGGCAGGGAGGTTAACCAGAAAACATATCCGGTTTGCTACCCTGCACTGGGGAAGGGGTAAGGGGAGACAAAAAAAAGGGGAAAGGGAGGAAGAGAAGCACAAACATACACACACACACTCGCACACAGTAGTGTCACAATCGTTCAACGAGGCGGGTCGCTCGCAGAAACTTCATCAGCGCCTTCGTTGCTTTCTGGCGTGAAGCTCGATCTTTCCGACATTCCAAGATTGACTGCTCAGAAAATGGCTGGTCGTCGAGGCGAGCAAACACTGCTGAGAGGGACTGTCGCTGAGAGCTGTACTGGGGGCACTGACATAAAATATGTTCAATTGTTTCGTCATTGTCGCAATGGTCGCATGTAGCGCTGTCTCTCATTCCGATGCGGCAGGCAAAAGCGTTCGTGAAAGACACCCCAAGCCACATACGGCAGAGAAGGGTCGTCTCGGATCGGGGTAGGCCAGATGGAATAGTAAGTCGTAGGTATGGGTCCAGGCGGTGAAGACGGGTGTGGAGAAAACCGGGCGTATTCCGCATAGACCTTGCGACATCCTGCGCAAGCGTATTAATCTTTGCTGCTGCGTCGCTTCTTGATAGTGGAATAGGTTCCATCACTCCATTTTCGTGAGCATTCTTAGCTGCATTGTCGGCATGTTCGTTACCGATGATGCCGCAATGGCCTGGTAACCACTGAAAAGATATGTCATGTCCTTCGTCTATTAGGTGATGGTACAGTTGTCGTATTTCGAGCGCCAATTGGTCTTGAGGTCCACGACGTAGAGCATTGTGTAGACATTGGAGAGCTGGTTTCGAATCAGTAAAAATGCTCCATTTTTGTGGTGTCTCTTGGTCAATCCTGCGGAGTGCGCTGCGGAGTGCCGCGAGCTCCACGGCTGTCGATGTCGTCTTGTGTGACGTTCTGAACTGGATGGTTTCGGCTCTTGCTGGGAAGATCACAGCTCCTGCAGATCCTCCAACAGTTGTCGAGCCATCCGTGTAAAGTTTGACATGATCTTTGTATTCTTCGTGTAGCATGAGTAGAATCATCTGCTTTAAAGCTGGCGCCGAGAGCTCCGCCTTCTTGCGAATCCCCGGCACTGTCAAGCGCAGTTTTGGTCGGTCCAAGCACCAAGGAGGTGTTAGTATCCGTTCCGGAGGCGTGTAGACTGTTGGAAGGCATTCACGGAAAGTCAATACTCTCTTACAGAAGGAGGCACTCGGTCGATCTTCTGGAAGCGAAGCTAGGTGGTGGGCAGGGGCGCGAGCAAGGTGTCTAATATGAGCTCTAAGCACCTCCAAAGTAATGTGCACTGTGGCCGGATGATCTTTGGCGATTGCGATGGTTTCCGCTGTTGATGTACAGCGTGGTAATCCAAGACAAACTCTGAGTGCCTGGCCCTGGGCGTTTTCTATTGTGCGTATACTGCTTTTGCAAGCGTTCGTCAGAACCGGCAAGCTATACCGCAGGTACCCCAGAAACAGCGTTTTGTACAAATGCAACATCGCGTGCACTGATGTGCCCCACGTTTTGCCTCCGAGGAACTTGAAAAGTTGTGCGATGGCCGTTAGGCGCTTCTTTAGAGTGGCCACATGGGGACTCCAGCAGAGATTTCGATCGATCGTGACCCCCAAAAACCTGTGGGTCCTGGCGTAGCAGACACTGTGTCCATCGATGGCGATGGGATATGACGTCATTGCCTTCCGCGTGAACGCGACCAGCGCCGATTTCTCAGGAGAAATCTCGAGGCCTTGTTCTCTAAGATACGCCGATATTGAATTCGCTGCTTTCTGGAGTCTCGCACGTACCTGAGGACGTGTTACACCTGATGTCCAGGCACAAATATCATCTGCATAGAGAGATATCTGCACGGAATCTGGTATGCGTTCAACGAGACCGATCAGAACCAGGTTGAACAGTGTGGGGCTCAATACACCACCTTGAGGAACACCACGGTGTGTATAATGTTCAGAAGTCGGCCCATCATCAGTTTGCATAAACAATGATCTCATATGTAGGTAGCATTGGATCCAGCGGTACACTCGCCCACCCAAACCAACTGACTCGAGGGCGTCAAGTATGGCTTCGTGAGAAACATTGTCATATGCTCCTTTGACATCTAAAAATAGTGCGACAGATAACCGTCTGCTCATTTTCTGGTGTTGTACGTAGGTCACCAGGTCAATGACATTGTCAATGGAGCTCCGAAGACGACGAAAACCGGCCATGGCGTCTGGATATATTCTATGGCGTTCTAGGAACCACTCGAGTCTGGCAAGGATCATTCGCTCCATCAGCTTCCCTACGCAACTAGCCAGCGCTATTGGGCGGTATGATGTCAGCTCTAGAGGCGATTTTCCAGGTTTGAGAAGTGCAACCAACCGGCTTGTTTTCCACTCTCTGGGGACCGTTCCATCTCTCCAAGACTCATTGAATACTTCCAGCAAAGCACTTCGTGCTCGATCACCGAGATTGCATAATAGGCGGTATGATATGCCATCCGGCCCAGGCGATGACGATCGATTGCATGAAGCAAGAGCCACATTCAGTTCTTCCATTGAAAAAGGCAGGTCCAGGTGCGGGTCCAGTGAATGTGGCGTGTAATCAGCAGTAAGGGCTTCTGTGCAATTTGGCGGGCCCGCAATCTTCCTACAAAAGTCTTCCGCTACCTCGATATCCCTTCTATTTTGGAAAAGGGCCAAGGCTTTAAACGGAAAACGTTGTTGGGGAAATATGCGTAGGCCTCGCACGGTTCGCCATATTTGAGAAAGCGGTTTGCGAGGGTCTAGACTCGCGCAAAATTTCGCCCACCGTTGAAACTCCAGTTTGTCTATACGACGCTGGATCTTCTTTTGCATGCGCCTGGCCATCCGTAGATCTTGAATGGATTTTGTGCGTCGATATCTACGCTCCGCACGCCGACGAATCGCACGGAGTCGCTCTAACTCCATGTCCGTTTCTGAGGGCCTTGAAGAATATGCCAGCGTGCGCATCGCACTCTGCGCTGCTTGTTTGATCGCTTGCTCAATGCCAGAGGTTAAGCCTTTTTCACAAGCGTGTTCAATGTTGGTTGTGAATGCTGAAAGATCGATCCTCCGTACGGTTTTCGGCGGGTGGTCGCTAGCAAAGCCTTCGATGGTGAGATAACTGGGGATGTGATCGCTACCATGTGTCTCGATGTCTAAAAACCACTTAACGCTTGTGGCGAAGCGACGTGACACGAACGTCAAGTCCAAACAGCTGCTGTACGTTAATCCTCGCAGAAATGTAGGGCTCCCATCATTAAGTAGAGACAGTTCATGAGTCGATACAAATGAAGCCAGCCTCCGGCCCGTGGTATTGACTTTTGAACTTCCCCAGATTGGGTGGTGGGCGTTGAAGTCCCCTATAATTATCCACGGATCCGGGACGCTCGAAAGAATGTCATCCAGTCTTTGGCAATCAAAACGGGCTGAGGGAGATAAGTAGACACCTATTAATGTGAAGGTGAGGGTTTTCTGCTTCACAGTCAGGCAAATATATTGGTTCTCATCATGAGGCGACACAGGTTGAATGATGTAGGTAAGCTCCCGGCGAATATACACAATGACCTTGCTGCTTTCGTTTCGGGTTTTGGACGGGATTGATTCGTAGCCGGATAGCCTGATCGGGTTTGATAATTTCGGTTCGCATATTACGATGATTGGGAAACGGTTAGAAAACACGTACTGACGAAAATCGGAAATCCGTGATCTAAGTCCTCTTGCGTTCCACTGGATGACTGATGCTTCTCTGACGTCTTTGCGGAACGATTGTTGATCTCCTGCCATGACTCTACGCGAGGGAGGCGAGGACTGGGCTCAGCGCGTCCAACACCTGTAACCCGCTTCGAGCGGTTGGAGTTCCCAGGCTTCTTAGTATGTCTGCCATGACAGCGACGAGGGATCGTAACATCGGGATGATCTGTCGATCGACCCTTGACACATCCTCAACGGAAGTAGACTCGGTGGAAGGTGTAGGGCGGCGAGGCCTCGCAGGAGGCTCCTTTGCCGGCTGCGTACGCGGAAGCGTAGGCCACTCATCCGCAGCTGTGGAAAATGTTGAAACCAACGGGATTTTAACCTACTCTGTGACTACTTCGCATCCGTATTTCATGAAAGAGGTGACCGAGCTTGCTGTTGGCGTGACGGAGCTTGTTGCGGTCTTGCAGAGCAAAACGAACCCACCAACGCCGCTGGCGTCGGTGGTATTTCTGCTCTTCGTGCATTACAAGACAGCCACTTGCCAGCAAAGTAAGCAGTGCTGTCTTTTCTTGCTTCTTGCGTACGAGAATCGTCGAAGTATGGAAAACTATGGAAAATGCCCGAAGGCATTCTATGCAGTATTTGCTTCCTATCTTATGACCAATATCTGTTGTATCAATAAGAACCACGTGTGGTTTATTGCATTAGAGGATATTTCTAACACACACATCAACCGAAAGCCTGCTGCTCTGGCCTCAATCGTAGTATTATGACTGACTTAAATCTGTCAGATCATTAAGTTTCAGGCGTGATTAATAAGTTGAGTGCTATAAAATATGATGTGTAGATATACTGAGGGTACCAGTATATTCAAGATATTGTTAATCAATTCGGTAGTGCAGGTATAGAAACTCGGTGGTTTGTAAACCTTATCAGGAGGGCAGCCGCCGCCTCACTCACCGAAGAGAGGAGGAGAGGAGGGGCTCAATGTCAACTCCATATATTAACATAATAAGGCGGGGGCGCTAAGTGAGCCCCTACATGGAGGAAGGGCACTGCGACAAACTTTTGCCCCCCTCCTTAAGGAGAACTCTGCACACGCCTATGATAGACGTACAGTATCCTAGACGCGAATGTTCAGTCACGGGAGAGGCGCACCCACCGATGTTGATTTCTGGTGCATGCCGCTGTAGTTACTTTGGGCGCTGGAATGTCAATTATTTCTAAAATAGTCTAAACTTTGGTGGGTGAAGCACTATCAATTTTTTAACGTGTTCTCGTATCCTCTAAAACATATAAACCCGCTCCAGTTAGGAACGTGCCGTTTAGTGCTGAACTTGGATAGTTCTAAGCCAAAAAGTCAAGCAACATTGCGCATCGGCCTTGGACGCGTGGGTGTCAACGCGGTCGACGCGTGCCAGTGGTTGCGCGCCCTTTTCCTCCACAGGCGCGACTAGACGCTTTTGACGCGTAGGCGCGTGCATACGCGTGCCAATGGTTGGCAGTTTATGCCTAGTTCACACTGAAGCATCCGCTTTCTACAGCGACCGAAATTCCTCTGCCGCCGAAACGCAGCATCGTTCGCACTGGACGCGCCCCGCGCCGCTGAATATGCCATCTACTACGGGGCGAACGCGGGATGGATGCGCTGTCACGCGGTTGTTGTCGCGGCTCGCAAACGTTACTACGCTATCCGGTTGTGTATACTTCGACGATTCTCGTACGCAAGAAGCAAGAAAAGACAGCACTGCTTACTTTGCTGGCAAGTGGCTGTCTTGTAATGCACGAAGAGCAGAAATACCACCGACGCCAGCGGCGTTGGTGGGTTCGTTTTGCTCTGCAAGACCGCAACAAGCTCCGTCACGCCAACAGCAAGCTCGGTCACCTCTTTCATGAAATACGGATGCGAAGTAGTCACAGAGTAGGTTAAAATCCCGTTGGTTTCAACATTCAGTTACGTGCACGGCGGCATAGCAAGTGAGTAGGGCTTCGCCGCCATTTTTCAAAATTCCTTGACGCGCTCCTATTGGTCCGCGGTGACCGATTCGGCGGCGGACGCCGCAAAAATTTGTCCGAGAGCGATCGGCGCGGAGAGGGCCCTTTCGGAGGATCTCGCCAAGGGCCCTTTCGGAGGATCTGGGCAAAGTGGATCAATATCCGGATGAAGCATGCTCAGAAAGCCCCTAGAGGGGTAAGACCCCGTCTGGAGCATGCGGAGCGTGCTTGCTTGTGATCTGTGGAGCTTATGATGGGGAAAGGGAAAAGTCTGTCGCTCTCCTCTGTAATGAGATGTTATCTCGTGAAAAGTAACGAGAGGATCACTGTGGACGAGCCCTCCCGAACTCACCCGAGAGACCACCCCGTCGCGGCTTGTGAACCCTCGCGCACAGTCGTGGGCTATCTCGTTTGGGTTCAGGTGACCCGGCAGTACGTCTGGTCCCATGTGAGCGGAAAACCAGACTATGTGATGAATAACGTCTGAGGGGGGTTTGCTGTGGAGAATTCTGGCTGCCTCTGTGGCTATCAATCCCGATGCGATCGCCCTAACGGCCGCTCGGGAATCGGTGTACACCGTGTTGCGTTTCGTGTCCAGTAATGCCAGCGCTACAGCAGCCTGTTCTGCTACATCGACCAAGGAGGTCTTCACTGAAGGCCTTAGAGAGGAGAGCTCGGCTCTTCGGGTCTCTAAGCTGTCGGCCCCGGTGCCGACTTTGTAACGCCTCTGTATATATGCTGTACATAAACCTTGTTTAACTCACCGTCGTCTCGTCCGCTCGTGTATCAGCTCTGCGCAGAAGCAGTCGCGAGCTGAGAAACATACGCTACCAAACGGCTGGTGACCATGTCGGCGGAGATCGGAGCAGTGGCGCCTTCGGGACCGTGTTGGCGTCGTTGTCTTTCGAAACAGTGGTTGCAGCGGTTAGATTCGTGGCGCCCTTCGTAACATCGTCGGAGGCGCGCTTCGTAACAATATCTGTGCCCGAGTTTTCTATTTTCCATGCACTGCTTTGTATGTTTTGCTTCAAGATACGTGTTCAAGTTTCAATCAACGGCAAAGGAGTAGCCAGTGCCATAACAGTGCGCCAACATCTCCTTATATATTATATCAGTAAAAAAAGGCATACTTGACTAATCGCAACTAGCAGGTAAGAATAGATGGCCATGTGTCCGATCGACTGGCAGTGCTCTCTGGAGTCCCGCATGGACCACTCTTATTTTTTATGTGTATCAATGACATTTCTGCTATCATGGAGTCAGGTGTACAACTTAATTACTCCGTTCGCAGATGACTGTTTATTTTATTCCACAGTGCGAAACGAACAGTATCAAGTTACAATTAACCAATCTTTACAGGCCTTGAGCAAATTGTGCAGAAAATATGGAATATGAAAATTAATTATTCTAAACTGACATACACACATATTACAACAAGGAAGGGCCGCCTTTTATTTTCATATGCCATCGGAGACGCGTGTTTAATAAACTCTGCGCATTTTAAATATTTAGTATCAACGATAACGCAAAATCAGTCCTGGAACGTAGACATTGACAATATTTGTTCAAATGCAAATGGAAGGCTGTGTTTCTTACGAAAAAGAGTAGAAGGTGCGAAAGCCGATGTGGAACTTGCTGCTTACAAAATTTTTGTAAGAACTGTTCTTGAGTACGCGTCGGTGGTATGGAGTCCTCTTCAATATTATTTAAAGAAACAAATTTTAAGAAATTCAGAGCTATGCGCTGCGATTTACAGAGTCAGTTTCGGAAATGCTCCAATCTTCTGGCCTACATTTGTTAGAAACGCGCAGGCAGAAAATTGCTCTCAAGCTTTCATTTCAAATACCAAATGGACCATTAAATATTAGCAACTACCACTTACTGCCGCCAGGTAAACAGAGCTCAAAAGCAACCACAACGGGGCCATTCAAGTGTACAGGACTCGTATTGATAGGTTCAAATACTCATTTTTTTCCTGACGCAATCGAAACGTGGAATGAATATCCGGTGTGTGTTGTTGAACAGAATGATTTGTCAAAATGTTAACAGACTGTCGTTGACTATCTGTACAAGTGTACCGCTTGATCTTAGCCTAACCTGTGTATTTGCTAATGATGCACTTTTTTACTATAATATTTTGTTATGTTACCCTCTCTGTAGGGACCATCGCAAGACAGTTGACAGTATTGCAAAATCAATTAATTAAATTAAAACATCAATTCACGACAATGGACAATACAAACACACTGACTCCTGCTTTTGATGAGATGTGAACGAAAGAATTCGATCTGCTTACCACGAACCACGCAGTTTTCTATGCCACGAATTAATGTTTTGGCCGCAGCAACAATCACGGAATTCCTGTGTTCTACAGCACGTTAGAACGTAGAACTGCAGAACACTGTAGCCACGGCGGCTGGAACAACGTTTGCTAAACGTTGGGCTGGCAGTCACGCGCGCCGTCGGATGCCGCCCGCACCAATGGCCTCGCAGCTGACGGCAGCGCCACCGCGTCCGCCTCGCTCGAATCACGTTTTCGGACGGCGCTCGGCAGATAATTTTTGCTTTGAAAAGTCTTTTCGTGCAATTCTAAAAAAAGCTGGCATAAAAGTTGTTTTAAGTCTATACCACTCAAAGCGACAGCAACCATTCTACTTGTTTAAGTGAATGTATAACGCATGATTCTTGTCTTTAAAATTGATCTTGGCCAGTTCCACGTCTGAGGTTGTCTGGGAGACAATCAAACCAGGCAACAGCTGAGGGCGTCGCTTCTCGGCCCATGTGGTCGAATTTAACAATTACGCCTGCCTGTTCCTGCCATCGTTCGTCTCAAACGAAGCTCTCGTCCAAGCGTTATCCCCATATGGCAAGGTGCTCACTGTCACCAGTGGTTTGATAAGCGGGCGACGCGGCGTACTCACTGGAACGCGGTATGTTCGAATGGAGATGAACGCCGCTAATCCTGTGCCGAACTACCTGCGCATCTCCGGTCACCGTGCTACGTTTGACTACCGTGGTCTCCAGCGTGTATGTCGAAGATGCGGCTCAGGGGACCATCTACGAGCCCAGTGCACAACACCGTATTGTGGTCGCTGTGGTGTGCACGGTCACGTTAGTGATGGATGTGACCGCCCATGTCGACGCTGCGGGGACGACCACCCAACTGTGGTTTGCCCTGTCCGCCGCTCTTACTCAGACGCTGCCGCTGGTGCCTTTCCACCACTGACACCGGCAATGGAACCAACTACCGACTCGGGGGACGCAGAGGAGGTCACCGACGTTGTGCTGGCCTCACCCCTACAAGTTCCTTCAAACGAAGCGCACAACGAAAGCGCGATTGTCGATGCGACGCTTGGCGCGTCGGCCTCCCCGCTGGTGCAGGAACCGTGCGCTTCGAAAGACGCAACGCACTGCCCTGAAAACGGCGTCGGCGTCTCTTCTTTGACGCCACTTGATGTTCAGTGCACAAATGACCCCAGTTATCAGGCTGCTGCTGTTGGAGTTGGCCCTACGACCCCGGTTATTTTGGAAAACAGTGGCGAAAACACCACAGCCTCTTCTGTTGCGGCCGCTCCGACCATTTCGACATCGCGTCGTACACGTAAAAAATCGCCCACACAAAGGGTGCCTACACGGGACTGCCGAGACGCGGACAGTGCTGCCAGCATCAAGAATGTGGATCCTAGCTTGCCGGCGGCTCAGTCCCTACCTCCTCAGGACACGTCTTCGGAAGACGGCTTCAGCCTGGGACTGGATAGTAGCATCGGACTGTCTAGCCTTCCCGATTTTGACGTTGAAATGGGAGCTCCACGTGAAACAAAGCGAGGGCACACTTCCAGCTCTTGCTCCGATGAACGCAGTGATGGCCGTGGTAAATCCCAATGGTCCAAAAAACCTCGACCCTCTTCTGGAGGGTCGAACAGTGCGTTGTAATTTGGTCGAGCAAGTGTCCCCTGGACACTTTCCAGGACACCGTCTAGAACTATGCGTCCAGGTTAGTCTTTACATTTTATTATGGCCACTACACTGCATATTATTTCATTGAACGTTCAGGGTTTTCGCAGTCCGGCAAAGCAGGCTGAAGTGATTAGTGTCGCCCGCGCTGCAAATTGTGATGTTTTGTGCCTCCAGGAAACAAATTTTTTCTCGCTATCCGACGTGCTTGCTTTTAAACGAAGGTTCAACCTAGATTGTTATTTCTCTTTTGCTACATCTAGTTTTACGGGAGTAGGTATTATTATTTTTAACCGAGCTCTATTAAGGGATCATCATGCTTTTTACGATGGCGTGGGCAGGGTTTTGGCTTTAGACTGTAGCTACTTTTCTTTCAGATTAAGGATACTGTGTGTGTATGGGCCAGCGCAAGCTGGACAGTCTAATGACTTTTTTAGAGACCTGGATGTGTTTTTTCTTGACGGTCGTGACGTCATTTTGATTGGCGACTTCAACTGCGTTCTAAATACGCGAACCGATGTACAAGGTCCTGGCTGGGGCCGGTCTGCTTGGAATTCACGCGAGCTTCGCCGCCTTGTCCACCACTTTTCATTACTAGACGCGCACAATGTAGTGCACGGAAATACCTTTGTTTGGACATGGCGACGTGGACGATCCTCCAGCAGGCTCGACCGGGCTTATATCCCACGAGCGTTAGAGGCGTTTGTCTCCGATTTATGCGTTCCGTCTCTCCCACCTTTTCCTGTGTCCGTATCTGATCATCGGCCTATTGTCTTGAAGCTCGAAGTTCCATTTTCTTTTTCGGAAAAGCCATGGCGTCTTGATGTTCGCGTCCTGCAGGACGCGCGCTCAAGATCAGATTTGTCACGCGCAATACGTGTGTCGCTCACGGCGTCTGGTCCTGAAGATTGGGATGCGCTTAAAACACAGTGGCGCCTGCGCTGCGCAGTAGAGGGGCGTTCGCTTCGTCAACGCGTTTCTGAAGAGCTTGCTGATACCTCGATGAAGTTACGCATTGCTTTGCGCGCCGAGACGCCTTCTCCTCTGATGCGAGTGTGGCAGCGTGAACTGCGTGAACGCTTTCAGCGCTTGACTGCTGCTTCGTCCCTGGCGGCAGCAGCATGGCGCTGTAGACACAACCCATGTGCACATCCCGAGGTGCTGCGCTACGCGAGACATTCCTTTTTTGGGCAATCAGAGTCACCTGTCTCTATGACAGCACAAATACCACCTGCGCAGCGGCTTCCTACGCGTGATCGATCTGTTTTCTTGGCGCATTTTGAAGCAATGTCGTGTTCGGCCATGCGGACTAACTGTGATGAAACACCGCCAATGCTTAGAAGTTTGCCCCGTATTCCTCAAGAAGTTGCAGATTGCCTGCACATCCCTCCGTCGGCTGAAGAGGTAAAGGTGGCACTGAAATCTATGAAACGTGGAACGGCCCCAGGGCCAGACGGTTTACCTGTTGAGTTTTACTTGACATTTTGGGATGAGATTGGTGCTACAATTACCGCGGTAATCCGGCGATGCTACGAGGACGGTGTCTTTCCATCAAGTTTTCGAGATGGACGCATTGTGCTTATTCCAAAGGGTGATGCTTCCTCTGTTAATCCTGAAGATTGGAGACCTATCACGCTCCTCAACGTTGACTATAAGATATTCGCGGCGGTAGCCGTTCAACGTTTGAGGGGTCTGTTGAACACCCTAATAGGTCATCACCAGACTTCATCAGTGCTTGGACGAGAAATACACAGCTTGTCATATACGACACGGGATATCATAGCTTATACTTTGTCGCGATCTGCGCGTGGTATCCTTGTGTCTTTGGACCAGGAAAAAGCGTTTGACCGACTAGAGCACGCGTATATCTTTTATGGGCTCACAGCCTTTGGCTTTTCTCATTCGTTTGTGGAAATGATTAAAAATACGTACACTGGTCTGAAAAGCACACTAGTTCTGGATGGTTGGGAAAGTGCTGCCTTTTCCATAACACGTGGGGTCCGTCAGGGTTGTCCATTGTCTCCTGTGCTATTTGTCCTCAGCCTTGAGCCATACTTGCGTGCTCTTACACGCGGATTCACGTGTCCGGGGTCTTGCGCTTCCTGGTAGCGGTGTCGTGAAAGTCACAGCTTTCGCTGATGATATAACTTTGTACCTTTCAGATGAAGATAGCCTTTCACGCAGCCTGCATGTATTTTCCCAGTATGGCGACATTTCAGGTGCAGCGTTGAACATCTCCAAATCCCGGTATTTCTTCATTGGCTCTCCAAACTCCAGGCTTAGCGCCGGTGTTCCCATTCAGCCGGCCGCGTCCCTTCGTATTTTAGGTATTTCATACAACCACTACGGCATTTCCGAATCTGTTTGGTTAAACGCTCTCGAGGAAGTAAGACTGAAAATTCAGGATGCACAGGATTTTGACTTCCCGCTTCTTGAGCGGAGGTACCTTGCGCAGACTGTATTTTGCGGTCGCATTTGGTACCTTTCTCACGTCGTGCAACCATCTTTACGTATCGTGCGATCACTACAGTCTGCTTTGTGTTCCTTTTTTTGGTCAGGCGGCACTGAGTTGGTCTCTCGCGCGGCACTGGGACAGCAGCGTGCTCAAGGAGGCTTTGCTTTCCCTTCAGTGTCCATACGCTGTCGGCTGCTGGCACTGCGTTTCCTTTTGCGCCTAGTGCAAGGGGAGGAATCTCCCGCACGAACGCTTGCATACTACTTTCTGGGTACTCACCTTCGCCATTTGATGCCTAATGCGCAACTTAACAGGGGGCCACAGTCAATAACACTTCCTGCGTTTTATGCAACAACTGTTGCATTTTTTCGCCATGTCAAGTCGAGCTGTCCTGGCATAGATGTTTTGAACAACCACATAGTTGAGACAACTGCTGCTTTGTTGCTTCCGTTGGTCCCGCCAGCCCGCCGTGCTTGCTCTAGACGGGTGTCTTGGAGCTCCTTAACGGCTTCTTTTCTGCCTGGACACCTTCGGGACTTCATGTGGCGCCTGGGATGGGGTGTACTTCCCACTCTCTACCGCCTCGAAAGGTGGAGAATAGTCCGGTCAGCAACATGTCCGAACTGCTCCCTTCGGGAAACAAATCAGCATTTTCTGAGGCATTGTATCATTGCTCGCGTTTTTTGGAGAGCCGTACATGCTGGATTTCACTGCCTCAGAGTAAATCGCTTCGTTTCTTCTGGGCGTTGTTCGCGAGGCCGCTTCGCTTGTCTTCTCATTGTTGCCGGCGCTTTTTGCCTCTGGCGCAACCGCTGCGAGGCGGTTGCAGCGGGCCGCCGCCGCCGCGCGCTCTACCCGATCCTAGAACGATTGTACTCGGAGCTGCTGTCTGTTTTGTCGGAGGAGCTCTTCTTCCTCGGTGAAGAGGAATTTCTTCGGCACTGGTCTTGCCCTTTTGTGTCGGTCTATGACGGACGAGTGAAACTTGTCTTTCGGCCGGCCTGGTATTGGTAGGCTGATCTGTGGATGTGCCGGCAGAAATGGCATGCCAACATGTAAATATGCAAAATGTACATATTTATGTTTTATTTGTCTCTTGTTTACCTTGAAGTATTTTGTGGTTGTGTTTGAGTGAACCATCGAATGTACATGTTTTTTCAACGTCATCTCATATCCATGTTCATGTAAATGACGTCTGTCTTGTCATCATCGTTAGAGTATGTCTAAGACGGAAATGTTCTGTTGAGTGTTATTGACGTTTGTGGCAATAAATTTTTTCTAAACACATATTTGGTTCACAGGACGGCTTCAAGCTCTCCCATAGTAGAGTACCTAGTGCTCTAAATTGCAAACTACTGTACGTAAATGCGTAGTATCTGTTCTTACCAGCTTAATATCTGCCTGGTCCTTTCGGGCCCATGACATTAAGTGCCGACCACTGGCACGCGTATGCACGCGCCTACGCGTCAAAAGCGTCTAGTCGCGCCTGTGGAGGAAAAGGGCGCGCTACCACTGGCACGCGTTGACGCCCACGCGTCCAAGGCCGATGCACAGTGTTGCTTGATCTTTTGGCTTAGAACTGTCCAAGTTCAGCACAGAGCGGCACGTTCTCAACTGGAGCGGGAATGTATGTTTTAGAGGATATGAGAACACGTTAACAACTTTATAGTGTTTCAACCACCACAGTTTAGACTATTTTAGAAGTAATTGACATTTCAGTGCCTAAAGTAACTACAGCGGTATGCACCTGAAATCAACATCAGTGCGTGCGCCGCTCCCGCGAATGAACATTCGCGTCTAGCATACTGTACTACACTGTAACTGTATGTCTATCATGTGCGTGTGCAGGGTTTTCCTTAAGGAAGGGGGGGGCAAAATTTTGTCCCAGTGCCCCTCCCCAGGGCTAATTTAGCACCCCCTCGCTATTATGCTAATATATGGAGTTGACCTTGAGCTCTCCCCCCCCCCTTCTCTCTGCGGTGAATGAGGCGTGGCTGCCCTCCTGATCACGTTTACAAACCACCGGCATTCTATACCTGCACTACCAAAGTTACTAACAATATCTTGCATATGCTGGTACCTTCAGTATATTTACACAACATATTTTATGTCAGTCAACTTAATAATCATGCCTGCAACTTCATAATCTGACAGATTTAAGTCAGTCATAAGACTACAATTGAGGCCAGAGTAGCAGGCTTTCGGCTGATGTGTGTGTTTGAAATATCCTCTAATGCAACAAAGCACACCTGGTTCTTATTGATACAACTGATATTGGCCATAAGATAGGAACCAAATACTGCATAGAATGCCTTCGGGCACTTTCCATAGTCGAAATGTACGCTAATGCAACTAACTGTGCCTGACACTTCATGATGGGACAGATATCGGTCCTAATATTGCAACTGACCCCTGTATGAAAGACTTCTGGGCGTTGTCTTTAGTCAAAGTATTCTCTAAAACGACAAATGCCACCCAACTTTTCATGAAGTCACAAATATCGATCATAATATTATAACTGAAACCTTAATGCAAGACTTCTAGACGTTGTCTTTAGTCAAAGTATTCTCTAACACGACAAACGACACCCAACTATTCATGAAGTCAAAGATATCGTCATAATATTGGAACTGAACTCTGTATGGAAGACTGCTGGACGTTGTCTTTAGTCAAAATACTCTCTAAAACAACAGATGACACCCAACTGTTCATGAAGTCACAGATAGCGGTCATAATATTGGAACTGAACCCTGTATGGAAGACTTCTGGACGTTGTCTTTAGTCAAAGTATTCTCTAAAACGACAGACGACACCCAACTGTTCATGAAGTCGCAGATATCGGCCATAATATTAGTACTGAAACATTAATGCAAGATTCCTGGACGTTGTCTTTAGTCAAAGTATTCTCTAAAACGACAGACGACACCCAACTGTTCATGAAGTCACAGATAGTGGTCATAATATTGGAACTGAACCCTGTATGGAAGACTTCTGGACGTTGTCTTTAGTCAAAGTATCCTCTAAAATGACACCCAACTGTTCATGAAGTCACATATATCGGTCATGATATTAGAACTGAAACCTTAATGCAAGACTTCTGGACGTTGTCTTCAGTCAAAGTATTCTCTAAAACGACACCCAACTGTTCATGAAGTCACATATATCGGTCATAACATTAGAACTGAAACCTTAATGAAAGACTTCTGGACGTTGTCTTCAGTCAAAGTATTCTCTAAAACGACAGACGACACCCAACTGTTCATGAAGTCACAGATATCGTCATAATATTGGAACTGAATCCTGTATGGAAGACTTCTGGACGTTGTCTTTAGTCAAAGTATTCTCTAAAACGAGAAATGACGCCCAACTCTTCATGAAGTCACAGATATCGGTCATAATACTGGAACTGAACCCTTCATGGAAGGCAGCCAAAATGTTCTCCTATGCAATAAAACACACCCGACACATCATGATGCAACAGATATTAGTGACCAGATTGGAACCGAGCACAGCGTGGAACACTTTCGGATGGTATATTTATTTATTTTCAAATATGGCTACTCACTGTGAGGCTACTGCAAAAGTGGCGTACATATATACAAAATGAAAGGATTTAAACAGTAATATCACACTAAGTGTGCCAAGGTAAACAAATATAACTACCCTTGAGTGTACCCCTGTAATAAATGAGAGAAATAGGACATTATTTTATTACAAGTGCCTCCAAAAAGTCAGACACACTGGTATTGGGAATCAAACCAAGTAGATAAATCCAGTGTTTGATAACTTTATTTGAACGTGTTAGAGAGCTCTACAAATGACTTCTAAGCTGGGTGGTGATTGCGGATCAGTGCTGTGTTGAAGACTTCAGCACTTTGCTGGTAGTTTAAATATCCTTTAACCTCTACAAAATGCATCTGACACTCCTTGATGAGACAGACATTGGTTTTGAGATTACAGCCAAGCACTGTGGCTTTCACATGTCATCAATTGTCAAAATACCCTATAATGCAATAAAGCATGCCAAAAATTTTTGATGGGACAGATACTGATCAAAGGCATGCACCAGAGCACCGTACAAAAGTTTTGGCAAGTTTTCCAACAGAACTAAACAGAATATGCTTAAGTGAATGCGTATATATAATCCAAGTTAATGCATATACTAAAAAACCGAACAGAAATGAAGGACTCCTTGGAAACACATACAAGTATTCAATGTTCGGAACCATCGAATATATTCAGCTCATTACAGTCTGGAGGCACAGGTGAATACATGCACAGCTCTGAAAGGTCTTATAAGTCACATGAGGTACTTTTTGCATTTCTTCTATACAAAGAGCAGTACCATACTAGTGCACCTTCATTCATTCTGTGCATACATGTGATCTTCTCTTCCCACAATCGTGTCATCGTGCAGCTGATTTCAAATCAGGTGCTTCTCACAAGGTTTTCAGTTATCTGTCCAGCTGTAAACAGAACGCGCGTTATGTTATAGTAAACTGTAAAACGACGGAGAAGCGCCATTGTATGCCTATAGCTATGAGTATCAGAATGAACTATACATTAAGAATGTGTGTTTTAGAATGCCTCCAAACAACGTATGTTCTACTGAGCGTGGCACAGAAGCAGAAGAAGCGAGAAGTGAAATAGCAGGCAATACCAGCAGCACTTAATCATGCAACTTTCTTTTTCGATCACCACAGCAACGCACGCTCGAGTTTCTGTCTTGTACGTGAATGGAAATGAGACCGCTGACAGCTCAATGTGTCAGCGTTGGTGGTACCCGACACGAAGTCACCTCACACTGCTACCAACCAGCGCACGCTTGTTATTAGCTTTGCAACACACGAAAACGATTTCCACCGAAGCCAACGAATGTTTCAGCGTCGTACAATCCGCGAATACACTTCTATAAGTACGTGAGTTTTCAAATCACCGAAATGTGCTGGCTAGTGCGAGGTTCGCTTTCAGCGATGATGAATACTGATGTTGAAAACAAACACAGTGCAGATAAAAACTCCTCCGTATGAACTACGCGATATTTCGGCGTCGTATATGGTGTCTATGTTGCGACGGAAACTACCGTAGAGTTTTTTCAGCTGATGTGCCTCGCGTGTGCTGGTTCATACGAACTAGATGGTAGAGGCCTGCGCCGGATGCAGATGACACTGATCTGAATTGCCTCCGCGGTAGGCGAGGGCTCACGCTCAAACCTTCGTAAATCTGAAGTCTGTTTACACTTGTTTTTAGCACAAAAGTCACAGATCAAAGCACAAGAACACTGTCATGCTCCTTTCGCTCAGCCGACGATCGCACACGGGACCGGCGCTAGCGTAGCCGGCCGGCATTCGCTGGATTTGTCGTCGTTGCTCGAACTCGGCACGAAACCGCGCGCGTCACGCTGGTAGCACTCGCAGTCGTTTCGTTGTCGTTCTAGATTACGAAGCGGTCATTCAGGAACGCTTGGAGTAGTTTCCGTGCTTGCTTCCAGCAGTCGGCCGTGCCTTCGAAGCGGCGGCCATAAGGCACAGCATTCGGAGTCATCGCGGCCTCTGGTTGGTTGGCGCGTGGCCTCTGGTTGGTTGGCGCCGCTGTACGCGTGGTGACGTAGCGTACGCGAGGCGAAATATCAAGCCCGGCTTGATCCCTCGCGCCTGCTCGCGTATGCCCCTCCGACGTCGATGCCGAGAGGCGCATTTGACGCTTTTGACGCGTAGACGCGAACGTACGCGTGCCAGTGGTTGGCACTTTAGTCATATTTATGTAACGCGGCACCAGGACAGAGCTCGCTTTGCCGGTGCCACCGGTCGTCTTGGCATTGTACCAGGTTCGGCCCACAATGATCAATTTAAAATCAGACTGACCTATTAAGGATGACGGAGGTGCGCAAACCGTTGAGGTGCAGTAAGTACAAAGATTGAAAATATGTCTACAATCAAACTATATATGAAACTTTAAGCTGAAATATTCATTTCACCTAGCACACAGCGTGCTTACATTTTTTTCATTTTATATATTATGCAGCATCGGCCTGTTTGGCGCCAAACAGGCCATTTATGTAAGGCGATAAACCACGCTATCACCGTAGGAATGTCGTTCAATATTGTTATCTATTTTTTGAATAGAGCAGCCGGCTTCTACCGCACATTTTTATTTGCTATTTATGTAGATTTGCCAGTCACAATATTGTAATACGTTATTCACAGCCAAGTAAATTCCCCTTTCGTGAATCCTATATTTATAGGAACTTTTTTCAGCACTTTAGCTTAAATTTACTGTCAATTTAAGCATGCTCGACAGTATAGCAGAATTTTTATTCACTTTCCATCAAAGCATGAACACCACACCGCGCACTTTCTTTTTTTTCATTTACTACTGTATTGTATTTTAGTACTTAAAATTACAAATCATAAGACTCCCAAGTTTTATGAAGGTCTAGCTTAATTTCACTTTCAATTTGATTCCTTAAAGACCCCGCCAGGGGGTATTACATAAGGGGTGGGTTACAATATATACAACAGGTTGAACACTTTATTATAATTTAAAATGTGATGTGATCGCTTCAATGAAGGCAATAGGGCTCTAGTTAGCGATTTCTTGTGTAAGGTCGTTCCAGTCCTTGGCTGCTCGAGGAAAAAGAGAAGATGCAAAGGTGACTATGCGAGCTTCAGGGCGGGCAACGTTTAAGGAGTGACCAATGCGATAGGATATGCGTGATGGTGGCAAAATATACAGTGCTCGATTTAGTGCGCTGCGGTAGAATTTATGCAATGATGACAAACTAGCAATGTGGCGTCGATTATAAAGTGTTTGTAAACCGAACTCCGATGTCAAGGATGTTACGCTGATATCGTATGAAAAGGCGGAATGAATGAAACGAATGGCACGATTCTGAGAAGCCTCAAGGGCGTTTGTGAGGAATATCTGGCGAGGACCCCAAATGGCTGATGTGTATTCTAGTTTGGGCCATATCACTGTTTTGTAAGCTAGTAACTTGACATTCTGTGGAGCGCTTTGTAAATGACGTCGTAAAAACCAAAATGTTTTGTTAGATGGTGCAATAACGTTGTTCACATGCGCACACCAGTCCAGATTATTTGATATCATCATACGAAGTATTTATATTGGCATAGGGTATCTAGTTGCTGGTTTGCTATTTCATATTTGAATTTGAACGGGTTAGGACTGCGAGAAAAGGACATTAATGACGGATTTTCGCTTTTTTTCTTTTTTTGTTATCTTCCCGAGTAATTTTCATGTCTCACAGCGTGCTGATTATCATTAGCACTAATTATCGCTAAGAGCAGTACTCTCTAATACCAGTGCTATGTATCTGTCGAAAGCAACTGCTGCGCACAGTAGAACGAAAAAAACGGGCAGTTAGACCAAGGAAAGCTCTAGGTACACTAATTGTGTTTAGTAGTAGAGCAGCAATTATCATACAAACAGAAATTATTTACGTGGGTGACGAATCAGCCTTTCTCTAGTTGAGATCCCGACCCGCCTCCTAAAACTGCTATCATAACGCCGAAGTGGTGTGCTCGGGAAATTTCATTTTACTTCGAGCGAACATGAATGCAAAACTACACCCCACCTTCGCTACGGCACGTTTTAGAGCTAAACCGTTGTCTCAGGCGACCACCTTAGAAGACATCCACGAATGAACCACGCTCGTTGACAGCCGAGAAAACGCGCTGCGTGCAGACGACACAGCCTTTTAAATCGCAGAGTACGAGGCGCAGTGCATCACAATGCATGAGCTCGCACACGGCTCAAAGTAAACGGCGATGAGTACACACTAGGTATCGTTTTTTTATCTATGTGGACAGCGGCACTGATTCAAACGAAACTGTTATCACATGCATACTATTGCTTTGGTTGTCGAAGAAGCCGATGTACGCCACGAACACCATGGTGCTCAGGTGAGTCGAAAAGAGCTCGCCTCAAAGCGCTGCTTCACCATAGCACAGTTCTAGTACTGCCCTTTAACCGTAGAGTCCCCGCTTCGGACACGCCGTACTCGGCACAGACAGCGCAGAACACATTCGGTACAAGGAAGGCCGTAGTGTTGTCAAACTTTAGTGGCTATGCCCTTGGCTGCAATTCGTTTGCGTCATACAGTTCCGTTGAGATTACACGTATAGGTGTTCTGTCATTACACCGTGTTTGAGAGCTCCTTTCCACATTAGGTTAATATAGCATAGTCAGTATATTAACTCTCTGGCTTTCCATATTTGAGTGTTGCAGACAACGTGGGAGCATTTTCGCCAACACGCATGTTAAAAGGCCGGTACGTGTGATAGTCCCTTTTCCAGCTTTGTGGGTGGCGTGTTATTGTCGTTATGGCTGGTCCAATCAAAACAATGCAAAAAGCGAGTGATTTGTGTAAACACGTGTTAATATCAACGTTCGCACTCAATAACTTCGCTCCGCAAGCTTGGACACCAAGCTAATACTGAATATGTGTAGCCTTTTGTAGAGGTATATCGTTAAAACTGAGCATTGAGAGCACTTTTAAATTGAGCGCTAATTTAAAATGAAGCGTCCTGTCGAATTTGTAAAAGCTACGGGAAACATTTTACCTTAGTGGTAAATTTTATTAAGTTCTTCCGAATAGAAAGTATATTGGTTAATATAGCTATCTAGCAGCCATGATACAGCTTCTCAAAATGTTCATTAGTCTAGAAACAAAAACTGCACCAACATCGGCATTCAGACGCAACGTAAACATAATCACATGGCCGTCTCGCGCTGCAGTTTCGTTCTCCGAGTTTTTTGTTGCGAAGAACGTTAATACCAACCACAATGGGTAGAGATCACGATAGGAGGCACTGTCACAAGTCCAGTCGCAAACGAAAGCATAGCGAAGACCGGGGCGACAGCGATCGCAGCAAACACGGACGACGATGCAGCTCGTCGTCGAGGTATGGCAGTGACGATCACGGAGATCGCGATGGTGGCCACAAAGAGCCCGGCCGACGGCGCAGTTCAACCAGACGCGACAGTGGCGACTACCCAGATGACCGGCGCAGTGCGATTAGAAATCGAAGTCAACGAGAACGCTCACCGAATGACTCTCTCCGCGTCCAACCGACAGCAAGGAAAAAGAGTCAAACTGGGGAACGGGAGAATCTGTCCCTGTTTCGGCATGAACTTTCTCGAATATTTTTTGGCGACAACAGTCCCATCAACAGGTAGGCCGATGTTCTTTAACGTGTTCTGTATCAACGCGCCGACCGCCACGGTGGTGTAGTTGGTACGGGGATCGACTGCGTTGACCCGAAAATCGCGTCACCGAAACCCAGCTGCCGCGGCCTCATTTGAATGGAGGCGGATTGTTGGAGGCCCGTGTACTTAATATAGATAGCCACAGCACAACAGGTTGTCCAAGTTTCCGGAGCCCTTCACTAGGGCGTCTCTTATAATCGTAACAATTGCATCAACGCGTGCTCTCAGCCTGACAATTGTATACAGGCTGTTTTCACACTTACGGGAGTACGCGGAGCGCGTATTGCATTGTGTTCGTAGTTTTCGCCACATGTGCGAAACAGACTGTGCTTCACCAATACGTCTCAGAAAGCACGCCCATAATACTGTCACTACTTGGGAAGGTCCAGCTAGTCGCAGCTGACGCGTAATTGCAAAAGCAATAGAAGAGGCGAAAGCTCCAATTACATTGCCGTGAAATCAGCATAAATATTGATATAAAATACAAAAGTGGTAAGGAGAATACAAGCTCGTATGAACTGTATGCGGTAACGTCAATATTACTTCGAAAGTTGTTGATGGGCTTCAAGAAAGATTGTATATTGAGGTACGTATTGGGTTAAGGTCAGGCAGATGCTTGGATGATCATATATTGTGCGAACCAGCCCACATTTATATTTCTATGGCTCAAATTAAGGCCATAGGTTAGCATTTTTAGATATCTTAAAGGAGGTTACAACTTTGACTGTGAATAGAGTAGATATTCTCAAAAAACAAAGCTTGAAGACTTTTGTGGGGCAGCTAAGAGAAATATATAGGGACAATTTAGTGCAGATCATGTGGGAAGGCCGCAAAAGCTAAGGAACTATGAAAAATTAGCCAAGCGCTAATGCAAGGATGTATTCTATCTGTTAATTGTTGCTCAAGCTAAGAAAGCAACTTGGGGAGACGTTTTGCGCTTCATAGATCTGTAAAAGGCGTAGTTTGCAACACAAACCCACGTTGTTTACAACAGAGACCCAAGGTATGTTTTGTGTAATATATGCCACTACAATGTCGCTTTTAGTGTGTGCTGACTGGCCAGTTGAGGGTAGTCAGCTTCGGTCATTGAACGTCTGAGAGTCTACATCATGCAAACAACATCTTCATTTAAAGTGATCCTATCAGAATGAAGCCCCTCGCCTGGTGCGTGCAGACAACCTAGCTTTGCTGGCAGGTTATCTTGCAGGAATATGAAAATGCATCTATCTGGTCATGAAACCAATATATCTAAGCCTCAATACAAGCAGATTTCATTTGTTTTTGCACATTTGATCACCAAACCCCTTCTCGTGGCAGTACCGATTTATACAACAAATTTAGGTGCTCCCTTCGTTGGCTTCTCACTAATTCGCATTTAGAGAAAATGTCAGGCCCATGAACAAACAGTACACCGACTCTGCTATACCTTAGAAGATGCATTAGACAACGCACATCTCTGACTACTAGAAGAACTTTTTATTAGCCCGTGCCTTTGTACTAACACTGTGTCTACAATCCATGTTCTACGACTTTAGGTAGTAGACAATACTATATGTACAGGCATAGGCGATCGCAGGGTTCCTCTTCAGGGGCACCAAAGTGGGTCGCTGTGCCCCCCCCCCTCCCTATCATGTCAATGTATCGGGCTGACTTTTATCCCATCCTCTTAGTATGTTACTAGGTGGGGGACACTGGTGTCTATGGGAGCTGCAATGCACACAATTCAGCCAGCATGAGAACTATGAGTAGGCCACAAATTTGTCTGATATTTGCTCTTTCAGATCCATTTGGCCTCACAAAGGTTGAAATTTCTTTGTCGCAAAATAACGATCGGCAAATGTTCAGCAGTTGCACTTCACCACCTAAACCTTTTAGGCCCACTAATTCGAATCAGCTCCGGAAGTTCACAACGGTTCGTTCTTTTATTCCAAACAAAACCAGAACACCACAATAAACAAGGCCACAAATGCGTTCGAAGCCGCAACCACGAAGACTAGGCAAACTTGTGCTATTTCATACAATCCCGAGGTGGCTGAGCGATCGCAACGCCAAAGGTCCCTCTTATGAATTGTCCTTGACGCAGATTGCGTGCCCTCTTGCTTTGCAGAAGCGTTCAGTGTTTGTTTTTCGCAGGAATTCTAAGCAATACGACAACTTCTGGACGTTCCTCAAGAAGTATGAAGAGCAAAAGCAGAAAACTGCACTTGAGGCTGGCAATTCACAAGGTATGTGCTTCTCACTTTACATTATGTGGAGGAGAGTCATGTCTACAATTCTCGGTTGATTCTTAGCTAAGTAATGCTTCTTCAGCAGTAACTTCTAGATTGACTGCTTGATTAAACACTGTGCTTACAAAGAAGTCCGTGTGCTTTTGTGTGTTACTATTACTCTAATTTAATTTTTTTACTGCTGCTATCAACTCATAGGCATCTTATGCAAGTAATTGTGGTTATGTATAATTGGCTTTGGTGTTCTTTATGGGCTACGGTCTTCATGCATAAAATTTTTTCCTGCATTCAGCTGGCCTGAACTCTATTACACTCTAAAAGAATGATGAAAGGCTTCCTAAGACATGTTATCATTTAATTGTAACGATAAAGCATGCGTCATACTGGAAATGTCATATTTCAAAAGAATATAAGACGTCTTTCAGTGTGGTATGGTTGCTCCACTTGTACGAAAAACCAGATAATGCTGAGGGTGGATGCCTATCAATGATGCATCATTATTGTGGCCTTCATGAATTCTTCCATAGATTTACAAGCCTTAAGACACCTCGGTAGCCTGAATTTTAATAAATTAAGATGGGTATCCAAGGACCACAGCTTGAAAGGTATTGATCATGTTGCCGCAAGTTGATAAGAGCTTGGGCTAGTGGGCGATTGGGAATCAACATATTTGCACAGCACAAGATTACGAGTAGTTACGACGTAACTATAGAAGAAAGAAGGACAGAAAGAGCGCTCTTTCTGTCCTTGTTATAGTGTGGTAAAACGACAGAGTACTGAATAGTTAAACGTACTTGGTCTCGTTCGAACTCATATTAAGCTCTGGAATGGTTCAGGATTAGGCCTTAAAAACATTCCTTAGTAGTTCGCGTCCTAACTGCGTACAAGTGCCTAACTGCGTACAAGTGATGATTCGGATATATTGTGGTATGTCATTCTGCCCGGCGTTCCTGTCCGCGTCTCAATGGGATGTTCAAGTGATCATTAGGTAAGCTTGTTTTTGTTGTGAGAGGCTTTCTTCCGTTGTACTGTGTGTTCCACTCGGGGGTTGTGTTTTCGCCACGTTGTGGTAAGCACATACCTGTTCGGCCGGAGCGCTGATTTATATGTATGCCGAATGCACGTAGCAGAAATTTGCCCTGGTTCCTGCAGCCAATCGAATTGTGCTAAGCCTAATTTATAGGCCCAGTTAGAACGTTTTGTTTTTCTGTAGCCATGTGACATCGTCTTTGGACGCGTTCTAAGTCCTTCACGCAAGGGCCACGCGAGGGCCGTCTGTAACGTCACAGTCCGGCGACGGTGCTGTTGGAGGGACCACATTCAATATCGCATAATAATTCCCTCTTAAGCATGGCCATATATTTTAGCCCCTGCACAATTTTTTTTTCTTTACATGACAGTTCGCTCTGCTGGAGACCTTGCTGACCGCATTCTACGACGAATTTTCGAGGTCCAGGCGGTACAAAGTTCCTCTCACCTTCGGAATCAGCGTGCTGTGCTTCCTCGTCGGTCAGCCCTGCGTCACACAGGTATGCTTCCTTGCCCACACTTCTTAGCTGGCCCAAGGAAACACTCCAAAATGCTAAACTGAATTACAGTTGAGGCTTGATTGAACGAACTACGATTGCATGGTATAACAATTTAAACTGTAGATTAACCTCACTGTTCTTCTGAATCATTAGGTTTGTAGTGATCGAGTAGCAGATTAGAAGGAGCCATTTTTATAATTTGACTTCGTTATATCGATGCTTTACAATGAGGCAGACGTTAGACTGAACAATACCTAAGCGCGAAATACGATGCAAGTGTGTGCATATAGGCGTGCCATTTGATGCACTAACTCTGCCACGTTACTTCCCTAACCCAAAACTGCGCGTAAGAGGCCACTTTACACTAAAAATCTTTTTACCGGAAACTCTTAGACACGAATGCCGTAAACAAAACAAGAGATGGCGCATTTGCTGTGACGTCGTAGGCATCTGTCGGTGGAAGTTCAGGTGCCCGCTAGAACTGCTTAGGTCCACCTTCCAAACGACTTCACAGGTATTGGCAGCGTGTATCCTGTGCTAGGTGAACGTTCATTACCGAAGAGGGGTTTTTGAGCAATGCCGTCACCTTGATATACCGGGCATAAATATATGCTCAAAAGATGCATTGCAATATGACTGTGAAATTATCCAACTTATAATCGCAAGCTTGATTGGTGAACGTGCCTACGGCTTATGTTTTCATCGTGACAGAATGTACTAAAACGACAGATCATGTATGTGTAATACGCGAGCCGAGCGTGAAGCCTGCGCGCTGTTTTCCGAGGCACTTTGCATAAAGAGCTGTTTTTTTCGAACGCCCCCACACTGTTGTTTAATTAAGCACGCGGAATGTAATTCTTTTGTTTGCTTTTACTTTCAGAATGGGCAATACGCCCTGAATCTTATGGACACCTACGATGGAGGAGGCGCTGTTCTGTTTATCGCCATTTGTGAAATCGTCGGGCTCATGTGGTTTTGCGGTATGTACAAAAACATTTTCAGCTTATGCTAGAACAGTATGTCATGCACGGCAGGCTATCTGTGCCAAATATATTTTTGCGTCGCGAACGAGCGATACAGCTCGATCATTTTAAATGATTATGCGCAGTGTAGGAACTACATGGTGTGGCAACTCAGCATCGCAGCGTCGATCTCACAATCTACACTGACGGCCTATATTTTCATCGTCGCAGACAGCGCGTGCACGATAGGTCGGTGCTATCACCCACTAAGCCTACCTCGTGGGACATCTGACACATCCAACTATGGGCGTTGGCTGAAGTTTAACTTTAGGGCTGCAAACCTACATTGCATCGCAGCTGAGAGGATGGAGGAAGCCACTGGTGTAGCTTGATGGAGGGGAAGGTGCTGGTGTGGTTTGAAGATGACAAGTTATACGTCTGCACCCCCTGCATGCCGCCGTCTATGCATTGAACACCATCAAAATATTGCGCGTTAAAGACACCTTAAAACTCGAAGAACTGAATACATACATAAATACTTACTATATTCGCGCCACACTCCAGGGTAGTTGACAGCATGCGTGTAATCCTGAAGTTGTAGGTCCGGCTACCGCCAGTGGCAAGTTGGTTTTTCGTTTGCTTTCACTTCTCTTCATCTCGCAATTTCTGCGGTCAGTTTAGCGTAAGTTCCCTCTTGATACTTCCGCGTGTGTATTTATATATGTCACCTTCATATGTTTCAGGTATGTGATGCGACACTTTCCCTTGTGCGTCGAAATTCATTTCCTTCTTAACCTTGACCCATTTATCTTTTTTGTACCGCAGGTGTGAACCGCTTTTGCGCCGATCTGAAGCTCATGCTGGGGCACGACATCGGCTGGTACTGGAAGGCAAGCTGGCTCGTCTTCTCGCCCTGCATCCTCGGGGTGAGTGAACTGTGTTGCGTAATCTTCCTTTCTTCACTGAAAACTGGCGCAATCTCGGTGCTATGATGCGAGATTTTCAATGTAAATATCCCCTGGCAAAAAGTATTCGCAGCCCAAAAATCGACAGCACAAACATCCGAACTGTGTAAAATCCAAAGCGTTAAAAACCGCACTTTAAAGGTTCACACCTTACATATCCATGCCGTAATATCCGCAGCGTAAACGTTCGACATTCGTAGCAAGTATTCCGTCTGCACCCACAGCAGTGTTGAAATAGCAGGGACACATTTTCCATTGGTCATATTCTACAGCATATACGAGTCCGGTTTATCAAAACCATTAGAAAATTTCCCTAAACCTCAAAGCAACCCAACATACAACCAACGCCGGTATTGGTTCCAGGGGAAGACACACTAGGATAGTTATAGCGCGAGAACAAAACGACGATACAGAGACAAGAAAGAAACGAAGGACACGAAAGTCCTTCTTGTCTCTGTGTCGTCGTTTTGTTCTGGCGCTATAACTAGCGTCATGCCATTCCAACTATGCCAAGCTGCCACACTTCTGAGGTCACACTGTTGTGCTGTCGTGGCATAGAATAGATTCATGCAATAGCAGCGTAATAAACGATCAAGAGAGCCTCCGCGACAAAACATTGTAATGTCCTATAATGTAGTTTTATAAAGCAATACCCTGCTGCCACATGAAAACCTTCTGTGTCGTGACCACCGCGCTCTTGACGTCACTGCGTGGTATTCTATCAGAAGAGAAGGCGAAGCTCGAAGAATAAATGTATCTAGCGCTAATTAAAATTTAAGACGCTTTTTATCATGTTAGCACATTTTTTTCAGTTTTACTCAGCTTCAGGAGCCTCCATTTATGGAAGAAAATAAAAATGAAGAAAAGATGTCTTAATTGTTAGAACTCTTTGGAAGCTGACCATTATTGCTGAGACCACGTATGCCGCGCGCATCCTCATCTTCGCAGTGCTTTTGAAGGGTCCCGCTGTCTTCGAAGTAGTTTTTCAATTCGTTTTCTACATTTCTTTGCCCTCGAAGTTTTTGTTCATCTACGGTCTCGTCAAGAACAAGCCAATCATGTACGACGACATCGTGTCCTACCCGACGTGGGCCGACGGCATCGGCTGGCTCCTGGCCATGCTGTCCATGGCACAGATCCCCATCTGGGGCACAATCATGCTGCTCAAGAACTGGAAGGTGCGTTTATGCGATATGCGCGCTTTGTTGCATATTTCCGGTGAGAATACACTTTAAAAAAACTGAAATATAGAACGTGCGTGCACCTGCATTTTGTCATACGTGCAAAAATGGAAGAAAAAAAAACAAACTGCCTAGTTTTTTTTTTTTCAAATAGTTATATGGTTCTCCGCCATGGTGCCTTCTGGGTTTATTTTTTACCACTTTCGGTTTCTTCGCGCGCATTTATATAGCGCAAGCGCAATTACGCATATACCCTTCATCGCAATGCAGCCACCTAGCTTGCTATAGAACCCACGACCTCGTTCTGACTGGCAGGACTCGTTGGCTTTAAACTGACACGTTGACTTAAATGAACTATATGCAGACAAACTAGCGAAGAAAAAAAGTGGATTCCCCTTACATACTTTTGAAGTGCGTCGCATATGTCTACCGTTTCTGAAGATCAATGTAGGCATTTCAAATAGAGCTGCTTATTTATATGCAATCTACTGGAGCTCATGACACAAGGCAATGTATCAAAAATAAAAGAATACGCTCACACTAGCCGATCGACCAGCTAATATTATGGACAACTCGTGTGATAACCGAGAAGTGAAAATCATATAGATAAGAAAAGCAAAAGGGGAAAGAAACGTAACGCGCATATTAGTCCCCAAGCTATCAATCGTGGTTTATGAACAACGCACTGATATTCAAGCACATGGCCAGCACATGGTATCACGCTGCCGATGCGGTATCATAAGCTGTGCCCAAGGCGATGCCTCCCGGGAAATTGAGATAACAACGTATATATGTGTTGAACGTCAAGCTGCGAAAAACTCTCCTACCATTATGGTGGCGGTGATAGATGCTGATCAAAGTAACGTAGAAAAATACTAGCTGGTAAATTTATTTCTTATACGCTCTACAGAGGAATCTCGACGTACGCAACGCGAAAAAAGTACCTTAGTTATATCGAATTTCTGTTTTACAGCAGGGGTCATAGCGTGATAGTATTTGCGAGTATAAGTCAGCAATCGCTTCGATATGTCGAAGAATTCGTTGTGTTTGTGTTCGTTATACCAAGGTTGAAATATTTCTTATCTATTGCTTATCTCGTCTCTTTCCACAGAATCCCAGAAAGGCATTCCAGCCAGAGCGAAAGTGGGGCCCCGGAGACCCCGTCGAGATGCAGCTCTACCACGCCCATAACGGCGGTGTGACGAACCTCGGCTTCCATGGCAGCGACACCTACCGCTACTGATGAACCAAAGACGTCCTTCGTATGCCACTAGCACGCTCCCACTAATGCGGCACTGGCTGCGGCAATAACCATATAGGCTGAAACACGCGACGTCTATTTTTAAGCTGGGCTCCCGACACGGTACAGTTTTGCCACACAGCGATAATCTTCGACATTCTTGTGTAATGATGAAGATTATCACATTCACGACTGCGGTAAGGTTATTACCAGAAACGCCAGTTTCGTAATTCGTGCGTTCTGTATAGCGTTCCTGGCACTAAAAAGCACCGGGTTCGCAGCGCTCAATTGATTTTACACACCCACCAGATTTATTAGAATATTGGATCCGAGAAATCGCATTTGATTTCATTATCTCAGCACGTTCGAACAATACGAGAGACTATTGTCATGCAGTAGCGTTCCTGGCACAAAGGTAGTGAGCACTGAGTGCGCATCATCAAAGTATTACCACATGCTCACAAAGCATTCCTTAAGAAAAATAGCAGTCGCAGTATTAATGCGCATTACTAATGAAGATTGCCACTGTGTGACAAAATTGCTCCCGAACGAAGGTGTAATTTATAAGAGCGAAGGAAACGGTAATCGGAAAGACATGTAATCATCACCACTGTCACAATGTTGCTCACATCGGATGTTGCACCGATATCATTCACAAAAGCTCACACATTCATTGAAGGCGACGTGAGAGACTGTGTTTGTGTAACAAAACTCTGACGAACACGTGGCATGTTCGTAATTGTCTGTCGCGGGCTTTCTGTACATAGTCTACAGAACGACATAGTGTGCACTTGTCTGAAGTGTAGAGCACCTCCGTGAGGTGTTCCACGTTAAGCAGAAAAGAGAGGAAGAGGTGCGGCGATTCCGTCCCTATAGTGTACCTGAATTCACGGTAAATGCACTTCGCTTCACGTTGATTTTAACGGCCAAGTAGCGTGCGAGTCTTTTGTCGGGGTCCCACTCTCAAAGCCCATCATGTGCGACTCCGGACGCAAACAAAATGTGTAAAATGTGTGAAGGTTTCAGTGCTCTGGATTCACGCACTTGCATTTTTAAAGAAAAAGAACATATTGCGCCACAATGTACGTTTTAATGTGAACGTTTTCCGTAAATTATCAACGTGAAACACGATTCCGTGAAACGTTTCCGTAAACCGTCCACGTAAAAGCTGCTTCTTTAAAGCTTTCCGTAAAACTCATGCGCTACCACTTCAGTGCGGTTCCCTTTCTGTCACTTGATCCTGCATTTCAGCTACGACGTTTATTGGGGCGAATGTGCGGTGGCTTCCGGTTAGGAGGCAACAAATGTGATTTCTCAGGGCACCATAGTGCATCTGCAGGCTTGAGACATAGTTCTGCACTTTAGCAGTGGAATCAACGTAAGCTTTCCAATCGATGTCGTTACTTATACCACTTAATAACTTTTCATCGTCGCGTGATGTTCAATCAAGTGCCCACCATCAGTCAGTCACGTTTCCCTTCTGTGCGAACACATTTTTTGTACGTTATACTTAATTATGCACGGTGCGCCTCATCATGACGAATCATTTGCATTTCACGTATTTAATTGCTTCGTCCATGTTACTTGTACTTATCGCGATATTTAGTCTGCGCTGATCGGAGCACGGAGTGGCAAGGGCTCGTACAGTGCTGCTCCAACGCCGCAGGACTACTCTCTTGCCCGTTCTGTACTAGTCTGTGCGTTTTGCAGCTGAAGCCAAAGCCAAAGCCAGCGCTTGAAGCGGTTATTATACTGACTCTGTGCTCCACTGGCCATATCAGTTTTCGGTGTGTTTCTATCTGTTTTTACCCATGCGAATCGAGATCATTTTTAGCCTTTAAGTGAAATTTCACCTGAATTATTAGAGACCTCACTGTTCGACGAACCTTCTCATCGCTAAAATAAGCTGGGAATCGGAAACCTACACACATCCAATGGACTGCTGTGTTTATGTACTAATGAGTGACAAAGCACATCACCCTCATTACGGCACCTTATTTGACTTAGGTTTCAGTACATTGGATCATGTATTCGAAGTGTTCCAAATCGAAGTCCTCTTACAATTTCACATTGAAATTCAGTGCACCCGTAATGTTGCCTTGCGAAAATCGCCGCAAAATTGTTTATCTTGAGGCAAAAGCGACGTTGATTCTCCCGTAACGAACAAGTTTCTTGTTTAAACGATTCTTGGCATTTCGCCAACACGTACGCTGTTTTTACACGTTTTCCGATGTCCTGTCGCACGCAGGTTCACGCGATTCAGCAGCTATAGGAAACACAAGTTTGATGTAAGTACATAGATGTAAGATATGCATGTCTATTGACCTATTTAGTTTTTTGTGTTTGATTGCCTTATAGAATGAATTTTAATGGTAAATAAATTGTGTTCCTAAATAAATTTCTTGTGCATTTGCCTTCTTTCCTTGAGTTGTATGCATTTAGAGATTGCAGGCGACAAGGTGTCACTCAGAAATGAGGCAAGCGCAGCAAGTCATCTATAGAAGGCAACAAAGAATAAATACATTCTTTTCGATGGTTTCAAGGGACGTCCTGGAGATCCATGTTTAGACACATCATACAAATCCGAGGTGTTTGACTTGTGGCATGTTTTCTTGCAATAGAAATCATATGGATACGCCAGGCTTCTTTTTGCCGTCGTCGTGAGCACCCGCATAAAGTCTAAAGGTTGATGAAGGCGCCTCGTGCGTTGTGTGCTCTACGCGAAATAAAGCTTGCGATGACAACCGACACAGTCGCGGCTCAATTAAGGAAACGCGACGGCAATCCTCCGCATGGCATGAAAGGACCACGAGAGCGTTTCAGGTAGGTGGAGAGGAGAACTGCATGGTTAAGTCATGTATACGGCACGTAGGTTCGTGGAAAAGCTCTACGAAGCGTCAAGCTACCCCTGCAGAAGGAAGCGTGACGATTATTCTTATTAAACATCATCTTCTTCCTCTTCTTCTTCGAGAGAGAGAGCTTACAAACGGGGCCCCATCGGAAGAGCTGTCCGACCCCGACGATGCACTCACCGAACTACCGCAACGCTACAACACTTACGGTCAAAGCCATATGTACTTCCCACCACCGTACAAATCGCTCAACCGAGAGTGCGCTGTTGCCTGGCGACAGCATCAGGGTATTCATTCCCCTGCCCTTACATCTTTCATCTCTTCGACCCCACACAATAACCCTCATACTGCCGCTATTGTAGAACGAAGTAGACTTTTTCCGGCAACAGTGTAGCACCACCACGCATCGGATGGCATTGGTCGCTCAGACTGCCATTAGAATCTAGTGACATTAACACCTCCAGTTTTATTAGTCCACTTGCACTCTTTATTTCGCCATGTTTCCGCAAGTAGGTTTTCGTACGCTCCTTAGAAGGACACTAAAGTAAAATAACAATTTATGTCAAAGTGAAAGCCCAATGCATGACATCTAAAACGACAATGTTATCAACAACAGTGTCCTACTTAGAGAGAAATGGAGGTAAATAGACAAGAGCACAAGCGCCGCAGTGAAACATTCTCAAAATGATCTCGATGACAACAGAGGAACCACCTACAATCAACCGAGAGTGTGCTGAGTGTGCTGGGCGACCTGCTTTTCAGCTTCGTTACGTAGAGCTCGTTGTTCACCACAGGAACTATTCTTATGATCCTTTCGCGGGCATTATTCGCGAGACTACTGCACATTCTCACAGTAATGGCAGCGGATTCCGCATCGAAAATGGGGCGCACTTGACTTCCGATCACAGCCATGACCTTCACGCACGTTCATTGCCTGATGCCGCAATTTTGTCCCGTGCGCAGACATTGAATGCCTCCTAATAACAATCAGTAAGGGGAAGTGGCAGCATCGCATCACGTTCTATTTCGGTGCTCTACACGAACATCCGCAGTATAATAAGAAAGCGTGACGTTTTTGACGCTATTATCGATTGTTGTGAAGCCGACGTGATTGCCGTGACCGAGACTTGGTTGAATGCTCATGTTTGCGATAATAAAATTGGTACTATTTCCGAATCGTTGAACATTTACCGCCGCGATAGAGATGGAAGACAAGGTGGTAGTACTTTGCTTGCCATTTCAAAGCGTTTCAAGTCCTTTCTTATAGACGTGACGTCCACATTGGAAGTGATATGGTGCGGGTTGGTTGTGAATATAAAAACACTTGTTCTTGGCATCTGTTACCGCCCTCTAGATACAGATATCGGCTTTGTTCAGGAGTTTCACGATAACATAATGAAATTACAATGCGGTACCCATCTTCTTCGATGACTATTCTCGGCGACTTCAACTGTCCTACCTTAATGTGGGCGTCATCGTTACCAGACTTCGTACCATGTTCTTCAAAGCCCAATGTTTTCTCGATTCTTGCAACCTGTTTAATTTTACGCAGATGGTAAATAACCCAACTCGCGTCACCAATTCTTCATCGCACATTCTCGACTTGATTCTTACAACAATGCCCGACAACATTCATGCACTAAACTCACTTCCTGATCTCAGCGATCACTGTCTGCTACATTTTACATACGCAACAGCATGCCAACTGCTCCTGAGAAACGTAAGGTTATAACTACAATGCTGCAAACTTTGAGGCAATTAACTCCGAACTCTCTCTATTTTATGACGCTTATCTACATGACTTTTATAATAGAACCGTGCGGGAAAACTGGGATCTGTTTGTTAACAAAATCTACGAACTTACTCGCACCTTTGTTCCCTTAAAGTCTATACCTTTGAGCTCTTGCTCACCCTGGTACAATACATACTTAAAACGACTTTCTAAGATAAAGAAACGCTTGTTTCGTGCTGCGAAACTAAAGAATATGGAGGAACGCTGGCGCTCCTACGAGAGTGCTGCGCGAGTTTACTCGTCAGCAGTTTCGGATGCTAAGGCTAACTTTTTATGTAACACTCTGCCATCAATGCTTGTCAGCAACCCTAGACAGTTTTGGAAAACTATTATAAATACCAACGACAGTGACATTGTACTTGTTGACTCGGATGGCCTTCCCGTATCTTCCGAGATGTGTGCAGCACGTCTGAACGAAAATTTTGTCCGTAACTTTTCAGTATCGTCCACTTTGGCTACCGTCTCTTTACCAGCGCGCAACTATCCATCAACGACTGTTATAGTGACTGAGGCCCATGGAATTGTAAAACTAATTGAATCACTCAGAGTGTCCTCTACTTGTGGTGTTGACAATATAAACGCAAGAAACCTTAAAGAAACTAAGCATGCCTCATCTATGCTCCTGTGTAAAATATTCCAACAGTCTTTGAATGGAGGTGTGGTGCCACGCGTTTGGAAAGAGGCAAAGGTGGTTCCGCTGCACAAATCAGGAAACAAGCATTCTGTTACTAATTACCGACCTATTTCACTTACTTCTATACCATGCAAACTTTTGGAGCACATAATCTTCTCTAACTTGGTCACCTTTCTAGAATCAAATTCGTTCTTTAGCATGTCACAGCATGGATTTAGGAAGTCATTCTCATGTGAAACGCAGTTACTTTGTTTTACCCATTCTTTACATATCATTCCAGATCTGAGTTCACTGGTCGACTGCATTTTTTTTAGACTTTTCGAAGGCTTTTGACAAGATTAATCATCACCTACTACTACATAAGCTTAGGACCCTTGATATTGATGGCGGCATTCTTGCTTGGATCGAGTTTTTCTTAGTTAATCGCTCACAATTCGTTGTTGCTAACAACTACAGCTCACCCTCTTTTCCCGTTACTTATGGTGTGCCCCTGGGTTCTGTTTAGGGCCCTTTACTATTCCTTATTATTATTAACAATTTACCCGATGTTGTAACTTCTTCGATTCACCTTTTCGCCGACGACTGCGAATTTTACCGAGAAATTTCATCTAACTCGGACGCTAGTTCTTTGCAAAGTGACATTAATATTATTGCCAGCTGGTGTACCACTTGGCACATGCACCTCAACACTAACAAATGTAAAGTTTCACGTATCTCACAAAATACCGGACCCCCTGCTAATTACATATTAAATGACGTTGATCTAGAGTCTGTAACTTCGTATAAATACTTGGGGATTCATATAACATCTGACTCGAACTGGAAACATTATGTTACCTATGTTATTAACAATATCAACCGTATGCTAGGGTACCTACAACGCAACTTTAGCCGTGCCTCTCAAGCCGTGAAACTAACAATGTATAAAACACTAGTTCGTCCAAAACTCGAATATGCATGCTCCATTTGGGACCCTTTTCAACTGAACTTTAACTCACTCGCTTGACATGGTACAGAATAACGCAGCACGCTTCATTCTATCTAACTACCATCGCACTCGCAGTGTTACTTCAATGAAACACAGCCTTTCGCTATAGTCACTTGAATCACGTCGCAAAGCATCTCGTCTCATACTTTTTCACAAGATATTCAATCATCCACTCTTGAAAGCTCAGTCCATTACCACTCCTGCCTACTACTCAGCTCGTTTAGATCATCAACATAAGGTACACGTCATTAGCTGCCACACTAGCACTTTCCGTCATACCTTCGTCCCACACACATCCAACGACTGGAACCACCTTCCCTCGGACATGGTTTCTATGTCAAAACATGACTTGTTTTCTTCTACAATACAGGAGTACTTACATGATGACGCGTTAAATGTATATACTTTGTTGCCCCCATGTTTCTGATGATACTTACACATACATTCAGTGTTTTTCCTAACATCAAATTTACATGTCTTGTTATCTTTCTTATTTTGATGTTACTATGTTTGCTCTTGTTTATAGTTTGTCATTTTTTATGTACCCCACTACCCTCTGTAAAGCTATGTGCGATTGAGGGCAAAATAACTGAAGTGAAATGAAATCACTCGTAATCTATCTATAGCTGCACTAAATAAAAAAAAACCTTTTGTGCATCAAGAGATGCAATCAAATGCTTCTTGCTCATTTCTGTTTGATTCGTGAAAAAAAAAGAACCGCCCGACGTTATTATGGGGAATGGCGCGAGTGATTGAAAAATCCAATTTTCGCGTAGTTACACTTAGAGAGCTTTCATGTGCGCGCGTCTCTTTGTTTTAGAGTGGTGTCAGCCTTTGACCCACCACTTGGCGCCATCCGCTAAAACACAACGTTGCCGGTTTCCATGGCAACAAGTGCCATGTTGGTTCTCGTGGCCAAGTGTTCCTGCGCCTCCGCTATGGTGGCCATACCTCCGCAATCCACCAGCGCGGGTGTGCAAGCTGCGGTCTGATCTGCGTCTACCACATCGCTGTGGATCTAGCACCTGCTGTGACAGCATCCTCGCACTAAATGCTACTACAAGAGCCTTGGAGTGAGAATGCATGGGTGCTGTGGCCGCAATGTACAACCATCTGGAGACGGGGTGTCAGATTGTTCGGGTTCCCAAATTGTCCAAATTGACGGAAATGCTGGAACTAACATAAGGGCCCGTCGAGTATGGCAGACGTTCTAGCCTGTCGTAAGCAACCATGATCGAATTTGTCACCACCTTAAAACACGGAGACGCGCGCACATGAAGGCTCCCTCGTTACACAGGACATGTTTTTCCGGCTAGCGGCGCGCAGTTAAACCAAAAAAAAAAAACAACTGCCATGGCCTTCAAGAGCGGGCGCGGGCGCCCGCCATCTCGGAGGCCATTGTTGTTGCTGATATGGCTTTTGCTGCTTTCGGTCTGCTGCTACTAGCGCAGTAAAGCCGGGCAACGTTCTGCACGGCAACAGTGGCGTGAGCCGGTCCAGTCGGTCCGCGTCTTGAGGCGGGTAATTTGAAGTGCGCTAACCCAATGCGAACAACTAAAACGTGATTTTATTTCAAAACAGGCCCTTTCTTGGCACCAAATAGCACGACGAGGTTTCCGGAGCACTATTTCAACAATCAACGTCAACTTAATAGTTGCCTTTAGTGTCCCTTTAGGAAGTTTTTGTGTACTCCGTAATGCTTTTCATACTTCCTTATCTTTCCATATTTTCCGTAAGGAACTTTCCCTATATACGACATGGCTTCCGTATCCTTCTAAATTTTCCTTAACATGCTTTCAGTATATGACATACAACTTCCATGTGCTTCCATAAAAATCCATATTTTTTCCGTATACTTCATCAGTAAAGTGTACAGAGTCCGTGATTTTTCTGGAACATTTCATACGGAATGTTTCAGTAAGGTTTGTTGCGCGGTTAATTGCACGACCATAACAAAAAAAACCTATCCTGAACCCACGTTGAAATGAAGAAAGAATGTTGCTGTCCGTTAAGAATTTATTTATGTAATCGGCAACAATATGTTCCAGAATTTTGCAGCATGAACTGGTTAAAAAGATTGGACGACAGCTTGTAATAGATGCAGTGTCTCCTTCCTTGAGTACGGGCACCATACGAGCCGTTCGACAGCCAACCGTTAGATCTGAAGATGATAAAAAATTAAAGGTGCACGAAAAATATACGCGATGTATGAGGCAAATGCTTCAGAATAACCCCGAAGAAACGCATTTGTAAAGCCATCAGGACCAGGTTATGCCCTTGTCTTCAGGTTAAGAAGCATAGCGACGATAACTATAAGAGTGATACAATATCTCCGTAGTCTGAGCTAGGTACGGGCTCAAGACTAACCGTTTTCGAAGGAATTGAAAATACACTGCAAAAATATACATTAAAATGTCCAGAAATGGCATCCTTCTCATCAACAACGAATACCATGATTGGAATCTTGTTAACACACTTTTTAGGGACGAAGCTCCTCTCAGTCTAACCTTGTCATGCGTCCCGTGTAACCGAGAGAAAAAGAGACGAGAAAGAAAAGAAGGCAGTATATCCCGAGCAGTATATAATATACAGCGCTGTCTCATAAAAGTACATAAAAACTGCAGTTGAGTGAGGATATTCTAGATGGCGTTGTACTGCTACTCTGCGATTGGCTGCTGCATGGGCTGTGCCAGAGTACGCAGAGAACGAGTGCCCGGGTGTCCTCTGAGAGAGCCGTATGAAGTGCCCCTCTCAGTCTCTTGGATAGTCGCCGTACGTGGCGGATCGTTGGTGGGCCATGGACGAAGCAGAGCGCCGGGCGCGTTGAAGACGCTTGCGCTCGGCTTCCTTGGCTCGCGTCTCGTCGGTGTTTCCGGGCACCGTCTGCATTCTCGAACGCGATAGGACGCACGGGCACATGCACGGATGGATGAATGCTTCGCCCCACTCATCATCATTCACCCTGCGGATATGCTTATTGCAAAACTAGTTTGATTACAAAAAGTGATTACAAGATTGCTAATTATAAAAATATTTGTCGTACTGATGTGGATGTACCCACCGCGGTGGTCTAGAGGCTATAGTACTCGGCTTCTGACCCGTAGGTCGCAAGATCGAATCCCGGCCGCGCCGGCTGCATTTTCTATTGAGACGTAAACGCTTGAGATCCGTATACCTAGATTTAGGGACACGTTAAGGAACAAGTGGTCGAAATTTTCCGGAATGCTCCACTACGGCGTCTGTCATATTCATATCGTGGTTTTGGGACGTTAAACCACCTAAATTATTATTACTGATGTTGACGCGGACCTTCCTACATCATCGTATCGACTGATAATCGATGAAAGGTTGTACCCCACAATAAGCTAATTTACAAGATGGAAAGAGTCAGACCTAATTCCACTGCTATAAAGTGGATTAAGGCATGCTTTACTAATCGCAACTAGCAGGTAAGAATAGAAGCCGTGTGCCCGATTGACCGGCAGTGCTCTCTGGAGTCCCGCTGGGACCACTTTTATTTTTGATGTGTATTAATGACATTTGTGCTATCATAGAGCCAGGTGTACAACTTAATTACTCCATTCGCAGATGACTGTTTATTTTATTCGACTGTGCGAAACGAAGAGTATCGAGTTAAGTAACCCGATATTTAGAGGCGTTGAGCAAATGGTGCAGAAAAAATGGAATATGAAAATTAATTCTTTTAAATAGACATACACATATATGACAACAAAGAAGGACCGCCTTGTATTTTCATGTGCCATCGGAGACGAGTGTTTAATAAACACTGCGCATTTAAATATTTAGGATCAACGATAACGCAAAATCTGTCCTGGAACGTACACATTGACAATATTTGTTCAAATGCATATGGAAGGCTGTGTTTCTTAGGAAAAAGAGTAGAAGGTGCGAAAGCCGATGTGAAACTTGCTGCTTACAAAACCTTTGTAAGACCTGTTTTTGAGTACGCGTTGGTGGTATGGAGTCCTCAACAATATTATTTAAAGAAACAAATTTTAAAAAAAATCAAAGCTACGGGGTGCGACTTATATGCTCCCGGTATCAAATGACAGAGTGAGTTATACGGAAACGCTCCAATCTTCTGGCCTTCATTTGTTAGAAACGCGCAGGCAGACGATTTGTCTCAAGCTATTATTTCAAATACCAAATTGGCAATTAAATATTACCAACTACCACTTACTCCCACCAGGTGAACAGAGCTCAAGAAGCAACCACAACGGGGCCATTCAAGCGTACAGGACTCGTATCGATAGGTTCAAATACTCTTTTTTTCCTAACACTATCGAAATGTGGAATGAATTGCCGGTGTGTGTTGTTGAACAGAATGATTTGTCAAAGCGTTAACAGACCGTCGATGACTATCTGTAGGAGTGTACCCCTTGATCTTGACCTAACCTGTGTATTTGCTATTGATGCTCTTTTTTACTATATTATTTTTATGATACCCTGTCTGTAAGGACCTTCGCAAGAGAGTTGACATTATTGCAAAATCGATGAAATAAAAAACTGAATTCACGACAATGCACAAATACAAACACACTGACTCCTCCTGTTGATGAGATCTGAATGCAAGATTTCGATCTGCTTACCACGAACCAGACAGTTTTCTATGCCACAATCCAACGTTTTTGGGCCGCAGCGACAATCACGGAATTCTTGTGTTCTACAGCACGTTAGAACGTACAACTGCAAAACACTGTAGCCACAGCGGATGCAACAACGTTTGCTAAACGTTGGGCTGGCAGTCGCGCGCGCCGTCGGATGCCGCCTGCGCCGATGGCCTCGCAGCTGACGGCAGCGCCACCGCGTCCGCCTCGCTCGAATCACGTTTACGGACGGCGCTCGGCAAATATATTTCGCCTTGAAGAGTCATTTCGTGCAATTCTTCAAAGTCTGCCATAAAAGTTGTTTTTAGCCTATACCACCCAAAGCGACAGCAGCCATTCTATTTGTTTAAGTGAATGTATAACGCATTGTTCTTGTCTCTAATATTGATATTCACCAGTTCCACGTCTGAGGTTGTATGGGAGACGGTCAAACCGAGCAACAGCTCTAGGCATCGCTTCTCGGCTGATCTGGCCGAGTTTAAGAAATTACAAAGCGCGAGCAACACCAACCGCAACGGTTGGAACATTTCGTTAACAATCCTGCAAGGATTCACCTCGGGACGGCTTTAAGCTCTCCCATAGTAGAGTACCCTGTGCGCTAAATCGTTATCCCCTTTTTCTAACTTCCCCCCCCCCCCAGTACACGGCACAGTATGTTAAGCTAGGATAACGGGACAGCTCCGTGCTCTCCCATAGTTGAGTACGAAGTACTCGAAATCGTGGAACATTTTTTCTAAACAGTTTCTGCTGTTGCGGGACGGCTCTATGCTCTCCCATAGTAGAGTACCTAGTACTCTAAATTGTCATTTTATTGAATCGCGGTGCGAGAACAGAGCTTGATTGCCGGTGCCACCGGTCATCCTAGCATTGCACTGCTGCCAGGTAGGCCCACAATGATCAATATGAAATTAGCCTGACCTATTACGGATGAAGGAGGAGCGCACACTGCACAGGCGCAGTATATACAATGACCGAAAATATTTCTACAGTCAATTAATGTATGAAACCTTAAGCTCAAATATTTATGTCACCTAACACAGCGTCCTACATTTTTTTAACTTTATATATAACGCAGTATCGGCCTGTTTTGCGCCAAATAGACTGTTTATTTAAGGTTGTAAACCACGCTATCACTTCAGGAATATCGTTCCATATTGTTATCTATTTTTTGAATGGAGCAGCCGGCTTCTACCGCACAATTTTTTTTTGCTATTTATGTAGATTTGCCAGTCATAATACTGTAATAAGTTATTCACAGCCAAATAAATTTCCCTTTCGTGAATCCATAATATAGGAACATTTGTCAGCACTTTAGCCTAAATTTATTATTAATTTAAACATGTTCAACAGTACAGCAGAATTTTTATTCACTTTGCATTCAAACATGAACACCACACTGCACACTTTTTTTTTTCATTTGCTGCTCTATTGCATTTAGTACATAAATTTACAATTCAAAAGTGTCCCAAGTTTTATAAAGGTTTAGCTGAATTTTACGCATTAATGACGGATTTCCGCTTTTTTTTCTCTTGTTGTAATCTTCTCGAGTTACTTTCATGTCTCACAGCGTGCTGATTATCATTAGCACTAATTATTATTAAGAGCAGTACTCTCCAATACCAGGCCTATCTATCTGTAGAAAGCAACTGCTGCGCACTGTAAAACGAACAAAACGGGCAGTTAGACCAAGGAAAGCACTAGGTACATTAATTGTGTTTAGTAGTACGGCAGCAATTATGATACAAACTGAAACTAATTAACGTGGGCGACAAATCAGCCTTTATCGAGTTGAGATCCCAACCCGCCTCCTAAAACCGCTATCATAACGCCGAAGTGGTGGGCTCGGGAAATTTCGTTCTACTTCGAGCGAACCTGAATCCAAAACTACACCCCACCTTCGCTACGGCACGTTTTAGAGCTAAACCGTTGTCTCAGGCGACCACCTTAGAACACATCGACAAATGAACCACGCTCGTTGACAGCTTAGAAAACGCGCTGCATGCAGACGACACAGCCTTTTAAATCGTAGAGTACGAGACGCAGTGCATCACAATGCATGAGCTCGCACACGGCTCAAAGTAAACGGCGATGAGTACACACTAGGTACACTAGGTATCGTTCTTTTATCTATGTGGACAGCGGCACTGCACGAATCGAAACTGTTATCATATGCATACACTTGCCTTGGTTGTCGAAGAAGCCGATGTACGCCACGAACACCAGGGCGCTCAGGTGAGTCGGAAAGCGCTCGCCTCAAAGCGCTGCTTCACCGTAGCACAGTTCTAGTACTACGCTTTAACCGTAGGGTCCACGCCGTACTCGGCACAGACAGCACAGAACACACTCGGTAAAAAGAAGGCCGGTGTGTTGTCAGACTTTACTGGCTATGCCCTTGGCTGCAATTGGTTTGCGTGATACACTTCCGTTGAGATTGCACGTAGGTGTTCTGTGATTACACCGTGTTTGAGAGCTGCTTTCCACATTAAGTTAATATAACAGAGTCAGTATATTAACTCTGGGACTTTCCATACTCGTGTTTTGCGGACAACGTGGGAGAACTTTCGCCAACACGCACGTTAAAAAGCCGGTACGTGTGATAGTCGCTTTTCGAGCATTGTAGGTGGCGTGTTATTGTCGTTATGGCTGGTCCAAACAAAACATTACAAAAAGCCATTGATTTGTGTAATCACGTGTTAATATCAACGTTCGCACTCAATAACATCGCTCCGCAATCTTGAACACCTCGCTGATACTGAATACGTGTAGCCTTTTATTGGTTTGTGTAGGCATTCATTAAGCACATCTACTATCTTTACACATGTTCATCATCATGAGTGGTCGTCATCTTCATCTGCTGTGGAGACTTGGCTGGCCTGAGTTCTGTGCCTTGGGTGTGGTCGCTCCATCGTGCCTTCTGGGCCTAATAAAGGTTGCCTTCACCGTTACATCACAAGTGGTGACGTTACATCACAAGATCGTAGAGCACACTCCACAAGTGGTGGAGTGTGCTCCACGATCTTGCTTTAGGCAAAGTGTTTGCAAGGAAAGATGAAAACTCACCATTGTTGATGATCGCGTGCATTGGCGACACTGAAAAGATGAACGGAGGAACGTAGTGCGCGGTCTTCCGGGTGTACTTGTAGAGTGCCGCATATGTAAGGGACAGTCCTGAAGCATATAGCTATTACGATGTTGCCACTTTTAACGAAACCTTCTCATGTGATTCGAAACCGTTTAAAATCCTACACCTAAACACGCGTAGTACCTTAGAAATAAAGAGCAACAACTTAGTGACTTGTATGCCTCGATCACCCACAGCTTTGATATTCTTATGTACACGGAAACCTGGCTAACAGAAACGGAAAAACCGCCACATTTCCACGGTTACTCACATAATGGTTTCGTGCGGTCAAGCGGTAGAGGTGGTGGCATAGCAATTTATGTTAAAGCGTCCTTAAGGCATGCAATTATTTCTGAGTGTTCAGTAAACAGCAGCGTTGATTTTATGTCAGTTCGTCTACAGAAGTTAATAGTTGTAGTAATATATCGACCACCAATGGGCAACAAAATAGACTTTTTTGAGTATTTAGAGCGTATGCTTTCTTTTCTATGTCGATTTTTGATGCCTTTTGTAATGTTGGGGGACGTCAACATAGATATGTTATCGAGTAACACTGCAGCTAAAAAGTTTATTGAAATCATACACTCCTTTTCATGCACCAATCTTATCACAGAAGCCACAAGATTAACAGAAAAAAGTGTAACTTCACTCGACACATGTGTAACAAACATTCATTCCCGAGACTGTTTTTCTGGACTGCTTACGGCTGACGTAAGCGACCATTTACCAATTTTTTGTTTACTGCCAAATATGCAAGTCAAACACGAAACCACAGTGGAAGCATTATCTCGCAGCATTAGTGCTGCAGGCCTAGAAGTCTTTCGCTCACATATTCAATCAGTCGATTGGACATGCGTGTTTGAGAAAAGAAATCTGAATGCAGCATACGAGGCATTTTTCGAAAAACTTAGACAATGTTATAATCAAGCATTTCCAATGACCTTGCGAAAACCAAAACCCAAACGTGCAAGGAAGCCGTGAATTGGTGAAAAGCAACTGAAAATGATTAAAATAAAAAATGAAATGTACCACACCTTTGTTCGGTCGCGGAACTTGGAGGCGTTGTCAGAGTTTAAAAAATACCGAAATAGGTTGAACACCGACTTAAATCTTGCGAGGAAAACATATTATCAAAAGTTATTTACGAAAATAAAAAATTACTCTAGGAAGGTGTGGGAGGAGGTTAAGAATCTAATGTCAGAGAAAAAAGAGCCACCACCACGATGTTTTGTTACTAATCCAGGTACCTTATCTGACAGTGACGCAGCGAATAAGATGAATGAGTACTTTGTCACCAGTGCAGAATATAAAAAAGATAGCAATATAGCTCCCTGTGTTACATTAGAAGAGTGTGGGCTTACAAACTCCGTGTCACTATCCCCAGTGACATCAGAGCAAGTAATACAATTGATAAACCAGATCAAAAATAACGTAGCCGCTGGCTTTGATGAGATCAAGGCAACTCCGCTAAAATACGCAGCTGATATTATAGCTCCAATGATTGCTTATATAATAAATAGAATGTTCGAAACTGGTATTTTCCCAGACAGCCTAAAAATAGCGAGAGTGTCCCCAGTCTTGAAGGGTGGTGATAAACGGCTGTTCACAAACTACAGGCCAATATCCGTTCTTCCTGTTTTATCTAAGGTATTTGAGAATGCAATAAACGTAGGCTTGTACAAATTTTTTGACAAGTACAGTGTGATCAGTGAGGCTCAGTATGGTTTACAAAAAAAAAAATCTTGTGAAGCAGCTTTGCTTAATATTAAACATGAACTGATCACAAACATCGAACATAGACTGTACTCACTAGGTTTGTTCATGGACTTTAGAAAGGCGTTTGATTCGGTAGTCATGAAGTACTAACGGCTAAACTTAGCAAGTATGGTGTACGTGGTGTGGTTCTTGAGTTAATGAAAAACTATCTAACAAACCGCCATCAATATGTTTGCATAAAAAAAAGTGCGTCCACTTACTTAAACATAGCAAGAGGAGTACCACAAAGGCCAATTCTTGGTCCTCTATTCTTCATAATTTATATAAACGACCTGTGTGACATCCCATATTCTCCCAAGTTATTAATGTATGCAGATGACACTAACATATTCTTTAGCGTCACATCCATTCTAGAGCTTGAACACCATGTTAATAATTACCTACGAAAGTTGTCCGCGTATCTTAGTTTGAATAAACTGCAACTAAATGTTAATAAAACGAAATACATTGTCTTTGCCCCACCTAATAAGCCACGTAACTATAGTTCAACTGTTTCATTTGAGGGCAAAGAGATAGAGCAAGTCACCAGCCTGAAGTTCCTTGGTGTATGGTTTTCTGGGGGATTAAGATGGAACACACATATAGAAAAACTAACGGTAGAACTCAGTAAAACAGTTGGATGTTTATATAAGCTCAGCTCAGTCTTACCGAAATGGTTACAAATAGAATAATATTACGCCCTTTTCTACTCTAAAATGACATACGGTATCTTGGTATGGGGTACTACTACACAAACAAACTATCAAAAATTACTAGTTCTGCAAAAAAGAGTTTTGCGAGCATTCGAGCAATACCATGATATTATCAGGTACTTGAAAACCAAACCACTCTTTCAAAAATACGCAATACTAACAATAACAAAACTGTATCATTACAAACTTCTGCAGTGGATTAAACAAAACAAGCGACAGTGTCTTCAGAACCCGCCTGACAACACTCATTATACTATGCGTCAGCAACGCCGGAAAATCCCAGCAATAAGGACAAGTTATGGCAAGCAACACGTTCAGTATCAACTACCCACAATGTTACATCGTTTACACGGTCTCATAGATTTCAATTCAGTACCTTCGAGCACCATCGTCAAGTCTATCCTAATGAACCATGATATTGAGTATGCTTATTAAAGTTTCTGTACTTGATTTGTTACATCCTATCTATCAATTTGAGTTATGTGTTGTAGTTGCTTTTCTTATGCTTTATTTTACATTCTGTATAGAAGTTTCTTTTCAGATGACGCTTTTGTGATAAAGTGATTTTTCTAATGTTTTCCCTGAAAGAGTGTGACAAGACCATGCTAAATTTTGTTGTGTTATGGTTTATTTATTGTGTTATTTATTTATTTCTGTGTCTTATTTGTTGCGTTATATATTTATTTCTGAAAACATATGCGACAGATTGAGCGGCCTGCGTGCCAAACTGTATTTAGGAGCAGAGGCCCCATGTCAGGCTATATAGCCTTTAGCCTCTGCTCCCAATCCTGTAAGAATTTCAGGACAAAATAAACTTCAATTCAGTTCAATCTGCCGTCCTCTCCCAGCCCGCTTTACCTCCTGGAGCTTCGCACAGGTCGTCTTTTGTGCCAGGTGTCCGGTAACATGCCTCAGGACGAGCCAACCGGCGCTTCTGCGTCTAACTCCATGGCCCCGGCTACCGCGGCCTATGCATCGTGGATTATCACCGCGCACCAGCGTGAGCCGCCCACGTTCGCCGGACTTCGAGGTGAAGATGTGGAGGATTGGTTGGACCAGTTCAATCGAGCGAGTTCCACTAACAACTGGGATGATCCTACCAAGCTTCGCCGCGTTTCTTTCTATCTGACAGGCGTAGAGAAAACATGGTTTTTCAATCATGAAACGGACATTATGGACTGGACACGTTTCAAGCAACAGCTTCGCCAAATTTTCGGCACCCCGGTGGTTCGTTCAGCTCTCGCGAAGAAGACACTTGATGCTCGCAAGCAGCAATGCGGTGAGTCTTACACATCGTACAGAGAGGATGTGCTTGCTCTCTCTCTCACCGTTTCAGCACGTCCATGTCTGAATCAGAGAGACTTCGTCATCTATTGAAAGGGATCGGCACGGTCACGTTCAATGCCTTGGTCACACAAAACCCGACCACACTCACTGACGTTGTTACCACGTGCCGACGCCTAGAGGAACTTCAGTCCCAACGATTTCCGCCGGACAGCGCTGAAAACACCACCACAACTGATGCCTCATTGCGTGCCATGATCCGGGCGATTATACGGGAAGAGCTACAATATTTCGGCCTCTCGATGACACCGAGTCCACCTCCCCCCTCCAACACTGTTTTGCACGACGTTATCAAAGAGGATTTGGCGTCCATGACCGGGCCAGCGTATGTAGACTCTCCAGTACCTCGACTCCAGCCGACGTACGCACAAGTCCTCGCTGGCTCACCACCCATCGTACCACCGATGCATGTACACTCGACGCCTGTCCCACTGGCTTCGTTAATTCCGAGTGCGCCTAGCCATTCCTTTCACCCACCATGGCAGCCGCCTCGTCCAATCTGTTATTACTGCGGCTATCGGGGCCACATTGCACGCGTCTGTCGGAAGCGTCAGCAGGACGAGCGTCGTGGATTCGACACCTACGAACGGGATGATGGGACAAGCTGGTACGCTTTCCAACGTCGTCCTCATGATCCGCCGCTACGTCGCTCACCGTCCCCAACTGCGACATCTGAGCCAACCACTTCGTACCGCTCTACTAGACGCCGCTCACCCTCACCACACCGCCGCTCCACGTCTCCATTGCGACCTGTCTCGCAATTCACCAACCAACGCCCGGAAAACTAAATTCTGCAGCCTTTGTAGGAAAAGCTGCATGGAACGAAAAGGCAGAAATTCCTCCAGTGCGTCCATATATTACGATATCTGTTTTATTAGAAGGTGTGTACGTGGACGCTTTATAGACACTGGTGCTTGTTTGTCTGTGATTGATCGTTCCTTGTGCTCACGTCTGCGAAAAGTCACCACCCCTTATGATGAACCTACACAGCTCGCTGCTCAAGGGGACGCCATTAGACCTGCCGCTATGTGCACCGCTCGTGTTTTCATAGCTGGTCTTCTTCATTTTGTGCACTTTGCTGTGCTGAGTTCGTGTGCCCACCAGCCTATATTAGGCTGGGGTTTTCTGTCTACGGCGAACGCTTCCATCTGTTGTCGAAAAAAAGTTGTTCATATGATGCAAACTGACTATGCCCTGTATGCGGACGACAAGCCCGTTCGCTTGCTCGCTGCTGAAGATACCGAGCTGCCCACTGGTCATCAGCGAATAGTTACCATCACTTCTAATGTGATCGACTCTGGTGACGTGTTTGTCCAACGATCTGCACGCTGTCTCGCAAGAGGTATAGCCCTTGCTTCAGGTCAGGCGCGGTTCCACAATGGATCCAGACTTCTCTACGCTACAAACCAAACGTCTGAGAAAATTCGCATTCCTTAAGGCACCACAATTGCTTGCGTTACTGAATCCCAACCTGTCTCTGTTGTCCCGTTTAGGCCAGCGTGTTCTGACCTTCCTTCTATTAGACGTTCATCAAGCGTTTCTGTTCTTGCGGAGACTATTAGTCCAGACCTGACCTCTTCACAGACAGATGAGTTGCTTGCCTTGCTACAAAAGCATAGCAGATTATTTGATGCCCCTTCCTCATCTCTGGGACAGACGTCCATTATTAAGCATCGTATCCAGACCGATGCCACTTCCATTGTACGCCGTCGACCATATCGCGTCTCTTCGTGCGAGCGTAAGGTCATTGAACAAAATGTAGCCGATATGCTGCAACGGAACATTATACGTCCTTCCGCGAGTGCTTGGGCATCCCCTGTTGTTTTAGTAAGGAAAACAAGATGTCTTTGTGTGATTGTGCATGGACTAGAGAGCACTTAAGATTACCCACAAGGATGTTTACCCCATGCCACGCATAGACGATGCTTTGGATTCACTGCAAAGTGCCGAGTACTTCTCAAGCCTAGACCTGCCTTCAGGTTAATGGCGAATACCCATGCACGAGGATGACATAGAAAAGACAGCGTTTTCAACAACAGATGGGCTGTACGAATTTAACGTCATGCCTTTCGGCCTTTGCAATGCTCCAGCAACATTCGAGTGGATGATCGACACAGTTTTACGAGGCTTGAAATGGAAGACTTGCTTGTGCTATTTAGACTATATCGTTATTTTCTCGTCAACCATCCCTCAGCACTTGCAACGACTGGACGAAAATCTCACGTGCCTTGCAAACGCAGGCCTTCAGCTGAACACCAAGAAGTGCCGTTTTGCGAGCAAGACGATTAAAGGGTTTGGCCACATCGTAAGCAAGGATGGTATTCGTCCCGATCCAGACAAGATTTCCGCTGTCCAACACTTCCCGCGTCATGAAAAAGCCAAAGTTTTGCGCAGTTTCCTAGGCCTCGCTTCTTATTTTCGCCGATTCATTCGAGACTTCGTCTCAATAGCTTTACCATTGCACAAGTTGCTCGGATCAGGCGTCGCCTTTGTGTGGTCTCCTGAATGTGAAGCGGCGTTTGCCCAACTGAAGTGTGCACTCACATCCGAACCAGTCCTCAGCCATTTCGACGAAACCGCGCCTATGATCTTGCATACAGACGCGAGTGGTCAAGGCATTGGTGGAATTCTCCTACATCGAGACAAATCTTCACGTGAGAAAGTCGTCGCATACGCGAGCCGTGCACTGACCCATGCCGAAAAGAATTATACCATCACCGAACAGGAATGCCTCGCGGTCGTATGGTCAATACAAAAGTTTCGACCTTATCTCCACGGCCGCCACTTTACTGTGGTTACGGACCATCACGCCTTGTGCTGGCTCTCGACAATCAAGAACTTGTCCGGCCGCCTTGGTCACTGGATTCTTCGCTTACAAGAATATGACTTCACGATTACATACAAGTCGGGAAACAAACATCAACATGCCGACGCACTTTCGCGTTGCCCGCTCTCTTCGGAGCCACTTAACAAACCCGCCACTGCCACACTCGAAATTTCGGCCATCTCTTTCCTACATGTTTCGTCATTAGCTACTAGGGACCCAACTTCTCCAAGCGAGTGTGGTTTCTTCTTATCTCACCAACGTGCTGACCCTTACTGTCGCCGCATCATGGACCGTCTTGACGGGACTTGCCAGCCCCCTAACGCCCGTCTTCGCCGACAGCTGACGCAATTAATGCTCGACAACCACGTCCTGTTCCGTCATATCTACCACCCTGATGGTCAAACCTGGGTGCCCGTTCTACCTCACTCTCTTCGGGCTCAAGTCCTCAAGACATATCACGACGACATGTCTGCTGGACACATAGGCTTCCAGAAAACATATGACCGCATAAGATGTCACTACTACTGGCTGGGCTTTTCGCCCTGTGTCGCGAAGTACGTTGCTTCATGCGTCCTTTGTCAGCGTCGCAAGCTACCTACATCAACTCGAAGTGGACAATTGCAACCGCTCCCGTGCCCCTGCAACCATTCGAGGTAGTTGCGTTGACCTGTATAGTCCGCTTCCTATGACGGCCACGGGCAATCAATGGATAGTTACAGCTGTCGATCACCTGACCCGCTACGCCGAAACAGCTCCCATGCCTTCTTCATCAGTTTCAGAAGTGGCTGACTTCATCCTTCGAGCAATAATCCTACGACGCGGAGCTCCTCGTGTAATCCTCAGTGACCGTGCAAGAGTATTTTTTTTCAGAACTCGTCGAAGAAATGCTCAAGGCATCCGGCACTACACACAAAACAAGCTCCAGTTAGCATCCTCAGACGAATGGCCTGACAGAGCGCTATCATCGTACACTGTCAGATATGATAGCGATGTATATCGAACCCGACCACAGAAACTGGGACAACATTTTGCCACTTGTCATTTTTGCGTATAATACCTCTGTACAGTGCACAACCAGTTACTCGCCGTTCTACCTCGTCCATGGTCGCTTCCCCTCTTTTTTCCTCAATGTTTCATTCTTCTCTGTGCCTGTCAAACCATGTTCATCTTCAAGTGAAGAATACGTGTCTTGTCTACTTCATTGCCGCCAGCTGGCTCGCGTCAAAACTGAAGCCAAGCAACAGGATTGCAAGCATGAATATGATGCCTCTCATTGTGCCGTGTCCTTCTGCCCTGGCGACGAAGTCCTCCTTCTTACACCCATTCGAACTCCCGGCCTGTGCAAGAAGTTTCAATTACGTTTTATTGGCCCCTACACTGTCCTGGAGCAAACGTCTCCTGTGAATTATCGCGTTGCAACAGTTCTTTTTTCGACGGACCACCGCTACAGGGCAGGAGATATAGTCCACGTATCCCGCATGAAGCCTTTCATACGGCGTTCCTCTTCGCTTTAAACTGCGGCCAAGAACTGCGGTGAGGATGACCGCTTTCATGTGAGGGGGGGGGGGGAGTTAGTGTAGACATTCACTAATTATATCTACTATCTTGACACATGTTCATCATCATGAGTGGTCGTCATCTTCATCTGCTGTGGGGACTTGGCTTGCCTGAGTTCTGTGCCTTGGTTGAGGTCGCTTCAACGTGCCTTCTGGGCCTAATAAAAGCTGCCTTCACCGTTACATCACAGTATATCTTTGAAACTGAGCATTTATAGCACTTTTAAATTGAGCGCCATATTAAAATGAAGCGTCATGTCGAATTTGTAAAAGCTACGTGAAACGTTTCAACTTAACGGTAAATTTCATTAAGTGCTTCAAAATAGCCAGTATCTTGGTTAATATAGCTATCAAGCAGCCATAATATAGCATCTGAAAATGTTCATTAGTCTAGAAACAGAAGCTGCATCAACATCGGCATTCAGACGGAACGTAAACATAATCACATGGCCGTCTCGCGCTGCAGTTTTGTTCTCCGGGTTTTCGTTGCGAAGAACGTTAATACCAAGCACAATGGGTAGAGATCACGATAGGAGGCGGTATCACAAGTCCATCGCAAACGAAAGCACAGCGAAGACCGGGGCGACAGCGATCGAAGCAAACACGGACGACGATGCAGATCGTCGTCGAGGTATGGCAGTGACGGTCACGGAGATAGCGACGGTGGCCACAAAGAGCTCGGCCGACGGCACAGTTCAACCAGACGCGACAGTGGCGACTACCCAGATGACCGCCGCAGTGCGATTACGAATCGTGCTCAACGAGAACGCTCACCGAATGACTCTGTCCACGTCCAACCTACAGCACGGAAAAAGAGTCAAACTGGGGAACGGGAGAATCTGTCCCTGTTTCGACATGAACTTTCTCGAATAGTTTTTGGCGACAACAGTCCCACCAACAGGTAGGCCGATGTTCTTTAACGTGTTCTGTATCAACGAGCCGAATGCCACGGTGGTGTAGTTCGTACGGGGATCGACTGCGCTGACCCAAAGATCGCGGCACCGAAACCCAGCTGCTGCGGCCTCATTTCAATGGAGGTGGAATGTTGGAGGCCGGTGTACTTAATGTAGATAGCCACAGCACAACATGTTGTCGAAGTTTCCGGAGCCCTTCACTAGGGCGTCTCTTATGATTGTAACAATTGTATCAACTCGTGATCTGAGCCTGAAAATTTATACATGCTGTTTTCACACTTACGGGAGTACGCGGAGCGTGTATTGCATTGTGTCCCTAGTTTTCACCACATGTGCGAAACAGTCTGTGCTTCACCGATACGCCTCAGAAAGCACGCCCATAATACTGTCACTACTTGGGAAGGTCCAGTTAGTCACAGCTAACGTGTCTTTACAAAAGCAATAGAAATGGTGAAAGCTCGAATTACATTGCCGTGAAATTAGCATAAATATTGCTATAAAATACAAAAGTGGTAAGGAGAACACAAGCTCGTATGAACTGTATGCGGTAACGTCAATATTATTTCGAAAATTGTTGATGTGCTCCAACAAAGATTGTATATTGAGGTAACTATTGGGTTAAGGTCAGGCAGATGCTTGGATAATCATATTGTAACAGCGAGCTGTGATAGGATAATTTTATTTACAGGAGGTGAACGATGGTCGTTTGCGGCAGAACACTGCGGTCGTGCCAAGACTCTTCGTCTTCCTCTGCTTGTCTTCTCTACCTTTTTCTAGTATGTTACATTCCCCCGTAAGCAGACGAAGCCCGTAGGGCGAGTTATAATGCACAAGGAGGGTAGAAAGGTTTCAGGCGAGCAACGTGAGTGAGCTGCGTTCTGCTCGATCGTCGACCATTGGTCAAAAGACGAGCTATTACGTAAGTGAGCTGGCTTAGACGCTCCAAAACTTCAAATGGGCCTGAATATCGTGACAGAAGCTTTTGACACAATCCACGCTTGCGTTGCGCTGTCCAAAGTAACACCAAGTCACCTTTTTTTGAATAAAACCGGTTCGTGACGGTCGTCGTATCGTTCCTTCGAACGACGTTGAGAGGCCAGAGTACGAAGACGAGCGATTCGACGGGCTTCTTCCGCGAGGCACAGGGTGTTTGATACAGAGTCGTCATTGTGTAGAATGAAGGGTAAGAAAGTGTATAGAGGGCTTAGTGGCAACCTGGCGTACAACAGATAAAATGGGCTGAAGTTCGTTGTTTCATGTTTTGCCGTGTTGTACGCGTACGTGATAAAAGGCAGCACTTCATCCCAGTTCTTGTGATTGGAAGAAACATACATGGCAAGCATGTTGATCAGCGTTCTGTTTGTCCGTTCAACGAGGCCATTCGTCTGCGGGTGATACGGTGTGGAATGACGGAACTGTGTTGTGCACATGCGTAGTAATTCTCGCAGTGAACTGGCGGCCACGGTCGCTGATAATAACAAGCGGTGGGCCATGGCGAAGGACCACGGAGTGAAGCAAGAAGTCCGCCACGGATGCAGCGGTAGAAGAGGGAATAGCTGCGCTTTCGGCATACCGCGTAAGATGATCTACGCAGACGATTATCCAATGCTTCTTATTGTTAGATAACGGAAATGGACCCATAATGTCAATTCCTTCTTGTTCAAAAGGTGTGCTGGGTGGTGTTAACGGCTGAAGGGGACCTGGTGTAGCGGTGGCCGGGCGCTTGTGACGTTGGCACGTCTCGCAGCTAGCGACGTAACGCTTCGTTGTTTCGTACATCTTGGGCCAGTAAAAGCGTTCCTGCGTGCGGTTTAGCGTTTGTATGAAGCCGAAATGACCGGACGTCGCATCGTCATGCATGGCACGTAGAACATCGGAGCGAAGGTTCTCGGGGACAACTAGAAGAAAACGTGCTCCAGGTCAAGAGTAGTTAGTTTTATAGAGCAACTTGTTTCGGATAGTAAAGCGACCGCTGTGTTGGGAGGCACGTGCGGTGGCAAAAAGAGGATCCAAGTTGAGATCGCTGCGTTGTTCTCTCTGGTAATCAGCCGCGTTGGGGAACGTGCTTGTAACAGCAGCAAGGCAGTCGTCAAAATTCTCAGCATCGCAGTCAGTAGTCGCAAGAGAAATCCGAGAGAGGCAGTCTGCGTCAGCGTGACGACGGCCACTCTTGTACGACACCGTAAAGTCGCATACCTGAAGTCGCAGCACCCAACGTGCGAGGCGGCCAGAGGGGTCACGCAAACCGACCAGCCAGCATAACGAATGGTGATCGGTAATTATCTTAAATGGCCTCCCGTAAAGATAACAACGAAACTTCTGTACGGCGAAAACAGTTGCCAGACATTCCTGTTCCGTAACTGTGTAATTGCGTTCTGATTTGCTCAGGCAACGGCTGGCATATGCCACGACATGCTCTGCGCCATTGTGACGTTGTACAAGCACCACACCTACACTGATACCACTAGCGTCCGTGTGGACCTCAGTCGGGCAAGATGGATCGAAGTGACGCAACAGCGGTGCTGAAGTTAGCGCAAACTTAAGTTGTGAGAATGCGGCGTCACACTCTGGTATCCAGTTGAAGGTTGCACCCTGTCGCAAGACGTTTGTCAGCGGATACACGATCTCCGCAAATCGTGGAACAAAACGACGAAAATATGAGCATAGGCCGACAAATGAGCGAAGTTCTCGTGCGGACTGCGGTGATTAAAAAGAGCTCACTGCTTCTATCTTGCGAGGATCGGGTCTGACGCCATCCTTGTCGACCAAGTGCCCCAGCACGAGAGTTTGACGTTCGCCAAAGCGACATTTTTTAGAATTCAGAACCAGCCCAGCTTTTTCAATGCAGTCGAGAACAAGACTGAGACGGTTGTTATGTTCCTCAAACGTACAACCAAAGATCACAACATCGTCAAGGTAGCACATGCATATCCCCCATTTTAGACCACGTAATACTGTGTCCATAAATCTTTCAAAGGTGGCTGGAGCATTACAAAGGCCAAAAGGCATGACATTAAATTCAAATAAGCCGTCCGGAGTTACGAAAGCAGTCTTTTCTTTGTCGCCGGGTTCCATAGGTATTTGCCAATAACCTGAGCGCAAATTAAGCGTTGAAAAATAGGAAGCGGCATGCAAGCAATCTATGACGTCATCAATCCGCGGTAAGGGATATACATCTTTCTTCGTCACAGTGTTTAGACGCCTGTAATCTACGCAGAATCTCCAGGAACCATCCTTTTTTCTGAAAAGAATGACCGGGGCTGCCCACGGGCTGGACGACTCTTGCACGACCCCTTTGTTCAGCATGTCCTTTACTTGTTCGGCGATAACTTTGCGCTCAGAGGATGACACTCGGTAGCGCTTTTGGCGGATGGGGTGTGCAGAGCCGGTGTCTATTCTGTGACGAGCGCGGGACGAGGGTAACTGAAGGGGTGCATCTCTATGTTTGAAGTCGAAAGCAGCAACATGCCGGGAAAGGACCTCCGCCAGCGCTTGCCGTTCCATTGTAGTGAGAGTCTTGCTGATCATAGCGAGCATTAGATCTTCATTATGGCAAATATCACAAGCAGAGGAAGAGGTGGGTAGGTCCGTAGCTATTGCTGCTATCGAGTTGCATGAGGCTTCATCAAAGAGAGCTATCTTCATTCTGCAAGGAAGCACAACCGGCGTGGCAGAACAGTTCAGCGCCCACAATGTTGCTACTCCTTTTTTCATGCACACAACAGAACAAAGCACAAGTATGTCCTTCTTAAAACAGTTCTTGCGTAGAGGCCCACTACGAGGTCAACACAAGCATCATCAACCGCTGTAGAAGAGACTCGAACGGGTGTCAGGCACCCAGATGGTGCTATCACTTCATCAATCACACTAAGTGTGTTCATGTCTTCGCCACGGTAGTCTTCTTCGGAAAGCGATGGTATAAACAAATTGTTTAGTGATATTTCCCCACTACCACAGTCAACGTAAGCACCGCATTGCTCCAGGAAATCGACACCAAGAATGACATTGTGCGAACAATGAGATAGAACCAGAAATTCCGATACAAATACTTTTCCAGCCAATGAAACACTGACAACACATATACCAAGAGGATTAAGCCACTCGCCTCCTACACCACGAAAGGTGATTGTATTCTCCCATGAAAACATAACTTTGCGACCTAAGCGGTTTTTGAAGGCGAGGCTCATCACAGACACAGTCGCTCCAGTGTCAACTAACGCCATCGTCGGTATTCCATCAATCAACACATTCCCTTTGTTTTTGATTATAACAATAGGCAGAGGTATATATATGTTGAAAAGACCGTCCGGCGACCTCACCTCCATTGGCCGCGGATGCTAGTTTCCCGGCGGCGGAGAAGAACGACGTGCAGGAGACGGCGAGCGACGAGAACGGTTGGATGGTGGTGTCAAACTCCGCTCGGATGCTGGCGAATCACTGCGTCTGGACTCGCGCGAAAAACGGTCCCTTGGAAACAAGTCGGTTGTCCGCAGGTCATATGAAGCACCGGGTCTTGGTGGCGAAGACATAGCTGGTGTCCTTCGTGATTGGCGGCGTTGTTGGCGGCATACCGAGTGATATGCCCAGTGAAACCACAGTTGTAGCACGCGGGAGGATCACGGTTTATACTATATTCAATGGAACTAATCGGGGGCCGCTGCTGTGGGCGAGGAAGGTCGTTATCACGCGAAGAACGGGTTTCTGCCACTCTCTGGAATTCATTGTATTCGTCGTAAGTTACATCTTGGTAGTAGGGTTGGTACTGTCCTTGCCGCAGCGGGACGTAGTCTGGCTGAGAGCCCTGAGTATAAGAATTTGGCTGTGCTCGTCGTGATCGTGCGTCATAGGCAGGGCCTCTATCGTATAGACGTGGCTGATACTGAGGTGTGGCATCAGAATCCTCAAAACCCTCCGCGACTCGGTGCGAGGAGAATGAAGCAACGTTTCGCTTGAACTCTGGTGGCTGATAGGGGGGATGAGTGCTTGGGCGGTTTGCCACTTGCGCGTACAGGCCGAGTTCTTCACGTACTATCTGCCGGATTGTTGTTACAAGATCAAGCGCCTGGTTGCTGTCTATGCTCGCGATGGTCGTCACATTGGGTAGCTTGCCGAACTTCGGCGGGATGCGTCTCGTCTTTAGTTGTTCAAAAGTGCGGCAATGACGAATGACATCGGTGACAGATGTCAAGGTGTCTTTCGCGATGAGGAAACTGTAAACATCCTCGGCGATTCCTTTTAGAATGTGCTCGACTTTGTCTTCCTCAGACATTCCGGAGTCAATGGTCCTACATAGCTTTATGACTTCCTCAATGTAGGTCGTGCAAGTTTCACCTGGCACTTGAGCACGTTGCATTAGCGTCTGTTCTGCTCTTTTCTTTATCGTTGTTGGGTCGCCGAAGCGCTCTTTGATTTCAGAAACAAATCTGTCCCACGTCGTTAGCGTTTCCTCCCGATTCTCGTACCACATTAATGCAGTATCCGTCAGAAAGAACACGACGTACAAAAGCTGAGAAGCGGCATCCCATTTGTTAGCAGCGCTCACCCGTTTGTAATGGATGAGCCAAGCCTCGACGTCTTCATCTGGTCTGCCGGAAAAGGGACGAGCATCTCTCAGTTGTGGAGCCGAACTGGTCGGCGTAGAAGTCGAGAGGGGTCGGTGTTCATTTGCGTTGTGGCACATGTCCAGACCAGATGGATTTGGTGGAAGTCCAGCAATGCGACGGATCCGTCGAAGAACTTGCGGTTCACCTTCCGTGTTCGGGTGTCGATTCCCCAGCACGTCCACCACAACTGTAACAGCGAGCTGTGATAAGATGGTTTTATTTACAGGAGGTGAACGATGGTCGTTTGCGGCAGCACACTGCGGTCGTGCCAAGACTCTTTGTCTTCCTCTGCTTCTCTTCTCTACCTTTTTCTAGTATGTTACAATATATTGTACGAACCAGCGCACACTTATATTTCTATAGCTCAAATTAAGGCCTTAGGTTAGCAGTTTTAGATATTTTAACGGAGGCTACAACTTTCACTGTGAATAAGGTGTAGATGTTCTCAAGAAACAAAGCTTGAAGACTTTTGTGGAGCAGCTATGAGAAATATATAGGGACAATTTAATGCAATTTAATGCCGCAAAAGCTAAAGAACTCTGAGAAATTGGTGAAGCGCTAATGTAAGGATGTATTCTGCCTGTTAATTGTTGAAAAACGTTTTGTGTTTCATAGATCTGTAAAGGGCGTAGCTTTAACAGAAATCGATGTAGTTTTATAAAACAGACCCTAGCTATGTTTTGTGTAAAGATGCCACTACAATGTGGCATGTTGTGAGTGGCTTTCTTCGCTTTAACTGTGTGTTCCACTCGGAGCTTGTGTTTTCGCGATGTTGTCGTAAGCACATACCTGTTTGGCCGGAGCGCTGATATATACGTATGCCGAATGCATGTAGCAGAAAGATGAAAGTTGCCCAGGTTCCCGCAGCAAATGCAATTGTGCTAAGCTTACTTTATAGGCCCAGTTAGAGCGTTTTGTTTTTCTGTAGCCATGTGAGATCGTCTTTGGACGCCTTCTAAATCATTCACACAATGGCCGGGCGAGGGCCGTCTGTAATGTCACAGCCCGGCGACGGCGCTGTTGGAGGGACCACATTTATTATCGCATTAGAATTTTTGCTGAGTTGGAGGCTGGCTGGTCCCAACGAAGCAGAAGAAGAAGAAGACGGCCGACGGAGACGCACGCGGCCGGCGGGGACACCGACCAGCCCGAACACGCGGGTTGGCGCGACGCGCCGAAAGAAAGCACACAACCGCACTCCACGGCTACCTAACACACACTGCCTTTATTTTACAGTCGCCTTGAAATGATTCTAGAGCGGCGCCCCTGGCATCCTCACCTGTCAATCCGTAACCGAAACCCCAGAACACAACATTTTCTTTTAGCGTTGCCATATATTTTAGCCCCTGTACATTTGTTTTTTCTTTGCTTGACAGTTCGCGCTGCTGGAGACCTTCCTGACCACATTCTACGACGAATTTTTGAGGTGCATGCGGTACAAGGTTCCTTGCACCTTCGGAATCTGCGTGCTATGCTTCTTCGTCGGTCTGCCCTGCGTCACACAGGTATGCTTCCTTGCCCAAACTTCTCAGCTGGCCCGAGAAAACACTCCAAAATGCTAAAGTGAACTCCAGTTGAGGCTTGATCGAACTAACTACGATTGCATGGTGTAAGAATTTAAACTGTATATTTACCTCACTGTTCTTCTTGTACGAAAGCTTACGTTTGTAGTGATCAAGTAGCAGATTAGAAGGAGCTTACGTGGTTGCTTGGGCGAGTTAGTACGAGATGATTCACATAAAAAACAGCGCCAACAACGAGGGGCAAGAAAAGAAGACAGACAGTGGACAGCGCCGCTGTCTGTCTCCTTTTCTTGTCCCTTGTTACTGGCGCTGTTTTTTATGAGATTAGAAGGAGCCATTTTAGGAACGAAGCTCCTTATAGCGGAACCCGTTCGTCCCCCGTAGTATGTAACAAGTATAAAATTTTGACTTCCAAGGTGGTGCCGGTGAGAGACTTCTTCTGTGCGTTGTTGAACAATAAAAAATAGTGCTCAGTGTACATGTCAATGGCTGCTAATGGGGAATGACAGAAAGGAGCACTCGGCTTTTAGTTAACGCGCAGGCTGCGATCACCATTAGCAGCCATTGGCATGTACATTGAGCACTATCTGACAAAAAAGGGTTGCTACGTTATACTCGCTGGGTGTAACCTCCTTAGCTTTAGAAAGGTTAAGCGAGCGTTGAGCCGCAGTGCCATGAATACAATGAACTTGTATATACCATGAATGAACTCGAGGTGGTTAAAAATAGGAAGTAGATACGAAGCGCAAGCCGTAAGAAAGTAAAAGCCGAATTCTCCGCCTCTCATTTCCCATTAGCAGCCATTGGCATGTACATTGAGCACTATCTGACTGAAAAAGTTTGCTACGTCATACTCGCTGGGCGTAACCTCCTTGGTTTTCGAAAGGTTTAGCGAGCGTTCGGCCGCAGTGCCATGAATACAATGAACTACTATATACCATGAACTCGAGGTGGTTAAAGGTGGGAAGTGGTCCCGAAGCGCAAGCCGTAAGAAAGTGTGCGTGTGCCCCCTCTCGTTTAGTCCTTGGAATGTCCGCTGGATGGCGGTGCTTCCATATGGGGAATATATGATGAAAAGATGCGACATGGTGGTACTTGGAGTGTTGAATAGATGGACGAACGGACACATAGACAGATGCATGGATGGACGCATGAACGGACGCAGGGACGGACGCACGATCAGACGCATGCACGGACCGGCTGATGGACGCATGGACGGTCACACTGACGAACGCATGGATGGACGGAAGCAAGAACGAATGGACGGACGAATTCTCCGCCCCACTCTCCATCATTCACTCCGTGTATATGCTGCCATTTTTTGTTATTCGACTTTGCTATATCAATGTTTTACAATGAGGCAGACGTTAGACTGAACAATACCGAAGTGCGAAATATGATCCAAGTGTGTGCACATAGGCGTGCCATTTGATGCACTAACTCTGCCACGTCACTTCCCTAACCCAAAAGTGGGCATTAGGGGCCACAATACACTAAAAATCTTTCTACCGAAATCTGTTAGACACGAATACCGTAAACAAAACAACATATCGTTCATTTGCTGTGACGTCATAGGAACCTGTCGGTGGAAGTTGAAGTGCCTACTAGAACTGCTTAGGGCGATCTTCCAAACGACTTCACACGTATCGGCCGTGTCTATCTGGTGCTAGGTGAACGTTCATTACCAAAGAGGATTTTGTTGAGAAATGCCGTTAACTTGAGATACCGGGCATATATATATATATCAATCAAAGATGCATTGCGATATGTCTCCTAAATTGTCCAACGTAAAATCGCAAGCTTGATTGGTGTACCTGTCTACCGCTTATGTTTTCGTAATGACAGAATGTACTAAAACGACAGATCATGTATGTGTAATACGCGAGCCGAGCGCGAAGCCTGCGCGCTACTTTCCGAGGCACTTTGCATAAAGAGCTGCTTTTTTCGAACGCCACCACATTGTTGTTTAATTAAGCACGCGGAATGTAATTCTTTTGTTTGCTTTTGCTTTCAGGGTGGGCAATACGTCCTGAATCTTATGGACACCTACGCTGGAGGAGACGCTGTTCTGTTCATCGCCATTTGTGAAATCGTCGGGCTAATGTGGTTTTACGGGTATGCAAAAATATTTTCAGCTCATACTAAAACAGTTTGTCAAGCACGACAGGCTCTCTGTGCCAAACATATTTTTGCATTGCGAACAAGCGATAAAGCTCGCTCATTTTAATTTAGTATGCACAGTGTAGAAACTACAAGGTGTGACAACTCACCATCGCAGCCTCAATCTCACTATCTACACTGACGGTCTATATTTTCATCGTGGCAGGCAAAACGAACATGATAGGTCAGTTCTACGCGTCACGCGCTAAGCCTACTGCATGGGACATCCGACCCATTTAACTATGGGCGTTGGCCGGATTTTATCTTGGGGTGTCCATCGCGCGGCTGAGGGGTGGAGAGGGCCACTAGTGTAGCTTGGATGGGGGGGGGGGGGGGGGGGCAGGTTGATTGATATGTGGATTTGAACGTCCTAAAACCACCATGTGATTATGAGAGACGCCGTAGTGGAGGACTCCGGCAATATCGATCGCCTGGCGTTCTTTAACGTGCACCCAAATCTGAGCACACCGGCCTACAACATTTCCACCTCCATCGGAAAGGCAGCCCACGCAGCCGGGATTTGATCCCACTTCGCGACCTGCGGGTCAGCAGCCGAATACCTTAGCCACTATAGACCACCGCGGCGGGGCGGATGGGGGGCAGGTGCTGGTGTGGTTTGAGGGGGGGGGGAAGGTCCCCGTCTGCAACCCCCCCCCCCCCGCCGACACCCATGCCACCACCACCTTTACCACCTTCAAAATATTGCCTAAGTGAGTTAGACACCTCAAAACTCGAACAACTGGACACATACATAAATACATACGATATTCGCGCCACACTCCAGGGTAGTTGACCGCACGCGTGTAATCCTGAAGTTGTAGGTCCGGCTACCGCCAGTGGCAAGTTGGTTTTTCGTTTGCTTTCACTTCTCTTCATCTCGTAATTTCTGCGGTCAGTTCTGCGTAAGTTCCTTCTTGATACTTCCCCGTGTGTTATTAAATATGTCAACTTCATATGTTTCAAGTATGTGATGCGACACTTTCCCTTGTGCGTCGACCATTTCATTTCCCTCTCGACCTTGACCCATTGATTTTTTTTTGTACCGCAGGTGTGAACCGCTTTTGCGCCGATCTGAAGCTCATGCTGGGGCACGACATCGGCTGGTACTGGAAGGCAAGCTGGCTCGTCTTCTCGCCCTGCATCCTCGGGGTGAGTGAACTGTGTTGCGTAATCTCCCTTTCTTTACTGAAAGCTGGCGCAATCTTGCTGCTATGCTGCGAGGTTTGTAGTGTTAATATCCCCTGGCAAAAGAACAAATATTCTCAGCCCAAAAATCCACAGCGCGACCATCCGAAGTACAAAAATTCAAAGGGTTAAAATCTGCACTTTAAAGGTTCACGCCGTACATATCCACGCTTTATAATATCCGCAGCGTGAACATTCGACATTCGTAGCAAGTATTCCGTCTACAACATAGCAGCCTTGAAGTAGCAGGGACATATTTTCCATTGGTAATTTTCTGCAGCAGATATGAGACCGATTTCTCAGAACCAGTAGAAAATTTCCCTAAACCTCAAAGCAACCCAATATACAACCAACGTCGGTATTGTTTCCAGGGTAGGTCACGCTGTTGTGCTGTCATGACAGAGAATAGATTCATGCACGCGCAGTGTAATAAACAATAAGAGAGCCTCCGCGACAAAACAATGTAATGTCCCATAGTGTATTTTCATAGAGCAATACTCTGCTGCCACATGAAAATCTTCTGTGTCGTGACCACCGCGCTCGTGACGTCACTGCGTGGTATTTTCTCAGAAGAGAAGGTGAAGCTCGATGAATAAATGTATCTAGCGCAAATAAAAATTTAAGACGCTTTTTGTCATGTCAGCCCTTTTTTTCAGTTTTACTCAGCTTCTAAGGCTTCCATCTATGGAAGAAAATTAAAAATGAAATAAAGATGTGTTAATTGTTAGAGCCCCTTGAAAGCTGACCATTATTGCTGAGACCTCGTATGCCATGTACATCCTCATCGGTGGGGGCCGACGGCATCGGCTGGCTCCTGGCCATGCTGTCCATGGCACAGATCCCCATCTGGGGCGCAATCATGTCGCTCAAGAACTGAAAGGTGCGTTTATGCGATATGCGCGCTTTATTGCTTATTTCGGTGAGAATACTTTTTAACAAAAAAACTGAAATATAAAACGCGTAGCTGCATCTTGTCATACGTGCAAAAAGAGAAAAAAAAAAACAAATTGCTGAGGGTTTTTTTTTTTCGAAATAGTCATAAGGTGCTCCGTAGTATTGCATTCTAGGTTAATTTTTTACCACTTTCAGTTCCTTCTCGCGCATCTACATAGTGCAAGCGTGTTTACGCATATACCCTTCATCGCAATGCGGCCACCTAGCTTGCTATGGAACCCACGACCTCGAGCTGATTGGCAGGACTCGTTGGGTAGAAACTGACACGGTGGCCTAAATGAACTATATGCAGACAAACTAGCGAAGAAAAAAGTGGATTCCGCTTACATACGTTCGAATTGCGTCGCATATGTCTACCGTTTCTGAAAATGAAAGCAGGCATTTCAAATAGAACGGCCTGATTAAATGCGGTACACTGGAGCTGGTGACACACAAGGCATCGTATCAAAAAGAAAAAAAAACGCTCACACTAGCCGATCGACCAGCTAATATTATGAACAATTAGTGTGATAACGGAGAAGTGAAAATCGTACAGACAAGGAAAGCAAAGGGGGAAATAAACTTAACGTGCATAGTAGTCTCTAAACTACCAATCGTGGTTTATGAACGCCCCACTGAAATCCAAGCACATGGTGTCACGCTGCCGATGCTGTATCATAAACTGTGCCCAAAGCGATGCCTCCCGGTTTATTGAGGTAACAACGTATATATGTGCTGAACGTCGGGCTGCGAAACACTCTCCTACAATTATGGTGGCGGTGATAGATGCTGATGAAGTTACGTAGAAGAATACTAGCTCCTAAATTTATTTCTTATGCGCTCTACAGAGGAATCTCGTCGTACGCAACGCAAAAAAAAATACCTTAGTTATATCGAATTTCTGTTTTACAGCGGTGGTCATGGCGTGATAGTATTTGCGAGTAGTAGTCGGCAATCGCTTCGATATATCCAAGAATTCATTGTGTTTGTGTTCGTTCTACAGAGGCTGAAATATTTCTTATCTATTACTTATCTCTTCTTTTTCACAGAATCCCAGAAAGGCATTCCAGCCAGAGCGTAAGTGGGGCCCAGGGGATCCCGCCGAGATGCAGCTCTACCACGCCCATAACGGTGGTGTCACGAACCTCGGCTTCCAAGGCAGCGACACCTGCCGCTACTGATGAACCAAAGACGTCCTTCATATGCCACTGGCACGCTCCCACTAATGCGGCACTGGCTGCGACAATAACCATATAGGCTCAAACCCGCGACGTCCATTTGTAAGCTGGGCTCCCGACAGGGTACAGTTTTGCCACACAGTGATAATCTTCGGCAATCTTGTGTAATGATGAAGATTATCACTTTCACGACTGCGGTAAGGTTATTACCAGAAACGCCAGTTTCGTGATTCGTGCGTTCTGTATAGCGTTCCTGGCACTAAAAAGCACCGGGTACGCAGCGCTCAAGTGATCTTACACACGCACCAGATTTATTACAATATTGAATTCAAGAGATCGCATTTGGTTTCATTAACTCAGCACGTTCGAACAATACGAGAGACTATGGTCATGCAGTAGCGTTCCTGGCTCAAAGGTAGTGAGCACTGAGTGCGAATCATCAAAGTATTAACACATGCTCACAAAGCAATCATTAGGAAAAAATGGCGGTCGCAATATTAATGCGCATTACTAATGAAGATTACCACTGTGTGACGAAATTGCTCCCAAACGAAGGTGTAATTTATAAGAGCGAAGGAAACGGTAATCGGAAATACATGTAATCATCACCACTGTCACAATGTTGCTCACATCGGATGTTGCACCGATATCATTCACAAAAGCTCACACATTCATTGAAGGCGACGTGAGAGAGTGTGCTTGTGTAACATAACTCTGACAAACATGTGGCACGTTCTATGTGTCTGTCACAGGCTTTTTGTACATAGTCTACAGAACGACATAGTGTGCACTTGTCTGCAGTGTAGAGCACCTCCGTGAGGTGTTCCACGTTAAGCAGAAAAGAGAGGAAGAGACGCGGCGATTCCGTCCCTGTAGTGTACCTGACTCCACAGTAAGTGCACGTCGCTTCGCATTGATTTCAACGGCCAAGTAGCGTGCGAGTCTTTTGTCGTGGTCCCACTCTCAAAGCCCATCATGTGCGACTCCGGACGCAAACAAAATGTGTAAAAGGTGTGAACGTATCACTGCTCTCACTTCACGCACTCGCATTCTTACATAAAAAAAACTATTGCGCCACGTTGTACGTTTTACGGTGAACGTTTTCCATAAATTTTCAACGTGAAACACGATTCCGTGAAGCGTTTTCGTAAACCGTCCACGTAAAAGCTGCTTCTTTAAAACTTGCCGTAAAACTCTTGCGCTACCACTTCAGTGCGGTTCCTTTTCTGTCACTTGATCGTGCATGTGAGCTACGATTCCTGAGGGCACCATAGTGCACCTGCAGGCTTGAGACATAGTTCTGCACTTGGGCAGTGGAATCAACGTAAGCTTTTTAATCAATGCCATCACTTGTACCACTTAATCACTTTTCATCGCCGCATGATGTTCAATCAAGTGCCCACCATCACTCAGTCACGTTTCCTTTCTGTTCGAGCACATTGTTTGTACAATATACCTAATTATGCACGGTGCACCTCATCGTGACGAATCATTTGTATTGCACGTATTTTAATTGCTTCATCCATGTCACTTGTACTTATCGCTATATTTATTCTGCGCTGCTCGGAGCACGGAGTGGCAAGGGCTCCTACAGTGCTGCTCCGACGCCGCTAGTGTACTCTCTTGCCCGTTCTGTACTAGTCTCTGCGTTTTGCGGCTGAAGCCAAAGCCAAAGCCAGCGCATGAAGCGGTTAATATAATGACTCTGTGCTGCACTGGCCATATTAGGTTTCGGTGTATTTCTATACGTTTTTAACCATGCGAATCGAGATCATCTTTAGCCTTTGAGTGATATTTTACCTCAATCAATAGAGACATCACTGTTCGCCGAATCTTGTCATCGCTAAAGATAAGCAGGGAATCGGAAACCTACACACATCCAATGAACTGCTGTGTTTATGTACTAAGGAGTGACAAAGCACATCGCCCTCTTAACGGCACCTTATATGACTTAGGTTTCAGTACATTTCATCATGTATTCAAAGTGTTCTAAACCGAAGTCCCCTTGCAATTTGACATGGAAATTCAATGCACCCGCAATGTTGCCGTGCGAAAATCACCGCAAAATTGTTTATCTTGAGGCAAAAGCGACGTTGATTCTCCCGTAACGAACAAGTTTCTTGTTTAAACGATTCTTGGCATTTCGCCAACACGTACGCTGTTTTTACACGTTTTCCGATGTCCTGTCGCACGCAGGTTCACGCGATTCAGCAGCTATAGGAAACACAAGTTTGATGTAAGTACATAGATGTAAGATATGCATGTCTATTGACCTATTTAGTTTTTGTGTTTGATTGCCTTATAGAATGAATTTTAATGGTAAATAAATTGTGTTCCTAAATAAATTTCTTGTGCATTTGCCTTCTTTCCTTGAGTTGTATGCATTTAGAGATTGCAGGCGACAAGGTGTCACTCAGAAATGAGGCAAGCGCAGCAAGTCATCTATAGAAGGCAACAAAGAATAAATACATTCTTTTCGATGGTTTCAAGGGACGTCCTGGAGATCCATGTTTAGACACATCATACAAATCCGAGGTGTTTGACTTGTGGCATGTTTTCTTGCAATAGAAATCATATGGATACGCCAGGCTTCTTTTTGCCGTCGTCGTGAGCACCCGCATAAAGTCTAAAGGTTGATGAAGGCGCCTCGTGCGTTGTGTGCTCTACGCGAAATAAAGCTTGCGATGACAACCGACACAGTCGCGGCTCAATTAAGGAAACGCGACGGCAATCCTCCGCATGGCATGAAAGGACCACGAGAGCGTTTCAGGTAGGTGGAGAGGAGAACTGCATGGTTAAGTCATGTATACGGCACGTAGGTTCGTGGAAAAGCTCTACGAAGCGTCAAGCTACCCCTGCAGAAGGAAGCGTGACGATTATTCTTATTAAACATCATCTTCTTCCTCTTCTTCTTCGAGAGAGAGAGCTTACAAACGGGGCCCCATCGGAAGAGATGTCCGTCTCTGACGATGCACTCACCGAACTACCGCAACGCTACAACACTTACCGTCAAAGCCATATGTACTTCCCACCACCGCACAAATCGCTCAACCGAGAGTGTGCTGTTGCCTGGCGACAGCTTCAGGGTATTCATTTCCCTGCCCTTACATCCTTCATCTCTTAGACCCCACACAATAACCCTCATACTGCCCCGATTGTGGAACGAAGTACACTTTTTCCGGTCACGGTGTAGCACCACCAATGATCGAATGGCATTGGTCGCTCAGACTGCCATTAGAATCTAGTGACATTAACACCTCCAGTCTTATTAGTCCGCTTGCACTCTTTATTTTGCCATATTTCCGTAAGGAGTTTTTCGTACGCTCCGTATAACTTCCTTAGAGGGACACTGAAGTCAAATAACAATTCACGTCAAAGTGAAAGCCCAATGCATGACATCTAAAATGACAATGTTATCAACAACAGTGCCCTACTTATAGAGAAATGAAAGTAAATGAACAAGAACACAAGCGCCGCAGTGAAACATTCCCAAAATGATCCCGATGACATCAGAGGGACCGCCTACAATCAATCACCCGTAATCTATCTATAGCTGTACTAAATAGAAAAAAAACCTTCCGTGCATCAAGACATGCAATAAAATGCTTCTTGCACGTTTCTGTTTGATTCGTGAAAAAAAGAACCGCCGGACGTTACTATGGGGAAAGGCGCGAGTGATTGAAAAAATTCAAATTTCGCGTAGTTACATTTAGGGAGCCTTCATGTGTGCTCGTCTCTGTTTTAGATTGGTGTCAGCCCTTCACCCACCACTTGACGCCGCCCGCTAAAAAACAACGTTGCCGGTTTCCGTGGCAACAAGTGTCATGTTGTTTCTCGCGGTAAAGCGTTCCTGCGCCTCCGCTATGGTGGCCATACCTTTGCACTCCACCAGCGCAGGTGTGCAAGCTGCGGTCTGAGCTGCGTCTACCACATCGCTCTGGATCTAGCACCTGCTGTGACACCATTCTCGCACTGAATGCTACTAGAAGAGTTTGGAGTGAGAATGCCTGGGTGGTGTGGCCGCAATGCACAACCATCTGGAGACGGGGTTTCAGATTGTTCGGGTTCCCGACTTGTCCGAATTGACGGAAACGCTGGAACCAACATGGGCGCCCATTGAGTATGGCAGCCGTTTTAGCCTGATGTAAGGAACCATGATCGAAGCTGTCAACCCTAAAACATGGAGACGCCCGCACACACGGAGGAAGGAAAGGTAAGGAGAGGCCCTGACGTCACTCGTTGTGAAGCCGCGATGAAGCCAGAAGTCGGCCATATTGACTGAGCAAATTCTCCTCTCTTGTTTACATATGAATGCGAAGCAGAAGGCGCGACTCCCTCTCTGTCTCAGAAAGCACGTGGCCTGCGCGCCGCTTGCGCTGGTGCTATCCGAAACCAAGGGAACGGATTTCAACACGCTGTCTTGCCGCGATACGGTTGATGAAATCTCTGCGTATGGCTGTTGTACGCTTGCTCTGCCGGCGTTCATGATAAACACGGAAAGTTGCACGTTAAGCTTTTTTTTATCAGTTTTTTGTGAAAATAAAGATGATAAGACGGGCATTGCCGGGCAACGAACCAGGCACCGAAATTAGTTCAGCTTCTTTCAGATCACTTTTTACCCCCTTTGCGCTTCTCTTTAGGCTTTATGAAGTTTTCGGTCAGGCTGTGAGCTAGACACAACAATAAAAAAAGAAAAAATGCCTTCCCTGCAATAAACCCGGAGGTCCGTAATTATGCCAGTAAAATCGGCGTCGGGTGAGATTACAAGAACATGAAAAGCAAGATTAGATTACAGTCTTGATAAGGGCCTGGGGACCCCAAATGCATCGTCCGTTGTCATAAGAAGCAACACCGCATAACTGTCACTAACCTGGAAGGCATTCATATAACGAATTTTTGAGCACAGTCGTTATCTTCTATGATTGTTTTTCACCATAATTTTGACGGACGCTGCGAATTCGGAGTACGTATACGCGCGCTCGTTCCGTGGTTTCTAGTTGAGACACCTGGTTACAACCACCACCGGAGGAAAGTCGCGTAGCTAACCATGCGGCACAAAGAATGGATGCTGTCGAACACCTGCAGCACGCCACTGTTAGGTGCGAGGCCCATGAAAACGCGCACACCGCCGCTGGACTGCCTGAATGGGGCCGCAACGCACTACATCAACAATAACAAAACGCTGCCATTGTGCCTAGTGAATATGGCCACTGTGACGTAATTTCCGCCACATTTTTTTACGCCCTGCGCCTGCTGGGCATGCCCTCTCCTTACCTTTCCTTCCTCCGTGCGCGCACATGAAGGCTCCCTGTTACACAGGACATGTGGTGCCGTCTAGCGGCGCGCAGGTAAACAAAAAAACATCTGCCATAGCCTTCAAGAGCAGGCGCGTGCGTCCGCAATTTCGGAGGCTGTTGTTGTCGCTTTTACAGCTTTTGCTGCTTTCGATCTGCTGCTACTAGCGCAGTAAAGCCGGGCAACGTTGTGAACGGCAACAGTGACGCGAGATGGACGGGTCGATCCGCTTCTAGAGGCGGGTAACTTGAAGTGCACTAACCCAATGCGAACCACTAAAACGTGATTTTATTTCAAAATAGGCCCTCTCTTGGCACCAAAGTAGTACTACGAGGTTTCTGGAGCACTATTTCAACAATCAATGTCGACTTAATAGTTACCTTTAGTGTACCTTTAAGAAAGTTTTCGTGTACCCCGTAAAGCTCTAAAGACTTCCTTATCTTTCTATATTTTCCGTAAGGAACTTTCCGTATATACGACATGGCTTCCGTATCCTTCTATAGTTTCCTTAACATGCTTTCAGTATATGTCATACAACTTCCATGTGCTTCCATAAAAATCCATATTTTTTCCGTATACTTCATCAGGAAAGTGTACAAAGTCCATGTTTTTTCTGGAAGATTTCATACTGAATATTTCAGTAAGGTTAGTTGCGCGGTTAATTGCGCGAACATAACAAAAACACTTTTCCTGAACCCACGCTGAAATTAAGAAAGAATGTTGCTGTCCGTTAGGAATTGATTTATGTAATCGACAACAATATGTTCCTGAATCTTGCAGCATGAACTGGTTAGCAAGATTGGACGACAGCTTGTAATAGGTCCAGTGTCTCCTTCCTTGAGTACGGGCCCCATACGAGCCGTTCTACAGTCAACCGGTCGAAAATTTACGCGATGCACGAAAAATATACGCGATGAATGAGGAAAGTGCTTCAGAATAACGCCCACGAAATGCATTTGTAAGGCCATCAGGACCAGGTTATGCCTTTGTCTTCAGGTTAGGAAGCATAGCGACGAAAACTATAAGAGTCATACAGTATCTTCATAGTCCGAGCTAGATACCGGCTCAAGACTAACCGTTTTCGAAGGAATTGAAAATACACTTCCATAATACACATTAAAATGTTCAGCAATGGCATCCTTCTCATCAACTACGAATACCATGATTGGAATCTCGCTAACACACTTTTTTAGGGGCGAAGCTCCTCTCAGTCTAACCTTGTCATGCGTCCCGCGTAACCGAGAGAAGAAGAGACGAGAAAGGAAAGAAGGCAGTATATCCCGAACAGTATATAATACAGAGCGCTGTCTCATAGAATTACATACAAACTGCATTTGAGTGAGGATATTCTCGATGGCGTTGTACTGCTACTCTCCGATGGGTTTCTGCGCGGGCTGTGCCAGAGTACGCGGGAGAACAAGTGCCCGGGTGTCCTCTGAGAGAGCCGTATGAAGTGCCTCTCTCAGTCTCCTGGATAGTCGCCGTACGTGGCGGATCGTTGGTGCGTCATGGACGAATCAGAGCGCCAGGCGCGTTGAAGACGCTTGCGCTCGGCTTCCTTGGCTCGCGTCTCGTCGGTGTTTCTGCGCGCCGTCTGCATTCTCGAACGCGATCGGACGCACAGACACATGCACGGACTTCCGGAAGGACAAACGCTTCGCCTCACTCATCATCATTCACTGCAAGGACATGCTGATTGTAAAAATAGTTTCATTATAAAAATTGATTACAAGATTGCTGATCATAAAAATAGTTGTCGTACTGATGTGAACGTACCCACCACGGTGGTCTAGAGGCTAAGGTACTCGGTTTCTGACCCGCAGGTCGCGAGATCGAATCCCGGCCGCGGCGGCTGCATTTTCGATTGAGACGTAAACGCTTGAGATCCGTGTACCTATAGATTTTGGGACACGTTAAGGAACAAGTGGTCGAAATTTTCCGAAATGCTCCACTACGGCGTCTGTCATAATCATATTGTGGTTTCGGGACATTAAACCACTTAAATTATTCTTACTGATATAGACGCGGACCTCCCTACATCATCGTATCGACTGATAATTGATGAAAGGTTGTGTTTCAAAGACTGCAGTTAATAAATAGTGCAGAAAATTGATATTAGCCTTGATTCATTGGGACATGTGCGAAGATTACTGTATTCCTGAAGCAAAGTAAATGAAGTGATTAAATGCTTAATGGCGGGCGAGGACGCGTAAAATGTACGCATAAAGCGAAATGCGCACGTGTGATATATTTTTGTTATGTCGTACGACTCGAAATATTTTTCTGTGTAAGGACGCGTAATCAACATTGGCGACGTTGCGAACGGTTTTCCTTTGCAATAAGTAAATTCTCTTAATGTTTTATTGTGTAACCGTTAACCATACCAATCTACAATAATTAATATGCGATGCGAATAGTGCATAATCAATTTGCATTTTCACTTGCAGGAGTAAAATAATGCGACAACGCGACATATCTTGCTCATTTGGTTTGGGACGGTAAATCCCACATATCAATCAATCGTCCTATGCTCATTGCTCTTTTCTTTTCGCAAATGGTCGATGTGAGTGTCCCATGAGATTCGAGTTAAATGTAACGCCAAGAATTTTACATTAATTAACAACTTCAATCCCGTGTCCACCACACTAAATATCTTCCTCCGAGCGAACTGATTTGTTTTCGGTCCGGAAAAAAAACAAAGAAGTACCTTGATGTTAGTCGTAATATATTTAAGGCAGTTATAATTTGAGAATAGTACTAGTTTTTGCGAGTATGCAATCCCACTTTGACGGTCGAGCTTGTTCGTCAGGGCCGGAGAACAGGTTAGTGCTGTCACCCGAATAGACAATAAATTTTGAGCCTGCATCAATATCGACTATATCGTCACACACTGACTATATGCATAGGTAAAAAAAAGCAGGATCCAAAGTACAATCTCGGGGCTATGGTGCTCAACTGCTGACCCTATATGGTCGTGGGTGCGATCGCAGCCGTGGCGGTCGCATTTCGAAGGAGGCGACGTGGTGGAAGAACGTGTACTGTGAAGTGTCAGTACACGTTCAAGAAGAACAGACGGTCAACATTTTCCGGAGCTCTTCACCACGGCGTCTCTTATATTCATATTGTGCTTTAGGAATATAAAAGCCCTATTTTATTAAGCTTAGGGCACGGGCGTAGTCTGATTTTTTCGGGGGGGGGGGGGGGGGGGGACGGAGAAGAGGCTTTTTTTCTTGCCGAGTGTCATTTGATCGCTATGCCATAGCAAAAAAAAAAGAAAGTAAGGGGAGGGGGCACGGGCCCTATTCCGCCACCCCTTGGCTCCGCCACTGCTTTTTAGGCATGCTGCATCTATTAAAAGAAAATATATTGCAGATCATTTCAATCACTTCTTTCAGTCCGTATTCACCGCCACCGATATTGACTTCGACACAAGTTTGGAATGTAACACTCGTTGAATGACGTCGCCATTATCCAGGAAAGCGTATTTGAGCTGGTATTAAATTTAGATGCGAACAAAGCGAATGAACCAGATGACCTTCCGACCTATTTTTTTCTAACATTTGTTGAATGGGTGTTGCATTACCTAAAGCTTAATTATATTTAAAAAAAATATTACTGAGAACACATTGTGTGTCACAACACTGGCGCGGTGCGCTAGTGATTCCAGCGTTTATTTATTTATTTATTTATTTATTTATTTATTTATTTATTTATTTATTTATTTATTTATTTACATTTCACCTACATCGCCGTGAGGCATTACGTAGGGGAGGTGTACATATTAATTTGACTACTTAGTTTTCAATCGAAACAATAGATTCAACATGTAAAACAGCACTCAAAATATTTTAAGATAAAAAAAACAACACTCAAATATTGGTGAGTGAAAACAACGTCACAGTCATGCATTTTAAAACAATCTTCGAGACAGCAAACCATTCATAGTGGCAGTGATATTGTAGGAGGACTTACAATGAAGAAAAAAAGGATTCATTATCAGTTTCATTGACGAGATCATCCGGTAGACGGTTCCATTCCTGTATTGTTTTTACGAAAAAAGAACTACCGAAAGAGTGGGTTTTGTAACGCTATCCTAATATTTTTCGTGAATGGTCTTGACAATTAGAGACGTACATTGGTGTGAACAGATAATCAAGAGGGTTAATGGCATTTCCATTAAATATATACAATGAAGAAATTTAAGCCTGAGTTTCTGCCTCCTTACCATCAGTGTCTCCCATTTCAATGCTCGTTTCATTTCTGTGATGCTTGCAAAGGAATTATAGTTGTTGCTAACAAATCTGGCTGCTTGGTTTTGAACTTTTTCCAATGCATCAATCAAGTATTGCTGATGGGGATCCCAGATTACGCAAGCATACTCTAGAATAGGTGTTACATACATGAGATAAAGGGTTTGTTTCACGGTCTGTGAAGCGTGCCTAAAATTTCTGCGTATGAAGTATAGCATCCGGCCTGCCTTGGTCACAGTTATGTCAATGTGTTTATTCCACTTGAAATTGTCGGAAAAATAGACGCCCAGGTACTTATAATAGGACTCATTGCTAATTATTAAGTTATTTATTTCGTATGTTGTGTCTAGTTTATTAATCCGGTTGGTGAATGATACACAGCAACATTTACGGACGTTTAGACTCATTTTTCCATTTTTGGCCCGACTGTTGATATTCGGTACAGATCATGCTGCAGAATTTCAGCATCCTTGTGCGATTTAATCACTCTAAACACTACACAATCATCTGCAAATAACTTAATGTGAGAGGTAATACCATCGACTATGCTATTATTATAAATCAGGAAAAGTGAAGGTCCTAATACGCTCCTCTGTGGTACACCGGACGTAACGGTTACCGCAGATGAGTTTGATCCGTTAAGCACTACGTTCTGCTGTCGATCGTTTAGATAGTTCTTTACCCAATTGATAACTTTAAGGTTTATGTTTACAGAGAACATTGCAAATTCTAACAGATTGTGTGGGACGGTGTCGAAGGCTCTCCGGAAATCAAGGAACACTGCATCTACTTGAGCGCCACTGTCTATAGATTGTGCGATGTCATGCTGAAATTCGACTAGTTGAGTTACGCATGAGCGTCTATTTCTGAAACCATGCTGAGATGGAGTGAGGAAATTGATTGACCCTAGGTGTTTAATTGTTTCACTGTATATGATGTGCTCAAATAACTTACAGCAAATTGCTGTTAGCGAGACGGGTCTGTAGTTTTCGACAAGCTATTTATCACCTGATTTATGAACTGGGATAACGTTTGCAACTTTCCAGTCATGTGGCACAACTCCAGTATTCAGTGTAATTTCATATATAACACATAAATTCTTTGCAATAACGCTGTGACAGTTTTTAAGAACAAATGGTGATAAACCATCTGGTCCAACTGCTTTAGTTGTATCTATCTGCCGTAACAAGCAATCAACACCAGTAATGTCAACCTCCACGTCTTTCATGGAAGTCCACGTGACTGGAAGCGCCCCCCCATCGTCAGGTATGCTTTGAGTAAAAACTGATTGGAAATAGTTGTAAAAGCTTCAGCTTTTTCTTTATTGACGCACAAAGTATCACCCTCCACGATCAGAGCAAGAATACTTATATCGTCTTTTCTAGTTTGTTTAACATACTTCCAGAACTCTTTCGGATTTCGCTTTAACCTATCGCTTAATTTGGCAAAAAAGTATTAAATGAAGAATCCGAACGAAGGTGAATAATTACCGGCCTACATCTCTCACATCCATTTCTTGTAAGGTCTTAACACGCATAATAGCTAAGCATATCAATCGTTAATTATAAATAACTCTTTACCCCCACCAGCATCGATTCAGAACGGGCGTCTCCACTATCACAAAACTCATACAGACGGTTCACGATTTCGTTGAGGCAATTGATACCAGGGTGTATGTAATAGGCATAGGTTTTTCCTAAGCGTTCGATAACGGTGCCCCACAGTAAGCCTAATTTACAAGCTTTAAAGAGTCGGACTTAATGCCACTGCTGTAAAGTGGATTAAGGCATACTTGACTAATCGCAACTAGCAGGTAAGAATAGATGGCCATGTGTCCGATTGACTGGCAGTGCTCTCTGGAGTCCCGCAGGGACCACTCTTATTTTCGATGTGTATAAATGACATTTCTGCTATCATGGAGCCAGGTGTACAACTTACTTACTCCGTTCGCATATGGCTGTTTATTTTATTCCACTGTGCGAAATGAAGAGTATCAAGCTAAAATTAACCGATCTTTACAGGCGTTGAGCAAATAATGCAGAAAATATGTAATATGAAAATTAATTATTCTAAATTGACATACACACATACTACAACAAAGAAGACCGTCTTTTATTTTGATATGCAATCAGAGACGAGTGTTTAATAAACACTGCGCATTTAAATATTTAGGATCAACGATAACGCAAAATCGGTCCTGGAACGTACACATTGACAATATTTGTTCAAATGCATATGGAAGGCTATGTATGTTTCTTACGAAAAAGAGTAGAAGGTGCGAAAGCCGATGTGAAACATGCTGCTTACAAAACCTTTGTAAGACCTGTTCTTGAGTACGCGTCGGTGGTATGGAGTCCTCATCAATATTATTTAAAGAAACACATTTTAAAAAAATCAGAGCTACGCGGTGCAGTTTATATGTTCCCGGTAACGAAGCAAAGAGTCAGCTATACGGAAATGCTCCAATCTTCTGCTATGGCCTATATTTGTTAGAAACGCGTAGGCAGAACATTCGCCTCAAGCTATTATTTCAAATAATCAATGGACAATTAAATATTAGCAACTACCACACACTGTCGTCAGGTAAACAGAGCTCAAGAAGCAACCACAATGGGGCCACTCAAGCGTACAGGACTCGTATTGATAGGTTATAATACTCATTTTTTTCCTAACGCAATCATAATGTGGAATGAAATGCCGGTGTGTGTTGTTGAACAGAATTATTTGTCAAATCGTTAACAGAAAATCGATGACTATCTGTACAAGTGTACCGCTTGATTTTGACCTAACCTGTGTATTTGCTAATGATGCGCTTTTTTACTATAATATTTTGTTATGTTACCCTCTCTGTAAGGACCCTCGCAAGACAGTTGGTAGTATTGCAAAATCAATTAAATAAATTAAAAAATTAATTCACGACAATGCACAATACAAACACACCGACTCCTGCTGTTGACGAGATGTGAACGGAAGAATTCGATCTGCTTACCACGAACCACACAGTTTTCTATGCCACGAACCAACGTTTTGGGCCGCAGCGAAAATCGCAGAATTCTTGTGTTCTACGCCACGGTAGAATGTAGAACTGCAGAACACTTTATTTATTCATTTATTTTTACACTAAGGGTACACAGTACATTTCAGAGGGGAAGGGCATGCACAACAATGAAAAAAAAACAAGGAATACAAAGCAAATGGCATAAAATTATTGTCACTAATTGGGGTACAAAGATGAATACTTCTTACAACTGACATCATAATAAAGCAAATGATAACACAAATTTTATTTTTATTACATGGTGAAGGCACAAAGCAATACGAATAAACTGTTCAACAAACATACAGGAGTAATTAGGTAATCATTGTTTTAAGAATATTCTTAACTTGAATGGATTCAATAATGCTTGTTATTGATGCAGGCAGGGAATTCCATTCATTACAAGTTCTTGGGATTTATGATTGGGCATATGTTACTGTGTTGCAATGGGGGACTGTGACTTCTTGTTGGTGATTACGGCGAAGAGAAATGAAGGGAGCAGCTTGGATCAAACGGGAACGGAGTTTCGGATTATGATAATTTATTTTATAAAACAGGCAAATCCGAGCGCGCTTTCAGCGAGTAACTAGTGGGATGAGGTTTAGAGATGCCTTCATTTGAGTGACACTAGCTGAACGATGGTAGTTAGCCAAAATGAAACGAGCTGCACGATTTTGAATGGATTACAACATGTGTGATGATGTTACCTGACCGGAGTCCCTAACAGATGAAGCGTATTCCATTTGAGGACGGACGTATGTGGTATATAGTAATAGCTTTAGTTACGATGGAGCAAGAAAGAAGTTTCTTCGAAGGTAACCCAGTGTTTTATTTGCTTTGGACGCTATATGTTCAGTATGTAATTTCCAGGACAAAGTGTTATTTATGTGGACGCTGAGGTACCGGTAAGATGTAACAGTTTCGAGGGGATGACTGTGAAGAAAGTAAGATGGACAAGTTGTACTCGACCGAGAAATCCTCATAGACTTGCATTTTTTATAGTTTAGTTCCATTTTCCAAATATGACACCAATGAAATATGTTATTGAGATCAGCCTGCAGAGAATGAATATCATTATTATTAGATATTTTACGGTAAATCACACAGTCGTAAACTAACAAACAAATTTCGGAAGTAACAGTAGAAGGCAAGCCATTTATATAGATTAGGAATGGCAGGAGGCCAAGTACGATCCTTGAGGAACCTAGAATCAACTGGTGCAGTGGAAGAAATAACATCCTTGGTGCTGACAAATTGAACACGAAAAGAAAGGAATGGACGAGTCCAGTTGAAAACTGCAGGGTCAATTTTTAGAACACTTAGTTTATATAAGAGCCGGGAATTGTTAACATTATCAAACGCTTTAGCAAAGTCAAGAAATATACAGTTAGTTAAAGAAGCAGAGTCCAAAGATAAATGCAAATCATTAATTAAAGAAATTAGTTGAGTATCACAAGAAAAATCTTTCGAAAGCCATGATGAGTTGTAGAGAAGAAGCTATTATCCTCTAGAAAAATAACAAGCTGAGAAAATATTATATGTTCAATATTTTGCGTGGTACACATGTGAGAGATATAGGACGATAGTTAGATGGATTATGTTTATCACCGCCTTTATGTACTGGAATAATCACAGCAGTTCTCCAGTTTTCAGGTAGTGCACCATCATGATACGATTGTGAAAATATGCATTTCAGGATGAAGGAACTGTATTCTTTGGTATTCTTTAAAAATTTACTATTAATTCCATCAATACCGTGAGAAGACGTTAGTTTCACGTTGTCGATAATCGTGACGATGCCATGCGGGTCAAACGTGATGGAACTGTAGCCACGGCGGCTGGAACAACCTCTGCTAAACGTTGGGCTGGCAGTCGCGCGTGCCGTAGGATGCCGCCTGCGCCGATGCCTCGCAGCTGACGGCAGCGCCACCGCGTCCGCCGCGCTCGAATCACGTTTACGGACGGCGCTTGGCAGATATATTTCGTCTTGAAGAGTCATTTCGTGCAATTCTACAAAATTTGACTTCAAAGTTGATTTGAGTCAATAACACCCCAATCGACAAGAACCATTTCACTTGTTTAAGTGACTTTATAACGCATTATTCTTGTCTCTAAGGTTGATCTTCGCCAGTTCCACGTCTGAGGTTGTCTGGGAAACGGTCCAACCGGGCAACAGCTCTGGGCATCGCTTCACAGCTAATCTGCCCAAGTGAAAAATAATATGAGCTGTCATACAGTACCGTTATAATAATAATAATAATGTGCGGGACGGCATCATGCTCTCCCATAGTAGAGTACTTAGTACTCTAAATTGTAAACCATACATACACGCGCAGTATCTGTTTTTACCAGCTTAATATCTGCCTGGTCCTTTCGGGCCTATGACATTAGTCATATTCTGTAACCGGTCGTCCTGGCGTTGCACTGCTGCCTGGCTCGGCTTACATTGATCAATATGAAATCAGACTGACCTGTTTCGGATGAGGGAAGTGCGCAAACTGCACAGGTGCAGTATATACAACGATTGAAAATATGTCTACAATCAAATAATATATGAAACCTTAGGCTGAAATATTCATGTCACCAAGCACGGTGTGCTTGCATTTTTTAACTTTATATATTACGCTGTATCGGCCTGTTTGTTGCCAAACAGGCCGTTTATGTAAGGTGATAAACCACGCTATCACCTTAGAACTGAAGTTAAATCTTGTTATCTATTTTTTTCAATGGAGCAGCCGGCTTCTAGCGCACATTTTTAACTTGCTACTTATGTATATTTGCCAGTCATAATACTGTAATACGTTATTCACAGCAAAATAAATTTCCCTTTCGTGAATCCATAATATAGCAACTTTTGTCAGCACTTTAGCTTAAATTTACTTATAATTTTAACACGTTCAACAGTACAGCAGAATTTTTTATTCACTTTGCATTAAAGCATGAACACCACACTGCGCACTTTTTTTTTTCATTTACTGCTGTATTGCATTTTAGTACTTAAAATTACAATTCAAAAGTCTCCAGAGTTTTATAAAGGTTTAGCTGAATTTCACGCGTTAATGACGGATTTACGTTTTTTTCTCTTGTTGTGCATGATACGATCACACTTTGACGGTCGAGCTTCTTCGTCAGGGCCGGAGAACAGGATAGTGCTGTCGCCCTCCTAGGCAATAAATTTTGAGCTTTCATCAATATCGAATATATCGTCACACACTGACTATATGTATAGGTTAAAAATGGAGGACCCAAAGTAAATCTCGGGGCTATGGTGCTCAACTGCTGACCCTAAATGGTCGCGGGTGCGATCGGAGCCGTGGCGGTCGCATTTCGAAGAAGGCGGCGTGGTGGAAGAACGTGTACTGTGGGGTGTCAATACCCGTTCAAGTGCCCCGCCACGGTGGTCTAGTGGCTAAGGTACTCGGCTGCTGACCACAGGTCGCGGGTTCAAATCCCGGCTGCGGCGGCTGCATTTCCGATGGAGGCGGAAATGTTGTAGGCCCGTGTGCTCAGATTTGGGCGCACGTTAACCAACCCCAGGTGGTCGAAATTTCCGGAGCCCTCCACTACGGCATCTCTCATAATCATAGGGTGGTTTTGGCACGTTAATCCCCACAAATCGTACACGTTAAAGAACATTAGACGATCAACATTTTCCGGAGCTCCTCACCCCGGCGTCTCTTGGCATCATATCGTACTTTAGGGATGTAAGACCCCCATGTTATTAACCTTAGGGCACGGGCGTAGTCTGATTTTTTCGGGGGGGGGGGGGGGGGGGGGGGACGGAGAGGAGGCTTTTTTTCTTGCCGAGTGTCATATGATCGCTATGCCATAGCAAAAAAAAAAGAAAGTAAGGGGAGGGGGCACGGGCCCTATTCCGCCACCCCTTGGCTCCGCCACTGCTTTTTAGGTATGCTGCATCTAATAAAAGAAAATATATTGCAGATCATTTCAATCACTTCTTTCAGTCCGTATTCGCCGCCACCGATATTGACGTCGACGCAATTTCGGAATGTACCACTCGTTGAATGACGTCGAAATCATCCTGGAGTGCGCGTTTGAGCTGGTATTAAATTTAGATGCGAAGAACGCGAATGAACCAGATGACCTCCTGACCTAGTTTCTTCAAATATATGCTGAATGGGTGTCGCGTTACCCAAAACTTAATTATATTTGAAAAAGGATTACTGAGAACACATTGTGTGCCACAATACTGGCGCAGTGCGCTTGTGATTCCGGTGTTCAAAGGAAGAATCCGAATGAAGGTGAATAATTAGCGGTCTACATATCTCACATCCATCTCTTGTAAGGTCTTGGAACGCATAATAGCTAAGGATGTCTTTGTTAATTATGAAAAAACTCTTTACCCCCACCAGCACCGATTCAGAACGGGCCTCTCCACTATCCCACAACTCATACACACGGTTCACGATTTCGCTGAGGCAATTGATACCATTGTTGATGTAATAGCCATAGATTTGCCTAAGCCTTCGATAAGGGTGCCCCACAATAAGCTAATTTACAAGCTGGAAAGCGTTGGACTTAATGCCACTGCTATAAAGTGGGTTAACCCATACTTGACTAATCGCAACTCGCAGGTAAGAATAGGTGCATGTGTCCGACTGACTGGCAGTGCTCTCTGGAGTCTCGCAGTGGCCACTCTTATTTTTGATGTGTATCAATGACATTTCTGCTATCTTAGAGCCAGGTGTACAACTTAATTGAACTGCTCGCAGATGACTGTTTATTTTATTCCACTGTGTGAAACGAAGAGTATCACGTTAAAATTAACCGATCTTTACAGGCGTTGAGCAAATGATGCAAAAACATTAAATATGAAAATAATTATTCTAAATATGCATACACGCATAGTACAACAAAGGGCCATCTTTTATTTTCATATGTTTAATAAACACTGCGCATTTTAAATATCTAGGACCAACGATAACGTGAAATCTGTCCTGGAACGTACACATTAAGAATATTTGTTCAAATGCATAGGGAAGGCTATGTTTCTTACGAAAAAGAGTAGAAGGTGCGAAAGCCGATGTGAAACTTGCTGCTTACAAAACCTTTGTAAGAACTGTTCTTGAGTACGCGTCGGTGGTATGGAGTCCTCTTCAATATTATTTAAAGAAACCAATTTTAAAGAAATCAGAACTACGCGGTGCAATTCATATGCTCCCGGTATCGAAGGACAGAGTCAGTTACAGAAATGCTCCATTCTTCTGGCCTACACTTGTTAGAAACGCGTAGGCATAAAATTCGTCTCAAGCTATTATTTCAAATACCAAATGGAACATTAAATATTAGCAACTACCACTTACTGCCGCCAAGTAAACAGAGCTCAAAAGCAACCACAACGGGGCCATTCAAGCGTACATGACTCGTATTGATAGGTTCAAATACTCATTTTTTTCCTGACGCAATCGAAATGTGGAATGAATTGCCGGTGTGTGTTGTTGAACAGATTTGTCAAAATGTTAACAGACCGTCGATGACTATCTGTACAAGTGTACCACTTGATCTTGACCTAACCTGTGTATTTGCTAATAATGCTCTCTTTTACTATAATATTTTGTTATGTTACCCTCTCTGTAACGACCCTCGCAAGAGAGTTGACAGTATTGCAAAATCAATTAAATAAATTTAAAAAATTAATTCACGACAATGCACAATACAAACACACTAACTCCTGCTGTTGATGAGATGTGAACGGAAGAATTCTATCTGCTTAGCACAAACCACACAGTTTTCTATGCCCCGAACCAACGTTTTGGGCCGCACCGACAATCGCAGAATTCTTGTGTTCTACACCACGTTAGAACGTAGAAGTGCAGAACACTGTAGCCACGGCGGCTGGAACAACGTCTGCTAAACGTTGGCCTGGCAGTCGCGCGCGCCGTCGGATGCCGCCCGCGCCGATGGCCTCGCAGCTGACGGCAGCGCCACCGCGTCCGCCTCGCTCGAATCACGTTTACGAACGGCGCTCGGCAGAGATATATCGCTTTGAAAAGTTTTTTCGTGCAATTCTACAAAATCTGAAATAGAAGTTATTTTCAGACTGTACCACCCTAAGCGACAGCAACCATTCTACTTGGTTAGTTGAATGTGTAACGCATTTTTCTTGTCTCTAATGTTCGTCTTCGGCAGTTCCACATCAGTGGTTCCATGGGAGACGGTCAAACCAAGCAACAGCTCCCGGCATCGCTTCTCGGCCGGTCTGGCCGATCTTAAGAAATCTGCTGGTACCACCGACTGTGCGGGACGGCTTTAAGCTCTCCTATAGTAGAGTATCTAGTACTCTAAATTGTTAACCACTTTACATAAACGCGTAGTATTTGTTCTTACATGCTTAATATCTGCCTGGTCCTTTCGGGCCCATGGCATTAGTCATATTTTTGTAACGGGGCTTTTGGTGCCACCGGTCGTCTAGGCCACTAACTCTAGTGGAGATCAGTGGTCTAGGCAATACACTGCTGCCAGGTTCGGCCCAAAAGGATCAATTCGAAATCGGAGTGACTTATTACGGATGAGGGAGGAACGCGTGCTGCACAGGTGCAGTATATGCAACGATGGAAAATATGCCTATAATCAAATAATATAGGAAAGCTTAAGCTGAAACATTCATGTCACCTAGCACAATGTGCTTACATTTTGTAACTTTATATATTAAGTATCGGCCCGTTTGGCGCCAAACAGGCCGTTTATTTAAGGCCTGTTTAATCACGCAATCACCTTAGGAATGTCGTTAAAATTTCTTATGTATTTTTTTCAATGGAGCAGCCGGCTTCTACCGCACATTTTTCTTTTGCTATATATGTAGATTTGCCAGTCATACTGTAATACGTTACTCACAACCAAATAAATTTTCCTTTCTTGAATACATAATATATTGCCACATTCAACCTGCAGAGGGGAGCTCGCACAGCCAGAAAAGAAGACGAAGCTCTTGCCCGGTTCTCTTTCCGAGCGCCTTTCATTTTTAATTAAAGTGAGCTCTTCTATAGCGAACTCCTGCTATGTCTGCGTCGTGACAGTGGTGGAGGCACTGGGTACATGTCCAGGACACCTTCTAACAGCCCGGGATCTAGTCCACAAAGACTTCCGCTCGTCGAAATACCCGTTCACCGCGCCAGCCGCCGCCCGTTAGGCCTGAGCCCAGAGTTCGGTCCTTGGACGGAAAACATGACCGCGCCGGGAAGCAGTTGCCCCACCATGACGAGCCCAAGCTCGACACAGGTGACTGTTTTCACCCCTAAAACTCCTGTGGACTTTCATGGCAACACATATGAGGACGCAGATGACTGGCTTGAGGAGTTCAAGCGCACAGCCAACGTTAACGGGTGGAACGCCGCACAGAAGTTGGGGTACGTGTATTTCCCTCTTCAAGACGCGGCTCGCACGTGGTTCACGAATCGCGTGTGGTCAACGTGGGACGAGTTCCGGCGGAAGTTCCTGGACACCTTCGCAAACACCGAAAGGCGGGAGCAGGCACAACGACTCCTTGAATCACGGATACAAAAGCCCAACGAGTCTGTTGCAATGTTTGTTGAGGACATGGCTCGTCTCTTTCATCGAGCCGATCCCGATATGTCCGAGAACAGAAAGATCAGCCACCTCATGCGTGGTGTAAAGAGCAGCTGTTTGCTGGACTCGTACGGAACCCACCTTCAAGCGTCGACGAATTTTCGAAGGAGGCGACCGCCATAGAACGCGCACTACAGCTACGGTACCGCCAGTACGACCGTCCAAACAACAGCGGACAAATCAGCGCAACCGCCGTGACCACCGTGACACCTGACGAGCGTTCTTTGCGTGACCTGATACGCGAAATTGTACAAGAAGAGGTGAAGAAGCTCGCTGCCACACCGAATGACTGCGCGATTGCGTCGGTCACAGAAGTTGTTCGCCAAGAAATAAGGCAAGCGCTTTCACTTCCCGAGCCGAACACTGAAATAGTTAGGCCAACATATGCAGATATTCTCCGTCGACAGCCTAGATCTAACGTGCCGCCACCTCAACAGTACCGCCAGCAACAGCCGCCGACAGTGCCTTGGTACTACAGGGAAACGTCGACGCCGATGCGACCCCCACTCCGCAAAACCGACATATGGCGTACCCCTGACTACAGGCCCCTGTGCTTCCATTGTGGGGAAGCAGGCCACATCGTGCGGTATTGTCCTCATCGCGTTGCCGGGTATCAAGGATTTCCGTCCACTACCCCTCGGCGCTATTTTGACGGAAGACGCAACGTTGAAACGAGTGCGACGATCCCGCGAGACGTTTCTCCTGGGTTCCGGTCACGCTCGCCCTCCCCAGGTCATTTTCCCCGATCTAATAGGGGTAGCACCACGGACATGGCGAGAGGAAGGTCTCCCAGTCTACGCCGGGGAAACTAAAAGCAGCGACCTTAGGGGGGAAGGTTGCGAATCGCCGAAGATTTGAAAATCCCCCATTACCGCCGCATGAAGTGCCGCACATTTCGAATGAACCAACGAAAGACGAGATTGTCACCGCCGACATTACACTTTCAATTGACGGTCACGACGTGACCGCACTGATCGACACTGGTGCGGACTTTTCAATAATGAGTGCGAATCTGGCCGACCAACTCAAGAAGGTAAAAATGGAATGGACGGGGCCGCAAATTAGAGGAGCCGGAGGCCAGCTGCTGACACCTACCGGAAAGTGCACCGCACGAATAAAGATTGGGGATTCATCATTCGTGGCAACCTTCGTTATTCTTGCTGAGTGTTGTAAACAGGCCATCTTGGGTATGGATTTCCTGCGGGAGTACGGTGCCATTATAAATATACCGCACGGTGTACTGACCTTCTCAGCGAACCATAGCGCAGTGCTGCAGCGCAAGCCCATGCGCGTGATTGACGACGTGACCATGCCACCATTGTCATGCCGCCTCGTCTCTGTCACGTGTAACACGCAGCATAGTGGAGATGGTGTCGCGGAACAAATGTCGACGCTTTTAGTCTCTCGAGGAATCGCTATTGCCAGAAGTCTCGTCAGTGTAGTGTCTGGGCAAGCAGAGGTCCTGTTGACAAACTTCAGCAACGAGCGTCGACACATCGCAGAGGGTACCACAGTTGCATACTTCGAAGAAATTGTAGAATTCCGCGAGTGCTTCGCAGTACAACAGGCAGAGACACCAGCCGCTTCAACACCACTGCCTGTCGACGTGAGCACAGATTTATCGCCAGCGCAGAGGCAGAGTCTTCTAGATATTCTCGGCCAGTTTGAAGATTGTTTTTCGTCGACCTCGAGGGTAAATCAAACGCCACTGACAAAGCACCGAATTATAACGGAAGAGACGGCAAGACCAATTCGACAAAACCCATACCGCGTGGCACCGAAAGAACGCGAAGCAATCCAAGAACAAGTCCAGAAAATGCTCAATGATGACATCATTCAGCCGCCAAAAAGCCCTTGGGCATCACCGGTAGTGCTAGTTAAGAAGAAAGACGGCAGCTTACGCTTCTGTGTGGACTACCGCAAGCTGAACCGCGTGACAAAGAAAGACGTATATCCACTACCGCGTATTGACGATTCACTTGACAGGCTGACGCATGCACGCTTCTTCTCGTCAATGGACCTGAAAAGCGGTTATTGGCAAATCGAGGTCGATGAGCGGGACAGAGAAAAGACTGCTTTTGTTACGCCTGACGGGCTTTACGAGTTTAAAGTCTTGCCCTTCGGATTGTGCTCAGCCCCAGCAACATTTCAGAGACTGATAGATACCGTCCTATCAGACCTTAAGTGGCAGACGTGTTTGGTATACCTCGACGACGTCATTGTTTTCTCACCAACATTCGAGGAAGATCTAAGACGGCTGCTATTAGTATTTCGAGCAATACGGTCCGCTGGCTTATCGCTGAAACCTGAGAAATGTCATTTCGGTTTCAAGGAACTCCGATTCTTAGGACATGTGGTGAGCCATGAAGGTGTTCGTCCGGACCCCGACAAGATCGACGCCGTCCGAAAATTTCCGATGCCAACAGAAAAGAAGGCCGTAAGACGTTTTCTTGGCCTTTGCGCCTACTACCGCAGATTTATTGCCAATTTCTCGCACATAGCGTCGCCCTTAACACGCATAACGAGAGACGATGTTCCATTTTTATGGGGCGAAGAGGAACAAGCAGCATTTGACGGTCTACGACAGCGCCTGCAGACACCCCCTGTGCTTGCTCACTTTGACGAGGACGCTCCAACCATGATCCACACTGATGCCAGCAACGTAGGTTTAGGCGCTGTACTCGTCCAGTGGCAAGACTCAGCCGAGAGAGTGATTGCATATGCAAGTAGGACGCTTTCCCGTGCCGAGTCCCATTATTCCACAACGGAAAAGGAATGTCTTGCTGTAGTATGGGCAGTTCTGAAGTTTCGCCCATACCTCTACGGCCGTCCCTTCCACGTAGTCATCGACCACCACTATCTTTGCTGGCTGACCAACTTGAAGGACCCATCCGGTCGGCTAGCGCGCTGGAGCTTACGCCCACAAGAATTCGATATGACGGTCATCTATAAGTCGGGACGACAGCACTCTGATGCTGATTGCTTATCCAGGTCGCCTATAAAGCAAGATGATGTCTCAGAAGATGATGACATGGCATTTTTAGGAGTGGTCGACACGGTCACCATTTCGTCTAAGCAGAAGGAAGACAGTGAGTTGCTCCCTCTTATTAATTTTCTTAACGGCCAGTCTACAAGCGTTCCCAAGATATTTGCAAGGAGCCTGCCATCATTCTGCTTGCGCAGTGGTGTCCTATACAAGAAGAACTTTGCCCCCAGCGGAAATGCCCACTTACTTGTCGTCCCGACATCCATTCGCGATGAGATCCTGAGCGCTTGCCACGCTGAGCCAACCTCCGGCCACCTCGGATACACGCGCACATTGGCCAGAATCCAACAAAAGTACTACTGGCCGAAGCTTCCAGGCACTGTAAAGCATTACGTCCGCCCGTGCCTCGATTGTCAATGACGAAAATCACCACCTTTAAAACCAGCCGGATTGTAGCAACCAGTTCAAGTGCCCACCATGCCTTTTGCACAAATCGGAATGGATCTCCTTGGACCATTTCCGACTTCGCATACTGGAAATAAGTGGGTAATTGTCGCTACGGACTATCTTACTCGCTACGCAGAAACAAAGGCTTTATCAAGTGGAACCGCAGTAGAAGCGGCACGATTTTTCATTGAAAATATTGTTCTGAGGCATGGCGCTCCTAGAATTATAATAACAGACAGAGGTACCGCTTTCACGGCTATGCTCCTCGAGTCAGTGCTTGAGTTGAGTGGAACAGCGCATCGAAAAGCTACCTCCTACCACCCACAAACCAACGGTTTAACAGAACGCCTCAACAAGACAATTGCTGATATGCTTAGTATGTACATCGATGTGGATCATAAAAATTGGGACGACGTTCTACCATACGTGACGTTTGCCTATAATACGGCGCAGCAGGAAACTACACGGGGCACGCCATTTAGTCTTCTTTATGGCCGTGAAGTGACGACAATGCTTGATGCCATGCTGCTGCACGACTGCGAGGATACAGACACGGATGTTCAAGCCTTTACCCAACGAGCTGAAGAGGCACGGCAGCTAGCACGCGTGCGAATCGCCCGACAGCAGAGTTACGACGCACAACGTTATAACCTGCGACACCGATACGTCACTTATCAACCAGGCGAGAAAGTGTGGGTCTGGAGCCCTATTCGCCGACGCGGCCTTTGTGAAAAGTTACTGAAGAAGTACTTTGGTCCCTACAATGTTATACGGCGCCTAAGTGACGTAAATTATGAGGTCATCCCTGACAGTTCTTCGCGAGCTCAAAAATCTGAAATCGTACACGTTGTGCGGATGAAGCCATATTGTACTGAGCTAGTTGCGTAATACGTAAACTATAGATACACCGCGTATTCTGTAGCCGAGCATCGGGTCGATGCTCTTCCTAGAGGGAGGCAAATGCCACATTCAACCTGCAGAGGGGAGCGCGCACAGCCAGAGAAAAAGACGAAGTTCTTGCCCGGTCCTCTTTCCGAGCGCCTTTCATTTTTAATTAAAGTGAGCTCTTCTATAGCGAACTCCTGCTGTGTCTGCGTCGTGACAATATGAACGATTGTCAGCGCTTTAGCTTAAATTTACTATTAATTTAAGTTTGTTCAGCAGTGCAGCCGAATTTTATTCACTTTGCATTAAAGCATGAACACCACACTGCACGCTTTTTATCATTTACTGCTGTACTGCATTTTAGTTCTTAAAATTACGATTCATAAGGGTCCGAAGTTTTATAAAGGTTTAGCTTAATTTCACGCATTAATGACGGATTTCCGCTTTTTTTCCCTTGTTGTTATGTTCTCAAGTTACTTTCATGTCTCAAAGCGTGCTGTTTATCATTAGAACTAATTATTATTAAGAGCAGTACTCTTCAATACCAGGGCTATCTATCTGTAGAAAGCAACTGCTGCGCACTGTAGAATGAACAAAACGGGCAGTTAGACCAAGGAAAGCTCTAGGTACATTAATTGTGTTTAGTAGTAGAGCAGCAATTATTATACAAACTGAAATTATATACCTGTGCGACAAATCAAGCTTTCTCTAGTTGAGATCCCAATCCGCATCCTAAAACCGCTATCATAACGCCGAAGTGGTGGGCTCGGGAAATTTCATTCAACTTCGAGCGAACCTGAATCCAAAACAACACCCCACCTTCGCTACGGCACGTTTTAGAGCTAAACCGTTGCCAACGGTTTACAGACCTTCTAAGATGGTCGACTTAGAATCTCAGCCAACCACCTTAGAACACATCCACGAATGAACCACGCTCGTTGACAACTGAGAAAACGCGCTGTGTGCAGACGACACAGCCTTTTAAATGGCAGAGTACGAGACGCAGTGTATCACAATGCATGAGCTCGCACACGGCTCAAAGTAAACGGCGATGAGTAAACACTAGGTATCGTTCTTTTATCTATGTAGACAGCGGCACTGCACGAATCAAAACTGTTATCATATTCATACACTTGCCTTGGTTGTCGAAGAAGCCGATGTTCGCCACGAACACCAGGGCGCTCAGGTGAGTCGGAAAGCGCTCACCTCAAAGCACTGATTCACCGTAGCACAGTTCTAGTACTACACTTCAACCGTACAGTCCACGCCGTACTCGGCACAGACAGCACAGAACACACTGGGTATAAGGGGGGCCGGTGTGTTGTCAGACTTTACTGGCTATGCCATTGGCTGCAATTGGTTTGCGTCATACAGTTCTATTAAGATTCCACGTAGGTGTTCTGTGATTACGCCGAGTTTGAGAGCTGCTTTCCATGTTAATTTATTATAACAGAGTCAGTATATTAACTCTGTGGCTTTCCATACTCGGGTTTTGCGGACAACGTGGGAGCATTTTCGCCAACACGCACGTTAAAAAGCCGGTACGTGTGATAGTCGCTTTTCGAGCATTGTGGGTGGCGTGTTATTGTCGTTATGGCTGGTCCAATCAAAACATTACACAAAGCCACTGATTTGTGTAACCACGTGTTAATATCAACGTTCACACTCAATAACTTCGCTCCGCAAGCTTGAACACCTAGCTAATACTGAATATGTGTAGCCTTTTATTAGTTTGTGTAGGCATTCATTAAGCACATCTACTATCTTTACAAATGTTCATCATCATGAGTGGTCGTCATCTTTATCTGCTGTGGAGACTTGGCTTGCTGGAGTTCTGTGCCTTGGGTGTGGTCGCTTCATCGTGCCTTCTTGGCCTAATAAAGGTTGCTTTCACCGTTACATCACAAGTGGCGGAGTGTGCTGTACGATCTTCCGTTCTCTCCCAGCCCGCTTTACCTCCTGGAGCTCCGCTCAGGTCGTCGTTTGTGCCAGGTGTCCGGTAATATGCCTCAGGCAAGCCAACCGGCACTTCTGTGTCTACCTCCACGGACCCGGCTACCGCGGCATATCCATCGTGGATTATTACCGCGCACCAGCGTGACCCGCCCACGTTTGCCGGACTTCGAGGCTAAGATGTGGATGATTTGGTGGATCAGTTCAATCGAGCGAGTTCCACTAACAACTGGGATGATCCTTCCATGCTTCGCCGTGTTTCTTTCTATCTGACAGGCGTAGCAAAAACATGGTTTTTCAATCATGAAACGGACATTACGGACTGAACAAGTTTAGAGCAACAGCTTCGCCAAATTTCCGGCAGCCCGGTGGTTGTTCAGCTCTCGCAAAGAAGACACTGGATGCTCGCAAGCAGCAATGCGGTGAGTCTTACACATCGTACATAGAGGATGTACTTGCTCTCTGTCACCGTTTCAGCACGTCCATGTCTGAATCAGAGAGAGTCCGTCATCTATTGAAAGGGATCGGCACGGTCGCGTTCAATGCAATGGTCATACGAAACCCGACCACAGTCGCTGACGTTGTTGCCACGTGCCAACGCCTAGAGGAACTTGAGTCCCAACGGTTGCCGCCGGACAGTGCTGAAAACACCACCACGACTGATGCCTCATTGCGTGCCATGATCCGGGCGATTATACGGGAAGAGCTACAATCTTTCGGCCTCTCAATGACACCGAGTCCACCTCCCTCCTCCAACACTGTTTTGCGCGACGTTATCAAAGAGGAGTTGGCGTTTATGACCCGGCCAGCGTATGTAGACTCTCCAGTACCTCGACTCCAGCCGACGTGCGCACAAGTCCTCGCTGGCTCACCACCCGTCGTACAACCGATGCCCGTACACTCGACGCCTGTCCCACTGGCTTCGTTAACTCCGAGTGCGCCTAGCCATTCTTTTCACCCACCATGGCAGCCGCCTCGTCCAATCTGTTATTACTATGGCTATCGGGGCCACATTGCACGCGTCTGTCGGAAGCGTCAGCAAGACGAGCATCGTGGATTCGACACCTACGGACGGGATGATGGGACAAGCTGGTGCGCTTTTCAAATTCGTCCTCATGATCCGCCGCTACGTCGCTCACCGTCCCCAACTGCGACATCTGAGCCAACCACTTCGTAACGCTCTACTAGACGCCGCTCACCCTCAGCCCTCCGCTGCTCCACGTCTCCATTGCGACCTGTCTCGCAATTCACCACCCAACGCCCGAAAACTAACCTCTGCAGCTTCCGGAGGAAAAGCTGTATGGAACGAAAAGGCAGAAATTCCTCCAGTGCGTCCATATAATACGATATCTGTTTTATTAGAAGGTGTGTACGGGGACGCTTTAATAGGCACTGGTGCTTGTTTGTCTGTGATTGATCGTTCCTTGTGCTCACGTCAGCGAAAAGTCACCATCCTTTATGATGAACCTACACTGCTCGCTGCTCAAGGGGACACCATTAGACCTGCCGCTATGTGCACCGCTCGTGTTTTCATAGCTGGTCTTCTTCATTTTGTGCACTTTGCTGTGCTGAGTTCATGTGCCCACCAGCTTATATTAGGCTGGGATTTTCTGTCTACGGCGAACGCTTCCATCTGCTGTCGAAAAACAATGTTCATATGATGAAAACTGACTATGCCCTGTATGCGGATGACAAGCCCGTTCGCTTGCTCGCTGCTGAAGATACCAAGCTACCCCCTGGTCATCAGCGAATAGTTACCATCACTTCTAATGTGATCGACTCTGGTGACGTGTTTGTCTAACCATCTGCACGCTGTTTCGCAACAGGTATAGTCCTTGCTTCAGGTCTAGCGCGGTTCCACAATGGCTCCGGACTTCTCTACGCTGCAAACCAAACGTCTGAGAAAATTCTCGTTCCTAAAGGCACCACAATGGCTTGCATTACTAAATCCCAACCTGTCTCTGTTGTCCCGTTTATGCCAGGGTGTTCTGACCTTCCTTCTATTGGACATTCATCAAGCGTTTCTGTTCTTGCTGCGACTATTAGTCCAGAACTGGCCTCTTCACAGACAGATGAGTTGCTTGCCTTGCTACAAAAGCTTAGGAGATTGTTTGATGCCCCTTCCTATTCTCTGGGACAGACGTTCATTATTAGGCATCGCATCCAGACCGATGCCACATCCATCGTACGCCGTCAACCATATCGCGTCTCTTCGTCCAAGCGTGAGGTCATTAAACAAAGTGTAGCCGATATGCCGCAACGGAACATTATACGTTCCTCCGCGAGCCCTTGGTCATCCCCTGTTGTTTTAGCAAGGAAAAGGATGCTCCGTGTGATTTTGCGTGGACTACAGAGCACCTAATAAGATTACCCACAAGGATGTTTACCCCATGCCGCGCATAGACGATGCTTTGAATTCACTGCAAGGTGCCGAGTACTTCTCAAGCCTAGACCTGCGTTCAGGTTACTGGCAAATACCCATGCACGAGGATGACAAAGAAAAGACAGCGTTTTAAACACCAGATGGGCTGTACGAATCCAACGTCATGCCATTCGGCCTTTGCAATGCTCCAGACACATTCGAGTGGATGATCGACGCAGTTTTACGAGGCTTGAAATGGAAGACTTGCTTGTACTATTTAGACGATATCGTTATTTTTTCGTCAACCTTCCCTCAGCACTTGCAACGACTGGACGAAATTCTTACTTGCCTTGCAAACGCAGACCTTGAGCTCAACACCAAGAAGTGCCGTTTTGCGAGGAATACGATTAAAGGGTTAGGTAACATTGTAAGCAAGGATGGTATTCAACCAGACAAGATTTTCGCTGTCCAACACTTCCCGCGTCCTGAAAAAGCCAAAGATTTGCGCAGTTTCCTCAGCCTCGCTTCTTATTTTCGCCGATTCATTCGAGACTTCGCCTCAATAGCTTCACCATTGCACAAGTTGCTCGGATCAGGCGTCGCCTTTGTATGGTCTCTTGAAGGTGAAGCGGCGTTTGCCCAACTGAAGTGTGCACTCACATACGAACCAGTCCTCTGCCATTTCGACGAAACCGCGCCTACGATCCTGCATACAGACGCTAGTGGTCGAGGCATTGGTGGGATTCTCCTACAGCGAGACAAATCTTCACGTGAGAAAGCCGTCGCATACGCGAGCCGTGCACTGACCCCTGCCGAAATAATTATACCATCACCGAACAGGAGTACCTAGCGGTCGTATGATCAGTACAAAAGTTTCGACCTTATATCCACGGCAGCCACTTTACTGTGGTTTCGGACCATCACGTCTTGTGCTGGCTCTCGACAATCAAGAACTTGTGTGGTCATCTTGGTCACTGGATTCTTCGCTTACAAATAATGACTTCACGATTACATACAAGTCGGGAAACAAACATCAACACGCCGACGCACTTTCGCGTTGCCCGCTCTCTTCGGAGCCAGTTAACAAACCCGCCACTGCCACACTCGAGAAGCTTTCGGCCGTCTCATCCCTACATGTTTCGTCATTAGCTACTGTGGACCCAACTTCTCCAAGCAAGTGTGGTTTGTTCTTATCTCACCAACGTGCTGACCCTTACTGTCACCGCATCATGGACCGTCTTGACGGAACTTTCCGGCCCCCTAACGACCGTCTTCGTCGACAGCTGACGCAATTCAAGCTCGACAACCACCTCCTGTACCGTCATATCTACCACCCTGATGGTCAACGCTGGGTGCCCGTTTTACCTCACTCTTTTCGGGCTCAAGTCCTCAAGACATATCCCGACGACATGTCTGCTGGACACATGGGCTTCCAGAAAACGTATGACCGCATAAGATGTCACTACTTCTGGCCGGGCTTGTCCACCTGTGTCGCGAAGTACGTTGCTCCATGCGCCCTTCGTCAGCGTCGCAAGCTACCTACATCAACTCTAAATGGACAATTGCAACCGCTTCCGTGTCCCCTGCAACTATTCGAGGTAGTTGCGTTGACCTGTATGGTCCGCTTCCTATGACGGTCATGGGCAATCAATGGATAGTTACAGCTGTCGATCACCTGACCCGCTACGCCGAAACAGCTCCAGTGCCTTCTGCATCAGCTTCGGAAGTGGCTGACTTCATCCTTGGAGCAATAATCCTTCGACATGGAGCTCCTCGTGTAATCCAGAGTGACCGTGGAAGAGTATTTTTTTCAGAACTCGTCGAAGAGGTTCTCAAGGCATGCGTCACTACACACAAAACAAGCTCCAGTTAGCATCCTCAGATGAATGGCCTGACAGAGCACTTTCATCGTACACTGTCAGATATGATAGCGATGTATATCGAACCCGACCACAGAAACTGGGACACCATTTTGCCACTTGTCATTTTTGCGTATAATACCTCTGTACAGCGCACAACTTGCTACTCGCCGTTCTACCTCGTCCACGGTCGCTTACCCTCTTCTTTCCTCGATGTTTTGTTCTTCTCTGCGCCTGTCAAACCATGTGTCTCGTCTAATTCATTGCCGCCAGCTGGCTCGCGTCAACACTGAAGCCAAGCAACATGATCGCAAGCTTGAATATGATGCCTCTCATCGTGCCGTGTCCTTCAGCCCTGGCGACGAAGTACTCCTTCTTACAATCATTCGCACTCCCAGCCTGTGCAAAAAGTTTCAATTACGTTTTATTGGCCCCTACACTGTCTTGGAACAAACTTCTGTGAATAATCGCTTGGCACCCGTTCTTCTTCCGACGGACCGCCGCTTCAGGGCGGCAGAAGTAGTCCACGTATCGCGCATGAAGCCTTTAATACGGCGTTCCTCTTCGCTTTAAACTGCGGCCAAGAACTGCCGCCAGGATGACCGCTTTCACGTGGGGGGGGGGGGGGGGGGGGAGTTAGTGTAGGCATTCATTAGGCACATCTACTATCTTTACACATGTTCATCATCATGAGTGGTCGTCATCTTCATTTGCTGCAGGGACTTGGCTTGCCTGAGTTCTGGGCCTTGGTTGTGGTCGCTTTATCGTGCCTTCTGGGCCTAATAAAGGTTGCCTTCACCGTTACATCACAGTATATCTTTGAAACTGAGCATTTATAGCACTGTTAATTTGAGCGCCTTTTTAAAATGAAGCGTCATGTAGAATTTGTAAAAGCTACGGGAAACGTTTTAACTTACCGGTAAATTTTATTTTGCTCTTCCAAATAGCCAGTATATTGGTTAATATGGCTATCTAGCAGCCATGATATAGCTCCTCTAAATGTTCATTAGTCTAGAAACAAAAGCTGCATCAACATCGGCATTCAGACGCAACGTAAACATAATCACATGGCCGTCTCGCGCTGCAGTTTTGTTCTCCGAGTTTTTGTTGTGAAGAACGTTAGTACCAACCACAATGGGTACAGATCACGACAGGAGGCACTATCACAAGTCCAGTCGCAAACGAAAGCACGACGAAGACCGGGGCGATAGCGATCGCAGCAAACACGGACGACGATGCAGCTCGTCGTCGATGAATGGCAGTGACGGTCACGGAGATAGCGATGGTGGCCACAAAGAGCACGGCCGACGGCACAGTTCAACCAGACGCGACAGTGGCGACTACCCAGATGACCGCCGCAGTGCGATTAGAAATCGTGCCCAACGAGAACGCTCACAGAATGACTGTCCGCGTCCAACCGACAGCACGGAAAAAGAGTCAAACTGGGGAACGGGAGAATATCCCTGTTTCGACATGAACTTTCTCGAATATTTTTGGCGACAACAGTACCATCAACAGGTAGGCCTATGTTCTTTAATTTGTTCTGTATCAACGCGCCGACCGCCACGGTATGTAGTTGGTACGGGGATCGACTGCGCTGACCCAAAGATCGCGGCACCGAAACCCAGCTGCTTCGGCCTCATTTGAATGGAGGCGGAATGCCGGACGCCCGTGAACTTAATATAGATAGCCACAGCACAACAGGTTGCCGTAGTTTCCGGAGCGCTTTACTAGGGCGTCACTTATAATCGTAACAGTTGTATCAATGTGTGCTCTCAGCCTGACAATTGTATACAGGCTGTTTTCACACTTTCGGGAGTACGGGGAGAGCGTATTGCATTGTGTCCCTAGTTTTCCCCACATGTGCGAAACAGTCTGTGCTTCACTGATACGCCTCTGAAAGCGCACCCATAATACTGTCACTACTTGGGAAGGTCCAGCAAGTCACATCTAACGCGTCATTGCAAAAGCAATAGAAACGGCGAAAGCTCCAATTACATTATCACGAAATCAGCATAAATATTGCCTATAATGTACAAAAGTGATAAGGAGAACACAAGCTCGTATGAACTCTATGCGGTTACGTCAATAATATTTCAAAAGTTGTTGATGTGCTTCAAGAAAGATTGTATATTGAGGTAACTATTGGGTTAAGGTCAGGCAGATGCTTGGATGATCATATATTTTACGAACCAGCGCACATCTATATTTCTATGGCTCATGTTAAGGCTCTACGTTAGCATTTTTAGATATTTTAATGGAGGTTACAACTTTGACTGTGAATAAGGAGTAGATGTTTTCAAGAAACAAAGTTTGAAGACTTTTGTGGAGCAGCTGTCAAAGCCCATCTTGCGCGTCTCCGGATGCTAACAAAATGTGTAAAAGGTGTGAAAGTTTCACTGCTCTGGATTCGCGCACTCGCATTCTTAAAAAAAAAAGGGCATATTGCGCCGCGCCACGTTATACGTTTTACGGTGAATGTTTTCCATAAATTTTCAACGTGAAACACGATTCCGTGAAACTTTTCTGTAAACCGTCCACGTAAAAGCTGCTTCTTTAAAACTTGCCGTAAAACTCTCGCGCTACCACTGCAGTGCGGTTCCCTTTGTTTCACTAGGAGGCAACAAATGTGATTTCTGAGGGCACCATGGTGCACCTGCACGCTTGAGACAAAGCGCAGCGCTTGGGCAGTGGAATCAACGTAAGCTTTCCAATCGATGCCGTTACTTGTACCACTTAATCACTTTTCATAGCCGCGTGTTGTTCAATCAAGTGCCAACCGTAAGTCAGTCACATTAACCTTCTGTACGAGCACATTGTTTGTACGCAATACGTCGTTATACACGATGTGCCTCATCATGACGAATCATTTGCATTTCACGTATTTCAATTGCTTCATCGATGTCACTTGTACCTATTGCGATATTTTGTCTGTGCTGCTCGGAGCACCAAGTGGCAAGGGCTCGTACAGGGCTGCTCCAACGCCGCAGGAGTACTCTCTTGCCCGTTCTGTACTAGTCTGTGCGTTTTGCGGCTGAAGCCAAAGCCAAAGCCAGCGCTTGAAGCGGGGATTATACCGACTCTGTGCTCCACTGGCCATATCAGTTTTCGGTGTGTTTCTATCTGTTTTTACCCATGCGAATCGAGGTCATTTTTAGCCTTTGAGTGATATTTTACCTCAATCAATACAGACCTCACTGTTCGAAGAACCTTGTCATCACTAAACATAAGCTGGGAATCGGAAACCTTCACACATCCAATGGACTGCTGTGTTTATGTACTAATGAGTGACAAAGCACATCACCCTCATAACGGCACCTTATTTGACTTAGGTTTCAGTACATTGGATTATGCATTCGAAGTATTCTAAACGAAGTCCTCTTACAATTTGACATAAAAAATTAGTGCACCCGTAATGTTGCCTTGCGAAAATCACCGCACAATCGTTTATCTTGAGGCAAAAGCGACGTTGATTCTTTGGTAACGAACACGTTTCTTGTTTAAACGATTCTTGGCCTTTCGCCAGCATGTACGCTGTTTTTACACGCTTTCCAATGTCCTGTCGCACGCAGGTTCGCGCGATTTAGCAGCTAGGAAACACAAGTTTGATGTATGTACATAGATGTAAGATATGCATGTCTATTGACCTATTTATTTTTGGTGCTTGATTGTCTCATTGAATTTGAAAGGCAAATATATATTGTTCCTAAATGAACTTCTGCGTTTGTCTTGTTTCCTTGGGTTACGTGCATCTAGAGATTGCAGGTGACAAGGTGTCGCTCAGAAATGAGGAAAGCGCCGCAAGTCATTCATAGAAGGTAACAAAGAATAAATACATTCTGTTCGGTGGTTTCACGGGGCGTCCCGGAGATCTATGTTTAGACACATCGCACAAATCCGAAGTGTTTAACTTGTGGCATGTTTTCTTGCAATGGAAATCATATTGCCACGTTCCATTTCGCAAGTTTTGTTATCGTCTGAAAACAACGCAATTCTCAGCGCAAACCGCGCCTGCATTTATCGAGAAGCTTCCGGACTGTAGTAGATTATTTCGATAAGATTAGGCCTACTCTGCGAACTGTACAGACTATTCTGGAACTTACGCCACCGCCAGCGATAACGCTAGAACATTCGACGGCAAGAGTATAAATGCCGACGCGCTTCGCCGCTTATCAGTAGTTGATCGACGGCCGACCCTCCGTTCTCTGCTATCTGTGCAAGACTGCTAATGAAATCGACCGGGCACAGGTTCACCCAAATAAACAGTTATATCCCAACATAAAGACTCCTCTCTTCGGCCGCGTCACGACCCCGTGACATCTGGTTGAGGTGCTGCTTCGTTCATGTACCGGATGCCCCCGTCAAGCCGTGAACCCAGCCCACGTCGCGGAGAAGACACCGACGCCAACCAGGAGCAGCGAACAAGCCGCCAACAGCAAGGGCTACCACCGGAGTACAGGCTTCTACAAGACAAGGCGCGGAAGACCAAGGCCATGACCGCGACTGCAGCGACAATGAACACCGCAGCGTCCTAGCCCACGAAGGTCATGCATCAACCCAGGGAACCACCAATTTTCCATGGGTCATCGTTCGAAGACCCGGAGTCCTGGCTGGAAACATGCGACCATGTGGCCGCCCTCAACCACTGGGACCATGACGAAAAGCTGCGTCGTGTGTTCTTCTACTTGGAAGACACCGCAAGGACCTGGCTCGAAAATCGGGAGTCCACGTTCCGAAAGTGGGATGTTTTCTGCGGCGCATTCCTGCAAACGTTCGCGAGCATCGCTCGCAAAGAGGAGGTCGCTGCTTTATTAGAGACCCGGGTTCAGCTACCAAATGAAAATGTCGCCGTTTTCACGCAAGAAATGACCCGACTATTCCGTCACGCTTACCCAGACATGCCTGAGGAGAAAAAAGTTCGTTTCCTCATGCGAGGGGTCAAACAGCAGCTCTTCGCGGGACTGATGAGAAACCCACCGAACACCGTCCAAGAATTTGTAGCCGAAGCCACCACTATCGAAAATATCCTGGACATACGCACCAGACAGTATAATCGTCCCCTGACTGCAGACTGCGCTGCTGCTCAAGCCAGTAACTCCGGAGACCTGCATGAAACGATCCGAGCGATCGTGCGGGAAGAGCTGCGCAAGCTGTTGCCTTCGGCGCAGCCTCAAGTAGATTCAATCGCCGACATTGTGCGTGAAGAAGTTCGGCAATCGATGCAAGTTCCGCACGGACCGCTGCCCGAGCGGGAAGCTATGAGCTACGCCGCTGCACTGCACCACAATGTTCCTCCCCGTCCACGCCAAAACGCCGCCCCATCGCACTTCCGTCGACAGACGCCACCACCGCCACCACCCCCACCGACGTCATACCGTTCGCCAGCGGCCCAGCGCAGTGCACCGAGGAAGACTGACGTCTGGCGCACCCCTGACCATCGCCCGATCTGCTACCAGTGCGGCGAGGCCGGACACACATACCGCCGTTGCCAGTACCGACAGATGGGACTGCGTGGCTTCGCCATCAATGCAACGCGTCCACAGCCAGGAGAACGACCACGTGACATCGCCGACTACCTGACAGGAACTCGGTGGACACCACGAAGCCCTTCGCGTTCACCGTCGCCCAGCCGCTGCACGTCACCGCACCACCGGCAGTACTCTGGCCCAACGCGGGGCCGGTCTCTTAGCCCGTATCCGGAAAACTAAGGGCAGCAACCCATGGAGGTGCGGTTGCTGTGCGACGAACTACCGAAGATTCTCCGTCGACGACGACGCCACGACGGAGCTTTCCGAACACAACGCCAACCAGGCAAAACCCTGACGGCGAAACCTCACTTACCGAAGGTGACCTGACGACGCAACATGGAAGCAACGGAACAAGTCGACGCAGCCGTGACCCGACGCCACGCCCTAACTGTAATGCGAGACCGCGAACTAGTGACCTCGACGTTCTTATCGACGGCCACAGTGTGACCCCTCTCGTCGATACTGGAGCCGACTATTCTGTCATCAGTGGGTCCTTCGCCGCAAAGTTAAAGAAAGTTATGACAGCTTGGTAAGGCCCTGAGATCCGCACAGCCGGAGGTCATCTCGTAACGCCTGCAGGAATCTGCACAGCGAGAGCCACCATTAACGGCCGTATTTATCCTACAGACTTCGTAGTCCTACAGCGTTGCTCGAGAGATGTCACCCTTAGCATGGACTTGTTATGCCTTGTTATGCCTGCGAGTTGACAGCGAACGTCCGTGCCTCTGAAAAAGGCAATCTGTGTCAAGGCCAGCCCGCAAGTCCGCCTGACGCGAACAACTCAACGGCGTCAACAGGCGACGGCACCTTTCTGGCGTGCACGTGCAGTGAGTCACCTTAGCAAGCGAGCCCGTCGAGTAAACAACTGGCGTCTTCATGTCTGGGGGTGTGACGCAATGCGCGGCGACGTCACTCGTCCTTGGGTGCAGCCACCTGTAGCGCAGCCTCTCCAGATTCGGTGAGAAAGAATGACGCGGCCCAGCGGCAACCCCATTGGAGGAGTCTGACCTCGTGACCCGCGGCGCTTCTGGTTGGACATTTGGGTAGGACCTGGTGCATAGAAAAGAAGCCCTGCGGCACGTCGCGAGCGGGAGACCTGGTGGAGATCCGAAATGTGTGTTGCAGCAGACCCGTTTGAGAGCAGACCTATGTGTTAGAGAGGAGAGCTCGGCTCTTCGAGTCTCGGTCGGCCCCAGTTCCGAATTTGTAACGCCTCTGTATATATGCTGTACATAAGCCTTGTTTAACTCACCGTCGTCTCGTCCGCTCGTCTATCAGCTCTGCACAGAAGCAGTCGCGAGCTGAGAAACCTACGCTACCAAACGGCTGGTGACCTTCCCTGCGGAGTTCGAAGCAGTGGCGCCTTCGGGACCGTGTTGGCGTCGCCGTCTTTCGAAACAGTGGTTGCAGCGGTGAGATTCGTAGCGCCCTTCGTAACGTCGTCGGAGGCGCCCGTCGCAACAGTGGTGGCAGCGGTGGGATCGGCCGGCGTCAGCGACATCGATGTGGTGAGTGCCTGATGTTTTCCCCTCAGTTCACTAGACTACTGTAGCTCAGGTTGTAGCAGTTTAGAGAAGGGCTGTGTGAAGCATTGAAGTGAGCTTTGATCGTTTCAAGCAAAGTCGTAGTGCTTTGAAACCAAAGTTAACGCGGAGGGGGTAAACACGGGAGTGTGGAAAATTCCTTGCGCGTCTTGTTAGTTGACTTATAGTGGGTACGGCAAGTAAATTGTTAACAGGGGCAAACAGCAAGAGGCTAGTGTGAACGATGGAGAACCTTAAAGTGAAGGAACTCATCGAAATTTGTGAGGAACTCGGCATCACTTTGGGCCGTGCGAAACGAAAGCAAGCGATCCTTGAGATCATGAAGGATGAGGGAGTGTCGGCTGAGGAAGTTGATGAGGCCTGGGTGGATATCAAAGCACGCCGCGAGGAGGCTGAAAGGAGAGAAGCTCGCGAACGTGAAGAAGCTGAAAGGCGAGAAGCTCGCGAACGTGAAGAAGCTGAAAGGCGAGAAGCTCGCAAACGTGAAGAAGCTGAAAGGCGCGAACGTCGCAAGCGTAAGGAGACCGAGAGACAGGAGCGCCTCGTGTTGAAACGAATGAATTCGCAATCCTACAGTGTTCGCAGGCGCCTTGCGTAGCTTCTCCAACAGTTCAGGTCAGCGGTTTTAGAATTCGGGGCCAACTGCCACCGTTCGTACTAGGCGAGGACATGGCGAAGTATCTCGTCAAGTTTGAACACGTCTGTGAGCGAAACGCTTTCGAGCGGTCTCTTTGGGCGCGGAACCTGTTAGCTCTTCTTTCCGGCGAAGTGTCCGACGCGATAACTTGTTTGTCAAGGGAAGCGTTTGAGAGCTATGACGAGGTTAAGGAAGTGCTCTTGAGACGTTATAAGTTGTCACCCGAGGCTTTCAGGCAAAGGTTCCGGTACGCTAAAAAGGGGAATGAGTGACACTTTGACTTCGCGTTTCGTCTTAAAGCCGATTTAATTGAATGGCTCAAGGACGAAGGTGTTTATGACGACCGCAATAAAGTGGTGGAATGCGTTGCATTGGAGCAATTCTACCGCTGCATCGAGGAGGATGTCAAACTTTGGCTGCAGGACAAACTTGGTGAAGTACAGCTAAACAAGGCAGCAGAGTTAGCTGAGGAGTATTATACTCGCCGAAAGTTGCATAGCAGGGCAGTTCGCGTTGAAAAGGATGAAAGGAAAGAGGGCTTTTCAAGGAAACCTGATCAACGGAAACCCGCTCCGCACCGTAATTTCAAGAATGACCCGTCTCTTACGAATGACACTGTAGGGGAAGGGCAAACGGAACCGGAGAAATTGAGTGAGGTTTCTAAACAACGCACTGATACCACACGGGAGTTTGAATCACGGAAGCCGCTAATCTGCTACAACTGTTAAAAGGAAGGACACATCGCGATAACCTATCAGGAACAGTTTGCTTTCGCAACAATTCGAGAATCAGAAAAAAACATGCGGCTGTTGGAGCCGTATCTCCAAGAAATTAGGGTGAATGGGAAAACGTTCCGAGCACTTAGAGACTCAGCGGCAACCATGGATGTTGTCCATCCTTCATTGGTGTCTCCGGATGACTTTACAGGAGAATGCGCGTGGATTAGGCAAGTCGCCGAGGAGCAGAGTGCTTGCTTACCAATCGCTACAGTTGTCACTGAAGGCCCGTTCGGTAAGCTTCGCACCGAAGCGGCTGTGCCTGCCGCGCTTCCCGATCGTTTTCCTTATCTTTTCTCCAACAACTCAGAGCAGCTTCTCAAAGAGCAGGGTAAATCGTTCTTCCCCAACATAGCGTACATGGCCTTCACGCGATCACAAGCGCGGAAGCTTTCGCAGAAGCTTTATCTTGTTCAATGCGGTGAACTCTCAAGTGACCTTGTCGGCGGGTCGACGGAATCCCAGAAAAGAAATTTTCCACGTGAGTCATGTGAGCAGTCACGCGAGCGGCCTGTCGCTGAAGCGACCGGCGCGGTATGCGTAGGGGGAGACGACATGGCGCCATTGAGTCAGAGCGAGAGGGTTGCAACGCTCTCGCCTGCAGCGGAAAGTTGGAGCAAGCTGTCGAGGGATGATCTAGAGACGCCCATTCAAGAGCAGCGCGAGGACCTCTCGATTAAAGCGCGAGTAGAAAGCCACATGAAAGCTTCACAAATGTTGTCGAAGGAGTACTACGACAAATCGGCGAAGAAGCGTGCTTTTGAAGTAGGAAGTCAGGTAATGCTGCTGCAGCCGTCCAAAAGGAACAAGCTTGAGGTTGATTGGGAAAAGCCTGCCAATGTACTATCGAAGCTTCCCGATACGAATTATGAAGTGAAATTAGGAAGGCGGCAGAACAAAATTTACAACTTGATGAAACCCTACGTTCAACATCAAGCGGTCGTAAATCAGCTGTTGAATGCTTCAGAGGAAGAGGAAGCAGAAATTTTTAGTTCTTGTGAGGTAATCGAAGGGAGATCGAAAGTAATCTGGGAGCAGATAAATCTAGGGCCTAGGTCAAGTGAAGTCCGGAAGGAGGACCTGAGAAGGATTGTTTCCGAGATTGGAGACGTGTTTTCGGACCGCCCCGGAAACACGAGGTTGATCGAACACGATATCGAGCTAAGCGGTGAGGAGTCAATCCGTAGCAAGCCGTATCGTTGTTCCCCTGTGCAACGTCGCAAGTGTGAGCCGCTCTTGGTACCGCATAGGTATCGTCGCCTAAAAGTGGCAGGTTACTGAGATGGAGCATGATGCTCCAAGAGCACAACTTTGACGTTCGCTGAAAAAAAGGAAAGCTATACGCTAATGCAGGTGCATTGAGCAGTGCGTTATAAGCTAGTACCTTCTCAACCTTTCCGTTTCTCGCTGGCGATTCGCGGCAAAATTTTGACCTCATCACGACCTGGGCTGAGCGCTCTCGTCCAGAGTGAGCTCAAGGAGCCAACTTTATGTTCTATTGTATTTGGTTACACTGTTGTACGTGTAAAAAAATTTGAGTTGTCATTTTAAGAGTCTTGTGTCCCACATGTGCCTCTTGATGTAGAGGGAACGAAATTCCGATAGACACGTAGATAGGTATATGTTGTACTATACTTTGTCTGGTGTTCTGTCGGGTGACCGAGGGCACTTGCTTGTGTCGTGTGTTGTCTGTTGTCGATCCGTTCTTGACAAGTTGCAGAACCATCAACAAGTGCTGAAACCAAGGATCGTCAGAGACGAGCGAAGCTGGCCGGCAAGTTGTGGCGACAAGCCAGTGGAGCTGGGATCCGTCCTCAAGAATGGGATGTGTTCCCGGAACGGAGTCTGAAGCTGCATTCTCCCCATGGCCCTCGAGGCGAACCTGGAGGGACCTGGCGAACGAGCGCGCCTGACATACGAGCCCCGTGGAATCAGCTCGTCTTTTCGGCGCATTGTCTGGCGGCGGGGGTGCTGTTATGCCTGCGAGTCAACAGCGAACGATCGTGCCTCTGAAAAAGGCAATCTGTGTCAAGGCGAGCACGCGAGCCAACCTGACGCGATGAACAACTCAACGGTGTCAACACACGACGGCGCCTTTCTGGCGCGCACGTGCAGCGAGTCACTCGAGCAGCCCGTCGAGCCAGCAACCGGCGCCTTCATGTCTGGGGGTCTGACGCAATGCGTGGCGACGTCACTCGTCCTTGGGTGCAGCCACATGCAGCGCAGCCTCTCCAGATTCGGTGAGAAAGAATGACGCGGCCCAGCGGCGACCCCATTGGAGGAGTCTGACCTCATGACCAGCGGCGCTTCTGGTTGGACAGTTGGGTTGGACCCGCTGCATAGGGAAGAAGCCCTGCGGCGCGTCGCGAGCGGGAGACCTGGTGGAGAGCCGACATGTGTGTCGCAGCAGACCCGTTTGAGAGCAGACCTATGTGTTAGAGAGGAGAGCTCGGCTCTTCGAGTCTCTGTCGGCCCCAGTGCCGAATTTGTAACGCATCTGTATATATGCTGTACATAAACCTTGTTTAACTCACCGTCGTCTCGTCCGCTCGTCTATCACCTCTGCGCAGAAGCAGTCGCAAGCTGAGAAACCTACGCTACCAAACGGCTGGTGACCTTCTCTGCGGAGTTCGAAGCAGTGGCGCCTTCGGGACCGTGTTGGCGTCGCCGTCTTTCGAAACAGTGGTTGCAGCGGTGAGATTCGTGGCGCCCTTCGTAACGTCGTCGGAGGCGCGCGTCGCAACAGCCTCCATGGTGCTGTCATCAACCTAAAAACAAAGTCGATAACGTTATCCGCAGATGAAGCACTACTGTCCCGCACGCCGTCAGGAAACCGTGCCTTGAATGTGCTGGAAGAACAAGTCACCATTCCGCCTCGCTCAAGCGTCATTATTTCAGTCAGCGCTCCTAAATCACCTGACTTGGAAGGCGTCGTTGAAGGCAGTCAGCATCTGTTCGTCACCCGAAATATTTGCGTTGCAAGAGGAATTGCAGAGCTGCGGGGAGGCAAAGCAACGGTTATGCTCACAAATTTCAGCAATGAGTACAAACATATGAACAAAGGAACAACAGTCACATACATCGAAGAAGTTGTCGAAGCTACCAGTGCTTTCGCCCTTGCCGATTCTGCGGAACCTGCTCAGAGGAACCAAGCCCCTGCCATAGCTTTCGATGTCGATCCCAGACTTCTGAACCATAAGCAAGATCAGCCTAAGGCCCTGCTCCTGCAATAAGAAGATTGCTTTTCGTCGTCATCGAAAATTCGGCAGACCCCAATCACAAAACATCGCATCATAACCAAAGAAAATGCCAGACCACTCCGTCAGAGTCCGTACAGGGTTTCGACGCGAGAACGTGAGGTCATGAAAAGACAAGTTGATTAAATGCTGCGGGATGACATTATCCAGCCGTTCAAGAGTCCATGGGCATCCCCCGTGGTGTTATTGAAGAAAAAGGATGGGACCCTACGTTTCTGCGTCGATTATCGCCGCCTGAACAAAATCATAAGAAAGGACGTGTTTCCTCTCGCACGAATAGACGACGCACTTGATCGGCTCCATAACGCCAAGTACCTTTCGTCAATGGACCTCAAGACTGGCTATTGACAAATCGAAGTCGACGAAAGATACCGAGAGAAGACGGCGTTTATAACACCGGACGGCCTCTTCGAGTTTAAGGTGATGCCCTTCGGCCTTTGCTCAGCGCCTGCAACTTTTCAACGCGTTATGGATACAGTACTGGCAGGATTGAAGTGGCAGACTTGCCTTGTGTACTTGGACGACGTCGTCGTGTTTTCCTCGAGTTTCGACGAGCATCTTCGGCGCCTTGAAGCTGTACTTCAAGCCATCAAGACGTCCGGACTCACACTGAAGCCAGAAAAGTGCAGATTTGCGTACGAGGAACTCTTGTTTCTGGGGCACGTTATTAGCGAATCCGGAGTTCGTCCCGATCCACGGAAAACAGCCGCCATCGCCGACTTCCCGCCACCAACTGACAAGATGGCGGTGCGCCGATTTCTGGGTCTGTGCGCCTATTATAGGCGTTTCGTGAAAAACTTCGCCCGCATCGCCGGTATTCTCACTAACCTTACCAAGGCCGACGTGGAGTTCAAGTGGGAAACGCCGCAGGAACACGCTTTCCAGGAGCTTAAACACCGCCTTCAGACGCCTCCGTTACTTGCCCATTTCGACGAATTTGCCGTGACAGAAATGCACACTAACGCAAGCAGCGTAGGTCTTGGCGCCGTTGTTGTGCAGAGGGCTGACGGAATTGAAAGGGTTATTAGTTACGCCAGCCGATCGCTATCCAAAGCAGAAGCCAATTATTCCACAACAGAAAAGGAGTGCCTCGCCATCATCTGGGCTACATCGAAATTTCGCCCCTACCTTTACGGCAGGCCCTTCAAAGTTGTGAGCTACCACTACGCCTTGTGTTGCCTAGCCACCTTGAGGGACCCTTCAGGTCGCCTCGCACGATGGAGCCTGAGACTTCAAGAATATGGCATTACTGTCATATACAAGTCCGGCAAGAAACACTCCGACGCGGACTGTCTCTATCGTGCGCCTGTCGACCAACCACCATCCGACGACCCGGATGACGACTACTTCTTGGGAACAATAACTACCGACGACTTCGCTGAACGACAGTGGGCCGACCCGGAACTTAAGGCCCTAATAGAATACCTCGAAGGCAGGACCGCCGAAGTCCCGAAGGTATTCAAGCGCGCACTTGCGTCGTTCTTCCTGCGAAACGGTCTTCTACAAAAGAAAAACTTTTCACCGCTTCGAGCTAAGCACCTCCTTGTCGTGCCTTCAGCTTTGTGACCAGAACTCCTGCAGACCCTGCACGACGATCCGCGGAAGGGTACCTCGGTGTTTCTCGCACGCTCGCGAGGATACAAGAAAGGTATTACTGGCCACGTCTTACCAACGACGTTACTCGTTATGTGAGGACATGCCGGGATTGTCAGCGAGGCAAGGCACCGCCGACAAGGCCAGCGGGACTTATGCAGCCAATTGAACCACCTTGCCGACCTTTCCAGCAGATCGGTATGGACCTACTGAGGCCGTTCCCGACGTCGGCTTTTGCAAAACAAATGGATCATGGTAGCTACCGACTACCTCACCCGATACGCCGAGACAAAAGCCCTTCCCAAAGGCAGTGCATCCAAGGTAGCTAAGTTCTTCGTCGAAAATATTGTCCTACGTCACGGCGGCACGAAGGTCCTTATCACCGACAGAGGAACGGCAGGTACTGCCGACTTAACTTAAGCGATCTTGGCATTCAGCCAGACAAAACACCGCCGGACGACAGCGTACCACCCACAGACCAACGGCCTCACCGAGCGGCTTAACAAGACGATCGCCGACATGCTGGCAATGTACGTCGATGTCGAACACAAGACGTGGGACGTCATTCTTCCGTACGTGACATTCGCATACAACACGGCGGTGCAGGAGACAACGCAGATAACTCCATACAAATTTGTCTACGGAAGGACCCCGGCAACGACGCTCGATGCCATGTTACCCAACGTCACCGATGAAGAAAGCCTCGATGTGAGTGAGTACCTTCAACGCGCCGAAGAAGCCCGACAACTCACGCGTCTCCGTATCAAGAACCAACAGACGACCGACAGCCGCCGTTACAATCTTCGACGAGGCTTCGTGGAATACCAGCCCGGTGAACGTGTTTGGGTGTGGACGCCGATACTCCGACATGGACTAAGTGAAAAGCTTCTGCGACGGTACTTCGGACCGTACAACGCCGATCGCGACCTGAAGTCGTCCATGTCGCGTGCCTCAAGCCGTTTCATGCACGTTAACAAATTGAAACAGTGTTTTTTGTATTATTATTGTATCGTAATTTATTCATTGTACTTTCTTGCATTATTGTTATACCTTCATCTTTAGTTGAAGCATCGGGACGATTTCCCGGCTGTGGCGGCTGCATTTCCGATGGAGGCGGAAATGTTGTAGGCCCGTGTGCTCAGATTTGGGCGCATGGTAAAGAACCCCAGATGGTCAAAATTTCCGGAGCCCTCCACTACGGTGTCTCTCATAATTATATGGTGGTTTTGGGACGTTAAACCCAACATATCAATCAAGCATCGGGACGATGCCTTTTTCAGAGGGGGGCAATGCCACGTTCCATTTCCCAAGTTTTGTTATCGTCCGAAAACACTACAAAATTCTCAGCGCGAACCGCGCCGGCGTTTTTCGAGAAGCTTCCGGACTGTAGTAGATCATTTCGATAAGATTAAGCCTACTCTGCGAACTGTACAGACTATTCTGGAACCTACGCCACCGCCAGCGATAACGCTAGAACATTCGACGGCAAGAGTATAAATGCCGACGCGCTTCGCCGCTTGTCAGTAGTTGATCGACGGCCGGCCGACGCTCACTGCTATCTGTGCAAGACTGCTACTGAAATCGAACTTGCCGTTTACCGGGCACAAGTTCGCCCAAATAAACAGTTATATCCCAACATAAAGACTCCTGTCTTCGGCCACGTCACGACCCCGTGACAATATGGATACGCCAGGCTTCTTTTTGCCGTCATCGTGCACAGTAAAAATTTTTACCCCCAAAATGGTGTAAGAAGGGTGCTTTTACAAGTAAGCACCTTTTGCAACACCCTTTAACATCCATATATGGTCGATTGAAAAAAAGCACCCCTTTGTTGGGGTGCTTGCCTCGATAGCACCCTAAAATAGGCTCTAAGGGTGCTTTTGTGTCTGAGAAGGGTGTAGGTGACGATTCATCAGATGGAATATGCAGCATAAGAAGAACACATAATTATAATATTTGGGATTTTACGTCTCAAAAACCTCGATATGATTATGAGGGTCGTCGTAGTGGAAAGCTCTAGAGATTTTGACCATTTGGTGTTCTTTAATGGGCGCTAATATCGCACAGTGCACAGGCTTCTACCTTTTCGCCTCCATCTTAATTCGACTGCCACGGCCGGCATCGAACCCAAGACCTTCGGATTGGTGGCCGAGCAGCGTAGCTACTGCACGAATATGTGGACCTTGCGTTGAATGACGGCTTAGACTTAGAATGTGTGAAGGTGCTCTCCGAATACAGTAGAATTCCAGCAGAAGCAAATCGCGTTTCATCTATAATGGCGATTAACTGCAATCCACGTTACGAAAGCTCACCTTAGCGTTGGTTATAAGCTACATGTTTGCTATGGATTATATACAGGAACATAATGTTCGCCCGAGTATGGGTGTGTGTGCGTGAGCCTGCGCATGTGTTCGCGTGTAAGCGCGATTGTGTGTACACCCGTGCATGTGTGCGTGCGCGTGTATGTGCGAGTCCGTGCTTGTGTTAAGCGCGCCTGTGCACATGTGTACGCCCTTGCATGCGTGCGTTTACGGTCGCGTGTGTGTGTTGCCGTATGTGTGTATACGTGCATGTGTGTGCGCCTGTGAATAAGTATGCGTGTGTATCAGCCCGTGCGCCCTCAAATTTCGTGTTTGTGTGCGGGGGGAAGGACATTGCTTCTTAGTGTTTAAGTCCCACACCTGTTCAGACTGGGAGTCTATGTGGGAGGTGGCTTAAGGAATGGCGGTGGTCAACGCACTGTACGCGGACTATTCAGTACATGGAAAACAGCTGCACATTTTCGTACCTCATCGTTGCTTACGAACTTGCTGTGGTCGCTAATTAGGTCCGCTGAGGCGCTTCTACGATCGAAAACGTGGGTTATGACCAATTCACACGGAAAGCTGTCACTGCACTTATGCACAACCATCGTTTATATTAACAACGTTTAACAAGAACGTGCCCTGTCTTTGCTACAGGTGCTTAGCTAGCTCATTGGGCAACTATATGGAATTATGTGCTGATCATGTGGTCAGCAAAAAGTTTGTTATAACAACCTCGGCACGTTTCGTGGTGCGTGACAAGCCTTCTAAACATTCGCGACTGTGGATTAATTTGTTCCAGCTTCGACTACGCATTCAGTGTTTGCGGCACCATACGCGAAATTGCCAGACACAGACAATATGAAAAGAAATTCCTCGCCACAAGGCTCCGTAATTTCGCCATTACTCTTTAATTTAGTTCTATTGGGGCTACCCGAGAAATTATTAGGCATACAAGGATTGTATCACAGTATCTACGCGGATGACATCACCCTCTGGGTTCCCGGCGGAGGTTGTGATGGTCACGTCGAGCGTACGCTCCAGGCAGGTGTAGACGAAGTTCAGGAGTACTTGCGAGGAACGGGCCTCGAATGCTCGGCAACCAAGTCGGAACTTCTAATCTACAAACCTACAAGTAGAGGTCGCAAAACCCCGCGCGACGAGGAAAGGGAGTGCTACAAAATAAGCGTTCTATTGGCAGATGGCACTCCCATTCCACACGTAGACAAAATTAGAATTCTGGGGTTACACCTGCAGGCAAACGGCCATAATGGTGACACGGTGCGAAAACTACGTCGTTCGGTAGACGACACGATCCGACTCCTACGTCGTATCACGAACAGACGTACTGGTATGCGCGAACACTGCTCGATCCGTCTAGTGCAGGCGTACGCAATAAGCCGTATAACATACGTTGCCCCCTACCTCAAATTGCTAGGCTCAGAAAAAAACAAGATCGAATGTATAATACGAAAGGCTTTCAACAGAGCAATTGGAGTTCCACTGAATGCGAGCACTGAAAAGTTACTAGAACTTGGACTGCACAACTCACTCGACGAGTTAATTGAGGCCCATGTCGTTTCGCAAAACGAACGCTTGTCGGGGTCTAAGACGGGTCGACACATCCTCGAGTCACTTGGCATCCGGTACCACACTCAGCAGGGAGAAAAAGCGGATGTTCCTGCCTCGGTTCGCGACCGCCTAATTGTTCCGCCGCTTCCTAAGAATATGCACCCGACGCACCACGTCGGGCGCCGTAACCAGCGAGCTAGTGACCTTCAAAAGAAGTACGGCACTAGCGACGAAGTTGTGTACGTACATGCCGCGAGATATGGGGACGGGAGACACGCACACGCCGCTGCGGTCGTTGACCATGCGGGCAAATGCTTCGCGAGCGCCACGGTGACCACGGGACATACGGAGGCGGCCGAAGAAGCCGCGATAGCCCTAGCAATCGCCACGGTGCCGAACGCTACGATCGTAATCAGCGACTCGCAGGCAGCAATCCGCGGCTTCGCGCGCGGCCGCGTTTCGCGGGAAGCGGCCCGCATCCTTAAGATGTGCGGTGATGGTGACTCAGCGTCGCGATCGCCACAACAAAATTTAACAGTCTTCCTCCTTTGGACTCCGGCACACACCGATGTCCCGCTTCCGGGCAACGAGGCGGCCCACGCCGCGGCTCGAGGTCTCACTCGCCGAGCCGCGGCACATTCCGTGGCCGCCGCCTCCGCTCCCGAGAACGGGGCTTCCGATCTGCCGGATCGAGACACTTTGACAGACACGCAGCGACAACACGGACCACAATGGTCGTGGGGTGATCGTCTCATTACGTTCCGAGATATTACGCAACACTACAGACTGGAAAGGCGAAAGTTCCCGCCACCGCATGACAAATTATACGGACACGATGCCGTAAGCTATCGCTTACTACAAACCCACTCTTACCCCAGCCCGGTCGTCTTACGCCACTGCTACCCGCACTTACACATTACCGATCTATGTAAAGCATGCGGGCACAGAGCAACGCTGCGCCACATGCTCTGGGAATGCGCCGATAACAATGGTCGAGAAACGGCCGCCGTTCGCGATGTGCCTGTGGCGGCTGCCAATACCAGGCAACAGGAAGCCTCGAGCTCACTCGTTCCCGCCGCCGTCCCGTCTGCGGTAGCCGCGGGGGACCTTCTCCGTCGGCGACGCCGCCGCTGGGAGGCGGCGCTCAGAAGCTCGGAGCTCAACGACCAGCTTTGGGCTGTCCGGCAGGCCGAAGATGCCGCCCGAGTTCAGGGACTCAGCGCCGCCATCAGAGGCCACCAAGACCAAGCTGCCGGCCAAGTTCTAATAAAGTTTCCTCTCTCTCTCTCTCTCTCTGGAAAAAGGTGTAGCGATGCTCTCCCGCTAATGCCACTGAGGACGAAATAATTATTGTTTATTGCCATTCCATGGTGCACTTGGTTTTCCGCAAGTTTTGCTTCACTATTTTTCGCCCACTGCAATCGCATTCCGTCAAAATACTCAAAGAACCCGAGGCTGGTAAATAACCTGCGTCGCTGTGCGGCTGGCTGGGAGAGTTGTCATTTACAAGGAGTCATTGTTGAAGCGCATTTCGATTGCCTTCCGCGTCAAACCGCCGTCCGCCGTATGCGCCATAGCGTTTGCCTTTCGGCGCCGTCTTGGCGGGTTTCCCGCTCCCCCCCCCCGCTCACCCCGGCCAGCGTTGCCCCTACAATGGCGGTGTAAGTAAGCGAATAGTTGCGTCACCGAACACCTGCGTCGACAGCTGCGGTGCCGCCGCCAGTGCCTCCTTATTCTCTCTCTCAACATTGCTCTCTCTATCTCATCGGTCTTTCAAATGCGTTGCGTTGGTCTGGGGTCGTCGTCGCAGTGCGAGTTCTAGCGAACAGGCGCATCTTCAATAGTGGTCACGCATGACACCGTGTTCGAAGTGACGCTCAGATTAAAGAATATTCATGGAGCGGCGGACACGGACAACGTGGGCCTGTTAACGGTGAGTGTACTGTTTTCGTAGGTAGTAATTATACAGCACTAGCTGGGCGCCTGCAGCAGCTCTACCGAAGTAGGCTGCCAGCCATTTACAACAGCATGCGTTCGCGGGCCTGTTGCAGATGCCCAATTAAACGTGTGACTTAACGAGTTCACACTGCTATGCGCGATGTTGTGTAAGTGCCTGCATCACTCATACAGTGAGTGATGTGATCACTTAACAAGGGCGGGATTAGTTGCTGATCGCACATTGCCTCTTTACTGCTCAAAGTGATTGATAAGGTTTCAAGATGTGCTTCAGGCTACATCGTATTAACATTTCTATTAATACTCAAATGTGCAACGTGCTTCTGTGGGTGTGAGCGTAAAAAAAGAAAGTAAAAGAAAAAAATATGTTCAGAGGCGCACTGTATGAAATGGCTTTTTTTTTGCTTAATGACGGTATAGTTGGAGGTGCTGATATGCCGCGATGCTTCCAGTACGTGCGCCTCGGTCTTTTAAGCTATTTAGGACAAGTGTCACCAGCAACGGGGAAAGATCTAGCAGACTTCCAAAGGCGCGTTGTTGTGGCCATCGCCATGCGTTGTTTTCCTTCGTTTCTGTTTGCTGTTTTCATGCTTTGCTTTCATCTGCGATAACGTTCGGCGTTATAACAGAATCGAGAGAGTATACGTGACTGTGGGAGCTATGTGCGGTAGCTCTAGCACAAGCCATGGCTGCTGCAACGTAGACGGCGTCCGCGCGCGTTGGTGTCGTTCGAGCGCTCCTACTTGCTTGCTTGTGCTTATCTGAGTATTTAGGCACGGGTTACGTTTGTAAATCCCGTGGTCAATAATCGCTAATAGCGTGCCCCTGATTGCCATCACCGGATGGGCTTGGTTGTCGAAATATGCCAGACGCTTTTTCTGAAAGCAAGCTTTGAAGAACTTTATAAAAAAGAAATACTTTCATACGTGCTAGGCAGTGCCTATTGCAGGCCCGCAACTCTTTAAAAACTGGACGAGCTATCACATCTTTTATCAAATTACAATAAATTAAGATGATTGAATTATAGATGGCGAATTTCTGTGCTGGATTAGGTGGACAAATTACATGTTCGCAGCCCTACGTATTGAAAGCAGCCAAATAGGAAGCACAGCGTCAAATTTGGATTATATTCCATTGACGGAGCTTCTTGTGAGGGTAGAAACAACGAGAAAATTGTTCATTTTTGATGCCCTTATGGAGGCAGTCAGAATTGCACTGATTACTGAATTGTCACAATTCCTCAGATTGTTAGAGGCGTAATTAAAGTCAGTAAATCTTTTACTTTTTTTTGCAGACCTCTTCGCTAGTGCCACGCTCAAGATCATTTGTTCTCATGTAAAAGAGAAAGCAGACATGTCTTCAATGTTTGTACATGAAGAGGTAAGTTTCTTGTGCGTTTTGATTATTGCTACATGTTCTGAACGTTGTACTTTAAGAATTGTTTTTCACACTGGCTCACTACCCTAGAAGGAATTTGATTCTTAGGTGAGTTCAGGCTTTCGTAAGTGCCATTTTAGAGCTGTAGTCTTACGCTTCACCTCATTTCGGGAATTCTCTGTATGCTGGAAAACACTTATCTTTAGCATACGAAATTATTGGAATGTATGGGTTGTATGCTTCAAGTTCAGTGTATTGTCAATTACACGCCATTTCGAAGGATACACACTACACATTCTTTATATATGGTGCTGCCAGAACAGCACGAACATCCTTTTATGAGAAGTCATATTTGCTCTTATTATAGGATGAGAGGGTGCCGCTGATGTCCTGCGTAGTCTACCCCGGCCCCAGCCTAGAGCAAGCCTACTTCCTGAACCTCCACATGGATAACCGAAAAATCTTCCGTGTCAGTAATGACGAAGAAGGAGTGACAGCACTGATGAGTTGATTTTTTTTATTTTCAACATTGTCTACGGCCGCAAGGCCCTTAACAGCCACCGTGATTGAGCGGCTTTTTCTCGGCGTGAGTTTGGAGTTTATCAAAAAAGTTGTTCAGGCAGTACCACGCCGAAAATTTTAGTGTCACAATGCCTGAACAACTTTTTCCAGTATGGTCATGGTAGATGAACAAATATTGTTATTTGTGTAAGTTATTTTGCTTAAATATAGCTAGACCATTCCATGCCAAACGTCCCAGCCACTTTGGTGACCATCTGAATTGTATTTGAAAAAAAAATGTGCTGACTTACTGCGTTGAAAACAGTGAACTGCTAGAATATTTCAGCGAGAAAAAACGTTTTGTTCATGTGGCTGGCTTATAACTTCCTGGCATAATGCCGTCTGTGTGCTGTTTGTGGAAAATTTCGTTTTAAAACTACCGCTTATTTTTTCTAAAGCAAATTCAGTCTACCTGTCAAGTAAATGTGCTTCTGTAAGGTATTTGAAGCTCAATAATAATAGTGCAATTTTTTTGCCACACTCGCTTCCAAGAATAAAGCCAAATTGTGTTATGTTTGCATTTCTATTTCAATATTGCACTTTGTATGAATATTTGAGCAGTGAATACTTACTCCACAGAAGGCATATTTTGAGGAAAAAATATCTTTACACCTCTCAAGCTGCTGAAATATACGAGAAAATATCACGATTTTCACAAAATCGTGATTTTTGTCCGTATTGAGATGCAATTTGCTCCATGTTGTGATACAATGAAAACTCATCATTGTACCTAAACTGTAAGAAAATGAAATTCTTTCTGTAATAAAAATCTTATCGCAAATAGGACACGAAAGAGCGCTGTCAACTGAATTTTATTGAAGGTGCTACGAGCGTTTTTATACTGAGCACAAGACCAGGGCTCATCTGCAACAACACATGTGTGACCATGATAAAATAATTTTACCCGAGAAAAGAATATTCTTTTTCGGAAAAGATAAGTGAAGGTGTACTGATGCATTGATCCTTGGCTTTCCTGATAAAGAGTTCTAAAATCTCTCATTTTTATGCTGGCTTTTTTTTTTCAAAAACCGTGTTTTATGAAACCTAGGACTAAACTTACATTCTTTACGGTGTCCGGCCATGAGACTACTATTGCCCTTCTTAACATTTAAAGCATGCTGTCTTGCTTGATCAATGAAGCATTGCCCAGTTTGTCCTATGTTTACTTTTCCACGTGTTAGCGGCATCTCATACACATTAGATTGGCATTCAGTAAACCTATTCTAGTGACGAATGGTGCAAGATTGACTATTCCTGTTGCTGTAAGTACATGCACTTTTGAAAGCTTTCAAGGGGCGGAAAACAACAATGTCATATCTGCTGGCTCTTTTCCTAAAATTGTGAGACACCTTATGTACGTAGTACCGTGTGACATGCAAAGGTCATTGGTCATTCTCTTTTTCTTTTGGTCCTGTTTCCTTTAACTTTACTTTCTGCAGGAGGGTTTCGCTAACAAGTGTGATGGTGCTGTTGGGGTATTGGCTGGTGCTATCGGCCCAGGAGTGCTAAGAATGTTCTGCCTTTTGATAGTGGGCATTCAAAATTAGTAGAAAGAGGAATTGATACCACATGTATTCAGGCCATCCTTCAGAAGTCATGTTAGCACAAGGGTGAGGTCAGGCTTAAAAACCAGATTAAAAGACTAAAATATGCTGGGTATCCCAACAGAATCAACACACCTGTTTGCAAAACCCTCCTGCAGTAAGTAAAGTTAAAGAAGACAGGACCAACAAAAAACAATGACCAAAACCTTTGCATGTTATACCACATCACGTGTCTCACAATTAAAAAATAGCCAGCAGATATTATATTAGCGTGTTGTTTTCCACCCCTCGCAAGCTTTCAAAAGTGTGTGTACTAAACAGCAACAGGAATAATCAATCTTGCCCCATTCGTCACGAGAATAGGTTTACTTAATGCCAATTTAAAGTTTGTAGAAGTATTTTTTATCAGGTAAACCAATGATCAGTGCATGACTACACGATCACTTATCCTTTCCGTGAGGGAGTATTCTTTTCACAGTTAAGATTATTTTGTAGTGCTCACACGTGTCGTCGCGCTTGAACACGGTTGTTGTACTCCGTATAAAAGCGCTCGTATCACATTCATTAAATTCAGTTGACAGTCGGTGCTCTTTCCTGTCCTTTCTGTCTCTTCCTAAAGTTGTCGCGTTTTGACTAGCACACAATCACGATGAACCAAGTCTCCCAAATTAAGCTCTTTTTACGTAACACGTAGACAGAGTTTCGTATAGAAAGAAGGAGCGGTGCTTTTAAAGCAAAATTTTTCACATACAACACCTAGACGGCACTCCCGGACGTTCAGAAGGCAGCCACGTGACCAAATATTTTTCCTCTCCTAAATATTCCAGAAGTTCACTATTTTCAATGCAGCACGAGTTTTTTGAATACATTTGAGGTGGTTGCCAAAATGGCTGGGACATTTGGCATAAAGTGACCCAGCTGTGTCATTAGCCATAATTATGCATTACCTCTTTTGTTTTTTGTGTGTCCTGACTCAGTTCTGTGTTTGTTTTTAGCTTATTGTGTTTCTGATCATTGTATTGGTTTCTTAAGTATTCGCTAAAGTTATATGTGCGAAAACCCGTGTATGTTTGCATGTACATCATTTCTCATAACCAATTGTTATACATCCAGGAATACAAAGCTTAAACCACTGTGATTGTATACAATTGAAAACACTATCCATATATATTTTTGTGTGCATCACTTTTTTGGAACGATTGTGTACATGAAGGCGTATATAGTGAAATCATGGTGATTGTATATATTTGAAAGAATCATAAGTATATATTTGCTTGTATTTCATTCCTATTAAACGATTGTGTACATGAAGGAGTATTAAACTGGAAATCACTGGGATTGTAGATACTTGAAAGAATTATAGGGATATATTAGCGTGTATTTCATTTGTAGTCTCTATGTACTTGAAGCAGTATACTAAACTGAAACCAGTGTAATTGTATGTTGCAAAGAATTGTCAATAAAGTGAAACTGAAAAAAATATAATAAACATTTGAGGTGTTGCATGTGTAGTGTACGTATACGGGAACGTATATCTGGTGAAAACGTTGTGTGGCAGAAGAAAAGTTTATGTTTTATTTGCCTATTAAATAAACACAATATGCAAGGGCAGCAAGGCTTCATTTTCTGTAACGCCCATTATGCATATACTGTGAAGTATATATAGATCCAGCACAAGTTCATACACGATTGTACGCGTTTATACTTTTGCCCACACGCAATGAATGGAGCTCGACAGGTGGCGCACCATCGATAATGAGGACCACTTTCTTCAAGTAGTGTGTAATCAGTGCATGCTGATATCTATTAGTGCAGTCTAAAAGAATACTGCCACCCCGGCCATGGGCACTCAACACCCTTGTGCACCCTTCTCGCACCCTCCTCAGAGGGTGCTAAAAAGTGATGGACATCGAAGGCACCCTTCCTTAAGGGTGTTTTTGTAACACCCAACAGTTTTTTACATGTACACCCTATTCTAAGGGTGCATGGTAAAGCACCCTTTTTGGAAGGTACTGAATTAACCCCCTTAAGGTGTCGTCCACGGGATAAGCTCATTTACACCCTTCTGGGTGTAAACATTTTTACTGTGTAGATAAGGAAAGAAGAGGGAGGAATAAACGTAACGCGCGCATTAGCCTCCAAACTACTAATCGCTGTTTATGAACGCCCCACTGAAATTCAAGCACATGGCTAGCACATCACGCTGCCGATGCGGTACCATAAGCTGTGCCCAAGGCGACGCCTCCCGGGAAATTGAGATAACAACGTATATATGTGCTGAACGTCAGGCTGCAAAAAACTCTCCCACCATTTGGTGGCGGTGATAGTTGCTGATGAAGTTGAGTGGAAGAATATACTAGCTGCTAAATTTATTTCTTATACGCTCTACAGAGGAATCTCGTCGTACGCAACGCAAAAAAATACCTTAGCTATATCGAATTTCTGTTTTACAGTGGTGGTCACAGCGTGATAGTATTTTCGAGTATAAGTCGGCAATCGCTTCGATATATCCAAGAATTCGTTGTGTTTGTGTTCGTTATACCAAGGCTGAAATATTTCTTATCCATTGCTTATCTCTTCTCTTTTCACAGAATTCCAGAAAGGCATTCGAGCCAGAGCGTAAGAGAGCCTCGGAGATGGCGTCAAGAAGCAGCTCTACCACGCCCATAACGGTGGTGTTACGAACCTCGGCTTCCAGCGCAGCGACACCTACCGCTACTGATGAACCAAAGACGTCCTTTGTAGGCCACCGGCACGCTCCCACTAATGTGGCACAGGCTGCGGCGATAACCATATAGGCTCAAACACGTGACGTGCATTTGCAAGCTGGGCTCCCGACAGGGTACAGTTTTGCCTCACAGCGATAATCTTCGCCATTCTTGTGTAATGATGAAGATTATCACATTCACTACTGCGGTAGGGTTATTACCAGAAACGCCAGTTTCGGGATTCATGCGTTCTGTATAGCGTTCCTGGCACTAAAGAGCACCTGGTACACAGCGCTCAAGTGATCTTACACACGCACCAGATTTATTCGTATATTGGATACAAGAGATCACAATTGATTTCATTACTTAAGCACGTTCGAACAATACGAGAGACTATATTCATGCAGTAGCGTTTCTGGCGCAAAGGTAGTGAGAACTGAGTGCGCATCATCAAAGTATTAGCACATGCTCACAAAGCATTCATGGGGAAAAATAGCGGTCGCAGTATTAATGCGCATTACTAATGAAGATTGTCATGGTGGGAAAAAATTGCTCCCACACGAAGGTGTAGTTTATAAGAGCAAAAGAAACGGTAATCGGAAAGACATGTAATCATCACCACTGTCACAATGTTGCTCACATAGGATGTTGCACAGATATCATTCACAAAAGCTCACACATTCATTGAAGGCGATTTGAGAGACTGTGCTTGTGTAACATAACTCTGACGAACACGTGGCACGTTCGTATGTGTCTGTCGGGGGCTTTCTGTACATAGCTTACAGAACGACATATTGTGCACTTGTGTGCAATGTAGAGCACCTCCGTGAGGTGTTCCACGTTAAGCAGAAAAGAGAGGAAGAGGCGCAGCGATTCCGTCCCTGTAGTGTACCTGAGTTCACGGTAAATGCACGTCGCTTCACGTTGCTTTCAACGGCCAAGTAGCGTGCGACTCTTTTGTCGGGGTCCCACTCTCAAAGCCCATCGTGTGCGACTTCGGACGCAAACAAAATGTGTAAAATGTGGAAACATTTCACTGCTCTCACTTCACGCACTTGCATTCTTAAAGAAAAAACATATTGCGCCACGTTGTACGTTTTACGGTGAACGTTTTCCGTAAATTTTCAACGTGAAACACGATTCCGCGAAACGTTTCCGAAAACCATCTACGTAAAAGCTGCTTCTTTGAAACTTGCCGTAAAACTCTTGCGCTACCACTTCAGTGCGGTTCCCTTTCTGTCACTTGATCCTGCATGTAAGCTACGACGTTTATTGGGTCGAAGGCGCAGTGACTCCCGGTTACGAGGCAACAAATGTGATTCCTGAGGGCGCCATAGTGCATCTGCACGCTCGAGACATAGTTCTGCACTTGGGCAGTGGAATCAACGTAAGCTTTCTGATCAATCCCGTCACTTGTACCACCTAATCACTTTTCATCGCCGCATTATGTTAATCAAGTGCCCACCGTCCATCTGTCACGTTTCTCTTCTGTGCCGAGCGCATTGTTTGTACGTTATACTTAATTATGCACGGTGCACCTCATCATCACGAATCATTTGTATTTCAGGTATTTTAATCGCTTCATCCTTGTTACTGTACTTATCGCGATATTTATTCTGCGCTGCTCGGAGCACGGAGTGGCAAGGGCTCGTACAGTGCTGCTCCAACGCCGCAGGAGTACTCTCTTGCCCGTTCTGTACTAGTCTGTGCGTTTTGCGGCTGAAACCAAAGCCAAAGCCAGCCCTTAAAGCGGTTATTATACCGACTCTGTGCTTCACTGGCCATATCAGTTTTTGGTGTGTTTCTAGCTGTTTTTACCCATGCGAATCGAGATGATTTTTAGCCTTTGAGTGATATTTTACCTCAATCAATAGAGACCTCACTGTTCGACGAACCTTGTCATCGCTAGAGATAAGCTGGGAATAGGAAACCTACACACATCCAATGGACTGCTGTGCTTATGGACTAATGAGTGACAAAGCACATCACCCTCATAACGGCACCTTATTTGACTTTGGTTTCAGTACATTGGATCATGTATTCGAAGTGTTCTAAACCGAAGTCCTCTTACAATTTGACATAGAAATTCAGTGCACCCGTCAAGTTGCCTTGCGAAAATCGCCGCACAATCATTTATCTTGAGGCAAAAGCAACGTTGATTCTCTGGTAACGAACACGTTTCTTGTTAAAACGATTCTTGGTATTTCGCCAACAGGTACGCTGTTTTTACACGTTGTCCTATGTCCTCGCACGCAGTTCGCGCGACTTAGCAGCAAGGAAACACAAGTTTCATGTATGTACATAGACGTAAGATACGCATGTCAAATGACCTTTTTTATTTTTGGTGTTTTATTGCTTTATTGAATGAATTTTAATGGCAAATAAATAGTGTTCCTAAATAAACTATTTGTGCGTTTGTCTTGATTCTTTGGTTTGTGTGCATCTAGAGATTGCAGGCGACAAGGTGTCGATCAGAAATGAGGCAAGTGCAGCAAGTCATTCATAGAAGGCAACAAAGAATAAATACATACTTTTCGGTGGTTTCACGGGGCGTCCTGGAGATTTATGTTTAGACACATCGCACAAATCCAAAGAGTGTATATTGTGGCATGTTTTCTTGCAATAGAAATTATATGTATACGCCAGGCTTCTTTTTGCCGTCATCGTGAGGACCCGCGTAAAGTCTAATGGGTGATGAAGGCGCCTCGCACGTTGTGTGTTCTACGCGAGAGAAAGCTTGCGATGACAGCCGACAGTCGCGGCTCAATTAAGGAAACGCAACGGCCATCCTCCGCATTGCATGGAAGGACCACGTGAGCATTTCGTGTAGGTGGAGGGAAGGTCTGCATGGTTATGTCATGTATACGGCACGTAGGTTCGTGGAAAAGCTCTACGAAGCGTCAAAGTATAACCCTGTGGAGGGTATCGTGACGCTCATTCTCATTGAACGCCATCTTCTTCCTCTTCTTTTCCGAGAGAGAGCTTACAAATGGGGCGCCATCGTAAGAGTTGTCCGACCCCGACGATGCACTGACTGAACTACTGCAATGCTGAACACATACCTTCAAAGCCATATGTACTTCCCACCACCGCAGAAATCGCTCAAACGAGCGGGTGCTGTTGCCTGGCGACAGCTTCAGGGTATTCATTCCTCTGCCCTTACATCCTTTATCTCTTCGACCCCACACAATAACCCTCATACTGCCCCTATTGTGGAACGAAGTACACTTTTTCTGGCCATGGTGTAGCACCACCTCTGATCGGATGGCATTGGTCGCTCAGACTGCCATTAGAATCTAGTGACATTAACACCTGCAGTCTTATTAGTCAACTTGCACTCTTTATTTTGCCATAATTCCGTAAGGAGGTTTTCGTACGCTCCGTATAACTTCCTTAGAGGGACACTAAAGTCAAATAACAATTTATGTCAAAGTGAAAGCCCATTGCACGACATCTAAAATGACAATGTTATCAACAACAGTGTCCTACTTACAGAGAAATGAAGGTAAATAGACAAGAACACAAGCGCCGCAGGGAAACATTCTGAAAATGATCCGATGACATCAGAGGTACCACCTACAATCAATCACTCGTATTCGATCTATAGCTGCACTAAATAAAAAAGTCTTCCGTGCATCAAGAGATGCAATAAAATTCTTCTTGCTCGTTTATGTTGGATGCATAAAGAAAACCGCCAGACGTTACTATGGGGAATGGCGTGTGTGATTGAAAAATTCAATTTTCGCGTAGTTACACTTAGGGAGCCTTCATGTGCGCGCGTCTCTGTGTTTTAGAGATGTGTCAGCCTGTTACCCACTACATGCCACCGCCCGCTAAAACACAACGTTGCCGGTTTCCATGGCAACAAGTGCCATGTTGGTTCTCGCTGTCAACCGTTCCTGCGCCTCCGCTATGGTGGCCATACATCCACACTCCACCAGCGCGGGTGTGCAAGCTGCGGTCTGAGCTGCGTGTACCACATCGCTCTGGATCTAGCACCTGCTGTGACACCATCCTCGCACTAAATGCTACTACAAGAGCCTTGGAGTGAGAATGCCTGGGTGCTGTGGCCGCACTGCACAACCATCTGGAGACGGAGTGTGAGATTGTTCGGGTTCCCGACTTGTCCGAATTGACGGAAACGCTGGAACCAACATGGGGGCCCGCCGAGTATGGCAGCCGTTTTAGCCTGTTGTAAGCAACCATGATCGTAGCTGTCACTACCCTAAAACACGGAGATGCGCGCACATGAAGGCTCCTTCGTTAGACAGGACATGTGGTGCCGTCTAGCGGCGCGCAGTTAAACAAAAAAAAACAACTGCCATAGCCTCCAAGAGCGGGCGCGTGCACCCGCCATCTCGGAGGCCGTTGTTGTTGCTGTTACTGCTTTTGCTGCTTTCGGGCTGCTCCTACTAGCGCAGTAAAGCCGGGCAACGTTGTGCACGGCAACAGTGACGTGAGCCGGTCCGGTAGGTCCACTTCTTGAGGCGGGTAATTTGAAGTGCGCTAACCCAATGCGAACCACTAAAACGTGATTTTATTTCACAATAGGCCCTCTCCAGGCACCAAAGTAGCACTACGAGGTTTCTGGAGCGTTATTTCAACAATCAACGTCGACCTAATAGTTGCTTAAGTGTCTTTTTAAGAAAATTTTTGTGTACTCCGTAAAGCTTTCCATACTTCCTTATCCTTCCATATTTTCCCTAAGGAACTTTCCGTATATACGACATGACTTCCGTATCTTTCTATATTTTTCTTAACATGCTTTCAGTATATGTCATACAACTTTATGTGCTTCCATAAAAATCCATATTTTTTCCGTATACTTCATCAGGAAAGTCTACAGAGTCCACGTTTTTTCTGGAAGATTTCATACGAAATGTTCCAGTAAGGTTAGTTGTGCGGTTAATTGCGCGACTATAAAAAAACCTTTCCTGAACCCACGCTGAAACGAAGAAAGAATTTTGCTGTCCGTTAAGAATTTATTTATGTAATCGGCAACAATATCTTCCAGAATCTTGCAGCATGAACTGGTTAACAAGATTGTACGACAGCCTGTAATAGGTGCAGTGTCCCCTTTCTTGAGTACGGGCACCATACGAGCCGTTCGACAGCGAACCTTTAGATCTGAAGATGATAAAGAATTAAAGATGCACGAAAAATATACACGATGAAAGAGGCAAGTGCTTCAGAATGACGCCGAAGAAACGCATCTGTAAGGCCATCAGGACCAGGTTATGCCTTTGTCTTCAGGTTAAGAAGCATGGCGACGATAACTACAAAAGTGATACATTATCTCCGTATTCTGAGCTAGATACTGGCCCAAGACTAACCGTTTTCGAAGGAATTGAAAATACACTGTAAAAATATACATTAAAATGTTCAGCAATGGCATATCCTTCTCATCAACTACGAATACCATGATTCGAATCTCGCTAACACACTTTTTTAGGGGCGAAGCTCCTCTCAGTCTGACCTTCTCATGCGTCCCGCGTAACCAAGAGAAGAAGAGACGAGAAAGAAAAGAAGGCAGTATATCCCGAACAGTATATAATACACAGCGCCGTCTCATAGAAGTACATACAAACTGCAGTTGAGTGAGGATATTCTAGATGGCGTTGTACTACTACGCTCCGATTGGCTGCTGCGCGGGCTGTTCCAGAGTACGTGGAGAATGAGTGCCCGGGTGTCCTCTGAGAGAGCCGCATGAAGTGCCCCTCTCAGTCTCCTAGATATTCGCCGTACGTGGCGGATCGTTGGTGGGCCAAGGACGAAGCAGAGAGTCGGGCGCGTTGAAGACGCTTGCGCTCGGCTTCCTTGGCTCGCGTCTCGTCGGTGTTTCCGCGCACCGTCTGCATTCTCGAACGCGATCAGACGCACGGGCACATGCACGGACGCCCGGACGGACGAACGCTTCGCCCCACTCATCATCATTCACTCCAAGAATATGCTTATTGTAAATATAGTCTCATTATCAAAATTGATTACAATATTGCTGATTGTAAAAATAGTTGCCCTAGTGATGTGAACGTACCCACAGCGGTGGTCTAGAGGCTATGGTACTCGGCTTCTGACCCGCAGGTCGCGAGATCGAATCCCGGCCGCGGCGGCTGCATTTTGGATTGAGCCGTAAACGCTTGAGATCCGTGTTCCTATAGATTTTGGGACACGTTAAGAAACAAGTGGTCGAAATTTTCCTAAATGCTCCACTACAGGGCGTCTGTAATAATCATATCGTGGTTTTAGGACGCAAAACCACTTAAATTATTATTACTGCTTTTGGCGCGGACCTCCCTACATCATCGTATCTACTGATTATTGATGAAAGTTGTGTTTCAAACACTGCGGTTAATAAAAAGTGCAGAAAAGTGATATTAGCCTCAATGATTAGGACGTGTGCGAGGATTAATGTATTGCTGAAGCAATGTAAACGATGTGATAAAATGCCTAGTGGTGGGCGAGGACGCGTAAAATGAACACATATCGCGAAATGCGCACAGGTGATATATTTTCATTATGTCGTACGACTGGAAATAATAGTCTGTGTAAGGACGCGTACTCAACATTGGCGACGTTTCGAACGGCTCTCTTTTGCAATAAGTAAATTCTCTTAATGTTTTGTTGTGTAGCCGTTAGCCATACCAAACTACAATAATTAATATGCGATGCGAATAGTGCACAATCAATTTACATTTCCACTTGCAGCGGTAAAATAGTGCGACAACGCGGCATATTTTGTTTGGGACGTTAAATTCCACATTTCAATCAATCGTCCTACGCTCCTTGATGTTTTATGTCGCAAATGGTCGATATGAGTGTCCCATGAGATTCGAGTTAAATGTAACGCCAAGAATTTTACAATAATTAACAACTTCAATCCCGTGTCCACTGCAGTGAATATCTTGCTCCGAGCGAACTGATTTGTTTTCGGCACGGAAAAAAACTAAGAAGTACCTTGATGTTATTCGTAATAACTTTAAGGCAGTTATAATGTAAGCATAATACTGGTTTTGCGAGGATGCGATCACACTTTGACGGTCGAGCTTCTTCATCAGGGTCGGAAAACAGGATAGTGCTGTCACCCGCATAGACAATAAATTTTGAGCTCGCATCAATATCGACTATATCGTCACACACTGACTATATGTATAGGTTAAAAAAAAAGCAGGATCCAAAGTACAATCTCGGGGCTATGGTGCTCAACTGCTGACCCTATATGGTCGTGGGTGCGATCGCAGCCGTGGCGGTCGCATTTCGAAGCAGGCGACGTGGTGGAAGAACGTGTACTGTGAGCTGTCGGTACGCGTTCAAGAACATCAGACGATCAACATTTTCCGGAGCTCTTCACCACGGCGTCTCTTATATTCATTTTGTGCTTTAGGGATGTAAAAGCCCCATATTATAAACCTTAGGGCACGGGTGTAGTCTGAATTTTTTTCAGGGGGTGGGGGGTGGGAGGGGGGAATTTTCGCCGAGTGTCATATGAACGCTATGCCATGGCAAAAAAAAAAAAAGAAAGGAAGGGGAGGGGGCACGGACCCTATTGTGCGCCCCCTTGGCTACGCCACTGCTTTTTAGGCATGCCGCATCTATTAAAAGGAAATATATTGCAGATCATTTCAATCACTTCTTTCAGTCCGTATTCGCCGCCACCGATATTGACGTCGACGCAAGTTCGGAATGTACCACTCGTTGAATGACGTCGAAATCATCTAGGAGGGCGTATTTGAGCTGGTATTAAATTTACATGCGAAGAAAGCGAATGAAACAGATGACCTTCCTACCTAGTTTCTTTAAAGATATGTTGAATGGGTGTCGCATTAGCTAAAACCTAATTATATTTGAAAAAAAACGATTACTGAGAACACATTGTGTGCTACAAGACTGGCGCAGTGCGCTAGTGATTCCAGTGTTCAAAGGAAGAATCCGAACGAATGTGAATAATTAGTGGCCTACATCTCTCACATCCATCTCTTGTAAGGTCTTGGAACGCATAATAACTAAGCATATCAAATGTTAATAAAAAATAACTCTTTACTTTACCCCCCCCCCCCAGCATCGATTGAGAACAGGCCCCTCCACTATCACACAACTCATACAGATGGTTCACGATTTCACATAGGTAATTGATACCAGGGTTGATGTAATAGCCATAGATTTTGCCTAAGCGTTCGATAAGGGTGTCCCACAATAAGCTAATTTACAAGCTGGGAAGAGGCGGACTTAATGCCACTGCTATAAAGTGGACTAAGGCATACTTGACTAATCGCAACTAGCAGGTAAGAATCGATGGCCATGTGTCCGATTGACTGGCAGTGCTCTCTGGAGTCTCGCAGGAACCAGTCTTATTTTTGATGTGTATCATCGACATTTCTGCTATCATGGAGCCAGGTGTAAAACTTAATTACTCCGTTCGCAGATGACTGTTTATTTTATTCAACTGCACGAAACGAAGAGTATCAAGTTATAATTAACCGATCTTTACAGGCGTTGAGCGAATGGTGCAGAAAAATGGAATATGAAAATTATTATTCAAAATTGATATACGCACATATTACAACAAAGAAGGACCATCTTTTATTATCATACATTTAATAAACACTGCGCATTTTAAATATCTAGGATCAACGATAACGCAAAGTCTGCGCTGGAACGTACACATTGACAATATTTGTTCAAATGCATATGGAATGCTTTTTTCCTTACGAAAATAGTAGAAGGGTCATGCGAAAGACGATGTAAAACTTGCTGCTTACAAAACCTTTGTACGACCTGTTCTTGAGTACGCGTCGGTGGTATGGAGTCCTCATCAATATTATTTAAACAAACACATTTTAAAATATTCAGAGCTACACGGTGCGATTTACATGCTCCCGGTATCGAAGGACAGAGTCAGTTACAGGAATGCTCCAATCTTCTGTTCTACATTTGTTAGAAACGGGCAGGCAGAAAATTCGTCTGAAGCTATTATTTCAAATAATAAATGGACAATTCAATATTAGCAACTACCACTTACTCCCACCAGGTAAACAGAGCTCAAAAGCAACCACAACGGGGCCATTCAGGCGTACAGGACTCATATTGATAGCTTCAAATACTCATTTTTTATCCTAACACAATCGAAATGTGGAATGAATTGCTGTGTGTGTTGTTGAACAGAATTATTTGTCAAAATGTTCACAGACCTTCGATGACTATCTGTACAAGTGTACCCCTTGATCTTGACCTAACCTGTGTATTTGCTAATGATGCTCTTTTTTACTATAATATTTTGTGATGTTACCCTCTCTGTAAGGACCCTCGCAAGAGAGTTTACAGTATTGCAAAATCGAATAAATAAATTAAAAAATCAATTCACGACAATGCACAATACAAACACACTGACTCCTGCTCTTGATGAGATGTGAACGGAAGAATTCTATCTGCTTACCACGAACCACACAGTTTTCAATGCCATGAACCGACGTTTCAGGCCGCAGCGACAATCACAGAATTCTTGTATTCTACGCCACGTTAGAACGTAGAATTGTCGAACACTGTAGCCACGCCGGCTGGAACAACGTTTGCTAAACGTTGGGCTGGCAGGCGCGCGCGCCGTCGGATACCGCCCGCGCCAGTGTCCTCGCAGCTGACGGCAGGGCCACCGCGTCCGCCTCGCTCGAATCACGTTTACGAACGGCGCTCGGCAGATACATTTCGCTTTGAAAAGTCATTTTCTGCAATTCTGCAAAATGTGCAATAAAAGTTGTTTTTCGCCTATACCACCCAAAGCGCCAGCAACCATTGTACTTGTTTATGTGAATTATTAACGCATAATTCTTGTCTCTAATATTGATCTTCCCCAGTTCCACGTCTGAGGTTGTATTGGAGACGGTCAAACCGAGCAACTTGCCTAGGCGTCGCTTCTCGGCCAATGCGGCTGAGTGTAAGAAATTGGTTTCGTGTGTTGCTTGTTCACGGGACGGCTACAGACAACCTGGGACGGCTTTAAGCTCTCCCGTAGTGGAGTACTAAGTGCTCTAAATCGTTACGCACTTTTTCTACCCCCCCCCCCCCCACTGTTGTGTGAGGCTCATGGGACGGCTCTAAGCTCTCCCATGGTAGAGTACGTAGTGCTCTAAAGTGTTACCCACATTATTTAGGAACGCAATATCTGTTCTTACCAGCTTAATATCTGCCTGGTCCTTTCGGGCCCATGACATTAGTCATATTTTTGTAACGTAGCGCCAGCACAGAACACCTACCAGTTTAGAGAACGGAAACTGTACCTTGGGGCTGTTGTATCAAAATAACATGCAAATACGTAGCAGCCGCGTACTGAGCTGCAATACCGCGAGGCGAGATGGCGCTAGCAGTACTATCATCATCAATAAACAGACGCGTATTTTTTTTTTTCTGTAGGTTGGGGGGATCACGCAACGTTACTAGATAGCTTCAGTTGTAAAACTCTCCCCATGCGCCGTGCGCCGCCGGCGTCTCCGTTTCTCGGCGTGCCGCGAGAGGGCGGGACCGCCGCATTTTGCTCTACCCGGCCGCTGCTCATCGCGTGCAACGGCGCTTCTCCCAACGCCGCTTCGGCCTTCTCATGACGTTAGCGCACGATAACATCAAAGATTACCCGTCAAGTTGTCCGCGTCCAGACTACATCTAGGCCAGAGTACTTTCCAGTAGCTGCTCAGGATCGCTTAATGTGGGGCAGAAAAGCCGTCCGTCACGGCTCATTGCATTGCTTTCTACAACAGGTCAGCCGAAGCGCATCGTAGTTTGTGCGCGCTTGCGTCGGCTGCTCACCGGCAGTCAACCACGAGCGTGAACGGTCTGCCGCAAGCTGGTAGCATGGAATAAGCCTCCGTTAAAACTTATTTTGATTGTCTCTTCCGAATTTTATAAAAAATCACGAAACCGCTAATTTTGTTTCCAGCCAAAGAAGCAAGGTCACCATTGGAGCTACGTCATTTAGTGGCTCTAGTAATTATGGTCACTCGAAGACGAAACTTCCCAATTGTCTCGACGTCCTTTTTGGAATAGTACCTTTTCCATGTCTTGCCCTGACAACAGTTAGCTTTACCGAACGCCAACAAGAAGCGACATTTCTGCGAAAGGCGAAATAGCTTCAATTGAAAGAATTATTGAGTCAATTAACTGACGAAGTTAAACCAGCTTACATGTCAATAAGCATAATTCTTTTCAGCAATTTATTGGTTTTCACAGTGCACACTTTACGGCAGACACAAAGTAGAAAAATATATGCAACGTTTTTTTTTTTTAATTTACAATCAACTCCACACCTTTTTTGCTTGATGTGAATATTGCTACAATATACCAAAGCATGTTAAGAGAAACAAAGTAAGTAATGAATAGATACATTCAAGCATTTTTATTTACAAATCAACTCCACATCTTTTTTGCTTGAGGTGAATATTGCTACAATATACCAAAGCATGTTAAGAGAAACAAAGTAAGTAATGAATAGATACATGCAAGCATTTTTATTTACAAATCAACTCCACATCTTTTTTGCTTGAGGTGAATATTGCTACAATATACCAAAGCATGTTAAGAGAAACAAAGTAAGTAATGAATAGATACATGCAAGCATTTTTATTTACAAATCATCTCCACATCTTTTTTGCTTACGGTGAATAGGGCTACAAAATACGAAATCATGTTGACAGACAAAAAGTAATGAATAGATACATGTATGCAAGGTTGTTTTTTTTTTCATTTACAACAAACTCTACAACTCTACTACAAAATAGAAATGCATGCGCGTCACCAAAAAAAAAAAGCTCCTTATCCGGTGAAAGCTCCTTATCCGCACGCGGGATGGCCTTATTCCAAAGCGAGCGAAGCGTCGCATCTTTGGGAGCCGAGAAGAAGTGCCTGTCCGTGTTGTTCTTGTTGCTGCTGTAGCCACTGGTACACCCGGGAACGAAGCAGGTCGGCATTGTCGGCCTCAGCCTCACATGCAGAGGCCCACAGCAATGAAATGCAGTCGCTGGAAAATCACTAAATGTGCCACTCGAACGGCATCGCTCATTCAGCACTTCTGAAAACGACCGCGCGAACAAGAAACGCCGGAGACCGGGGCACAGAATGCGCCGGCTACTGCGGCGCATAAGCGAAACCGCCTGCGAGCGCCCCGGCAACCGAGCCGGTTGCGACTGCAGCGCCACAGAGAGAAAGATCGGTGGCGGTTCCGGGCAGCGCCGGCCAGTTTTACAACTGAAAATACTCTAGTAACGTTGGGGTTCACGCTGCTCGCTTCCTCTGCTTTTTGTTTTCGTTGCGCAATCGCGTTTCGCGTCTGTAATTGTCACCGGGGGACCTAGCTGGCCTCGACTGGCAACAAGAACGTCAATCAAGTAAGGTTTGCATCGTTTATTCCGAGTGTCCAAGCCGGTACAATCAATGTATACGGTCGGGTCCGAACAAAACAAGTCACTCATACATATCGAAAGCTTTCAACTCATGTGTAAAGACTCTTGAAAGCTAACAAGCATATGCATATAACTGAACATCGAAATCGCTGAATGAACGTCGCTCTCATTGTGTTGCGGCGCTCGAGTTTAATGGCGTGGCTTCAGGACAAGGGTCCGATTCTGCCGTCAGATGCGGCGCTTGCCCCGTAGTGTTGATCTTTAAGTGGATGCATGATGTGGAATCGGAAAGGAAACTTGTACATTGCCGATAGATAGCTCGCGCAGTTAGAGCAATTTAGTTTTGCTAAATTTGTTAAATAAGCAATTGCGGATGCGTGCATTTCTGAATCTTTCTCGCTCTGCAATGCTACATTGAGTACATTGAGTACTTCACAATTCTGCAATGTCGCGTCGTGTCGAGAGCGTAGGCACTAGTTTTTATACTGAGCCGTGAGCCTATATCATAGGTATTATATATATAGGCAATGGGCCTAAAATATTTCAAGCTTGCTACATTTTTTGTTAGAGTCAAGTTACAAAGTTACTACAGCTAGAATTTCTCGTCGCAGGTAATGACCAGTCTGCTGAGTATGCCGCGAACATGTATGCTAAAGGGACTTTTATGAGCTGTGTGCTTACAGATCGAAAAGGCCCAATTCTAAGAAAATAAGCTTCAGGTATGCGTTGTACAATTTTGTTATCTGTACATCTTTGTTGGTACTCTTACATCACACTATCTGCTCAGCCCTGAGAACAATCTCTTTTTTTGCATAAACATATCCACAGAACTTCAGTACTCTCTTACAAGCAAGCACTCCTGAAATCAATTGGTGGTACATGATATGAGTCTGTCCGAATACTGGATCAATAAAGGTCACATTTATTACACACTTGTTATTGTGTTTACTTTTTCAGTATACTTGTGGTTGAAAAGGAAGTTGTTTTCTCCCTGCTACTTTTAGAGGTTAGGACTACAAATACGTACTATCTTGCAGTGTGACTGTAGATAAGCGAAGATCATGTATGTTTCAACTACCTGTGCGATTTCCTAGATTTTTTTTTTCATGACCGTAGTGCACAGCATTTCACTTCGTAGTGGTAGACACTATTGTTATGACAACGTAATTTAATCAGAAGCAGATGTGCACAAAGAAATCTGGAACGTTTTTCTGCCAAAAAAACAGTACCACATGCAATGAACACAATCTTGCTCTTCATGACAGCATTCACATCTTTGAGGAAGCTATGCTGCAACTGCTCATCACCTTTTTGATTTATTATTTTAGGAGCCCATTGAACATATGTGCAAAGCTGAAGCAATTGAGTGCAGTCTTATGAGCTTTGGCGCATCTTTTTGTAAACTTGTATGAGCTAAATACAGTTAATTAAGACAAAACAGTTCTGGGTGTTGTTGGTAAACTGTCACAAGGCACAACTAAATGTCGGAAAGCCTGTTAATGCCCATCACTGTGGGTGTGTTCATTATGTAGTGCAATTAATAATTTCCGACAATTCACATGCCAACTATGAAGTGATCGTGAGTCGTACAGTAGTGGGCAAATTTAGATTGATTCTGGCTTCCAGGGGTTCAAACAAATCACAATGTAGGCTCACAGGAGACAAGACTGCTTGTCGAAACATTTGCTTTGACCCCTTATGTTAACATATTTTTCATATTTTCCAGCTTCCTTCTTTTGAGGGTCAGTTTAGTTCACCTGCACCAATTCGAACTGGTTCACAGCTGTGCGCGAGAAGTTCAGAACTTGTGCGGCAAGAGTTCAGCGGTGCGGCATCACAAGTGAATGACAAGGTGCCGACAAGGTGGAATCCTTATTTTTGTTCGCTTAATTTATTGAGGTGCTAACAACTTGGCAAAACACGCCGCATTTATAGGGGTGGGTACAGCACCTACGTCTAATGCTATGTTGTTTGTTAAGCTGTGCGAGCGGCTGCACCAAACCAGCGTCGTCAGAGCAGAAGGTACAGTGTCATGAAATAGTTTTGGTGCTGTACCTCTCCTGTGCTTTTTGAAATGAATGGCAAGATTTAGAAGATGTCATTGCTGCGCCACTGAAACAAATGGCGAGATGCAGCACTTTGTAAAATGGATCATGTGGTGCAGGCGAATCGAACAAACCCTTAAGCACACAAGCGTCTTAGCGTTTCACCCCCATCGAAATATGGCTACAGTGGCTCGGATCAAACAGTGTGTTCTTGAGCTGAGCAGCGCCACACAATCTAACTCATAGTGTTACAGTTTCAACATTATTGAAGTGTAGGTTCCATGCCACGGTAGGCAGGCAATGCTTGTAGCCAATCTAAAGCACCTCTCCACGATATGCGCGGTAAAACATTCACAAATACAGTATTACATGTGTGAGGTTAGAGATAACCTGTTGCAGTGGACATTCAGATGTTTCAACGTGCTTGCAGAGTGGACATTCGGGGGTAGTCATCCTGTCATTGCATGGCAGTCTGGAAAAACAAGTAACATCACCAGATATCAATGCATGAAATCAATGCATAATCAATGCATGAAATTTTCCAAAGTAAACAAATAAAGTCAGTTAATTAGTAAACAGCAGTATTTTATACATATATGTAGTGGTACCTCATAAAACGTATATCACTCAGGGCTGCTTCTTCACAAGGCATGTCATGTAGCAGGTTCCTTGCCCATTGTACACATTTGCTTCCATGTCAGGTGGGCCAGGAGGCTGTGGCAGAAAAAGAAGTATTTCTCATTTATGTGACGCTTCCTTTGTCCCACAATAGCAAACCCAGACCCATAATTATGTGATGTTTCTCAAACGCGACTGTAGTAAATTATTAACTAGTAGGTTTTTTGCACTAATACATGGGCTAGCTAAGAAGACACATTCGAGGCGACAGAGATTTATTTGCCTTCTTTCATCGCAATGGCCTGGTTGGTGTTACCTGGTGATAGAATTTCAGAATTAACTATTGAGTTAGCGACTCGTTCTCACGTGAAGCCATGCACGCCGCATGTAACGCACGTTTTTCCGGTGACAGATTGAGACGTTAAAAATTTTAAAATTTAATATTGGAATGCGCTGCCACCGCGGGACGCCTACGTAGCCATTGCCAAAAAAGTACATATGTTGAAATGAACCAACTAGCCCCGCAAGCAACCATCCTTAAAAAACTGAAGTGGTTTCTACTCACCAGCCCGGGCTTGCAACGGGTGTTCATCCGATGAAAGCTTCAACGGTCGCTTCGTTCCCCGAAAGTCACTCGAATTCCCTTCGCGAAAGCGTTTGAACTAGTCAAAATAAACCGAATGAGAAAGAATGTGTCGGTCGGCACAAGCTCGAAATATTTACAGCGAAACGAAACAGTCCGACACACCTCCGAACGTACCGCGAGCCGTTACCTGCCGTCGCAACCGTTGGCCGCCGCAAGCTTTGAAATGAGGATAATGATGTCGATAGGCTGCTACTGACATCAAGTCAGCTGGAGCAAAAACTGTTACAAAAAGTTCATGACGCAGCACATATTTAAGAAAAACTACTTGCTAGAAGAACAAAATGCTTTTTTATGTGTAGCGGTACGCAAACATGTAGTATTTGATCATTTTAAAATAAAACTTGGTCCCGACGAAGGCGCCTCTACAAGAAAGTGCAATAGCGCGAGTGGCGAGAGAGGTTAGTACATCTACTTTGGGTGTTTGAAGCAGAAACACGCCGCGGTTGATTTTTCGCCCCCTACAGGTGAGCACTTGAACTTGAGAGTTTGCGGGGCCGAGTTTAAGAAATATTTTTGTTGTGTTGAGGATTCGGGACCGCGTTAAGCTCTCCCATAGTAGAGTACCATGTGCTCTGAATAGTTAACCAATTTTTCCAAATACATGTGCTCTCGTAATAACGTGCGAGACGGCTTCTTGCTCTCCCATAGTAGAGTACCTAGTACTCTAAATTGTAAACCACTTTACATAAACGTGCAGTATCTATTCTTACCAGCTTAATATCTGCCTGATCCTGACGGGCCCATGACATTAGTCATATTTTTGAAATGCGGCGCCAGGACGAAGCTTGCCATTCCAGTGCCACCGGTCGTCCTGGCATTGCACTGCTGCCGGGTTCGGCCCACAATGATCAATATGGAATCAAACTAGCCTATTGGTGAGGGAGGTGCGCAAACTGTTCAGGTGCAGTATAGACAACGATTGAAAATACGTCTACCATCAAATTATATATGAAACTTTAAGCTGAAATATTCATGTCACCTAGCACAGCGTGCTTACATTTTTTCACTTTATATATTACGCAGTATCGGCCTGTTTGGCGCCAAACAGGCCGTTTATTTAAGGCGATAAACCACGCAATCACCTCAGGCATGTCTTTATTATTTGTTATCTATTTTTTGCAATGGAGCAGCCGGCATATACCGCGGATTTTTCATTTGCTATTGCCGCGTGCATAGCTGCATTTAGCGGCGAGATAGCAACGACAACGAAGAACGCGGTTTCGCTCGAGAGGCGCAGCGCAGGCGAGTGAAGAAGACGACAATCTTAGCGGCCTTCTCTGAGAGCGTCTCTATAAGTTCCACTGTCCGTGTTGTTACGTCTGTACAGCCGCTTGTGACTGTAGACGATTTATTAAAGGACAGGAAACGTGAACAAGTTCAAAAGCGTAGCCCAGGCGTTGGAGTCACTCCTGGCCAGCGTTCGACGCCAGGCTCGCGCTCGTGCCACAGCGCCAGTGCCCCGCGCGCACTTCGTTAATGTCGTCTTCTAAGGCGACATGTCACTCTTCCTCCCTTAGACGAAGTCTCCATAGCGGTCTGGAGGTCGCCTAACCTCCGGTGGTCGCAGTTGCCGAGTGGCCACTGCCTGTGACGTCGACGGTTGCGAGGGAGTGTGATCTTGCATCTCGGGCGATTCAGGCGGTTGAGCAGCTGAGCTCGATGGCGTCTCTTCTGGCGTTGCGTCCAAGAGATCGTCAGCTGCGCTCCAATCTGTCCGCGATTGGGTTGTTTGTCTGGTCTGACTCGTTTTCCTCATGTGATTGAGGTGACGCCGAACCTTTCCTTGGTCGCTTTTTACAAGCCAGGATCGTGGTCCGACGCGGCGCAGTATTTCGCCTTCAATCCAATCTGGCTTTTTCAAAAACTGCCGGATAAGCACTCTATCCCCTATAGCGAAGCGGCGTGATTTTTGCAATGCCTCCTGGCTCTCAGGACTTCGCTTATCCGTCTCCCGCTTAAGAAGATCGAGAGGGCAGAGCAATTCTCGTCCGAACATCGCTCTCGCCGGTGTCATACCTGTGGTAGTGTGTATTGTCGTGTGCTGCCGATACAGAAATCTTGCAAGTCGGCACTGTATGGACTTGTCTGCATCTTTCAACAGCGCTCTTTTCAGCTCCGCCACATAGCGTTCTGCCTGGCCGTTTGTTGCCGGATGATATGCTGGTGAGGTTGCAGCCTGTATGCCGTTCGACGCATAGAACTGCTTGATCTCGTTGGAGATGAATGCTTTTCCGTTGTCGGAGATGACCTTTCGGGGAATGCCGAACGTTGCAAAGAGGCTTCGGAGCACGTCGATTACAGCCGCGGATGTTGCTTGTGTCACGTGCCGGACTTCCACCCACTTTGTGTATGCGTCCACAACAACTAAGTAGGTGCGTCCGAGTAGGGGCCCCGCGAAGTCAACGTGCACCGTGTTCCATGCTGTCTGGGGACGGTCCCACGTAGGAATAGGAGCTTTGGGTGGGCTCTTTTGCGTTGCTTGGCATTCACGGCACTGTCGCACCGTTTCCTCGATCACCTTGTCCATTCCGGGCCACCATACGTAGCTCCTTGCGCACTTCTTCATGGCTACCATGCCTCTGTGACCCGCATGCAGAAGTGCCAGAACACGGGATCGTGCTGAGCTCGGTATGATCACTCGGGATCCAAGTGTGATGCACTCGCGCTGTAGTGCTAGTGCGGTCGCTCGTCGTCGGTAAGGAGCAAACTCATCTCCAGTGAGTTTCTCCACTGTACCATCCTGCACTGCCTTGTACAACCTCTGCATGATGCTGTCTTGTTGTGTCAGGCGTGCTATCTCGGCAGCAGTCAACGGAGGTCTCGATAACGCTTCGAACAATAGTACGTCACCTGGAGGCCAGGGTTCATCGAGACGTTCTTGTAATGGCAAACGGCTCAACGCATCCGCGTTTTGATGGTTCTTGCCACGCCTGTAGATTATGCTGTAGTCATACGCCGATAACTTGATGCACCATCTGGTCATCCGTGGAGAAAGGACTTGAGCCGTTGGCTTTTGTGGACCCAGTATGCCGAGCAGTGGTTGGTGGTCAGTGACGAAAGTCACCTTTCTTCCCGCAATATACTTGTGGAACTTGTGGGCTGCAAACACCACAGCAAGGCCTTCTCTGTCCAATTGAGCATATTTGCGTTCTGCCGGCCCTAGCGTCCGAGATGCAAAAGCGATTGGCGCCTCTCTATTCTGGTCATCACGTTGAGACAGAACAGCTCCTATGCCATATGGTGAAGCATCACAAGAGACAAGAAGCTCCTTCTGTTCGTCGTAGTGTGCCAGTACGGTCTGACTGAGCAGCAATGCCTTAAGCTTGTCAAAGGCTTCTTGATGCTTTGTCTCCCATCTCCACGTGGCGTCCTTCTGAAGAAGCTGGTATAGGCAGCTGGCAACTGTTGCCCTGTTCTTCAAGAATCTGTCGTAGAAAGCCAGCATTCCGAGAAATGATTGAAGCGCTTGTTTGCAGTTTGGTGCTGGAGCGTCCGTTATGGCTCGAACTTTCTCTTCGTTTGTGTGGACGCCTGTCTCGTCGATTCGGTGTCCCAGAAAGAAAACTTGTCGCACCGCAAAGCAGCACTTGTTTTTTCCGAGGCGCAGATTGTAGTTTCGTAGCCTCTTCAGCACTTCTTCCAGTCTCTCGGCGTGTTCCGTGGCGTCTTTCCCACTGATGATCACGTCATCTAGGTATGCGCACACGCCTGTGATGCCTGACAGCATTGTCTCCATAAAACGTTGAAAAATGGCTGGGGCTGCAGAAATTCCGAAAGGCAATCTCTTGACCCTGTATAGTCCCTTCAGCGTGTTCAGGGTCAATATCTCTGCTGTCTCTGGCGTCACGTGAAGTTGCTGGTACGCTTGTGCTAAATCCAGGGTGCTGAAGACCTTGCCTCCCCTCAAGTGGCTGAGCACTTCATCAGTTGAGGGAAGTGGGTAGTCTGCCTTCTTTGATACCTGGTTCACTGTGCAACGGTAGTCGCCGCATATTCGCAACGAGCCATTCTTCTTTCGAACCAGTACGAGAGGCGTTGCCCAATCCGAATGCTGTGCTGGCTCGATTATGCCTTGACTTTGCAGTCGATCCAATTCTGCTTCTACAGCTGACCGGAGCGCGAAAGGAACCGGCCGTGCTTTTAGGAACTTTGGTTTCGCTCCTTCCACGAGGTCTAGTTGTACCGCTGGACCGATGTGTCCTGATATGTCCTCGTCGAATACAGATTGGTACTTGTCGAGAAGCTTCGAAACAAGTTCATCGCCGGATACATCATTGATGCCCGTGATCTGTATACCCAGGTGAGGAAACCAGTTTCGTCCAAGGAGGTTACAACCTGCTCCCTTGATGACAACAAGTGGTAGTGTCATGGTTTTGTTTCCGTGCGTAACAATCACCGTTGCACATCCGAGAACTCGAAGAGACTGTCCTGACCATGTGCGTAGGAGCATGTTGTCGGTCTGAAGCCGTGGTCGATCATCTGTCCACGTAGCTTTGAACGTGACCTCACTGATGAGTGTGCAGGCTGCACCCGAGTCGACTTCAAAATCCAAGAACTTGCCATGTACGCGTAGCCGAGTCATGACCTTCTGTGTGCTGAACGCGTTGGTTACGGTGTTGAGCTCGTAAAGGGCCACGTCTGATGAGTCCTGCTGAGTCGACACTGGTGCTGAGGCAGCTGTCGAAGTTCCTTGTTGGGGATATTCGATGCTGTTGCTCGTTTTTGCTTCTTTCCGCTTTTTCAGACAGGCTTTTTCAATGTGTCCGCGTTTCTTGCAGTAGTTGCAGGAGACTGTCTGGAACTTGCAAGTGTCCGGATTATGTAGCGCGTTACAACGCCAACAGCGTTGTTTCTTCTTTTGGGCAGAGGCACTAGAGTGACCTTGGTTGTCTATCTTGCATGTGCTTATGCAGGATTCGTGAAACTCTTTAAATTCGGTTTTCACGCGTTTCTGGTCTTCGATGGCGTTTTCAGCTCGCAGTGCAAGGTCGAAAGCTTTCTTGAACGTCAAGTCCTTTTCTGCGAAGAGCCGTTGCTGGACCTGCTCGTTCCGAAGACCGCAAACGAAACGATCACGCAGCATGACGTCCATAGGCAGCATTGTCGGATTCGCTGCAGTGTCTGCGCTTGTCCCGAAATTGCAATCTGCTGCTAGCTTCTTGAGCGCCGTGACGTAATCACTGACCGTTTCGTCGTGCTTTTGGTCACGTCGCTGGAATCGTGCCCTGCAGAAGACCTCAGACGGTTGTGGATCGAAGTGAGCCTTGAGCATCTTGACTATGTCCTCGTAGCTCACTTGGTTGGGCTGCTTGGGTTGAACGAGGGCGCAGACGATGTCATAAGTCTGTTCCATGTCACGTGTTTTTAAATACACCCCCTGTAATTTACAACCCGCGACACTGGTGGAGGAGCCGAGGTACTACCACCTCATGGTCAGCACCCCTGTGAGAAGCCCCGAGTACAGCCCTACGAGACAGCCACGCGTGTAGACGCCTGTGCACCGCTCAAGCCGTCGCCTTCAAGGTCTTCAACCGGAATTTGGCCTTTTAAAGGGAGCAACACTTTCGAGAGCCACCCCTACTCAAGAAACGGCAAGGAGTCCTGCACAGGTGACGGTCCAGAATATGCGCATTCCTGAACCATTTCATGGCCGGCCGAACGAAGATGCGCAAGACTGGCTTGAGCAGTTTGAACGGGTAGCTAAAGCGAACTACTGGAGCCTTGAGGAAAAGCTCTTCCACGTATACTTCACCCTTGACGACGGCGCGAAGACGTGGTTTATAAACCGCAACATTCACGACATAGGAGGAGTTTTGTCGTCGGTTTATTGACACCTTCGGTAACGCGGACCGACGCGAAAACGCACAACGCCTTCTTGAAGGACGCACCCAACAGCAGCATGAAAGCGTCGCCATGTTTGCTGAGGATATGGTGCGTCTGTGCCACCGCGCGGACCCCAACAAGCTCGAGGCTCGAAAGCTAAGCCATCTCATGAGGGGCGTCAAAGAGCAGCTATTTGTTGGTCTTGTGCGCAATCCGCCGACAACAGTGGACGAGCTCACCAGGGAGGCCACCGCAATAGAGCGTGCGCTGCAGCAACGGCACCGATAGTCTGATCGCCCGGCCACCGGCGCAGCTGCAGGCGCCGCCGCACTTACCGCAAACGACGAGTTTTCTCTACGCCACCTGATTAGACAGATCGTGCGTGAAGAGATCGCGAAGGAGAACGCAAAATACACATTGCAGTCACAGGCGCCCCCGCAGCAGGAGTCCACGGTAGCCTCCGTCGCTGCAGTCGTTCGCCATGAACTTCGACAAGCGTTTGCCTCTCCTCAGCAGTATTCCGCTCCACCGCACCGTCCAAACTCGTGTACCTATGCAGACGCTGTGCGTCGTCCATTGGCTCCAGAAGTATCCTACCAGCCGAACGGATACAGCTATGCAGACGCTCTTCGTCGACCCACGTCCATGCCAGCGCCGCAGTACCTCGAACCGTATCCTGTGGCAGCCTGGGCTCAGCAGGATTCTGTCAGGCGACCCTACAGGCGGAAGACCGACATGGGGCGCACTGCGGATCGCCGACCACTCTGCTACAACTGTGGAGAGCTAGGGCACATTTACCGTTTTTGCCCACATCGCCGAGCTGAATACCACGGTAGTCCACCTACAGCTACGCGCCGACAGTTCGACGAAAGCCGTGCCTCCATCGACAACGACCAGGCTGGCAGGCGGGAAGGCTCTTCTACCTTCCGGACGCGCTCACCATCCCCGGCTCGCTTTGGTTCACCAAGCCGCCGTAGTTTTGCTGACGCCGTCAGAGGTCGGTCTCCCAGCCCACGGCGGGGAAACTGAAAGCAGCGACCTCTGGGGGGAAGGTTGCAAGCCGTCGAATTGCCGAAAATCCCCCACTGCTGCCGAAACACGTGAGAGATGACGATGAAGACTGCGCCGAGAAAACTGTGACTGCCGACCTCGCTGTGACGATTGACGGCGTTGAAGTGACGGCCTTAGTCGATACGGGTGCAGACTTCTCCATAATGAGTGAACGATTGGCAGACGAACTTGAGGAAGTCAGGATGGAATGGACGGGCCCTTATATCCGAAATGCTGGAGGCCAGATAATGACTCCCACCAGAAAATGTACAGCAAGACTCACGATTGAGAATGCGGCTTTTGTAGCCACATTTCTGATTCTACCGGAGTGCTGCAAACCTATGATACTAGGAATGGACTTCTTAAGAGAATACGGTGCTGTGGTCAACATACGCGATGGTGTGATCACATTCGCCGCTCACAAGTCTGTGACCCAAGATCCAGACCAAGAACCCAGGTTGTTACGTGTGGTTGACGACGACGTCTGCGTGCCACCATTGTCATGTAGTCTTGTTTCTGTGTCTTGTGACGTGGACTGTAATGAAGACGCCATAGCCGAACGCATCACTGCCCTTCTTTTTCGCCAAGGCATCGCCATCGATCGCGGCATCGTCAGCTTAGTGGATGGGCGCGCAGAGGTGCTTCTGACCAACTTCACGATTGAGCGCCGGCACATTGGTAAAGGCACGGCTGTGGCGTACCTCGAAGAGCTAGACTACTCTCACGACTGTCTTCTAATGCAAGGGGAAGCTACAGCTCAATCACCTCTACATACACCACCAGTTGATATCGGTCGAAGTCTAACACCGACTGAAACATGCCGTCTTTTGGAGCTGCTCGACCAGTTCAAGGACTGCTTCTCATCGACATCACGAGTGGGTCGAACGCCTCTGACTAATATCGCATCATTACGGAAGACACAGCAAGACCGATCCGACAGAACCCATATCGCGTCGCTCAAAAAGAACGTGAGGTAATCCAGCAGCAAGTCAAGAAGATGCTAGAGGATGATGTAATCCAACCATCAAAGAGTCCTTGGGCATTGCCAGTGGTACTCGTGAAAAAGAAAGATGGCAGCTTGCGTTTCTGCATCGCTTATCGTAAGCTGAACCATGTTACAAAAAAAAGACGTTTATCCATTACCACGGATCGATGACTCTTTGGACAGGCTACGGCATGCGCGCTACTTCTCGTCAATGGACCTTAAACGTGGATACTGGCAAATAGAAGTAGATGAGCGCGACCGAGAAAAGACCGCCTTCGTGACGCCAGACGGGCTTTATGAATTCAAAGTCCTCCCTTTCGGTCTATGCTCAGCCCTAGCCACGTTTCAGAGACTAATGGATACCATTCTGTCCGGCCTGAAATGGAAAACATGCCTTGTGTACCCCGACGACGTGATCGTTTTTTCGGCCACGTTTGAAGAGCATCTAAAGCGGCTACTGTCAGTCCTTCAAGCCATACGATCCGCTAGACTCACACTCAAACCGGAAAAAATGCCACTTCGGCTTCGAAGAACTCCAGTTCCTGGGACACGTGATCAGTCGCGAAGATGTGAAGCCTGACCCAGATAAAACGGCAGCCGTCGCAAAGTTCGCAAGGCCTGTTGATAAGAAAGCGGTCAGGCGTTTTCTGGGTCTCTGCGCCTACTACCGGCGATTTATAGCAGGCTTTGCATACATCGCCTCTCCACTCACCCGCCTTACAAGGGAAGACATCGCATTTCTATGGGGTGAAGAGCAAGAAGCTTCGTTCAACGAGCTGCGACATCGTCTACAAACTCCACCTGTCCTCGCTCAGTTCGACGAGAATGCACCAACAGCCATCCATACAGACGCCAGCAATGTGGGCCTAGGTGCTGTTCTTGTCCAACGCCAAGATTCTATGGAGAGAGTGGTCGCCTACGCTAGCAGAACGTTGACACGCGCCGAGTCCAACTACTCAACAACGGAGAAGGAGTGTCTGGCCGTCGTTTGGGCAGTTGCGAAGTTCCGCCCGTACTTATATGGCCACGCCTTCCAAGTCGTAAGCGACCATCACTCTCTTTGTTGGTTGACCAACATGAAAGACCCATCTGGACGTTTAGCACGATGAAGCTTACGGCTCCAAGAGTACGACATGGCCGTAGTTTACAAGTCCGAAAGGCAACACTTAGACGCCGACTGTTTGTCAAAGTCACCAATTGAATCGCCGGCTATAGAGGATGATGATTTTCCAGGTTTTTTAGAAGTTGTTGATGCAGCTCTCAATTCTCGGCATCAACAAGATGATCGGGAGTTCAACTCGCTTATAGAATGCTTGAACGGACGAGCCGCCAATGCACCAAGAGTGTTTTCGAAGAACTTATCGTCATTCTGTTTACGGGACGGAATTCTGTACAAAAACAACTTTTCACCAACAGGTAGAAGCTATATGCTGGTAGTTCCTGGAGCTCTCCGCAGCGAAATTTCACAAGCCTGCCATGACGAAGCCACTGCGGGCCACCTCGGTTTCACAAGAACACTGACACGCATCAAAAAAAAAAAAATATTACTGGCCAAGAATCGCAGCAGAGGTTAAAAATTACGTCCGAACATGCATTGACTGTCAGCGGCACAAGGTACCACCTGTCAAACCCGCTGGGCTATTACATCCTGTGCCCATGCCAGAAACACCGTTTTCTCAAATCGGAATGGATCTGCTGGGCCCATTCCCAACATCGGACAGCGGGAACAAACGGGTTATAGTGGCGACGGACTACCTAACCCGATACGCGGAGACCAAGGCAATCGCGAGTGGCACTGCAGCTGAAGCGGCCCAGTTCTTCATTGATAACATTGTCCTGAGGCATGGTGCTCCAGCTGTCGTCATAACAGTCAAAGACACCGCGTTTACAGCCGAGCTTTTGCGCACTGTGCTTACGCTCAGTGGCACAGCGCATAGGAAGACGACAGCTTACCACCCACAAACGAATGGGCTCACAGAATGACTTAACAGGACAATCGCTGACATGCTTTTCATGTACGTCGACGTGAAACACAAGAATTGGGATCGAATATTGCCGTACATCACATTCGCGTATAATACGGCGCGCCAGGAAACAACAAAAATGACGCCATTCGCGTTAATTCATGGCAGAGAAGTTACGACAACGCTTGACGCCATGCTGCCTTACGATTGCAATGATTCAGAGACAGACGCCGCAGACATTACTGAGCGCGCCGAGGAAGCAAGGCAGCTTGCCCGCGTCAGAATAATGAACCAGCAGCAGCTTGACGCCCAACGGTACAACCTTCGCATCGATTCGTCGTTTATCAACCAGGAGATATAGTCTGGGTTTGGTTTCCTGTGCGACGAAGAGGCCTCTCAGAGAAACTCCTACGCCGATACTTCGGACCCTACAAGGTTTTGCGCCGTCTTAGTGACCTGACGTACGAAGTCGTGCCCGACGCCTCCTCCTGTTCGAAACGTCGCCAGCATCTGCCTGAGATAGTGCACGTGGTCCGCATGAAACTTTACCACTCTCAGTGATGTAAACACCCGCTGGCTGCACCTCTACCTGTTGAGCATCGGGACGACGCTCACTCTGACGGGAGGGTAATGCCGCGTGCATAGCTGCATTTAGCGGTGAGATAGCGATGACAACGAAGAATGCGGATTTGCTCGAGAGGCGCAGCACAGGCGAGTGAAGAAGACGACAATCTTAGCGGCCTTCTCTGAGAGCGTCTCTACAAGTTCCACTGTCTACGTTTTTAAATAAAACCCCTGTAATTTATAACCCGCGACACAATTTATGTTATTTTGCCAGTCATCATACTATAATACGTTATTCACAACCAAATAAGTTTCTCTTTCGTGAATCCATAATATAGCAACTTTTTTCAGCACTATAGCTTAAATTTAGTGTTAATTTAAGCATGTCCAACAGTATAGCAGAATTTTTATTCACTTTGCATTAAAGCATGAACACCACACTGCACACTTTCTTTTTTTCATTTACTGTTGTATTGCATTTTAGCTCTTAAAATTACAATTCATAAGAGTCCGAAGTTTCATAAAGGTTTAGCTGATTTTCACGCGTTTCACTTTCACTTTTATTCCTTAAAGACCCCACCAGGGGGTATTACATGAGGGGTGGGTTACAATATATACAACAGGTTGAACTCTTTATTATATGGTATAACGTGTTGTGATCGCTTCAATGAAGGCAGTTGGGCTTGAGTTAGCGATTTCTTGTGTAAGGTAGTTCCAGTCCTTGGCTGCTCGCGGAAAAAAAGAAGATGCAAAGGTGACTGCGCGAGCTTCAGCACGGGCAACGTTTAAGGGGTGACCAATGCGACAGGATATGCGTGATGGTGCCAAAATATACGGTGCTTGATTCAGCGCGCTGCGGTAGAATTTATGAAATAATGAAAAACTAGCAATGTGGTGTCGATTAGAAACTGTTTGTAAACTGGATTCTAATTTCAAGGATGTTACGCTGATATCGTATGAAAAGGCGGAATGAATGAAACGAATGGCACGATTCTGAAAAGCATCAAGGGCGTTTGTGAGGAATATCTGGCCAGGATCCCTAATGGCTGATGCCGATTCTAGTTTGGGCAGTATTAGTGTTTCGTAAGCTAGTAACTTCACATGCTGTGGAGCGCTTTGTAAATGACGTCGTAAAAACCCAAATGTTTTGTTAGATGATTGATATGTGAAGTTTAACGTCCCAAAACCACCATATGATTATGAGAGACGCCGTAGTGGAGGGCTCCGGAAATTTCCACCACCTGGGGTTCTTTAACGTGCACCCAAATCTGAGCACACGGGCCTACAACATTTCCGCCTCCATCGGAAATGCAGCCGCCACAGCCGGGATTCGAACCCGCAACCTGCGGGTCAGCAGCCGAGTACCTTAGCCGCTAGACCACCGCGGCGGGGCTGTTAGATGATGCAATAACGTTGTTCACATGCGGACAACAGTCAATATTATTTGATATCGTCACACCTGAGTATTTATATTGGCATACGGTCACTAGTAGCTGGTTTGCTATTTCATATTTGATTTTTAACGGGTTGGCACTGCGAGAAAATGACATTGGACTGCGAGAAAACGACATTATTGACAGATTTTCGCTTTTTTTCTCTTGTTGTTATCTTCTCAAGTAACTTTCATGTCTCACAGCATGCTGATTATCATTAGCACTAATTATTAATAAGAGCAGTACTTTCAAATACCAGTGCTATCTATCTGTAGAAAGCAACTGCTGCGCACTGTAAAACGAACAAAACGGGCAGTTAGACCAAGGAAAGCTCTAGGTACACTAATTGTGTTTAGTAGTAGAGCAGCAATTATCATACAAACTGACATTAATTAACGTGCGCGACAAATCAGCCTTTCTCTAGTTGAGATCCCAACCCGCATCCTAAAACCGCTACCATAACGCCGAAGTGATGGGCTCGGGAAATTTCATTCTACTTCGAGCGAACCTGAATCCAAAACTACACTCTACCTTCGCTACGGCACTTTTTAGAGCTAAACCGTTGTCTCAGGCGACCACCTTAGAACACATCTACGAATGAACCACGCTCGTTGACAGCTGAGAAAACGCGCTGCGTGCAGGCGACACAGCCTCTTAAATCGCAGAGTACGAGACGCAGTGCATCACAATGCATGAGATCGCACACGGCTCAAAGTAAACGGCGATGAGTACACACTAGGTATCGTTCTTTTATCTATGTGGACAGCGGCACTGCATCAAACGAAACTCTTATCACATGCATACTAGTGCTTTGGTTGTCGAAGAAGCCGATGTACGCCACGAACACCATGGTGCTCAGGTGAGTCGGAAAGAGCTCGCCTCAAAGCGCTGCTTCACCATAGCACAGTTCTAGTACTGCCCTTTAACCGTAGAGTCAACGCCGTACTCGGCATAGACAGCACAGAACACACTGGGTATAAGGGGAGCCAGTGTGTTGTCAAACTTTACTGGCTATGCCCTTGGCTGCAATTGGTTTGCACCATACAGTTCCGTTGAGAATACACGTAGGTTTTCCGTAATTACACCGTGTTTGAGAGCAGCTTTCCACATTAGGTTAATATAACAGAGTCAGTATATTAAGTCTGTGGCTTTCCATACTCGGGTTTTGCGGACAACGTGGGAGCATTTTCGCCAACACGCACGTTAAAAAGCCGGTACGTGTGATAGTCGCTTTTCGAGCATTGTGGGTGGCCTGTTATTGTCGTTATGGCTGGTCCAATCAAAACATTACACAAAGCCACAGATTTGTGTAACCACGTGTTAATATTGTTACGGGAAGGAGACTGACTCAGAGGGGTAGTCACCGATCACCGATGTATTTACAGCCGGTTAGGCGAGCAGCGCCAGCCACACAGATTAGCTCGTGCCAATCTATCTGCTTCGTCTTCTTCAGCTCCATGCACTGGCACGTAGCAATATCAACGTTCGCACTCAATCACTTCACTCTGCAAGCTTGGACACCTGGCTAATACTGAATATGTGTAGCCTTTTATAAAGGTATATCTTTGAAACTGAGCAATTATAGCACATTCAAATTGAGCGCCAATTAAAATGAAGTGTCATGTCGAATTTGTAAATGCTACGTGAAACGTTTTATTTTACCGGTAAATTTATTTAGCGCTTTCAAAATAGCCAGTATATTGGTTTATATAGCTATCTAGCAGCCATGATATAGCTTCTCGAAATGTTCATCAGTCTAGAAACAAAAGCTGCATCAACATCGGCATTCAGACGCAACGTAACCATAATCATATGGCCGTCTCGCGCTGCAGTTTCGTTCTCCGGGATTTTGTTACGAAGAACGTTAATACTGTTACGGGTAACTTATTTAATAAATTAAATACGATGCATCGTGCTCGGCGAACAAGATGGCGACAATTCATCAGCAACCAGCCACCAACGTCGTCTTTCTCTTTCTTGCAGCAAGGCCGTGCCGGCTGTTGTGTATCATAATTCCTCGGCGGTAGAAGCACCGTCTCGGTGCTTGAGCAGCTTGGATGCGGTAGGAGGAGGGTGATAAGGCTTGAGTTGAGCAATGTACACGATGTCACTAGAAGCTAACGATGATCACGTTGGATCGGCTGGAACAATCTCGTATGTAACGTCAGTCAGTTGGCGAACGACGCGGTATGTCCAGTGTCGCGTGACATCAGTTTTTCAGAAAGCCCTACACGCCGAGTGGGGGACCAGAGGAGGACAAGAAAACCCGGTGAAAAGAGCACGTTTTGATGATGGGAATCGTAGAACTGTCTTTGGTGCTCCTGTGAGGCCTGCAGGCGGCTGCGAGCGAGTTGGCGTGCGTGGTCGGCTCGCGCGATTTCTTCGTCGGCATACTCAGTGACCGAGGGCAGCAAGGTGTCAAATGGTAGGGCGGGTTTTCAGCCGTATAGAAGATAGAATGGTGAATAGCCGGCAGTGTCGTGACGTGACGAAGTATATGCGAACGTCAAAAATGACAAGTGAATGTTCCAGTCCTGGTGGTCGGCCGCTACGTATTTAGAAAACATGTCGGTTATGGTGCGGTTGAGGCGCTCCGTAAGACCGTTCGTTTGCAGATGGTACGAAGTGGCAAACTTGTGTTTAGCAGAGCAAGAGCGCAGGATTTCATCAATGACAGCTGATAAGAAGGTCCGGCCCCGGCCATTGAGAAGTTGGCGTGGAGCTCCGTGTACTAAAATATCATATACCAGAAAGTCCACCACATCGGTTGCGCAACTCGTCGGAAGTGCTCGTGTGATAGCGTACCGCTTGGCATAGTCAGTGGCGACAGCGATCCATTTGTTGCCTGAGCTGGAGATCGGGAATGGGCCAAGCAAGGTCGAGGCCAACTCGTAAAAAAGGTTCAATGGAAATGTCGATCGGCTGAAGGAATCCAGCTGGTAGGGAAGATGGCTTTTTGCGGCGCTGGCAGGGCTCACAAGCGGCGACGTAGCGTCGAACAGAGCGGGCAAGACCAGGTCATAATAAACGACGACGTACACGGTCGTATGTGCGAGAGACGCCCAAGTGGCCCGTCAAAGGAGCGTAATGAAGTTGGTTGAGAACAGTCGTATGAAGATGTGCTGGTATGACAAGGAGCAATTCATGACCTTATGGATCGAGGTTACGGCGATACAGGTTCCCGTCTTTTACCCAGAACATTTGTAGAGATGCGTCGCGAGGCATTGACTTGTAGCGCCCTCGTTCGGGCGGCGCGCAAACCGGAGAGCGCGCGATGGCAACAGAAGAAAATAAAGAAGGCGCTAGGCCGTGGCACGTTACGCCACGGCTCACGTTCCTGGCTGGCATCGGTTATCGTTCAGGCGTGTCTTTCCTTCGCTCCTGTGGCATAAGCCTACAAGTGGTGACCTCGGATGGAGACAATGACTGACTCGAATGCACCCTCAACCGAACAAGCCTCACGTCCGCAGGACGTCCCGGCCGTGCAACTGCGTCTCCCATCTTTCTGGCCACAGGACCCGCAAGTTTGGTTTCATCAGGTCGAGGCGCAATTCTCCCTGTACCGTATCGCCTCGGAAACGACACGCTACTACCACGTAGCCTCCGTCCTTCCTCCTGACGTTGCCAGCGAGCTCTCCGACGTCCTCTCCAACCCCTCGGACACTACGCCATATCAGCACCTTAAAACCAAGGTGCTGGAACGATTCATGCCTTCGGAACGCGTCCGCCTACAGCAGCTCCTTGCAGAGGGGGACCTTGGCGACAGGCGCCCCTCCCAACTACTGCGCCGAATGCGACAGCTTCTTGGGAAACACGACGTCTCTGGCCACTCAGCGTTGCTTCGCGAGCTCTTCCTCCAACGCCTTTCTCAGCCAATCCGCCTCGTCCTCGCGGCGGCCGGCGACGTCAATCTCGACCGCCTGGCGGAGCTCGCCGATCAGGTTCATGAAGCGACCTCCCCATCTGTCAACGCTGTCTTACCACCAGCAGGCACGGCGATTTCGCGCCTTGAGGCCCGCATCGACGAACTCGCCGCCTCCATTACCGCACTCCGGAGCCCCCTGCAGGAGACTCGTTCGCCTCGTTCCGGTCGTCGAGTTTTTCCACGCACACGAGATGCTCGGAGCCCCAGCCCTCCACCTCTCTGCTGGTACCACCGGCGTTTCCGACACCGAGCCACGAAGTGTACACCCCCATGTTCATGGCAGGGAAACGCCTGCCGGGATCACTGACGGCGGCGTCTGATCTCCCTTCTCGTCCAGCCGCCTTTTCATGGTCACGGACAAGCTATCGGGCGCCAGGTTCCTCATAGATACGGGCGCGGAAATTAGCGTTGTGCCCCCGACTAAGGCTGATCGTTCAAAGTCACAGGGGCAAGTGCTTCGTGCTGCCAACGCCTCGTCTATAGCAACGTATGAGCTCCGATCTCTCAACCTCGACTTCGGCCTTCGCTGCATTTTCCGGTGGGTTTTCGTCATCGCAGACGTGGTTCAACCGATCATCGGCTCGGACTTCCTCTCATACTTCGATTTGGACGTCAACGTGCGGCGGCGCCACCTCATAGATGGTAAGACTCGTCTCTCCATCTCGGGAGTCCTGTCCGACATCGCTCCAATGGCCATCCACATGCTGATACCTTCCTCACCGTTCGAAAAAATCTTGGCGAGTTTCCCGGAGTTAACTAAACCGTGCAACCTCACTCAGCCGCCTAAACATATGGTGACACACCACATCGTCACCCGGGGCCCACCGGCAGCCGCTCGACCACGCCGCCTGTTCGGAGACCGCCTAGCTATTGCTAAACGGGAGTTTGACCACATGCTGCAGCTCGGCATTATCCGCCCGTAGTCAAGCGCTTGGGCTTCCCCGCTGCATTTGGAGCCAAAGCGTGATCCTGGTGACTGGCGTCCTTGTGGGGACTATCGAGCGTTGAACGCCAAGACTGTCCACGACAGCTATTCTCTACCTCACATCCAGGATTTTACATCGCGCCTCGACGGCTGCACAATTTTCAGCAAAGTGGACCTTGTTAAGGCGTACCACCAGATTCCTGTCGAGCCCGCTGACATACCTAAGACCGCCATCACGACGCCCTTTGGGTTGTTTGAATACGTGCGGATGCCTTTTGGACTCCGCAATTCGGCTCAAACTTTCCATCGGTTCATTTCTGAGGTCACACGGGGTTTTTCTACTGTGTTCGCGTACCTTGACGATGTCCTCATCGCCAGCCGCACACCTGAAGATCATGAGCACCATCTACGCGCTCTGTTTCAACGTCTTCAGCAGTACGGCCTCGTTGTGAACGCCTCTAAGTGTACTTTCGGCGCATCTGAGCTCGAGTTCTTGGGCCATCACATATCATCCAAAAGATTACGCCCTCTCCGGTCCCACGTTAAAGCAATTCAGGATTACCCTCAGCCTACAACACTGCGCCAATTACGCCAATTCCTGGGGCTTGTGAATTTTTCCAGGCGCTTCATACCACACTGTGCCGAACTGCTACGACCGCTCACCGACCTCCTTCGGTCGACCGCTGGCCCGTCCTCCGCCATTCCTTGGTCGTCAGAGGCCCAGGCCGCCTTTGCTGCTGCTAAGCAAGCGGTCGCTAACGCCGTGCTTCTCATTCATCCACGCAGCAACGCCCCTACTCAGTTGATAGTGGACGCATCCAGCGTGGCCGTCGGAGCCGTCTTACAGCAGTGCATTAACTCCGAGTGGAGACCCTTGTCGTTTTACTCTCGGAAGCTACTTCCTGCTGAGACCCGCTACAGCGTCTTTGGCCGGGAATTACTAGCCATCTACGCTGCAATACAGCACTTTCGGCATTTCCTGGAAGGATGCTCGTTTTACGTGCTGACTGACCATAAGCCATTGGCGTATGTTTTCCGCACTAACTCATCCAAGTACGTGCACCGTGAGCTCCGCCATCTGCCTTATATATCCAAGTTCACGACTGACATCCGCCACGTGAAAGGAGCTGACAACACCGCCGCAGATGCCCTTTCTCATATAGCCGCGGTTGACTCTCCACCGCCAACCATCGACTGGGCCTCATTCTCCTCGGCACAGCAGGATGATAGAGAGCTTGCCGCTTTTCGGGAGAACCCCCGTTCTCTCCGACTACGCCTGGTGCCTCATCCATTATCATCTGAGTGCTTGTGGTGCGATGTCTCAGCTGACCTTCCCCGCCCTTTCGTTCCCGCTTCATTACGACGTACCGTTTTCCACTCCTTACACGACATCTGTCACCCTGGCATTCGGGCTACTCAGCGTCTTCTCACCCAGCGCTATGTCTGGCCCGGAATCAACGGTGATGTGCGCGCTTGGACGCGCATGTGCCTGCCCTGCCAGATGACAAAGGTCTCCCGTCATACTAAGACGCCGCCCCAACCTTTCCTTCCACCCGGCCGTCGTTTCGACCAGGTTCATCTAGACATTGTGGGCCCTCTACCAGTGTTTCAGGGGTACCGTTACATATTGACCATGGTCGATCGCTTCACACGCTGGCCAGAGGCTGTTCCAATTCAAGATATCACAGCCGAGACAGTTGACCGCGTTTTTATTTCTACGTGGGTATCCCGTTTTGGCTGTCCTGGCACCGTGACAACAGACCGTGGACGTCAGTTTGAGTCCTCGCTGTTTACTCTCCTTAATCGCATCCTCGGAGCCAGACATTGCCGTACCACGGCTTATCATCCCGGCGCCAACGGCGTGGTGGAACGCCTTCACCGACAACTGAAGACCGCCTTGACTACCCGCTTCAATAGAGCCACCTGGGTTGATGCCTTGCCACTGGTGCTCTTAGGTTTACGAGCTGTCATCCGGGCAGACCTGCAGTGCTCAACAGCAGAGCTGGTGAATGGCACTTCTCTACGGCTTCCGGGAGACTTCTTCACGTCAACGAAGCTACCAGACCAGCCACAGTAATTCCTACAACGCCTCCTCGACTGCGTTCAAGACCTCCGGCCCACTCCACCCAGACCTTCCGAACACAAGACCATATTCGTCCACCCTGATCTGGCCACTGCAACACATGTTTTCGTGTGCCACGACGCGGTCAGACCACCTTTGACACCAGCCTACGACGGACCATTCCGCGTCCTTCACCGCACCCCCAAAACTGCCACTCTACTTCAGAACGGCCGTGAAGAGACAGTCAGCTTGGACCGACTCAAGCCGGCGTACCTGGAGACCGCCCTAGAAAGCCTCTCATCTACGACTGATCTTCCGTTGGAATACCACAAACGGCATGTCACATTCCGACTTCCAGTCTACACGGGGGGCCCTGTAGCGCCCTCGTTCGAGCGGCGCGAAAACCAGAGAGCGCGCGATGGCGACAGAAGAAAATAAAGAAGGCGCTAGGCCGTGGCACGGGAAGCCACGGCTCACGTTCCTGGCTGGCGTCGGTTATCGTTCAGGCGTGTCTTTCCTTCGCTCCTGTGGCATAAGCCTACAGACTCAAGCTTGTCAATGATGGTTCGCAGGGAAGCATCGCGGTGTTGTTCGTGGCCAAGGTTGAGTAGCTGCGTCACCGACAGAAGGTCGGGAAAGGTGTCAGTATGGGCAGCCTTTTGCACAGGGTAGCGTGATAAATAATCCGCATCTTGATGTGACCGCATTGTTTTGTACGATACGGTGAACGTGTATTCTTGTAATCGTGGGGACCAACGAGCGAGGCGTCCTGTGGGATCCCTGAGTGAGGCCAGCCAGCAGAGCGCGTTGTGGTCGGTGACTACCTGGAAAGGACGCCCGTATAAGTATGGGCGAAACTTCGCGACTGCCCCACAAGAGCGAGACACTCACGCTGCGTGATTGAATAGTTGCGCTCAGCGGTAGACAGCAGTCCGCTTGCATATGCTATAACACGGTCATGTCCACGTCGGTGTTGCAATAGCTTTGCCCCGATGCCATGCCCACTAGCGTCAGTGCCAACCTCGGTTGGAGCTGATGGATCGAAATTAGCTGGAATCGGTGGTGTTGTAAGGAGCGTCGTGAGCTGGGAAAAAGATGAGGCTTGATCAGCGCCCCAGAAAAACGGGGTGTCCTTCTTCAGGAGGTTTGTGAGTGGGCGTGCAATGATGGCGAAGTCCTTAACAACCCATCGAAAGTATGAGCACAAGCCCACAAAACTGCGAACGTGCTTTGTTGACTTCGGAACAAGAAAGTCAGTGACGGTGAGAATTTTCTCGAGATCCGGGTGGACTCCTGCGGCATCGACGATGTGGCCAAGTCCGGTTATTTGACGACGAGCAAAGTGGCCTTTCGACGAGTTCAGTTGAAGTCCGGCTCGACGAAAAACTTCAAGAATCGCCGATAAACGCTTGAGGTGGGAGTCGAATGTGGGCGAGAAAACGATAACGTCGTCTAAATAACATAAGCAGGTTGACCATTTAAACCCTTGGAGCAATGAGTCCATCATTCTTTTGAATGTGTCCGGTGCATCACAGAGACCAAAGGGCATAACTTTGAAGTGATAAAGACCGTTAGGATTGATGAATGCGGTCTTCTCGCGGTCCATCTCTTCACAGCGATTTGGCAATAGCCAGATCGAAGGCCGACAGTGGAAAAATACGTAGCACCGTAAAGGCAGTCTAAGGCATCGTCGATTTTAGGCAACGGGTAAACATCTTTCTTCGTAATTTTGTTGAGACGCCGATAATCTACACAAAAGCGCCATGTTCCAACCTTCTTTCTGATCAGGACGACAGGAGAAGCCCAGGGGTTACAAGAGGGCTCGATTAAGTCTTTTGCAAGCATTTTTTTGACTTCCTGTTGTATGACTGTACGCTCGGCCGCGGAAACATCGTATGAACGTCGGTGAATGGGAATCGCGTCACCAGTATAGATGCGATGAGTAACAACACTCGTTCGGCTTAAAGCCGTGCTGGCGACGTCGAAAATGTCACTACAAGACTCCAGGACGTGACGAAGGGCTTCCGCTTGATCAGAAGCGAGGTCTGATGGTACCATGTGGTCAACGTCAACGCACAATGAATGTGATAGTTGGTTCATGGTCTGAGGTGCAGCAATCATCCACTCTGAGGGGTTCAACGGTATGGCCTTGTAGAGCAGTAAATTCGGCCAGGGAGATACCTTGAGGAAGAATTTGGGCAGTGAGGGCAAAATTGACAATAGGAAGTCATGTGCGGTTTTCAACGATTCTCAAAATGGTGTGCGGAACAGCGACGCCATGCGTAAGCATCACGGCGTGAATTGGTGCCACCCTGTAATCGCCGTCAGGTACAGGTGATGTAGAGAAGAGGTCGATATGTGTGACACAGTTAGGCGGAAGGCGTGCGAAATCAATGCAGCAAAGGCGACATTGGGGTGGGTTGGTCAGATCAGAAAGTAGAGGCTTTTCAAGGTCAAGACAGCCGGCTGAACAATCTATAAGGGCCGAGTGAGTAGTTAGAAAATTCATGCCTACAATTACTTCATGAGGGCAATTTCTATAACGGTGAAAAGAACAGCAGTGCTTCTATCGGCAATAGTCACACGGGCAGAGCACATGTCAATAATGGCGGCAGTTCCCCCGTCAGCGACTCGAACGGCTTGGTTCAAGGCGGGTGTGATAACTTTCTTTAGGCGACGACGAAAAGCAGCACTCATTGTGGACACATGCGCGCCGGTATCTATCAACGCGCGCACAGGTACATTGTCTAAAATAACGCTCAACAGATTCCGAGTGGTCGGTAATGTTACACGAGGATTTCTTGCAGAGGTCGTCGTCAAAGCAGCTTCACCTCCAGAGCTGTACTGCCTAGTATCCGGTCGGGGATGCTGCGAATAGGTCGGAGAGGCAGGACGGCGTTGTAGGGGCGATCGAGATTGACGGCGAGCAGGGGATGGTGAGCGGGCGTAGTGAGGTCTCGTCAGAGGTGCGGCAGCATCAGAGGATGTGGTCGGCATAGGGGAATCAAAATCAAATGTTGAGGACGACTGGTGGACAGATGTGGCCTGGGTAGGAGGCCCATAGTGTGCCGGCGGAGCCCAGTGATTGCAGCAGTGGCGAGCAATATGACCAACATGTCGCCAGTTGAAGCATATAGGCTTGTCGTCCAGTGTGCGCCATTCGGACAAATTGCGCTGTCGAGAAAAGTTAGAACCAAAGCGAGGAGCGGAGTGACGACGATAAAAACGCTCGGCTGAGTAGACTGGTTGAATGGGGTGTAGGCCGACGTTCGATAATTCTTGGCGAAGGACGGCTTGTATCAGTGAGATAGTGGTCGGTGAAGGATCAGGCGTTAGAAATGTAGTAGCTACTGGTTGGGCTGCCTCGACCTCGCCACGAATGATGCGTGTGAGGTTGTCACATCGGGGAACTGGGCGGACGACGTCATCACAAGAGGAAGTAGCAGCTGTGTTCGGCAGGCGCGTGATGCCGTGGGTGACGCGGCGGGCTTTAGCCTGTTCTAGACGGCGGCATTCTTTCAGGATCGCGTCGATGCGCGTGACATTATTAAAAACCAGCAGGTTGAAGGCATTGTCAGCAATCCCGTTGAGGACGTGATTAACTTTTTCTTCTTCTGACATGCGCTGGTCGACCTTGCTACAAAGCGCCAAGACTCAAGAATGTATAAGACGTACGATTCAGTAGACATCTGGGCGCGAGTGGCGAGAGTCTTCTTGGCAGCGAGCTGAAGACCAGATGAATCGCCGGAAAGATCACGGATCTTCGATTTCAAAAGATCCCAGCTTGTGATTTCGGCTTCGTTGAATTCGCACCATGTCCGCGGCGTGCCGTCGAGGCAGAACACAACATTGGCGAGCATGAGCGTGGGATCCCAGTGGTGGGTAGCGCTGACCCGCTCATACCGGTGCAGCCAGGAGTCAACGTCGATGGTACCGTCAGCGGAGAAAGTTTCAGGATCCCACAGGGGTAGCGGGGTGACGTAGGTTGTCAACTCGGATCGAGAGACCGGTGGTGATGAGACACTGGCAGTTGAAGTGGCCGAAGAGTCCCCGGTGTTGCGACCACTGCGCGTCTTCATCGAGGTACGGCAGTCGTCCACCTCTACCAATAATGTTACGGGTAACTCATTTAATAAATAAATACGATGCACCGTGCTCGGCAAACAAGATGGCGACAGTTAGTCAACAACCAGCCATCAACGTCATCTTTATCTTACATGCAGCAAGGCTGTGCCGGCTGTTGTGTATCAATACCAACCACAATAGGTATAGATCACGATAGGAGGCACTATAACAAGTCAAGTCGCAAACGAAAGCACAGCGAAGACCGGGACGACAGCGATCGCAGCAAACACGGACGACGATGCAGCTCGTCGTCGAGGTATGACGGTGGCGATCACGGAGATAGCGACGGTGGCCACAAAGAGCTCGGCCGACGGCACAGTTCAACCAGACGCGACAGTGGCGACTACCCAGACCACCGCAGTACGATTAGAAATCGTGCTCAACGAGAACGCTCAGCAAATGACTTTGTCCGCGTCCAACCGACAGCACGGAAAAAGAGTGAAACTGGGGAACGGGAGAATCTGTCCCTGTTTCGACATGAACTTTCTCGAATATTTTTTGGCGACAACAGTCCCATCAACAGGTAGGCCGGTGTTTTACAGCGTGTTCTGTATCAACGCGCCGATCGCCACGGTGCTGTAGTTGGTACGGGGATCGACTGCGCTGACCCAAGGCTCGCGGCACCGAAACCCAGCTGCTGCGGCCTCATTTGAATGGAGGCGGAATGTTGGAGGCCCGTGTACTTAATGTACATTGCCACAGCACAACTTGTTGAAGTTTCCGGGGCCCTTCACTAGGGTGTCGCTTATAATCGTAACAATTGCATCAACGCGTGCAAGCAGCCTGACATTGTAAAGGCTGTTTTCACACTTACGGGAGTATGCGGAGCGCGTATTGCATTGTATCCCTAGTTTTCCCCACATGTGCGAAAAAGTCTGTGCTTCACCGATACGCCTCAGAAAGCGCGCCCATAATACTGTCACTACTTGGGAAGGTCCAGCAAGTCATAGGTAACGCGTTATTGCGAAAGCAATTGAAACTGCGAAAGCTCCAACTACATTGCCGTGAAATCAGCATAAATATTGCTATAAAATACAAAAGCGGTAAGGAGAATACAAGCTCGGATGAACTGTATGCAGTAACGTCAGTAATATTTCGAAAATCGATGTGCTTCAATAAAGATTGTATATTGAGGTAACTATTGGGTTAAGGTCAGGCAGATGATTGGATGATCATATATTGTGCGAACCAGCGCACATTCATATTTCTACATAATACTAGCACATACTAGGCTACATAATACTAGGCTACATAATACTAGGCTACATAATACTACTACGACTACAGAGGAGGGAATGACCCACGGCCTCAAAAGCTTTGCCCCTAAATGATTTTCGATGTTCCAAGTTCCCCATTCGCCATTTGCTCATACAGCAGCCGACGCCTCGAAGTTCCTCATTGCCGTTGATGGGAAAATTCAAAAACTATTTTATTCCTTGAAATATAAACTTTAATGATGAAGCTTGTCACACACAAATAACTGTTTATTTGCTTTCAATTTAGGTAAAAGGTGATTTTTAATTGGACCACCACATGGCGCAAATTGCGTCTCAATACGGACAAAAATGACAATTCTGAGAAATGAGTGATCTTCTCTCGTAGAGGTTAACAACTTAAGATGTCTAAAAATAACTTTTCATCAAAATATCTTTTCTGTGAAGTAAGAAGTCACAGCTCAGATATTCATACAAAGTGCAGTATAGCAATGAGAAAATGCAAACATAACACACTTTGCCTAAATATTTGCAGACGCACGTGCCCGAAAATTTGTATTAATATTGCTGACTTTCAAAAACCTTACATAAGCTTCTTTACTTAACATGTACCAAACATGGTATATAAAAAAGGTGCGTTACTTGTAAATATTTTTTTCACAAACAACACTCAAACAACAGTCTGGAAAGTTTGAAAGGCAACTACGTGACCAAAAACATTTTTCTCTCCGAAATATTCAAGCACTTCACTGTTTTCAGTGCATTAAATCAGCACGATTTTTTTCCAAACACATTTGCCATAGCCACAAAATTGGCTGGGAAATGTCGAATAAATTGACCCTGTTACCTTCACTCAATGACAATTGCATACTGGTAAATTAGGGTCGTTTGTTTCAATCATGCTGTCAGGGTGAGAAAACAAAACTCCTTCCCGATGCAGCGTAGGCTGTTCAGTGGCTGTGCGTGTTGTGTTCCTAGATAGATACGCTGCTGTCGCAGAACGAGCGCTCAAAAAGGGCGCGCCGCCAAATTCTCGCGACGAAACGCCGGAGTGACGCCGCTAGGTCAACGATAAAAAAAAGAAAACAAACATCCAAGGCTCCCCGGGCGCGCGACTCTCTCCCCTCGGAAGCGTAGGTTCGCCGACGAACATCCTCACCCCACATTGGCGGCCGAGCAAGCACTCGAAATTTCTGAATGGAAAGGGGTGTGGTGATGCCGGGTTGAGTCATCCGTCGCGGACGGCCCTCGTATCGTCTCGACCTTTCCCCCAGCCTTCGCTGCGCATCGCGCCGACGAAATGATGAGAACTTTCTGGAATCTTGCGCGGAAGGTATTTAATCGAGCAGCCGAGACGAGCGATCAGAAGAAGACGGATGTTTGCGCCAGAGCGCGTAGGGATTCCGCCTTGGAGTCGGCGAAGGTTTTGTCCGTAGCGACAAAGCAGGAGAAGAAGAGGATTTCCACCTGAGGAGTGAAGGCTCGAGCTACAGGCAAGAGCGTGTGTCTACCGCTATCGAGCGAAGACGCGTGGCAACAGCTGCCTGTGTGAAGCCGACGTGTTTCCGGCGAAGAAGTTTGAAGCTTGGAGAGAGGCCAATTGAAGACGCGAGGTTTCCTGGAAGAGAAACTTGGGCTAGGTTTCCTGGACGAGAAACTTCGGGGCAGCGGAAGGACAACAACGCTGGACTTTGAGTAAGTGATTCTCGGAAGGGTATCACCCAGACTTTTCTTACAAGAACTTTCGACTGGATAGGCTTTCTATCTCTTTAGTCTTTAAGTGTCTTGGTTGTTCAATGCATGCCTCTGCATTGTAGTGTGTATTGTTGTCTGTGTCCGTTGTTTCGAGTGTGGGTGATTGTACTGTGTAGTACGTTGTTTGATTGGTGACATATTGTATGCAACTATTGTGGAGTGTGCATATTTGTGTATTGTTTTTTGATCTGCCAACATTGAGAATATATAATTGTTTTGGTTATCAACTCTCGGCTCTGACTTGTTCTTTGGGTCACAGCCAGCGTCCGCTGGCGCGCCAAAAAGAACCACTTCTAAATTGTCCATGCTTTCGTGGTGTGGTTTGGGGGGCCTATACTTCGGCCCTTGGAATTAGTCCGGCGATCGCCTCCCTAATTAACAGGACTTGTGACAATTAATCTGGCGTCCGCGACAGGACCTTTTGGTGCAAAGTGTGTCCAAAGTAGTGAGAAAGAGCCTCGAGTTGTTGATAGTGCTATCGGAACGATTTTGTGTGTTGCTTGGTGTTCTCGTTAACGAGTGCAGGAGAGCGTTCCGATAGGCTGATTTAGGCAGATATTTTTGCACACGGCCAGACTTTATCTGCGAGACACCATAAATCTCGAAAAGTTAGTAGCTCTTGGTGAGAAGATGGGTCTTTCTGGCGCCGAACTACGGAAGTGGGTAAGCCAGAAGGAGAAAGAGGTGGTGGAGAGAGAGAGGTTGGCAGCTTAGAGAGCCAAGGAAGAAAAAGCAGCTGAGTTGGAGAGAGAAAGGCTGGCCGCCGAAAAGACGAGAGAGAAAGAGAGCAGCAATTGAAGTTGGAGCTAGAGAGAGAAAGACTGGCAGCTGAGAGGGCGAAAGAAGAAATAGAGGAAAGAGAACGGCAGCGACAGCATGAGATAGAACGCGAGCGGCTCCGTTTGCAACAGCGAAGTGAAACTCCGGTCCAAGCTAGAGATGAAAGCAGCGAACGGGAGGACCACGGCTTCCGCTTGAACCCAAGCAAGCTGCTCGTAGCGTTTGATGAAAGGAAGGACGACCTTGACGCGTACCTTCACCGATTTGAGACGATTGCGAGGAGCCAGAATTGGCCGGAACATCAATGGGCAACTGCTCTGAGTACTTGCTTGAGTGGTGAAGCATTCAGTGTATGCGGTAGGCTGACGCCGACCGATGCAGCCAACTATGCAAAAGTGAAAACTGCTTTGCTGAAGCGATTTAGATTTACTGTGGAAGGATTCCGGGACAGATTTCGGACAGGAAAGCCAGCTGATGGTGAGACGGCTACGCAGTATGTCGCCCGACTTTGCCATTATTTCGACAGATGGATTGAACTTTCCGGGACAGCGCAGGAATACGATGAACTTAGAGAGCTCCTAATTAGAGAACAATTTCTTACTAGTTGCCACCCAAGCCTGTCGCTGTACTTGAAAGAGAGGAGAGCTAAGTCACTTGAAGACACGCTTGAATTAGCTGATCAATTCTTGGAACGCAAGGTGGCACTAATTTGGCCAAAGTCAAGAAGGAGTGTCCCGAAGATTCGAAAAATTCGGCACCCGAACAAAAGAAGCGTGCACCGGAGAGTGTTCCGCGATGTTTTCTGTGTAACCGAGTGGGTCATCGCGCGAGCAACTGTCGTACTAACTTTACGAGCCCTACGGTAGTAAAATGTTTTAAGTGTGGTCAGACTGGGCACAAAGCAGACGCATGTCGAAACGGAGCGAGTCAAAACTCACCAGGTATCCTGTGTGCAAGCGGCACCGAAATCCGGTAATAATGCCGTCACCGATGGATTCGTAGAGTTGAAAAATGGGGAGAAAATTCCTATTGTGGGTGTTGTAATGACAAAACAGCCAACCGGTGTTACGAAGGGAATGCCAACACTGCCAGGAAAAGTTGCGGGCAAAAAGGTTACGGTGTTAAGAGATACCGGTAGCTCCACTGTTATCCTGCGGAGAAATTCGGTACGGGAAAGTGAGTTGACAGGCAGAACGAAACCGGTTTGCCTAATTGACCGTATGGTTCGGATGCTTCCCGAAGCAGAAATTGAGGTGTAAACCCCGTACTTCAGCGGGAAGGCTACTGCTTTATGCATGAAGAACCCCCTGTACGACCTCGTCATCGGAAACATCGACGGGGCGCGAGGGCCGAATGATCCAGAATGTTTGGGAGAAGACCCTAAGATAGAGCCCTCGCCAACCCAGCGACCGCGAGATACAGTGGAGGAGCATCCCGTGACGGATCTCACTAGAGCCCGCGGTGAAGCCGCGGTGCAAGAGACAGTGAATGAGAACATGATCGTATTGAAGGAGTTTACGTGCGGGGCAGCTGGACTTACGTCGGCTTGACCTCAACCGACCGACAATGTATAGGTGACGGAGTCGGCCGATCAGGCCCAATGTCGTGACATGAACAAGCGGGTAACCGGATCGGTTGAACGTTATGACCCGTTAACGGTGTCGGAAGTGACAACGATGGCTGAGACGCTGCCTCAGATACCGTCGTTGGAAGGGGCTCGCCGGAACAAAACGAGGAAAAACAATAAGAAGAGATCGAGAGAGCACCGCAAGAAGGGCGCAAGCGCCGCTCGAAATGCACAGGATAGGTGCTGAGGTCAAATCGGAATGTGTTTGGCAGGGCTGAGTGCCGTATGTTGTGTTAATGTTCTTGTTATCCTGTGTCACAACTGTATGTCGAGCGAATCAAAATGTTTGTTGCGGTGATGTGATGTATAGTATTGTACAATTGTGGTAATGAGAGGACTTTGTATATCTGTATTGTTTGGAATATGTGATTGAGTATTGTATTCATGTACCTGTGGCTATATTAAATGTGTTGTGAGATTGAATTGCAGTGTACAGTTGTATTGAGTGATCTATTGTGAATATGAAGTGTCATGAGCGACGGTTTGTGTTACAGTCTTTCAGAGTGTGTGGTGACTGTTCGCGCTCGTTTGTGTGGTTTTGAATAAAATGAGATAATATTCTTAAAGTGGGGGGCAGTGTCGCAGAACTCAAAAATTTGGCGGCGCACTCAAAAAGGGCGCGCCGCCAAATTCTCGCGACGAAACGCCGGAGTGACGCCGCGAGGTCAACGATAAAAAAAGAAAACAAACATCCAAGGCTCCCCGGGCGCGCGACTCTCTCCCCTCGGAAGCGTAGGTTCGCCGACGAACATCCTCACCCCACATTGGCGGCCGAGCAAGCACTCGAAATTTCTGAATGGAAAGGGGTGTGGTGATGCCGGGTTGAGTCATCCGTCGCGGAGGGCCCTCGTATCGTCTCGACTTTCCCCCAGCCTTCGCTGCGCATCGCGCCGACGAAATGATGAGAACTTTCTGGAATCTCGCGCGGAAGGTATTTATTCGAGCAGCCGAGACTAGAGATCAGGAGAAGACGGAAGTTAGCGCCAGAGCGCGTAGGGATTCCGCCGTGGAGTCGGCGAAGGTTTTGTCCGTAGCGACAAAGCAGGAGAAGAAGAGGATTTCCACCTGAGGAGTGAAGGCTCGAGCTACAGGCAAAAGCGTGTGTCTACCACTATCGAGTGAAAACACGTGGCAACAGCTGCGTGTGTGAAGCCGACGTGTTTCCGGCGAAGAAGTTTGAAGCTTGGAGAGAGGCCAATTGAAGACGCGAGGTTTCCTGGAAGAGAAACTTGGGCTAGGTTTCCTGGACGAGAAACTTCGGGGCAGCGGAAGGACAACAACGCTGGACTTTGAGTAAGTGATTCTCGGAAGGGTATCACCCAGACTTTTGTTCCAAGAACTTTGGACTGGATAGGCTTTCTATCTCTTTAGTCTTTAAGTGTCTTGGTTGTTCAATGCATGCGACTGCATTGTAGTGTGCATTGTTGTCTGTGTCCGTTGTTTCGAGTGTGGCTGATTGTACTGTGTAGTACGTTGTTTGATTGGTGACATATTGTATGCAACTATTGTGGAGTGTGCATTCTTGTGTATTGTTTTCGATCTGCCATTATTGAGAATATAATTTTGTTTTTGTTATCAACTCTCGGCTCTGACTTGTTCTTTGGGCCACAGCCGGCGTCCGCTGGCGCGCCAAAAAGGACCACTTCTAAATTGTCCACGCTTTCGTGGTGTGGTTCGGGGGCCGATACTTCGGCTCTTGGAATTAGCCCGGCGATCGCCTCCCTAATTAACGGGACTTGTGACAGCTAACCAGTCTTACATTTTGGGTGCAACACATGCTTAGATACCGTGTAGTATGTATAACATCAAAGTGTTCTTGTGCAACAAAAAAACTATTAATACGCTTCACATAGCGAAAATACCTTTAACATCTGAAGTACTTAGCGAAGTTAAACGCCAAAGCGAGCCGATGGCAATAAAGCTCTGAATAACAAGAATATTTTGAAAGTTACTCGTGATGGAAACAATCTGAATAAAATGTTCTCGAAGGTTAGCAGATATGTTCAAACAAGCGTTTGCGCTATTCAAGTAGGCAATTCGACCACACACACAGACTAAAGGTCTGTTCAAACAAAAGTCCAGCTTAAGTGCTCGATCCGCTACATAGGCACGGCTGTCAGCAGTGTCACGCTACGTTTTAGGTGAACAAAAAAAATACCGATGAAGACGAATAACGAAATTGAATGTATTAGCAAGTAGGCAAACTTCGCGAGGCGCACCTAACGGGAAACAATATGCTGTGTTGTCACCCGATGCATCAACCCGAGTTATCACGGTAGCGTTACCGCAAATAAAACGAAAAAGAATAGAAAAGAATGACATCGACACCACGCCCTTGTTTTCAGTTCTCGGACTTTTTGTGCAATAAGAAAAAACAAAGAAAGTAAATGAACTACCGACACGCCCAAGCATACACATCTTACATACGGTTCGTGCTTAGAGCTTACAGGTGCCGTCAACACACTTGTATTAATTAGTAAACTAAAATGGATGTGCAGCACGAGCGGGCCCCGTTGAAAACCACTGCCAACAAAGGGCACCGCCGAAATCTGATCAATTTCTTCGCTGAACCTCAGCGGCGCACGCTCACTCTGCTTTGTACTCCGAACAATTCAAACAAACAAAAAAACTTGCCCACAATCACACTTCATTATCATCCCCGCGAAACAGTTCGGACAAATATTCTCGCTAAGTAAACAAATGCTGATTTCTCATCAACTAGTCGCAAACAAAATTGTTTGAAGGCGTTATTCTCGTGATCACGCAGTTAACAAAGCGCTGAACGGAACAGCGTGAGAGCGGTACTCACTATTTCACTTCGAGTGCTCCACAATATGAATCCACAGGTCCAGTCTTCAGGATGGTGCACCTTCGCAATAATCAGCAGTGACAGAACACACTGGTGGAGCATAGAGCACAGGCACATTTCAAACTAAACACCGACTAATAAACTCTACCGATCGAGAAGCCACGCGCACGACACGCACACACCCGGGAGGATTTTTCGCCAGCGCACGCAGTGACACGTAATACGACGTTGACCCCTTTCCCGCGCTGTGCGCCCGGGGCGCAGCAATACCGGGCAGCCAAGGTTGTCTAGGAGACGAGAATTCATGGCATCGGCGCGCTTTCAGACCAGCTAGATCCGGTTTAACGCTATCTCCTGCCCTCTGCTGATAGCCCGGGCGCTGCTTTTTTTTTTTTTTTTGCGGCAGCGACTTATTGCGTTATACTAGTTCTTTCACAGTGCATCTGAATCGCAGTGAACTTTGTGACGGGGCAGTGCAGCCAGCGCGAGCTACTAGTCAGAACGCGCATTTGTAATATTCAGGAGCAATGTTTAGGGCACCTTCACCAACCTAATGTAGTGAATTTCGGTAAAAAAGCTAAGCTTATGCTTTTTGCTTAGCTCTATGGGTCTTTAGGGACTGCACATTCAAGGTCACGCAGGCGATATTTTATCAGCACTTTCATTTCGCTAAAGACATTGGAACATTGCATGCATCGGCCGTCACACTATTCGATGAGAACATATTGCCACGTGCGTACTGCTAGGAAGACGAACCGGACAGCGCATACGCGCATCTGCACGCTGTTATGCAGCAAGCAATAACAAGAAAGAAGAGGAACGCTTTGGCACGCAGTAACTAAAAATACTGACCTGCTGCTACTTTCTCAACCTGTTAATTACTACTTCTGTCTTCACGTTGCGGCAGTACATTTGTACTAAGCTTGCAGTCCTTGGAACAAGACCACGGCTGAGAATATTTCATCAATGCTGTTTTCTCACTACCTACAAAGTCAAGGCTTTGACCGAAGCACATCTGTTGGGGAAGTTAGATAAATTAAAAGAAGGGGTCCACAAAAAATGGAGAGAGAGAGAGAGAGAGAGAGAGAGAGAGAGAGAGAGAGAGAGAACTAGAGAATGCGTTTCGGCTCCCCTGAGGAGAGCTTTGTTCGCAATGTAGTCCACAAGGCTCCCGTCATTGTGAGCAAGGCTGGGTCAAGGTCACCGAAATGTCCTTATTCTGCATTTTTCTTTATTGTCGGTGTCCTCTTCCTAATTTCCATGACGCACCCTTAAAGACACATGAAGAGGAACATTCGCTAGAGTAATTAAATAAAACGTGTCTGCTAAAAATACATGACGTCAATGTTCGTTTTTAAGGGACCCGATGGCCAGCTGACGTGGTGTTTTTCGATAAACAACTGTGCTGTTGTTTTTTTTTAGATGCGGAAGCATCTTATACTCGCGCCTTGTAGTGCGCCGTCCGCGCCGTCCGCGCCGTCCGCACCGCTTCTCGAACATTCGACAGCTGACGCGCGCGCATGCGCCGTCGCGCCGTCGCCCACTCTTCCACCATCTGTGCATCCCTTCCTCCTCTACACACCGCGCGCGCTTCACTCCTCCACCATCTGTGCACCCTTCCTCCTCTACACACCGCGTTCGACATCTACAATTCTCCTGATTCTCCAGTGGACGCGCATGTGGCGTCGCGCTTCGAGAACATTCAACAGCTGACAGTGCATGCGCCGTCGTGCTGTATATATACTCAAAGTCGGCGCTCGCTCGCTCAGTTGCCGCTCGTCGGTTGGTTTGTACGGCGCGTCGACGTCCAAGGTCGCGGTGAAATGAATTCCAACGAATCCACAAACACAATGATCGACGTCCCTTCGACCAGCGCCGCCCTTTCGCATACGTGTGTACGTGTTCACTCATTTAACACCCCCTCCTACAACCACGTTAACCAATTTAGCCATCGACCCAAGTAAGTCGCACTTTAACACCCCGTTAACCAATTATATGGTCCGCATCCTCCTCAGTGTTCCCCCGAGGGAAGCTGCGGGCAATTTTTTTGCAGGTGGTGGAAGTATTATCTCCAGCTTTAAAAGCTTCGATCTTATGGGGGACAGGGGGAGGGGGGAGTGTTCTATGCATGGCCATACCGATGTTCGCAACATTACCTTGTTCAGGCAAATCAGTGTACTTTGTGAGTGTTGACTAATCACGCAAATGACACAGATGAAAGAAACAGTTACAGGAGAATTGGCCCTTACTCAATTGAACAAGCGTCGCTCCTATTGTATCTTCCATCTTATAGTAGTTTGCGTGCTTTATCGATGAAAACTGCGTTTCGGTCACTTTACTTTCTCCTTCGATTCATTACTCGACTCGCAAGCAGCTAGTAGTGGGAGCCTTGCTGGTATCAAGATGGTTAACGTATATTAACAGTACAAGCAAAATGGCCCAAAAATGTCGTGTATTTGTAGACTTGTAGGCACGTGTGCTCAGATTTGGGTAAAGGTAAAGAACCACAGGTGGTCGAAATTTCCGGCGCCCTCTACTAGAGCGTCTCTCAAAATCGTATGTTGGTTTTGGGTCGTTAAACCTTACATATCAATCAATTATTTGTAGCCATGTTCATTACACTCCAAATATAAGGGTGTAAATGGGGTGTTTTAATTACGAACACCTCGAATTTAAAAATGGGGTGTAAAAAAGATGTCCTTATGGGTGCTCTTATAGCGTACACCCGTTTTACACCTTTTAGGGTGTAAACTTTTTGAGAGTGTAGGCAAATTTTTGCGCTGCCAATCGTTCCCGAGGTGGCTGAGCGATCGCAGCGCCAAAGTTCCCTCTTATGAATTGCCCTTGACACAGACTGCGTGCCCTCTTGCTTTGCAGAAGCGTTCAATGTTTGTTTTTTGCAGGAATTCTAAGCAATACGACAACTTCTGTACGTTCCTCAAGAAGTATGAAGAGCGAAAGCAGAAAACTGCACTTGAGGCTGGCACTTCAAAAGGTATGTGCTTCTTACTTTTACGCTATGTGGAGAAAAATTGTGCAATTTTCACGTCTACCATTCTCGGTTATTTCTTAGCTAAGTAATGCTTCATTCAGCAGTAGTTTGTAGATTCACTGCTTGATTAAACACTGTGCCTACGAAGAAGTCAATGTGCGTTTGTGTGTTACTATTACTCTTATTTAATTTTTTACTGTGCCTATCAATTCATCGGAATTTTATGCAAGTAACTGTGGTTATGTATAATTGGCTTTGGTGTTCTTTACGGGCCACGGTCTTCATCCAGAAAATTTGTTCATGTATTCAGCTGACCTGAACCCCCGCCGCGGTGGTCTAGTGGCTAAGGTACTCGGCTGCTGACCCGCAGGTCGCAGGTTCGATTCCCGGCTGCGGCGGCTGCATTTCCGATGGAGGCGGAAATGTTGTAGGCCCGTGTACTCAGATTTGGGTGCACGTTAAAGAACCCCAGGTGGTCAAAATTTCCGGAGCCCTCCACTACGGCGTCTCTCAGTATCAAATGGTGGTTTTGGGACGTTAAACCCCACAAATCAATCAATCAATCAAGCTGACCTGAACGTCTTTACACTCTAAAGAAATAATGAAAGCCTTCCTAAGACATGTTATCATTTAATTGTAACGATAAAGCATGCGTCATACTGAAAATGTCATATTTCAAAAGAATATTAGATGTCTTTCAAAGTGGTATAGTTGCTGCACAGGCACAAAAAACCAGATAATGCTGAGGGTGGATGCTTATCAATGATGCATCATTATTGTAGCCTTCATGAATTCTTCAACAGTTTTACAAGTCTTAAGACACCTCGGTAGCCTGCATTTAATAAATGAAGATGGGTATCCAATGTAATTGGTCTCGTTCGAACTCATATTAAGCTCTGGAATAGTACACGATTAGTCCTTAAAACCATTCCTTTGTAGCTCGCGTCCCACATGCGTACAAGGGTCTGAGGCAACGTACGATTCGGATATATTGTGGTATGTCATTTTGCCCGGCGTTCCTGCCTCGTCTCAGTGGGATGTTCAAGTGATTATCAGGTAAGCTTGTTTTTTTTGTGAGTGGCTTTTTTCGCTTATACTGTGTGCTCCACTCGGAGCTTGTGTTTTCGCCACGTTGTGGTAAGCACATACCTGTTCGGCCGGAGCACTGATTTATATGTATGCGGAATGCACGTAGCAGAAATTTGCCCTCGTTCCCGCAGTCAATCCAATTGTGCTAAGCTTAATTTATAGGCCTAGTTAGAAGATTTTGTTTTTCTGTAGCCATGTGACATCGTCTTTAGACGCCTTCTAAATCATTCACGCAATGGCCGCGCGAGGGCCGTCTGTAACGTCACAGCCCGGTGACTGCGCTGTTGGAGGGACCACATTCAATATCGCATAATAATTCTCTTTTAGCGTTGCCATATATTTTAGCCCCTGCACATTTTTTTTTCATTACTTGACATTTCGCGCTGCTGGAAACCTTCCTGGCCGCATTCAATGACGAATTTCCGAAGTCCAGGTGGTACAAGGTTCTTATCACCTTCGGAATCTGCGTGCTATGCTTCCTCGTTGGTCTGCTCTGCGTCACACAGGTATGCTTCCTTGAACACACTTCTCAGCTGACTTAAAGACACGCTCCAAACTGCTAAAGTGAACTCCAGTTGAGGCTCGAATGAACGAACTACGATTGCATAATATAACAATTTAAACTGCAGATTTACTTTGCTGTCCTTCTGGTGCAAAAGATTACGTTTGTAGTGATAGATTAGCAGACTATAAGAAGCCATTTTAATTAATCGACCTCAATATATCGATGTTTGACAATAAGGCAGGCGTCAGACTGAACAATACCGAAGCGCGAATTATGATGAGTGTGTGTGCATAGGCGTGCCATTTCGATGCACTAACTCTGCCATGTTGCATCCCTAACCCCAAACTGCGCATTAGGGGCCCCTTTACGCTAGAAATCTTTTACCGTGACCGCAATCTGTTAGACACGAATGCCGTAAACAAAACAACAGATGGCTCATTTGGTGTGACATCATAGAATCTGTCGGTGGAAGTTCAGGTGCCTACTAGAACTGCTTAGGGCCATCTTCCAAACGACTTCACATGTATTGGCAGCGTCCATCTGGTGCTAGGTGAACGTTCATTACCAAAGAGGAGTTCTTCACCAAAGCCGTCACCTTGAGATACCGGGCATATATATAGCATAAAAGATGCATTGCGATAGGACTGTGAAATTATCCAACTTAAAATTGCAAGCTTGATTTGTGTTCCTGCCTAAGGCTTATGTTTCCATCGTGACAGAATGTACTAAAACGACAGGTCATGTATGTGTAATACGCGAGCCGAGCGCGAAGCCTGCGCGCTGCTTTCCGAGGCACTTTGCATAAATATCTGGTTTTTCTGAACGCCACCACATTATTGTTTAATTAAGCACGCAGAATGTAATTCTTTTGTTTGCTTTTACTTTCAGGGTGGGCAGTACGTCCTGAAACTTTTGGACACCTACGCTGGAGGAAGCACTGTTCTGTTCGTCGCCATTTGTGAAATCGTCGTGCTTATGTAGTTTTACGGTATGTGCAAAAACAGTTTCAGCTCATGCTAGAACAGTATGTCATGCATGACAGGCTATTTGTTCCAAATATATTTTTGCGATGCGACGAGCGATAAAATTCGCTCATTTTAATTGATTATGCGCAGTGTAGAAACTACAAGGTGTGGCAACTCGCCATCGCAGCGTCGATTTCACTATCTACACTGACGGCCTATATTTTCATCTTGGCAGATAGCGCGAACACGATAGGTTGGTGTCATACGAGTCACCCACTAAGCCTACTGCGTGAGACATCTGACCTATTCAACAATTGGCGTTGGCAGAATTTTAACTTTAGGAGTGAAAACCTACATTGCATCGCAGCTGAGAGGGTGGAAGAAACCACTGGTGTAGCTTGAGGAAGAGGAAGGTGCTGGTGTGGTTTGAAGATGACAAGTTCTCCATCTGCACCCCCCTGCATGCCGACGTCTATGCATTGAACACCTTCAAAATATTGCGCGTTAAAGACGCCTTAAAACTCGATGAACTGGACACATACATAATTACATACGATATTCGCGCCACACTCCAGGGTATTTGACCGCACGCGTGTAATCCTGAAGTTGTAGGTCTGGCTACCGCCAGTGGCATGTTGCTTTTTCGTTTGCTTTCACTTCTCTTCATCTCGTAATTTCTGCGGTCAGTTCAGTGTAAGTTCCCTGTTGATACTTCCCCGTGTGTTATTATACATGTCAGCTGCATATATTTCAAGTATGTGATGCAACACTCGCTTGTGCGTCGACAATTTCATTTCCCTCTCGACCTTTACCCATTGATCTTTTTTGTACCGCAGGTGTGAACCGCTTTTGCGCCGATCTGAAGCTCACGCTGGGGCACGACATCGGCTGGTACTGGAAGGCAAGCTGGCTCGTCTTCTCGCCCTGCATCCTCGGGGTGAGTGAACTGTGATGCGTAATCTCCTTTTCTTTACTGAAAGCTGCCGATATCTCGTTGCTATGCTGTGAGATTTGTAGTGTATATATCCTCCTGCAAAAAATATACATATATTCGCAGCCCGCAAATTCCCAGCGCAAACATCCGAAGTGCGAAAATCCGAAGCGTTAAAATCCGCACTTTAAAGGTTCACGCCGTACATATCCGCGCCGTAATATCCGCAGCGTAAACATCCGACGTTCGTAGCAAGTATTCCGTCTACACCACAGAAGTGTTGAAATAGCAGTGGCACATTTTCCATTGGTCATTTTTTACAGCATATATGAGTCCGGTTTATCAAAACCATAAGAAAATTTCCCTAAACCTCAAAGCAACCCAACATACAACCAACGCCGGTATTGGTTCCAGAGGAAGACACACTACGATAGTTATAGCGCGAGAATAAAACGACGACACAGAGACAAGAAGGAAACGAAGGACACCAAAGTCCTTCTTGTCTCTGTGTCGTCGTTTTGTTCTAGCGCTGTAAGTGTCGTCATGCCATACCAACTAGCCCAAGCTGCCACACTTCTGAGGTCACACTGTTGTGCGGTCGTGACAGGTAATAGATTCATGCAGTAGCAGCGTAATAAAACGATCAAGAGAGCCTCCGCGACAAAGCATTGATATCTCTTATAATGTAGTTTTATAGAGCAATGCCCTGCTGCCACATTGAAACCTGTGTCGTGACCACCACGCTCGTGACGTCACTGCGTGGTATTCTCTCAGAAGAGAAGGCGAAGCTCGATGAATAATTGTATCTAGCGCAAAGTGAAATTTAAGGCGCTTTTTGTCATATCAGCACTTTTTTTCTGTTTTACTCAGCTTCTGCAGCCTTCATCTATGGAAGAGAATAAAAATGAAGAAAAGATGTCTTAATTGTCAGAACCCCTTGAAAGCTGACCATTATTGCTGAGATCATGTATGCCATGCGCATCCTCATCGGCGCAGTGCTTTTGAAGGGCCCCGCTGTCACTTTGGAGTAGTTTCTTCAATTCGTTTTTCGCGTTTGTTTTCCCTCGCAGTTTCTGTTCATCTACGGTCTTGTCAAGCACAAGCCAATCATGTACGACGACATCGTGTCCTACCCCGACGCGGGCCGACGGCATCGGCTGGCTCCTGGCCATGCTGTCCATGGCACACAATCATGCTGCTCAAGAACTGGAAGGTGCGTTTATGTGATATGCGCGCTTTGTTGCCCATTTCCGGTGAGAATACGCTTTAACAAAAAAACTAAAATATAGAACGTATAGCTGCATTTTGTCATACGTGCAAAAATGGAAGAAAAAAAAAACTGCCTAGTTTTTTTTTTTTTTTTTTTCAAATTGTTATAGGGTCCGCCGCAGTGGTGCATTCTCGGTTTATTTTTTACCACTATCGGTTTCTTCGCGCGCATCTATATAGCACAAGCGCGTTTACGCATATACCCTTCATCGCAATGCGGTCACCTAGCTTGCTATAGAAACCACGACCTCGACCTGACTGGCAGGACTCGTTGGCTTCAAACTGACACGGTGACTTAAATGAACTATATGCAGACAAACTAGCGAAGAAAAAGAAGTGGATTCCACTTACATACGTTCGAAGTGCGTCGCATATGTCTGCCGTTTCTAAAAATCAATGTAGGTACTTCAAATAGAGCTGCCTTAATAAATACGGTCCACTGGAGCTGGTGACACAAGGCATTGTATCAAAAAGAAAAGAAAACGCTCACACTAGCCGATCGACCAGCTAATATTATGGACAATTCGTGTGATAACGGAGAAGCGCAATTCGTATAGACAAGGAAAGCAAAGAGGGAAATGAACGTAACGCACATATTAGTCTCCAAACTACCAATCGTGGTTTATGAACGGCCCACTGAAATTCAAGCACATGGCCAGCACATGGTGTCAAGCTGCCGATGCGGCATCATAGGCTATGCCCAAGGCGATGCCTCCGGGGAAATTGAGATAACAACGTATGTGCTGAACGTCAGGCTGCGAAAAACTATCCTTTACGGTGGCACTGATAGATGCTGATCGAAGTTGCGTGGAATAATACTAGCTGCTAAATTTATTTCTTATACGCTGTACAGTGTAATCTCGTCGTACGCAATGCAAAAATACCTTACTTATATCGAATTTCTGTTTTACAGCGGTGGTCTTAGCGTGATAGTATTTACGAGTAGTAGCCGGCAATCGCTTCGATATATCCAGGAATTCGTTGTGTTTGTGTTCGTTATACCAAGGCTGAAATATTTCTTATCTATTACTTATCTCTTCTCTTTTAACAGAATCCGAGAAAGGCATTCCCGCCAGAGCGTAAGTGGGGCCCCGGAGACCCCGTCGAGATGCAGCTCTACCGTGCCCATAACGGTGGTGTGACAAACCTCGGCTTCCAGGGCAGCGACACCTACCGCTACTGATGAACCAAAGACGTCCTTGTATGCCACTGGCACGCTCCCACTAATGCGGCACTGGCTACGGCAATAACCATATAGGCTCAAACACGCGACGTACATTTGTAAGCTTGGCTCCCGACAGGGTACAGTTTTGCCACACAGCGATAATCTTCCGCATTCTTGTGTAATGATGAAGATTATCACATTCACGACTGCGGTAAGGTTATTAACAGAAACGCCAGTTTCGTGATTCGTGCGTTCTGTATAGCGTTCCTGGCAGTAAAAAGCACCGGATACGTAGTGCTCAAGTGATCTTACACACGCACCAGATTTATTAGAATATTGAATCCAGAATATCACATTTGGTTTCATTACCTCAGCACGTTCGAACAATACGAGAGACTATTGTCGTGCAGTAGCGTTCCTGGCGCAAATGTAGTGAGCACTGAGTGCGCATCATCAAAGTATTAGCACATGCTCACAAAGCATTCATTCGGAAAATTAGCGGTCGCAGTATTAATGCGCATTACTAATGAAGATTGCCACTGCGAGACAAAATTGCTCCCAAACGAAAGTGTAATTTATAAGAGCGAAGGAAACGGTAATCGTAAATACATGTAACCATCAAAACTGTCACAATGTTGCTCACATCGAATGTTGCACAGATATCATTCACAAAAACTCGCACATTCATTGAAGGTGAAGAGAGAGACTGTGCTTGTGTAACATAACTCTGACGAACATGTGGCACGTTCTATGTGTCTGTCGCGGGCTTTCTGTACATAGCCTACAGAACGACATAGTGTGCACTTGTCTGCAGTGTAGAGCACCTCCGTGAGGTATTCCACGTTAAGCAGAAAAGAGAGGAAGAGGCGCGGCGATTCCGTCCCTATAGTGTACCTGACTTCACGGTAAATGCACGTCGCTTCGCGTTGCTTTCAACGGCCAAGTAGCGTGTGAGTCTTTTGTCGGAGTCCCACTCTAAAACCTCATCATGTGCGATTCCGGACGCAAACAAAATGTGTAAAAGGTGTGAACATTTCACTGCTCTGACTTCACGCACTCGCATTTTTAAAGAAAAAGAACATATTGCGCCTCAATGTACGTTTTAATGTGAACGTTTTCCGTAAATTTTCAACGTGAGACACGATTCCGTGAAACGTTTCCGTAAACCATCCACGTAAAAGCTGCTTCTTTGAAGCTTGCCTTAAATCTCTTGCGCTACCACTTCAGTGTGGTTCCCTTTCTGTCACTTGATCCTGCATGTCAGCTACGACGTTTATTGGGGCGAATGTGCGGTGGCTTCCGGTTAGGAGGCAACAAATGTGATTTCTCAGGGCACCATAGTGCATCTACAGGCTTGAGACATAGTTCTGCACTTTAGCAGTGGAATCAACGTAAGATTTTCAATCGATGCCGTTACTTGTACCACATAATAACTTTTTATCGTCGCGTGATGTTCAATCAAGTGCCCACCATCACTCAGTCACGTTTCCCTTCTGTGCGAGCACATTGTTTGTACGTTATACTTAATTATGCACACTGCGCCTCATCATGACGAATCATTTGTATTTCACGTATTTTAATTGCTTCGTCCATGTTACTTGTACTTATCGCGATATTTAGTCTGCGCTGCTCGAAGCACGGAGTGGCAAGGGCTCGTACAGTGCTGCTCCAACGGCGCAGGAGTACTCTCTTGCCCATTCTGTACTAGTCTGTGCGTTTTGCGGCTGAAGCCAAAGCCAAAGCCAGCGCTTGAAGCGGTTATTACACCGACTCTGCGCTCCACTGGCCATATTAGTTTTCGGTGTATTTCTATCTGTTTTTACCCATGCGAATGAAGATCATTTTTAGCCTTTGAGTGATATTTTACCTCAATCATTAGATACCTCACTGTTTGACGAACCTTCTCATCGCTAAAGATTGTCTGGGAATCAGAAACCTATACACACATCCAATGGACTGCTGTATTTAAGTACTAATGAGTGGCAACACCCTCATAATGGCGCCTTATTTGACTTTGCTTTCTGTACATTGGATCATGTATTTGAAGTGTTCTAAACCGAAGTCCTCTTATAATTTGACATTAAAATTCAGTGCACCCGTAATGTTGCCTTGCGAAAATCACCGCACAATCATTTATCTTGAGGCAAAAGCGACGTTGATTCTCCGGTAACGAACACGTTTCCTGTTTAAACGATTCTTGGCATTTTGCCAACACGTACGCTGTTTTTACACGTTTTCCGATGTCCTGTCGCACGCAGGTTCGCGCGACTTAGCAGCTAGGAAACACAAGTTTGATGTATGTACATAGATGTAAGATATGCATGTCTATTGACCTATTTATTTTTTGTGTTTTATTGTCCTATTGAATGAATTTGAATGGCAAATAAATAGTGTTCCTAAATAAACTCCATGTGCGTTTGTCTTGCTTCCTATGGTTGTGTGCATCTAGAGATTGCAGGCGACAAGGTGTCGCTCAGAAATGAGGCAAGCGCAGCAAGTCATTCATAGAAGGCAACAAAGAATAAATACATTCTTTTCGGTGGTTTCACGGGGCGATCCTGGAGATCCATGTTTTGACACATCACACAAATCCGAAGTGTTTGTCTTGTGGCACGTTTTCTTGCAATAGAATCATATGGACACGTCAATCTTCTTTCTGCCGTCGTCCCAAGGACCCGCATCAACGTCTAAAGTGTGATGAAGGCGCCTTAGGGCGTTGTGTCTTCTACGCGATAGAAAGCTTGCGATGACAGCCGACAATATCGGCTCAATTAGGGAAACGCGACGGCCATCCTCCGCATAGCATGAAAAGGCCACGAGAGCGTTTCAGGTAGGTGGAGGAGAGGTCTGCATGGTTATGTCATGTATATGGCACGTAGGTTCACGGAAAAGCTCTACGAAGCGTCAAAGTATAACCCTGTGGAGCGTATCGTGACGCTCATTCTCATTGAACGCCATCTTCTTCCTCCTCTTGTTCGAAAGAGAGCTTACAAACGAGGCGCCATCGTAAGAGCTGTCCGACCCCGACGATGCACTGACTGAACTACTGCAATGCTGAACACATACCTTCAAAGCCATATGTACTTCCTACCGTGCACCGCACAAATCGCTCAACCGAGAGTGTGCTGTTGCCTGGCGACAGCTTCAGAATATTCATTCCCCTGCCCCTACATCCTTCATCTCTTCGACCGCACACAAGAACCCTCCTACTGCCCCTATTGTGGAACGAAGTACACTTTTTCCGGCCACGGTGTAGCACCACCACGGATCGTATGACATTGGTCGCTGAGACTGCGATTAGAATCTAGTGACATTAACACCTCCAGTCTTATTAATCCGCTTGCACTCTTTATTTTCCATATTTCCGTAAGGAGGTTTTCGTACGCTCCATATATCTTCCTTAGAGGGACACTAAAGTAAAATAACAATTTGCGTCAAAGTGAAAGCCCAATGCATGACATCTAAAATGACAATGTTATCAACAACAGTGCCCTACTTACAGAGAAATGAAGGTAAATGGACAAGAACACAAGCGCCGCAGTGAAACATTCTCAAAATGATCCCGATAACATCAGAGGGACCGCCTACAATCAATCTTTCGTAATCGATCTATAGCTGCACTAAATTAAAAAATCTTCCGTGCATCAAGAGATGCAATAAAATGCTTCTTGGTCGTTTCTGTTTGATTCATGGAGAAAAGAACCGCCGGACGTTACTATGGGGAATGGCGCGAGTGATTGAAAAATTCGATTTTCGCGTAGTTACACTTAGGGAGCCTTCATGTGCGCGCGTCATTGTGTTTTAGAGTGGTGTCAGCCTTTGACCCACCACTTACCACCGCCCGATAAAACACAATGTTGCCGCTTTGCATGGCAACAAGTGCCATGTTGGTTCTCGCGGTCAAGCGTTCCTGCGCCTCCGCTATGGTGGCCATACCTCCGCACTCCACCAAGGCGGATGTGCAAGCTGCGGTCTGAGCTGCGTCTACCACATCGCTCTGGATCTAGCACCTGCTGTGACACCATCCTCGCACTAAATGCTACTACAAGAGCCTTGGAGTGAGAATGCCTGAGTGCTGTGGCCGCAATGCACAACCATCTGGAGACAGTGTGTGAGATTGTTCGGGTTCCCAACTTGTCCGAATTGACGGAAACGCTGGAACCAATATGGGGGCCCGTCGAGTATGGCAGCCATTTTAGCCTGTTGTAAGCAACCATGATCGAAGTTGTCACCACCCTAAAACACGGAGACGCGCGCACATGAAAGCTCCTTCGTTAGACAGGACATGTGGTGCCGTCTGGCGGCGCGCAGTTACTTCCCCCCCCCCCCCCCCAAAAAAAAACATCTGTCATAGCATCTAAGGGCGGGCGCGTGCACCCGCCATCTCGGAGGCCGTTGTTATAGCTGACATGGGTTTTGCTGCTTTCGGTCTGCTGCTACTAGCGCAGTAAAGCCGGGCAACGTTGTGCACGGCAACAATGACGTGAGCCGGTCCGGTCGGTCCGCTTCTCGAGGTGGGTAATTTGAAGTGCGCTAACCCAATCCGAATCACTAAAACGTGATTTTATTTCAAAATAGGCCCTCTCTTGGCACCAAAGTAGGTCTACGAGGTTTCTGGTGCGCTATTTCAACAATCAACGTCGACTTAATAGTTGCCTTTAGTGTCCCTTTTAGAAAGTTTTCGTTTATTCCGTAAAGTTTTCCATACTTCCTTATCGTTCCATATTTTCCGTAAGGAACTTTCCATATATACGACATGACTTCCGTATCCTTCTACATTTTCCCTAACATGCTTTCAGTATATGTCATAAAAGTTCTATGTGCTTCCATAAAAATCCTTATTTTTTCCGTATACTTCATCAGGAAAGTGAACAGAGTCCATGTTTTTTCTGGAAGATTTCATACGGAATGTTTGAGTAAGGTTAGTTATGCGGTTAATTGCGCGACCATAACAAAAAAATTCTTTCCTGAACCCACGCTGAAATGAAGAAAGAATCTTGCTGTCCGTTAAGAATTTATTTATGTAATCGGAACCAATATGTTCCAGAATCTTGCAGCATGAACTGAATCGCAAGATTCGACGACAACTTGTAATAGGTCCAGTGTCTCCTTCGGGCACCATACAGTTCGGGCACCATACGAGCCGTTCGACAGTCAACTGGTAGATCCGAAGATGGTAAAGAATTGAAGATGCACGAAAAGATACGTGATGAATGAGAAGAACGCTTCAAAATAACGCCAGAGAAACGCATTTGTAAGGCCATCAGGACCAGGTTATGCCTTTGTCTTCAGGTTAAGAAGCATAGCGACGATAACTATAAGAGTGATACGATATCTTTGTAGTCTGAGCTAGATACCGGCTCATGACTAACCGTTTTCGAAAGAATTGAAAATACACTGCAAAAATATACATTAAAATGTTCGGCAATATCGTCCTTCTCATCAACTACGAATACCAGGATTCGAATCTCGCTAACACACTTTTTAGGGCGAAGCTCTTCTCAGTCAAACCTTGTCATGCGTCCCGCGTAACCGAGAGAAGAAGAGACGAAAAAGGAAAGAAGGCAGTATATCCCGAACAGTATATAATACACAGCGCTGTCTCATAGAAGTGCATACAAACTGCAGTTGAGTGAGGATATTCTAGATGGCGTTGCACTGCTACTCTCCGATTGGCTGCAGCGCGGGCTGTGCCAGAGTACGCGGAGAACGAGTGCCCGGGTGTCCTCTGAGAGAGCCGTATGAAGTGCCCCTCTCAGTCTCTTGGATAGTCGCCGTACGTGGCGGATCGTTGGTGGACATGGACGAATCAGAGCGCCAGGCGCGTTGAAGACGCTTGCGCTCGGCTTCCTTGGCTCGCGTCTCGTCGGTGTTTCCGCGCACCGTCTGCATTCTCGAACGTGATCGGACACACTTACACATGCATGGAGGTCCGGACGGACGAACGCTTCGCCTCACTTATCATCATTCCAAGCATATGCTGATTATAAAAATAGTTTCAATATAAAAATTGATTTCAAGATTGCTGATTATAAAAATAGTTGTACTGATGTGAACGTACCCACTGCGGTGGTCTAGACGCTATGGTACTCGGCTTCTGACCCGCAGGTCGCAAGATCGAATCCCGGCTGCAGTGACCGCAATTTCGATTGAGACGTAAACGCTTGAGATCCGTGTACCTATAATTAAGTGCACGTTAAAGAACAAGTGGTCAAAATTTTCCAGAGTGCTCCACAACAGGGTGTCTGTAATAATCATATCGTGGTTTTGGGACGTTAAACCACTTAAAGTATTATTACTGGTGTTGCCGCGGACCTCCCTACATCATCGTATCGACTGATAATTGATGAAAGGTTGTGTTTCAAAGACTGCGGTTAATAAAAAGTGCAGAAAAGTGATATTAGCCTTGAGTAATTGGGACGTGTGCGAGGATTACTGTATTGCTGAAGTGATGTAAATGGTGTGATAAAATGCCTAGTAGTGGGCGAGGACGCGTGAAATGTACGCATAACGTGAAATGCGCAAGTGTGATATATTTTTTATTATGTCGTACGACTGGAAATAATATTCTGTGTAAGGTACGCGTAATCAACATTGGCGACGTTGCGAGCGGCTTTCTTTTGCAATAAGTAAATTCTCTTAATGTTTTATTGTGTAGCCGTTAACCATACCAAACTACAATAATTTAATATGCGATGCGATTAGTGCATAATCAATATACATTTTCACTTGCAGCGGTAACATAGTGCGATGTCACAGAACGAGCGCTAAAAAAAAAGAGCGCGCCGCCAAATCCTTGCGACAACGGGCGGCAGAAACGCCGCGAGGTAAAAAGAAAAAAAAAGAAAGCAAACATCCAGGGCTCCCGGGCGCGCGCTCTCCCCGCAGAAGCACGGCTTCGCAGACGATCCTCCTCACCCCACATCGGCGGCCCAGCAAGACCGCGATTTTTCTAGAACGAAGGAGGCGGGGTCAGACCGAGTGAATCATCCTCGGGAGAGGGCAGTCGAACCGTCTCGTGCCTCTCCCCAGCCTTCGCTGCGTATCGCGCCGACGAAATGACGAGAAACATCTGGAAAGTCGCGCGCAAGGTATTTAACCGAGCAGCCGAGACGAGAAATCAGGAGGAGACGGAAAGTTAGCGCCGGAGCGCGTAGGAATTCCGCCGTGTAGTCGGCGAAGGTTCTGCCCATAGTGACAGAACAGGAGGAGACGGAAGTTAACGCCAGAGCGCGTAGGGATTCCGCCGTGTAGTCGGCGAAGGTTCTGCCCGTAGTGACAGAACAGGAGGAGACGGAAGTGAGCGCCAGAGTGCGTAGAGAGTCCGCCGTGTAGTCGGCGAAGTTTTTGGTCCGTAGGGACGGCTCGAGCTACAGGCAAGAGCGTGGGTTTACCGCTATCGAGCGAAGACGCGGGCAACAGCTGCGTGTGTGAAGCCGACGGATTTCCGGCGAAGAAGTTTGAAGCTTGGAGAGTGGCCATTTGAGGACGCCAGGTTTCCTGGAAGAGAAACTTCGAGAACTACGGAACGACAACAACGCTGGACTTTGAGTGAGTGATTCTCGGAAGAGTATCATTCAGACTTTTGTTCCAAGGACTTTGGACTGAATAGGTTTTCTATCTCTTTAGTCCTTAAGTGTCTGGTTGTTCAATGCATGCGACTGCATTGTAGTGCGTATTGTTGTCTGTGTCAGTTGTTTTGAGTGTGGCTGATTGTACTGTGTAGTACGTTGTCTGATTGGTGACGTATTGTATGTAACTATTGTGGAGTGTGCATTTTTGTGTATTATTTTCGATCTGACATTTTTGAGAATATAATATTTGTTTTGTTTATCAACTCTCGGCTCTGACTTGTTCTTTGGGCCACAGCCGGCGTCCGCTGGCGCGCCAAAAAGCACCACTTCTAAATTGTCCACACTTTCGTGGTGCGGTTCGGGGGGCCGATACTTCGGCTCTTGGAATTAGCCCGGCGATCGCCTCCCTAAGTAACGGGACCGGTGTGACAATTAATCTGGCGTCCGCGACAGGACCTTTTGGTGCACAGTGTGTCCAAAGTAGTAAGAAAGAGCCTCGAGTTGTTGATAGTGCTATCGGAACGATTTTGTGTGTTGTTCAGTGTTCTCGTTAACGAGTGCAGGGGAGTGTTCCGATAGACTGATTTAGGCAGATACTTTTTGCACGCAGCAAGGTTGTATTTGCGAGTTGCGAGACACCATGGATCTCGAAAAGTTAGTATCTCTTGGTGAGAAGATGGGTCTTTCTGGCGCCGAACTACGGAAGTGGGTAATCCAGAAGGAGAAAGAGGCGGTGGAGAGAGATAGGTTGGCAGCTGAGAGGGCCAAGGAAGAAAAAGCAGCTGAGTTGGAACGAGAGAGGTTGGCAGCTGAAAGGGCGAAGGAAGAAAGAGAGCAACAATTGAAGCTGGAGCTGGAGAAAGAAAGACTGGCAGCTGAGAGGGCGAAAGAAGAAAGAGAGGAAAGGGAACAGCAGCGTCAGCACGAGATGGAACTCGAGCGGCTCCGTTTGCAACAGCGAAGCGAAACTCCCGTCCAAGCTAGAGTTGAAAGCAGCGAACGGGAAGATCACGGCTTCCGCTTGAACCCAAGCAAGCTGCTCGTAGCGTTTGATGAAAGGAAGGACGACCTAGACGCGTACCTCCACAGATTTGAGACGATTGCGAGGAGCCAGAATTGGCCGGAACAGCAATGGGCAACTGCTTTGAGCACCTGCTTGAGTGGTGAAGCGCTCAGTGTGTACGGCAGGCTGACGCCGACCGATGCAGCCAACTACGCAAAGGTGAAGGCTGCTTTGTTGAAGCGATTTAGATTCACTGTGGAAGGATTCCGGGACAGATTTTGGACAGGAAAGCCAGCTGATGGTGAGACGGCTACGCAGTATGCCGCCCGACTTTGCCATTATTTCGACAGATGGATTGAACTTTCAGGGACAGCGCAGGAGTACGATGAACTTAGAGAGCTCCTAATTAGAGAACAATTTCTTACTAGTTGCCACCCAAGCCTGTCGCTTTATCTGAAAGAGAGGAAGGCTGAGTCATTTGAAGGAATGCTTGAATTAGCTGATCAATTCTTGGAAGCGCAAGGTGGCACTAATTTGGCCAAGGTAAAGAAGGAGTGTCCCGACGATTCGAAGAAATTGGCTCCCGAAGAAAAGAAGCGTGCACCAGAGAGCATTCCGCGATGTTTTCTGTGCAACCGAGTGGGTCATCGCGCGAAAAACTGTCGAACGATCTTTACGAGCCCTACGGTTGTAAAATGTTTCAAGTGTGGTCAGACTGGGCACAAAGCAGATGCATGTCGGAACGGAGTGAGTCAAACTCACCAGGTATCCTGTGTGCAAGCAGCACCGAAATCTGATAATAAGGCCGTCACTGATGGATTCGTAGAGTTGAAGAATGGGGAGAAAATTCCTATTGTGGGGGCTGTAATGTCAAAACAGCCAACCGGTGTTACGAAGGGAATGCCAACGCTTCCTGGAAAGATTGCAGGCAAGAAGATTACGGTTCTAAGAGACACCGGTAGCTCCACTGTTATCGTGAGGAGAAATTCGGTACGGGAAAGAGAGTTGACAGGCAGAACGAGACCGGTTTGCCTAATTGACCGTACGGTCCGGATGCTTCCCGAAGCAGAAATTGAAGTTGAAACCCCGTACTTCAGCGGGAAGGTTACTGCTTTATGCATGACGACCCCCCTGTATGACCTGGTCATCGGAAACATCGACGGGGCGCGAGGGCCAAGTGATCCAGAATGTTTGGGAGAAGACCCGAAGCTAGAGCCCTCGCCGACACAGCGGCCGCGAGATACAGTGGAGGAGCATCCCGTGACGGATCTCACTAGAGCCCGAGGCGAAGCCGCGGCGCAAGAGACAGCGAAGGAGAAGACGATCGTGTCGAATAAGTTCACAGGCCGAGCAACTGGATGTACGTCGGCACGACCTCGACCGACTGACAGTGTAAAGGAGACGGAGTTGGCCAGCCGGGCAAAAAGTAGAGGCATTATCAAGCGGGTAAATAAACAGACAGGACCCGTCGAATGTAATGACGCGTTAACGGTGTCGGAAGAGACAACGATGGCTGAGACGACGCCTCAGATATCGACGTTGGAAAGGGCTCGCCGAAAAAGAACGTGGAAACACAAGAAGAGATCGAGCGAGCACCGCAAAAAGGGGCGCAAGCGCTGTTCGAAGTACTCAAGATAGGTGCTGAGGTGGAATCAGAATGTGTTTGGCAGGGCTGAGTGACATATGTTGTGTTAATGTTCTTGTTATCCTGTGTCTCAAGTGTATGTCGAGTGAGTCAGTGTTCTGTGCGATGATGTGATGTATAGTGTTGTATAATTGTTGTATAGACAGAACCTTGTACGTTTGTATTGTTTGGAATGTGTGATGAAGTGTTGTAATCATGTGCCTGTGGTTATATTTCATGTGCTGTGGAATTGAACTACAATGTAAGATTGTATTGAGTGATATATTCTGAATGAGAAGTGTCATGAGCGACGGATTGTGTTACAGTCTGTGAGAATGTGTGGTGACTGTTCGCGCTCGTTTGTGTGGTTTTGAATATTATGAGATAATATTCTTAAAGTGGGGGGCAGTGTCACAGAACGAGCGCTAAAAAAAAGAGCGCGCCGCCAAATCCTTGCGACAACGGGCGGCAGAAACGCCGCGAGGTAAAAAGAAAAAAAAAGAAAGCAAACATCCAGGGCTCCCGGGCGCGCGCTCTCCCCGCAGAAGCACGGCTTCGCAGACGATCCTCCTCACCCCACATCGGCGGCCCAGCAAGGCCGCGATTTTTCTAGAACGAAGGAGGCGGGGTCAGACCGAGTGAATCATCCTCCGGAGAGGGCAGTCGAACCGTCTCGTGCCTCTCCCCAGCCTTCGCTGCGTATCGCGCCGACGAAATGACGAGAAACATCTGGAAAGTCGCGCGCAAGGTATTTAACCGAGCAGCCGAGACGAGAAATCAGGAGGAGACGGAAAGTTAGCGCCGGAGCGCGTAGGCATTCCGCCGTGTAGTCGGCGAAGGTTCTGCCCGTAGTGACAGAACAGGAGGAGACGGAAGTTAACGCCAGAGCGCGTAGGGATTCCGCCGTGTAGTCGGCGAAGGTTCTGCCCGTAGTGACAGAACAGGAGGAGACGGAAGTGAGCGCCAGAGTGCGTAGAGAGTCCGCCGTGTAGTCGGCGAAGTTTTTGGTCCGTAGGGACGGCTCGAGCTACAGGCAAGAGCGTGGGTTTACCGCTATCGAGCGAAGACGCGGGCAACAGCTGCGTGTGTGAAGCCGACGGATTTCCGGCGAAGAAGTTTGAAGCTTGGAGAGTGGCCATTTGAGGACGCGAGGTTTCCTGGAAGAGAAACTTCGAGAACTACGGAACGACAACAACGCTGGACTTTGAGTGAGTGATTCTCGGAAGAGTATCATTCAGACTTTTGTTCCAAGGACTTTGGACTGAATAGGTTTTCTATCTCTTTAGTCCTTAAGTGTCTTGGTTGTTCAATGCATGCGACTGCATTGTAGTGTGTATTGTTGTCTGTGTCAGTTGTTTTGAGTGTGGCTGATTGTACTGTGTAGTACGTTGTCTGATTGGTGACGTATTGTATGTAACTATTGTGGAGTGTGCATTTTTGTGTATTATTTTCGATCTGCCATTATTGAGAATATAATTTGTTTGTTTATCAACTCTCGGCTCTGTCTTGTTCTTTGGGCCACAGCCGGCGTCCGCTGGCGCACCAATAAGGACCACTTCTAAATTGTCCACGCTTTCGGTGTGCGGTTCGGGGGGCCGATACTTCGGCTCTTGGAATTAGCCCGGCGATCGCCTCCTTAATAAACGGGACATGTGTGACATGCGACAACGCGGCATATCTCCTGCGCTCATTTGGTTTGGGGCGTTATGTACCACATATCAATCAATCGTCCTATGCTCATTGCTCTTTTTTTTTCGCAAATGGTCGATGTTGTCTCCCATAAGATTCGAGTTGAATGTAACGCTAAGAATTTTACATTAATTAACGACTTCAATCCCGTGTCCACCGCAGTAAATATCTTGCTCCGAGCGAACTGATTTCTTTTCAGCCCGGAAAAAAAAACAAAGTACCTTGATCTTAGTCGTAATAATTTTAAGGCAGTTATAATGTAAGCATAATATTAGTTTGGCGAAGATGCGATCACACTTTGACGGTCCAGCTACTTCAGCAGGGCTGGAGAACAGGATAGTGCTGTCACCCGCATAGACAATAAATTTTGAGCTTGCATCAATATCGACAATGTCGTCACACACTGACTATGTGTATAGGTTAAAAAAAGGAGGACCCAAAGTAGAATCTCGGGGCTATGGTGCTCAACTGCTGACCCTATATGGTCGCGGGTGCGATCGCAGCCGTGGCGGTCGCATTTCGAAGGAGGCGGCGTGGTGGAAGAACGTGTACTGTGAGGTGTCAGTACACGTTCAAGAACATTAGACGATCAACATTTTCCGGAGCTCTTCACCACGGCGTCTCTTATAATCATATCGTGCTTTAGGGATGTAAAACCACCATGTTATTAACCTTAGGGCACGGGCGTAGTCTGAATTTTTTTTTTCAGTGGGAAGGGAGGGCGGGGGGGCTTTTTTTTGTCGAGTGTCATATGATCGCTACTATGCCATGGCAAAAAAAAAAGAAAAGATAGGAAGGGGAGGGGGCACGGACCCTATTGTGCCACCTCCTGGCTACGCCACTGCCTTTGGGCATGCCGCATCTATTAAAGGGAAATATATTGCAGATTATTTCAATCACTTCTTTCAGTCCGTATTCGCCGCCACCGATATTGACGTCGACGCAAGTTCGGAATGTACCACTCGTTGAATGACTTCGAAATCATCCAGGAGGGCGTATTTGAGCTGGTATTAAATTTAGATGCGAAGAAACCGAATGAACCAGATGACCTTCCGACCTAGTTTATTCAAAGATATTTTGAATGGGTGTCGCATTACCTAAAACCAAATTATAGTTGAAAAAACGATCTCTGAGAACAAGTTGTGTGCCACAAGACTGGCACAATGCGCTAGTGATTCCGGTGTTCAAGGGAATAATTACCGGCCTACATCTCTCACATCCATCTCTTGTAAGGTTTTGGAACGCATAATAGCTAAGCGTATTTTTGTTAATTAAAAATAACTCTTCACCCCCACCAGCATCGATTCAGAACGGGCCTCTCTACTATCACACAACTCATATATACAGACGGTTCACGATTTCGCTGAGGCAATTGATACCAGGGTTGATGTAATAGCCATAGATTTTGCCTGAGCCTTCGATAAGGGTGCCCCACAATGAGCTAATTTAAAAGCTCGAAAGAGTCGGACTTAACTCCGCTGCTATAAAGTGGATTAAAGCATACTTGACTTATCGCAACTAGCAGGTAAGAATAGAAGCCGTGTGTCCGATTGACTGGCCGTGCTCTCTGGAGTCCCGCAGGGACCACTCTTATTTTTGATGTGTATCAATGACATTTCTGCTATCATAGAGCCCGGAGTACAACCTAATTACTCCGATCGCATATGACTGTTTATTTTATTCCACTGTGCGAAACGAAGAGTATCAATTTAAAATAAACCAATCTTTACAGACGTTGAGCAAATGGTGCAAAATATTAAATATGAAAATAATTATTCTAAACTGACATACACGCATATTACAACAAAGAAGGGTCATCTTTTATTTTCATATGTTGAATAAACACTGCGCATTTTAAATATCTAGAACCAATGATAACGCAAAATCTGTCCTGGAACGTACACATTGACAATATTTGTTCAAATGCATAGGGAAGGCTATGTTTCTTACGAAAAAGAGTAGAAGGTACGAAAGCCGATGTGAAACTTGCTCCTTACAAAACCTTTGTAAGACCTGTTCTTCAGTACGCGTCGGTGGTATGGAGTCCTCACCAATATTATTTAAAGAAACAAATTTTAAAAAATTCAGAGCTATGCGGTGCGATTTACAGAGTCAGATACGGAAATGCTCTAATCTTCTGGCCTACATTTGTTAGAAACGCGCAGGCAGAAAATTGGTCTCAAGCTTTTATTTCAAATACCAAATAGACAATTAAATATTAGCAACTACCACTTAGTACCGCCAGGTAAACGGAGCTCAAGAAGCAAATACAACGGGTCTATTCAAGCGTACAGTACTTGTATTGATAGGTTCAAATACTCATTTTTTTCCTGACGCAATCGAAACGTGGAATGAATATCCGGTGTGTGTTGTTGAACACAATGATTTGTCAAAATGTCAACAGACTGTCGTTGACTATCTGTACAAGTGTACCGCTTGATCTTAGCCTAACCTGTGTATTTGCTAATGATGCGCTTTTTTACTATAATATTTTGTTATGTTACCCTCTCTGTAGGGACCATCGCAAGACAGTTGACAGTATTGCAAAATCAATTAATTAAATTAAAACATCAATTCATGACAATGGACAATACAATCACACTGACTCCTGCTGTTGATGAGATGTGAACGAAAGAATTCGATCTGCTTACCACGAACCACGCAGTTTTCTATGCCACGAACCAACGTTTTAGGCCGATGCGACAACCACGGCATTCTTGTGTTCTACACCACGTTAGAACGTAGAATTGTCGAACACTGTAGCCACGCCGGTTGGAACAACGTCTGCTAAACGTTGGGCTGGCAATCGCGCGCGCCGTCGGATGCCGCCCGCGCCGATGGCCTCGCAGCTGACGGCAGCGCCACCGCGTCCGCCTCGCTCGAATCACGTTTACGGACGGCGCTCGGCAGATATATTTCGTCTTGAAGAGTCATTTCGTGCAATTCTACAAAATCTTGCATAAAAGTTGCTTTCAGCCTATACCACCCAAAGTGACAGCAGTCATTCTACTTGTTTACGTGAATGTGTAACACATGACTCTTGTCTCTAAAATTGATCTTGGCCAGGTCCACGTCTGAGGTCGTCTGGGAGATGGTCAAACCGAGCAATAGCCCTGGGCGGTGCTTCTCGGCCTATGTGGCCGAGTTCTTAAAATTCCGTTTCGGTGTTATGGCTCACGGGACGGCTCTAAGCTCTCCCATAGTAGAGTACCTAGTACTCTAAATTGTAAACCACCTTACATAAACGCGCAATATCTATTCTTACCAGCTTAATATCTGCCTGACCCTCACGGGCCCATGACATTAGTCATATTTTTGAAATGCGGTGCCAGGACAGAGCTCGCCCTGCCGGTGTCACCGTTCGTCCTGGCATTGCAATGCTGCCAGGTTCGGCCCACAATGATCAATATGAAATCAGACTGACCTATTACGGATGAGGGAGGTGTGCAAACTGCACAAGTGCAGTATATACAACGATCGAAAATATATAGCACGGCGTGCTTACGTTTTTTAACTTTATATATTACACAGTATCGGCCTATTTGACGCCAAACAGGCCATTTATGTAAGCCGATAAACCACGCTATCACCTAAGGAATGTCGTTAAAATTTGTTATCTATTTTTTCAATGGAGCAGCCGGCTTCTACCGCACATTTTTCATTTGCTATTTATGTAGATTTGCCAGTCACAATATTGTAATACGTTATTCACAGCCAAGTAAATTTCCCTTTCGTGAATCCTATATTGATAGGAACTTTTTTCAGCACATTAGCTTAAGTTTACTGTCAATTTAAGCATGTTCAACAGTATAGCAGAATTTTTTATTCACTTTCCATTAAAGCATGAACACCACACCGCGCACTTTTTTTCATTTACTGCTGTATTGCATTTTAGTACTTAAAATTACAATTCATAAGTGTCCCAAGATTTAAATTGGTTTAGCTGAATTTCACGCATTAGTGACGGATTTCCGCTTTTTTTTCTCTTGTTATCTTACCGAGTTACTTTCATGTCTCAAAACGTGCTGATTATCATTAGCACTAATTATTACTAAGAGCAGTACTCTCCCATACCAGTGCTATCTATCTGTAGAAAGCAACTGCTCCGCACTGTAGAATGAACAAAACGGGCAGTTAGACCAAGAAAGCACTAGGTACATTAATTGGGTTTAGTAGTAGAGCAGCAATTATCATACAAACTGAAATTAATTAACGTGGGTGACGTATCAGCCTTTCTCTAGTTGAGATCCCAACCCGCATCCTAAAACCGCTATCATAACGCCGAATTGGTGGGCTCGGGAAATTTCATTCTACTTCGAGCGAACCTGAATCCAAAACTACACCCCACCTTCGCTACGGCACGTTTTAGAGCTAAACCGTTGCCTCAGGCGACCACCTTAGAACGCATCCACGAATGAACCACGCTCGTTGACAGCTGAGAAAACGCGCTGCGTGCAGACGACACAGTCTTTTAAATCGCAGAGTACGAGACGCAGTGCATCACAATGCATGAGCTCGCACACGGCTCAAAGTAAACGGCGATGAGTACACACTAGGTATCGTTCTTTTATCTATGTGGACAGCGGCACTGCACGAATCGAAACTGTTATCATATGCACACACTTGCCTTGGTTGTCGAAGAAGCCGATGTACCCCACGAACACCACAGCGCTCAGGTGAGTCGGAAAGCGCTCACCTCAAAGCGCTGCTTCACCGTAGCACAGTTCTAGTACTACACTTTAACCGTAGATTCCACGCCGTACTCGGCAAAAACTGCACAGAACACCCTCGGTATAATGGGGGCCGGTGTGTTGTCAGACTTTACTGGCTATGCCCTTGGCTGCGATTGGTTTGCGTCATACAGTTCAGTTGAGATTGCACGTAGGTGTTCTGTGATTACGCCGTGTTTGAGAGCCGCTTTTCACATTAGGTTAATATAACAGAGTCAGTATATTAACTCTCTGGCTTTCCATACTCGGGTTTTGCGGACAACGTGGGGGCATTTTCGCCAACACGCACGTTAAAAAGCCGGTACGTGTAATAGTCGCTTTTCGAGCATTGTGGGTGGCGTGTTATTGTCGTTATGGCTGGTCCAATCAAAACATTACACAAAGCCACTGATTTGTGTAACCACGTGTTAATATCAACGTTCGCACTCAATAACTTCACTACGCAAGCTTGGACACCTGACTGATACTGAATACGTGTAGCCTTTTATTAGTTTGTGTAGACATTCATTAAGCACATCTACTATCTTGCTTGGTTGCTTGTTTCTTTCTTTTGTGGCTCTCACCCACTAAGGGGGATCGGCCAAGAAGCCGGTGGTTAATGCAAGTCAATATCTTTAGGTTTTCTAGACTAGGGGAATATAATTACTGTTTTGACTGTGAAATTAATTCGGCGGATTGTAAAAAAAAGAAAAGGGGGGGGGAAGAAATAATAGAATTTGTTCAATATCTGAGGTGGAATCGTTAGGTGAAATCCTCTTGAAAGTTGAATCATTGCCGTGTATCAGCTAAATATTAAGTGGTAGTGTGGCTAGTAAAATTCGAGAGCTGATCGCTGACTCAGCAAGGTAATCTTCTAGTGTTATATATGAATTCGCAGAGAGCCCCGCAGATGTTCCTGTCACTGTGTCCCAATGAAGTGGCCCCAAAAGACAAAATAATGGGAGTATTAAGTGATATGATATTCCTAGTTTCCTGAATAAAATTTCGAAGAAGTTTTTTCTTTGATTTTTGAAACGGTGACATGTGATGAGAAAATGGTCGATATGTTCAGGTTCGTTACAGCTTGAGCACAGAGGGGATGGCACCAGACCAGACCTGTTTAAGTAGAAATTAAGAGGTGGTACACGGCAACGTAATTTTGTTATCAAGACTTACAATTTACGCGTGGGACACCATTTATTATTCCATGTGAAGTGCATGTGCGAGAAATCTGGATTCGGTATCATGATTTTTGATGAGTCTTCAAAAAGGGAAAGTTTTCTAAACCTCGCTACTGTTACATAAGCTGTAGGAGGCATGTTTCGCACAATCGGAAGATCAAGAGATGTTCGCGCAAGTGTGTCAATCATCTCGTTTGTAAATATACTACGATGGCCTGGCACCCATATCATTCGCACTAGACGAATGTTTGCTGGGATTAAAGATTTCAAAGTTTCTAGTACTGCTGATGTCGACGACGATGATAAAAATGAACACACGGAATACGAGTCAGACGCTATCACAGCTGTCGAATGAATCGCAGGAAGTTTACAAATAGCTAGTATAATGGCCATTAATTCCGCTTCAATTATTGGTGTATAATCAGGGAGGCGTAATGAAAATGACCAGAATAATGAGAGAGAAAAAATACCCACACCTGCCTGCTCGCCACTCATAGATGCATCTGTTGCAATTACTATATTAATACCTAATTGAGACAGGTGTTGTTCTAATGAACCAATCAAATATTTACAGGGCAAGTGTTTAGCGTTCATGGGGAAGATATCGTCAAATATTATTTGAACTTGGCTGATTCGTTTGACAGATGGTGTGATCTCGAATATATTAACATTTAAAGCATCTAGAAGCGTTTGAACAAATAGCACTTGGGGTTTATATACACGGGACCAATGCTTATTGAAAAAGACACCAGGCTCGGCAAAGAATACAAACTGTCGCCTTCTTAAAGAGGATTCAGAAAATTTTAAATAGGTTTTTACTGTTAAAATACGAAATCTGCAAGCAAGGGTGGGTATTGTTATGCCTGCGAGTCCACAGCGAATGTCCATGTCTCTGAAAAAGGCAATCAGTGTCAAGGCGAGCCCGCCTGACGCGAACAACTCAACGGCTCAACACGCGACGGCGCCTTTCTGGCGCGCACGTGCAGTGAGTCATCTCAGCCCGCGAGCCCGTCGAGTAAACAACCGGCGCCTTCCTGTCTGGCGGGTCTGACGCAATGCCTGGCGACGTCACTCATCTTTGGGTGCAGCCACCTGCAGCGCAACCTCTCCAGATTCGATGAGAAAGAATGACGCGGCCCTGCGGCGACCCCATTAGAGGAGTCTGACCTCATGACCAGCGGCGCTTCTGGTTGGACATTTGGTTTTTCAAGGAATCCACCCGGTGCATATAAAAGAAGCCCTGCGGCGCGTCGCGAGCAGCAGACCTGTGGGAGAGCAGACATGTGTGTCAGAGAAGAGAGCTATGTGATAGAGAGTTGAGCTGTGTGTCAGAGAAGAGAGCTATGTGTTAGAGAGTTGAGCTATGTGTTAGCAGTCCTATGTGAGAGCAGACATGTGTGTCGCAGTTGAACTATGTGTTAGCAGCAGACCTATTTGAGAGCAGACCTATGTGTTAGAGAGGAGAGCTCGGCTCTTCGGGTCTCTAAGCTGTCGGCCCCAGTGCCGAATTTGTAACGCCTCTGTATATATGCTGTACATAAACCTTGTTTAATTCACCGTCATCTCGTCCGCTCGTCTATCAGCTCTGCGCAGAAGCAGTCGCGAGCTGAGAAACCTACGCTACCAAACGGCTGGTGACCTTCCTGGTGGAATTCGAAGCAGTGGCGCCTTCGGGACCGTGTTGGCGTCACCGTCTTTCGAAACAGTGGTTGCAGCGGGGGGATTCGAGGCGCCTTTCGTAACGTCGTCGGAGGCGCGCTTCGCAACAGTATCCGAGCTTCTTGATACAAAACATTGTTAGCTGTGAATTTTGGCACACCTAAAAAACTACGTAGAGCTTCCCGCTCTAAGAGAATCAGGGGGTTTATTTTGTATGCTGGTCCACCAGAGAATAGTACACATCCGAATTCAAGAATCGGACGAACGTACATGCGATAAATCATGATCAGGGTATCTCTGCGAAGACCGGAACCGAGGCGGCCAAGCCTACCTATCATTCCAACAGCGCGTGTAGCCTTAATTTTAATATATTCAATGTGGTCACGCCAGCTCAGTTTTTGATCGTACAGTACACCCAGATATTTAATACAGTTAACCTGGGGAATTATTTCTTGATGGTACTGAAGAGAAATAGTAACCTGTGCGTCCAATGGAAAAACTATTATAGCACTTTTAGTTACCTTCAGGTTCATGTGAATTTTCTGAAACCAGGTTTCCAATGTTGCCAAATAACACTGTAAAGTCGAATGTAGCAAATAAATATCGCTGTCAGATGCAAAGAACGCGATATCATCTGCATATACTTGTACCTTATCACTCAGTGGTATTGAACTTAACAAAATGTTAAATAGAACAGGCGATACAATGGAGCCTTGAGGAACACCTCTCGTTTAGCTATACTTCGGCGTGGAAACACCTCGTTGGAAGCAATAAAATTTTCTGTCTTTTAAAAATTCGTATATCCAATTTGTTATGTACTGCGGGAACGTTAGCTCTTTTAGGGCATTGATAAGAATAGGATATTCAACACTGTCATATGCCTTGGCTAAATCAAGGGTTACTAGGGCTGCATATTGTCGTCTTTGCCGAGCAAGCTTTATACGAGCCTCTAAATCAACATGCGCCCACCATATAGAGTAACCTGGTCTAAATCCAATCTGGCACGCACTGAGTATCGCATTATCTGTTATGAACTTCATAACTCTAATGTAAAGTGTTCTTTCTATTAACTTAACTACGTGTGATGTTAAAGCGATTGGCCTAATGTTATCTATCTGCATCGATAGTCCCTGTTATTCAAGAAGCGGTATTATTTTTGCAAGTCTCCAGTCAGGAGGTATCCAACTACTTTCAAGTGAATCGTTGACTACGTTAAGGAGGTCTTTAGGAGAGATGTCGAATAATATTTTTAACATTGCTGAAGTGACGCCATCTGGTCCAGGACCTGCGTTTGGCAGAATACGAACGACGTGCGCAAGTTCATCTCTACTTACTTCAATAAAATCATTTCCGAATGACGGTTTTGCACACTGTATTTTGATTTGTGATGTAAATCTCTTCTCCGATCCCAATGCAATTTCAGTTAATGTATCTTCCGACTCAGTTGGAGAAAAAATAACTGAGTCAATATTTACGCGTGCTGTAATTGCTTTACGATTACGGAGAAATCTGAATAGAGCTTTCTTGTTGCCGCTCTTGGATAGATAGCTGTACCGTTTTTCTTCATAATCGTCTTTCGCTAATGAAACTGTTCTCTTAAAGGTAGCTTTAGCAAACAAATAATTTTTCCAATTAGTCGGACATTGATTGGTAAGGAGTTTTTTCCATGCAGCGTTGCGGCATCTATAATCTCTGGCACAATCCACATTCCACCAGGCAGATATAAATTTTCCCTTTGTTGAAGATGTAGTGAACTGTGATTTTTTAATTGTACACTTTAGGGTGGAACAAAGGCTCATAGCTTTCATATTTGCTTCCATATTGGGCAAGGAAGACAGCGTTGACTGTAAATTCTTTTTAAATTTAGAATAGTTTACAAAACTTTGCACCTGGTGATCTCCGTCACTAAAGGAATGCTGACTTCAAATACCAGGGGGCAGTGATCACTACTTGTAGCCGTATCAAGAACAGTCCAAGACGATATTGTCACACTTGAGCTAGCAAATGTTAAATCTAAGACGGACCTCGAATTACATCGAACGAATGTCGGAACTCTGGAGTTCCAAAAATAAGGTTATTCCGATTAGTCCAGTCCCACATCCGTTTTCCTGATGAATCAGTGCGGAATCCCCATGACACGTGATGGGAATTGAAGTCTCCCGCAAATAGTATACTGTTTCTGCAAAAACTCACAGTCACGTCAAGGGCTCTTTCATCTTGTATTCCAGCCGGAAAGTAGTTGTTGACTATAGATAGTGGCGCGCATCCGAGAAAGTGAATTTCCAGAGCCAATACTTCATAATCGTGTGATATTTGTTGGTAAACTAAGTGTGCTTTATGGCAAATTTTGGATGAAATGAAAAACATTAATCCTCCACCACGTGAGTCTCGGTCCAGTCGAAAGCACTGATAGTTTTTTTAGATAGAAGTTTTGATCAGCAGACAGTCAAGTTTCTTGTAAAATTATTACGTCTGGAGGTTGTTGAGAAATTAGGTATAAGTCTGTAGTTGCAGAGAGAATTGAACGGCAGTTCCACTGAAGTACTCTAAGGCACCCTATGATGATAAGCAAGCAGTAGCAACTGCTTGATCTAATGTAGTCTTTTAAGAAGTGCGCTTTAGGTCTAGGTTCATTCACACTCTTTTTTGTTTTTAGATGAGAAAAATTATAAAGTTTGCTAGTTGGTGATCTGGTGCGTTTCAAAAGGCGAGCATCCATATCTACATCCTGATTACTTATTGATTTTGAATCAGATATACCTTCCTGTTCAGTTGTGTTAGATCTGGAAGGCATTGCCTCATCATCGATAGAGACATCTGACTGATGTTCGGCAGGTTTATTAATTGAGGCACTAGGAGGTTCGATACGCTTAGTTATTCAATCAGATGCGCCCGACATCTGTGAATCCATAATATTATTGAGTGAGTCGGACAGATTGAGTAAAAATTTTTCTAATACTTTTTCTACGGCCTTTTCTACCATAGCAGAAATGGACTGAGAAAGTGATGCATGCATAGAAAGAGGTGGACGAGCTGCTATGCCGGCATAACCGTGATTCCTGCTTTGAATTTCTCCAATTGCTTCTCTACGAGAGCATCGTCTCCTTACAATGATTTTAATCACCTGAAGTTCCTTTGATCTTGCAGGGCAGTTAGGATCGTCTGCAGCATGATTTGCCTTGCACAAACAGCATGTCTTATTGTCTGATTGACACTCAGCAGTACTATGATCAGCCCCGTATATGGCCCCGCATATGCGGAATCGAGTCTCCAATCGACAACCTTTAGTACTGTGCCCAAAACGCCAACATTTAGTACATTGCAGCGGACGGGGAGCCAAAGCTTCGACCTTATTGATAAGCAGCCATGCCTTGATCTCCGAAGGGCGATCTGTTCCAGCGAATGTGGCAATTACAGTTTCAGTGGGAACTTTCTGTTTGTTTTCCTGTTTGGTACAGCGGTAAACAGAAATAACACCTGCTGGGGAAAAGATATCCAAGACTTCTGCTGGGCTTAGACTTGCATCTACCCCCCCGAACCAATCAGTTTGCAGCAAGCTAGATGAGGTGGGATAAAAAAGCTCACCGGATGTGATGCAAAAGTAGTGTACTTCAGAAGGTCTTGGATGCAACCTTGTCTGGTGAGCAGCATAGTATCCCCCCGCATCCAAACTGACAAACCTCTGTTATCAGTACACAGTGGGAAGTGATCACACGAAGTTCCGTTTGGATTGTCTTGGGATTTTTCATGCGGATGAACCCACCGGTGGTCGGCACCAAAGCGACAGGAACGCTACGGGTTCCATTGTGGAGAAACAACTCCAAGGGAAGATCTTGAGGGGGAACAGAGGCGGACCAGAGGGCAGGCCTCTGGCCCGGAGAAGAAACAGTCATGAAATAAGAAGAAGTTACACTTATCAATGCACTAAAACAGTTGCGGAACAAGAGGTAGATCTAATAAAATAAAAGTAACCACCCGCTACTTGACCGCAACCCTGATGATGGAACAAGGAACGCAGGCACAGGCACAAACGCAGTCTTCTTCTCGAACGCAGCTCGCTTTCAAAGTCAGTGACTAAGGCCTCTGTTTGTTTGTTTGTTTGTTTGTTTGTTTGTTTGTTTGTTTGTTTGTTTGTTTGTCTGTTTGGTTGTTTGTCTGTCTGTTTGTTTGTTTGTTTGTTTGTTTGTTTGTTTGTTTGTTTGTTTGTTTGTTTGTTTGTTTGTTTGTTTGTTTGTTTGTTTGTTTGTTTGTTTGTTTGTTTGTTTGTTTGTTTGTTTGTATCCTCTAATCCATGGCTCGTACCCACTCTGGGGGATTGGCCAAGAGAACATATAGTCTCATATGGACGACAACTGCATTATTGCTTACAACGAAAAAAGAAGGGGGGGGGGAGTTGTGTAGTGAAGACAGTATGTTAAAAAAAGAAAGAAACGAAAGATTTTGATAGTGAGAAAAAAGAATCAACAACAAAGTAGACACTAATAGCTACAACTTGATTTTGGGAGCCGACCAGACAGTTGGTTTTGCCAAACCCGATTAATTTGGTATGTCACGGATTTACCCAGGATTGAAAATTACTTTTCGACCCGGTTTCTTTTTTGAGTATCTGTTCACCTGGGCTTTATGTTGAAAAACGTTTCGAGTCTTGAATAAAATTACACACCGCATCAAATGCATCTCTGTGGCAATTTCCCAAAACAGAGGCACCAAAACTTAGAACATTTTCTGTGGTTAAATTTAAACCTAGCTTCGCAAAACGGAATATCTAAAAGTCATTTCCTAATTAATGCATAGTTACGACATGAGCCAAAATAATGTTCAATAGTTTCTGATTCTTCGCAGAACGGACAAAGGGGGGAAAGTGTCAGACCAGCTCTGTGTAAATAAAAATTTAATGGGGGGACACGGCACCGGAATCTGGAGATTATAATTTCAAGTTTTCTTGATGGACTCCACTGGGCTTTCCATGGAAATTTGAGGTGCTGATAATCTGTCCATTGTGTGATATTTTCTAAACTATCTGTAAAAATAGCGAATTTCCTATATCTAACCCCTGATAAGTATTCTAACTCGGGAAGTACTGAAATTACTGGTCCATCGAGTGATGCTCGTGCCAAAGCATCTGCCAATTCATTTAATTGTAATCCGCAGTGACCTGGGACCCACACTAATTTGAGGAGTTTTAAATGCGGCGGTGCTAATTTGTGGAACGCTGCTAGGGCACGAGATTGTTCAGAGGTTGTCAGAGCTGCACACACCGAAAGTGAGTCTGTTAGGATGATTGCACTGGTCTCGGTCGTAGGAATTTTACGAAGAGCTAAAATAATAGCTACTAGCTCGGCTTCAAATATAGGAGTGAAATCTGGAAGCCTTACTGAAAAAGACCAGCCGAGGAAATCACACGCGATTCCTACGCCTGCCTTTTCATTGTTGACAGAAGCATCTGTAGCTATTACATTTTTTGTGTCTGCATGTACCAAGTAATCGTTTAATGTAGTGGTCAAAAATCTAAGAGATTGCAACTTGGCTTGTGGGGGGAAGATTTCATCGTACTCTATTTTAATGTTGATGGTTGAGGAATAAGTTTCAATTACTGTGCTAATGTCTACATTTATGCAATCCAGTTTCTTTTTAACGAAAATTATCTGAGGGGTATGAAATCGAGGCCGATGTGCAAGAAAGAAAGAGTCAGCGTCGCTGATAAATGCGTACTCTGATCTTCGCGCCGGTAAACTGTAGAACTTTAAGAAGGTTTGAACCGTTAGAATGCGGAATCGACAGAGGAGTGTTGGCAATCGCGCTTCTTGATACAATACATTATTCGCCACGAACCTGGGAAGACCCAGGCATATTCGCAGGGCTTCTCGCTCTAACATTACTAGTGGTTTAATTTTATAACCAGCGGCCCCCGAGAATAATACACACACAAATTCCAATATTGGTCGCACATACATTTTATATATCATTAACATCGTGTGTCTGCGCAGCCCGTATTTTCTGTTGCTTAACCTGCGTAATAAACCTAACGCCCGTTGTGCCTTTGCTGTTATATATTCAATGTGTGGGCTCCAATTTAGCTTTTCATTATAAATCATTCCTAAGTACTTGACTGAATGAACTTGTGGAATAGGTTCCCGATTATACAATACAGAAAGTGAAACTGTATATGCTATAGGAAACACCAAGAGCGCACTTTTACTGATGTTCAATGACAATGAAATGGATTGCAACCAAATTTCTAGTGTGTTAATATATCTTTGCAGTTTTTATGTAGTAAGTAAATGTCGCTCTCTGCAGCGAAGAACGCGATATCATCTGCATAAATGTAGACACTGACTTCCTGAACAAGTGGAATAGAGCTCATAAGTATATTGAATAATGCTGGAGATAGGACGGACCCTTGGGGAACACCACGTTTCTGTTTGAATTTACGCGAACAACAGCCATCCTTCACGCAATACAATTCCCTTGATTTTAGGAATTCTGCTATCCACTCAGTAATACACTGGGGAAACTTTAGACTCTGCAAGGTGGTCAGTAGAATAGAGTGCTCGACACTGTCGTACGCTTTAGCTATGTCGAGAGTTACTAATGCGGCATACTGTTTCCTTTTACGAGCAAGCTGTATTCGACTCTCTAAATCCGCATGGGCGCACCAAATTGAGCATTCACAACGAAAACCAATTTGATTTGGCTTCAATATGACCTTATTCGTCATCCAGGAGTTTATTCGGCCCTTTAGGACCCTCTCTATGAGTTTCACCATGTTCGAAGTTAGCGAGATGGGTCTGATATTTTCTATGGTAAAGCCTAATCCTTGCTTTTTTATTAATGGGATTACCTTAGCTATTTTCCAGTCATACGGTATCCAGGCATTTTTTAAAGGGTAGTTCATAAGATTGAGGACGTCGCCGGGGGATAGCTTGAATAAAATTTTAATCATAGGAACTGTGATTCCATCTGCACCAGGAGCTGACGATGGTAGATCTCGAATGACTTTTGATGCGTCAGACAGCGTTACGTTTTCGAAGTCAGTGTTTATGTTAGACTTTTGCCAGTTGAAAGCCATAATCGAAGAAAATCTAATTTCTAGACCTCTGCCAATTGACTCTAAAGAGTTCTTCATTTCTTCCAATGATAGTTTTTCATAATCAGTATTTAATGTAGACGGCAGGATTTTGCGAGATCGCATATATTGAAATATAGCGTTCTTATTTTTGGATTTCGAGAGAAAATCTAAATGTCTTTTATCATATTCTTCTTTAGCTTGGGCCACCGTGTGTTTAAATACAGCGACAAGAAATTTATAATCTGACCAGTTCTTATGGGACTGATTATGTATTAGCTTCTTCCAAGCTGCCTGTCTTCGTCTGTGATCTCGCGAACAGTTGGAATTCCACCAGGGGCTATAGGGTACTCTCTTCGCCGATTTAACAGCAAATTCAGCGTTTTTGCATGCCCTTTTGAATACTGCGCTTATTTTCATAGCTTTAGTGTCATCTCCATCCTGAGAAGGAGCGTCTAAAGCTGTTTTTAGGTCGTATTGAAATTTTGCATAATTTATATAGGTTCGGGTACGGAAGCATGATGGTTTGACGGGGCAAGCGATCTCGAACATTATTGGAAAGTGGTCACTGTTGGAGGCGCAATCAAGGGCTGTCCACGATGTACTAGCAATGACCGAGCTTACAAAGCTTAAATCTAAGGCGGAGCGTGAATGACCTCGAATAAACGTGGGAATCCTAGCGTTAAGGCACAATAAGTTGTTGTCTACCGACCAGCCCCACAACCGTTGTCCACACTGATCTGTTCTAAAACCCCAGCAGGTATGGTGAGAGTTGAAGTCACCAACTATAATTTTTTTCTTTACAGCCTGAATTAGCAGCCATATCTAACAATCTCGTGTCTTGAACGCCTACAGGAATGTAGACGTTTATTAGCGAGAAAGGCAAGTATCCTGGCAAGGTAATATCTAACGCGAAAATTTCGCATTCAGAAGACATACATTTGTATGAGTTTTGGACTTTTAAACTAATTTTATTGTTTATAAAGAAAGCCAAACCTCCACCTTTGGATGGACGGTCTAGACGAAAGGTTTGGAAGTTGGGTAGGTGAAATACATGATGTGTGGATAGCCAAGTTTCTTGTAATGCAATAATAGCCGGATCGAATTTGGAAGACAGGTATAACAGATCTGTTATGGCTGAGTGAAGAGATGAGCAATTCTAATGTATAATTTTAAGAGACCCTATGATTTCGTTAAAATGGTTTCGGCAATCACCTTATCTAAAATACTTTCTTTTAGAAAATCGGTTTTTGAAAGGTTGTCTTTCTGGTATTTCTTCCTTTTTACATGTTTCGGCGAGCCAGGTTTTTTCGATACAGGGGATCTAGAACGCTTTAGGCATTTGAGATCTATGTTCATATCTTGTGTGTCCTGAGAAGCTTCCTTTGCACCCTCGCTTTGCCTCTGAACGCCTTCTCCAGAGGGCTCTGCAGACTGTGCATCCGGTGGAGTTATCAGATTCTGCCTCATTTGTCGGGTGTGCAGACTCAGCATTTTTTACAGCCGTACTTATATCTATCTGTGCTCCATAGACGTGTGCGATTTGGTTATTCACAATGTGCGACAGCGACTCACATAGGGTGGTAGCAAGGCGTTGCATAGCCTTATCCACAGCCTTCTCGATCATGTCCGCAATTTATAGGGAAAAGGATGCTTCCATTGCTATGTTATGGCGGGCAGCTGCTCCTGCATACCCTTGAGTTCGGGCTTGAATTTCCGCAATGGCATCCTTTCGAGAGCATAGCGTTCTGTCTACAATTTCAAGAATTTGGATTTCACGTGCCTTGGCTGAGCAGTTTGGGTTATCAGCGCAGTGTGCTTCATGGCAAAGACAGCACTTTTCTTCATTAGTTTTACAGTCTTTTGAGTTGTGCGTCTCACTACAAATTCTTCATCTAGGTACTGACCTGCACCCTTTCACTGTGTGCCCATAACGCCAACACTTAATACACTGTAGAGGACGAGGTGATAGTGGCTCCACTCTGTATATTAAAGGCCACGCTTTGATTTCGGCTGGGCTATTTGACCGACAAATGTAGCGATCACGGACTCCGTTGGGACCTTGTTCTTGCCCACAACTCGACTACATCTATAGATAGCTATCACACCTGCTTCTGAAAACATATCTAATATATCAGTTGGGGTCAAGTTGACATCGACACCCCGAACGAGGCCTTTGACGCAAGCTAGGTGAGGTGGAATGAATGCGCTCACCGGGTTGGTAGCGAATACCGAGCATTTTAGTAGGTCTCGAACACAGAGCTGGTCAGACAAGAAGCAAAGAATGCCACCCTTTCCGAACTGCCTGACCTCTGTGATGCTTTGGTAGTGAGTTGTAGCGGCTCTCAACTCCGTCTGAATCATTTTTTGGATTCTTCATCCGTATAATACCATCGTTGCTTGGGACCAATGCCACAGGAACGGATGAGATGTCATTGCGTAAAAACAAGTCCACTGGCAATTCCTGCGAAGGAAGAGAAGCAGACCAGGGGAAATCCCCTGGTCCAGGTGAGGAAAATGGCATCTGCCTGGTCATACTATCTGAAAATACACTCGCTAATCAATTAGGACACTACAGAAACACTTACGAAAAAAAAAGAATAAACAAAATCAATCACAACTACTGAATTCTTGGCCAAACCCTCAGAGCAGGCAAACATCAGTCGCTGATCGAAAGACTAAGGCCTCCGGATACGATCTTCGTTTTCTTCTTCTTCCTCTTCTTTCCATTACACAAGTTCATCATCATGAGTGGTCGTCATCTTCATCTGCTGTGGAGACTTGGCTTGCCTGAGTTCTGTGCCTTGGGTGTGGTCGCTTCATCGTGCCTTCTGGGCCTAATAAAGGTTGCCTTCTTCGTTACATCAAGAGTAATGGAGTGTGCTCTACGATCTTCCGTCCTCTCCCAGCCCGCTTTACCTCCTGGAGCTCCGCTCAGGTCGTCGTTTGTGCCAGGTGTCCGGTAACATGCCTCAGGACGAGCCAACCGGCGCTTCTGCGTCTGCCTCCACGGCCCCGGCTACCGCGGCCTATCCATCGTGGATTATCACCGCGCACCAGCGTGAGCCGCCCATGTTGGCCGGACTTCGAGGTGAAGATGTGGAGGATTGGTTTGACCAGTTCAATCGAGCGAGTTCCACTAACAACTGGGATGATCCTACCAAGCTTCGCCATGTTTCTTTCTATCTGGCAGGCGTAGCGAAACCATGGTTTTTCAATCATGAAACGGACATTACGGACTGGACACGTTTCAAGCAACAGCTTCGCCAAATTTTCGGCACCTCGGTGGTTCGTTCAGCTCTCACGAAGAAGACACTGGATGCTCGCAAGGAACAATGCGGTGAGTCTTACACATCGTACATAGAGGATGTGCTTGCTCTCTGTCACCGTTTCAGCACATCCATGTCTGAATCAGAGAGAGTTCGTCATTTATTGAAAGGGATCGGCCCGGTCGCGTTCAGTGCTTTGGTCATGCAAAGCCCGACCACAGTCGCTGACGTTGTTGCCACGTGCCAACGCCAAGAGGAACTTGAGTCCCAGCGGCTACCGCCGGACGGTGCTGAAAACACCACTACGACTGATGCCGCATTGCGTCCCATGATCCGGGCGATTATATGAGAAGAGCTATATCTTTCGGCCTCTCAATGACACCGAGTCCACCTCCCTCCTCCAACACTGTTTTGCGCGCCGTTATCAAAGAGGAGTTGGCGTCCATGACCGGGCCAGCGTATGTAGACTCTGCATAACCTCGACTCCAGCCGACGTACGCACAAGTCCTCGCTGGCTCACCACCCGTCGTACAACCGATGCCCGCACACTCGACGCCTGTCCTACTGGATTCATTAACTCCGAGTGCGCCTAGCCATCCCTTTCACCCACCATGGCAGCCGCCTCGTCCAATCAGTTATTACTGCGGCTATCGGGGCCACATTGCACGCGTCTCTCAGGCGTCAGCAGGACGAGCTTCGTGGATTCGACACCTACGGACGGGATGATGGGACAAGCTGGTACGCTTTCCAACGTCGTCCTCATGATCCGCCGCTACGTCGCTCACCGTCTCCCTCTGCGACATCTGAGCCAACCACTTCGTACCGCTCTACTAGACGCCGATCACCCTCACCCCTCCGCCGCTCCACGTCTCTATTGCGACCTGTCTCGCAATTCACCAACCAACGCCCGGAAAACTAACCTCTGCAGCTTTTGGAGGAAAAGCTGCATGGAACGAAAAGACAGAAATTCCTCCAGTGCATCCATATAATACGATATCTGTTTCAAAAGGTGTGTACGTGGATGCTTTAATAGACACTGGTACTTGTTTGTCTGTGATTGATCGTTCCTTGTGCTCACGTTTGCGAAAAGTAGCCACCCCTTATGATGGACCTACACTGCTCGCTGCTCAAAGAAACGCCATTAGACCTGCCGCTATGTGCACCGCTTGTGTTTTCATAGCTGGTCTTCTTCATTTTGTGCAATTTGCTGTGCTGAGTTCGTGTGCCCACCAACTTATTTTAGGCTGGGACTTGCTGTCTACGGCGAACGCTTCCATCTGCTGTCGAGAAAATGTTGTTCATATGATGGAAACTGACCATGCCCTGTATGCGGATGACAAGCCCGTTCACTTGCTCGCTGCTGAAGATACCGAGCTACCATTTCTAATGTGATCGACTCTGGTGACGTGTTTGTCCAACCATCTGCACGCTGTCTCGCAAGAGGTATAGCCCTTGCTTTAGGTCTAGCGCGGTTCCACAATGGCCTCGGACTTCTCTACGCTACAAACCAAACGTCTAAGAAAACTCTCATTCCTAAAGGCACCACAACGGCTTGCGTTACTGAATCCGAACCTGTCTCTGTTGTCCCGTTTATGCCAGCGTGTTCTGACCTTCCTTCTATTGGACGTTCATCAAGCGTTTCTGTTTTTTCTACGACTATTAATCCAGAACTGACCTCTTCACAGACAGATGGGTTGCTTGCCTTGCTACAAAAGCATAGTAGACTGTTTGATGCCCATTCCTCATCTCTGGGCCAGACGTCCATTATTAGGCATCGTATCCAGGCCAATGTCACTTCCATCGTACGCCGTCGACCATATCGCGTTTCTTCGTCCGAGCTTGAGGTCATTCAACAAAATGTAGCCGATATGCTGCAACGGAACATTCTACGTCCCTCCACGAGTCCTTGGTTATCCCCCGTTGTTTTCGTAAGGAAAAAAGATGGCGCCCTGCGATTTTGTGTGGACTACAGAGCACTTAGTAAGATTACCTACAAGGATGTTTACCCCACGCCGCGCATAGACGATGCTTTGGATTCACTGAAAGGTGCCGAGTACTTCTCAAGCCTAGACCTGCGTTCAGGTTACTGGTAAATAACCATGCACGAGGATGACAAAGAAAAGACAGCGTTTTCAACACCAGATGAGCTGTACGAATTCAACGTCATGCCATTCGGCCTTTGCAATGCTCCAGCAACATTCGAGCGGATGATCTACACAGTTTTACGAGGCTTGAAATGGAAGACCTGCTTGTGCTATTTAGACTATATCGTTATTTTCTCGTCAACCTTCCCTCAGCACTTGCAACGACTGGACGAAGTTCTTACGTGCCTTGCAAACGCAGGCCTTCAGCTGAACACCGAGAAGTGCCGTTTTGCGAGCAAGATGATTAAAGGGTTAGGCCACATCGTAAGCAAGGATGGTATTCGTCCCGATCCAGACAAGATTTCAGCTGTCCATCACTTTCCGCGTCCTGCAAAAGCCAAAGATTTGCGCAGTTTCCTCGGCCTCGCTTCTTATTTTCGCCGATTCATTCAAGACTTCGCCTCAATAGCTTCACCATTGCACAAGTTGCTCGGATCAGGCGTCGCCTTTGTGTGGTCTCCTGAATGTGAAGCGGCGTTTGCCCAACTGAAGTGTGCACTCACATCCGAACCACTCCTCTGCCATTTCGACGAAACCGGGCCTACGCTCCTGCATACAGACGCTAGTGGCCGAGGCATTGGTGAAATTCTCCTACAGCGAGAAAAATCTTCACGTAAGAAAGTCGTCGCATACGCAAGCTGTGCATTGACCCCTGTCGAAAAGAACTATACCATCACCGAACAGGAGTGCCTAGCGGTCGTATGGTCAATACAAATGTTTGGACCTTATCTCCACGGCCGCCACTTTACTTTGGTTACGGACCATCACGCCTTGTGCTGACTCTCGACAATCAAGAACTTGTCCGGCCGCCTTGGTCACTGGATTCTTCGCTTACAAGAATATGACTTCACGATTACATACAAGTCGGGAAACAAACATCAAGACGCCGACGCACTTTCACGTTGCCCGCTCTCTTCGGAGCCACTTAACAAACCCGCCACTGCCACACCCGAAAAGCTTTCGGCCGTCTCTTCCCTACATGTTTCGTCATTAGCTACTGTGGACCCAACTTCTCCAAGCGAGTGTGGTTTGTTCTTATCTCACCAACGTGCTGACCCTTACTGTCGCCGCATCATGGACCGTCTTGACGGGACTTGCCGGCCCCCTAACGCCCGTCTTCGCCGACAGCTGACGCAATTCAAGCTCAACAACCACGTCCTGTACCGTCATACCTACCACCCTGATGGTCAACGCTGGGTGCCCGTTCTACCTCGCTCTCTTTGGGGCTCAAGTCTTCAATACATACTACGACGACATGTCTGCTGAACACATGGGCTTCCAGAAAACGTATGACCGCATAAGAAGGCACTACTACTGGCCGGGCTTGTCCACCTGTGTCGCGAAGTACGTTGCTTCACGCGCCCTTTTTCAGCGTCGCAAGCTACCTACATCAACTCGAAGTGGACAATTACAACCGCTCCCGTATCCCCTGCAACCATTCGAGGTAGTTGGCGTTGACTTGTATGGTACGCTTTCTATGACGGTCACGGGCAATCGATGGATAGTTACAACTGTCGACCACCTGACCTGCTACGCCGAAACAGCTCCCGCGCCTTCTGAATCAGCTTCAGAAGTGGCTAACTTCATCTTTCGAGCAATAATCCTTCGACACGGAGCTCCTCGTGTGATTCTGAGCGACCGTGGCAGAGTATTTCCTTCAGAACTCGTCGAAGAAGTGCTCAAGACATCCGGCACAACACACAAAACAAGCTCCATTTATCATCCTCAGACGAATGGCCTGACAGAGCGCTTTCACCGTACACTGTCAGATATGATAGCGATGTATATCGAACCTGACAACAGAAACTGGGACACCATTTTGCCACTTTTAACTTTTGCGTATAATACCTCTGTACTGCGCACAACCGGTTACTCGCCGTTCTACCTCGTCCACGGTTGCTTCCCATCTTCTTTCCTCGATGTTTCCTTCTTCTCTGCGCCTGTGAAACCATGTTCATCTTCAAGTGAAGAATACGTGTCTCGTCTACTTCATTGTCGCCAGCTGGCTCGCGTCAACACTGAAGCCAAGCAACAGGATCGCAAGCTTGAATATAGTGCCTCTCATCGTGCCGTGTCCTTCAGCCCTGGCGACCAAGTCCTCCTTCTTACACCCATTCGCACTCCCGGCCTGTGCGAGAAGTTTCAAATACGTTTTATTGGCCCCTACACTGTCTTGGAGCAAACGTCTCCTGTGAATTATCGCTTGGCACCCGTTCTTCTTCCGACGGACCACCGCTACAGGGCAGCAGACATAGTCCACGTATCCCGCACGAAGCCTTTCATACGGCGTTCCTCTTCGCTTCAAACTGCAGCCGAGAGCTGCGGTAAGGATCACCGCTTTCACGTGGGGGGGGGGGGGGGGGGGGAGTTAGTGTAGGCATTTATTAAGCACATCTACTATCTTTACACATGTTCATCATCATGAGTGGTCGTCATCTTCCTCTGCTGTGGGGACTTGGCTTGCCAGAGTTCTGTGCCTTGGTTGCGGTCGCTTCAACGTGCCTTCTGGGCCTAATAAGGGTTGCCTTCACAGTTACATCACAGTATCTCTTTGAAACTGAGCATTTATAGCACCTTTATATTGAGCGCCATTTTAAAATGAAGCGTCATGTCGAATTTGTAAAAGCTACGTGAAACGTTTTAATTTACTGGTAAATTTTATTAAGTGCTTCCAAATAGCCAGTATATTGGTTAATATAGCTATCTAGCAGCCATGATATAGCTTCTCAAAATGTTCATTAGTCTAGAAACAAAAGCTGCATCAACATCGGCATTCAGGCGCAACGTAAACATAATCACATGGCCGTCTCGCGCTGCAGTTTCCTTCTTCGAGCTCTTGTCGCGAAAAACGTTAGTACCAACCACAATGGGTAGAGGTCACGATAGGAGGCACTATCACAAGTTCAGTCGCAAACGAAAGCACAGCGACGACCGGGGCGACAGCGATCGCAGCAAACACGGACGACGATGCAGCTCGTCGTCGAGGAATGGCAGTGACGGTCACGGAGATCCCGACGGTGGCCACAAAGAGCTCGGCCGACGGCACAGTTCAACCAGACGCGACAGTGGCGACTACCCAGATGACCGCCGCAGTGCGATTAGAAATTTTGCTCAGCGAGAACGCTCACCAAATGACTCCGTCCGCGTCCAACCTACAGCACGGAAACAGAGTCAAACTGGGGAACGTGAGAATCTGTCCCTGTTTCGACATGAACTTTCTCGAATATTTTTTGGCGACAACAGTCCCATCAACAGGTAGGCCGATGTTCTTTAACGAGTTTTGTATCAACGCGCCTCCGCCACGGTGTGTAGTTGGTACGGGGATCGACTGCGCCGACCCAAAGGTCGCGGCACCGAAACCCAGCTGTTGCGGCCTCATTTGAATGGAGGCGGAATGTTGGAGGCCCGTGTACTTAATATAGATAGCCACAGCACAACAAGTTGTCGAAGTTTCCGGAGCCCTTCACTAGGGCGTCTCTTATAATCGTAACAATTGCCTTAATGCGTGCTCTCAGCCTGACAATTGTATACAGGCTGTTTTCACACTTACGGGAGTACGCAGAGCGCGTATTGCATTGTGTCCCTAGTTTTCCCCCACATGTGCGAAACAGTCTGTGCTTCTGAGGGCTAATTCTAGACGCCTAAAGCACCACAGGAAGAAATCATCATAGAGAAAGAGCGTCTACTCGCAACTGATTTATTTGCAGGAGAAACGCAGGAAATATATAGCCGCACACGCATGTGCAGAGCACACTACTTCATCTAGTCACATGACCACAGACATAAACTGAGGACGTTCAATCGGCATATCTAATCAAGCAACGAAGCGCAAAAATCAAACTTAGACTTGCGCAAGACGACTGACGTGTCACTTATACACAAGTCACCTTTTTTCTTTATCCAGAACACTTCCATTATTTCACGGGCCAGAGCATCTGGGCTTTTGGCGAGAATCAAAACGCTTGAAAACCTCGCCTCACAAGAACAGGAACGGCAATGCGCAGGCAAATGTGCTCCGGAATTTTTTCGAATTGAAAGCTCATGTTCCCTAATTCTCACGTTCAAACACCGTCCAGTTTGGCCGATGTAAACCCGGCCACAACTAAGTGGGATTAAGTACACCACACCCACTACGCAAACCACATACATCGAAGCGCGAACGTGGATGATACGCCCAGCACACGTGTCGCTCCGAGAACATGATGCTCAAGTCTAAAAACTGCAATTTATTGTCATTGGGAAGCTCATGCATACACGAAAGGTGGTTAGCATGGGCATATCATCCACAATCGCGCAAAGAGCTTTTACCTTTTGATGCAGCTCATTCTAAACTTGTAAAAAGAGCCATTGCAACCATGTGTCTCGAGGGTGCGCTACTGAAATCTTGCCATCACAGGATGCAGGATAGCTACTTGAATCAGGTTAGGCGGCTGCATTCAGCTGGCTATCCTAACTCTGTCATTGTATCCGTTTCGGAAATCCTCCTTCAAAAGTTCAAGGGCAAACGAAAATGCAGGCAGCCGAGGGATAAACGACCTATGGTTGTTCCATATGTTCATAAGGTAGCGCACAACTTTAAGAATGTGGCAAGCAGGTACAATGTGTCTGTTGTTTTTTCTGCGCCACGAAAGCTGGCTGGCCTATGCCCACGTATTTCTAAAACACCGAGCGCCTCCACCTGTGGAAAAATACACGCTTCGATGTATGTGATTTGCGTAGTGGGTGTTGTCTACTTAATCTCACTTAGTTGTGGCCGGGTTTACATCGGCCAAACTGGACGGTGTTTGAACGTGAGAATTAGGGAACATGAGCTTTCAATTCGAAATAATTCCAGAGCACATTTGCCGGCGCATTGCCGTTCCTGTTCTTGTGAGGCGAGGTTTTCAAGCGTTTCTGTCCTCGCCAAAAGCCCAGATGCTCTGGCCCGTGAAATAATGGGAGCGTTCTGGATAAAGAAAAAAGGTGACTTGTGCATAAGTGACACGTCAGTCGTCTTGCGCAAGTCTAAGTTTGTTTTTTGCGCTTCGTTGCTTGATTAGATATGCCGATTGAACGTCCTCAGTTTATGTCTGTGGTCATGTGACTAGATGAAGTAGTGTGCTCTGCACATGCGTGTGGGGCTATATATTTTCCTGCGTTTCTCCTGCAAATAAATCCGTTGCGAGTAGACGCTCTTTCTCTGTGATGATTTCTTCCTGTGGTGCTTTAGGCGTCTAGAGTTACCCCTCAGTATGACGAACCAACTAGCCCTACGACAAGTACTTCTAAGTCTGTGCGTCACCGATACGCCTCAGAAAGTGCGCCCATAATACTGTCACTACTTCGGAAGGTCCAGCAAGTTACAGCTAACGCATCATTGCAAAAGCAATAGAAATGGTGAATGCTCCAATTACATTGCCACGAAATCGGCATAAATATTCCTATAATATACAAAAGTGATAAGAAGAACACAAGCTTGTATGAACTGTATGCGGCAACGTCAATAATATTTCAAAAGTTGTTTATGTGCTTCAAGAAAGATTGTCTATTGAGGTAATCATTGAGTTAGAGTCAGGCAGATTCTTGGATGATCATATATTGTACGAACCAGCACACATTTATATTTCTATGGCTCAAATTAAAACCTTAGGTTAGCATTTTTAGATATTTTAAAGAAGGTTACAGCTTTGACTGTGAATAAGGAGTAGATGTTCTTAAGAAACAAAGCTTGAAGACTTTTGTGGAGCAGCTAAGAGAAATATATAGGGACAATTTAGTGCAAATTATGTGTTAATGCCGCAAAAGCTAAAGAACTATGAGAAATTGGTGAAGCGCTAATGCAAGGATGTATTCTGTCTGTTAATTGTTGCTCGTGCTAAGAAAGCAACTTGGGAAAACGTTTCGCGCTTCATAGATCTGTAAAAAGTGTAGTTTGCAACAGAAACCCACGTAGTTTACAACAGAGACCCAAGCCATGTTTTGTGTAGTAGATGCCACTACAATGTCGCTTTTAGTGTGTGCTGACTGGCCAGTTGAGAAAGCCGGGCAAGTAGTCAATTTCGGTCATTGGACTTCTGAGAGTCTACATCATGCAGACAACATCTTCATTCAATGTAATCTTATCAGAATGGAGCCCCTCGACTGGTGCTTGCAGACAACCTAGCTTTGCTTGCAGGTTGTCCGATGGATTTGCAGGAATTGGTAAATACATCTGGTCATGAAGGGAACATATCTAAGCATCAAAGCAAGCAGATTTCATTCGTTTTTGCACATTTTATTACCAAACCTCTTCTTGTGGCAGTACCGATTTATACAACAAATTTAAGTGTTCTCTTCAGTGGCGTCTCACTGATTCGCATTTAGAGAAAATGTCAGGCCGATGACCAAACAGTACACCCACTCTGTTATATCTTGCTAGATGCTTTATACAACGCACATCTATGACTACTAGAAGAACTTTTTATTAGCCTGTGCCTTTGTACTAACACTGTGTTCACTATCCATGTTCTACGACTTTCAGTAGTAGACAATACTATATGTACAAGCATAGACAATCGCAGTGTTCCTCTTCAGAAGCACCAAAGTGGGCCGCTGTGCCCCCCCACCCTATCATGTCAATGTATCGGGTTGACTTTTAACCCCTCTTATTATGTTACTAGGTGAGGGGCACTGGTGTCTATGGGAGCTGCAATGCACATATTTCAGCCAGCCTGAAAACGATGAGTAGTCTACAAATTTGTCTGATCTTTGTTCTTTCAGCTCCACTTGGCTTCACATGGCTTGAAGCTGCTTTGTCATAAAACTACGATCGGCATTTGCACTTCACCGCCTGAACATTTTAGGCCCGCTAATTCGAATCAGCTTGTGAAGTTCATAACAGTTCATTGTTTTATTTGAAACGAAACCAGAACACCGCAGTAAACAACGCCACAAATGCGTTCGAAGCCGCAAGCACGAAGACTAGGCAAATTTGTGTGCTGCCAATCGTTTCCAAGGTGTCGGAACAATTGCAGTGCCAAAGTTCCCTCTAATGAATTGCCTTTTATTTTATTTTTTATTTATTTACAGATACTGCAGGCCCTACCCGGGCCCATGCAGGAGTGGGATACAAACAATACATTCAAGCAATAACTAGTAATACACTGGAGTACAGGGCATAAATGAAAGAATACATAACTATCAAGTACATAAAAGTCAAATATATTTTCTCGCTGTTCAACAGAACTGCGCTCAACTAAGAATATTTTCAACATTTGTAGCCGGATGATTTGCAGTCAAATGACACTATTTTCTGCATACATCACTTATATGGTGAAATTAATCTTTTCTATCTGTTGAGTGAATGAAGCCGTCGAGGCAGCATTTACTATTTCCGCAGGTAATGCGTTCCAATGAAAAATTGCGCGAGGAAAGAGAGCGAACTTGTGGGCATTAATGTGGCTAAGTGGCTGCCTAAACGTTTTGTTGTGATTTGTCCTAGCTGAAAGTTTAGAAGGCTGCTGAAGGTATCGTTCCCGTGATAATTTAAAGTCCCCGTGATCAAGTTGGTAGACGAGTTTTAATCTGGATATTATCCTGCGCTGTTCTAGTATTTGTAGGCTTGCCCTATTACGTAGATTAGTTACACTATGTTGTCGGGAGTAAGCGGAATATATAAAGCGCAGAGCTAAATTTTGGACCCATTCTATTTTCCTAATCAAATATTGTTGCCAAGGGCTCCAAATAATGTCGGCATACTCCAATTTTGGTCGCACGAGGGCTTTATACGCTTTTAGTTTTAACGTGGGAGGAGTGTTACGCAGTTTTCATTTCAAAAAGGATAATTTCTTCAGTGCACCCAAACACACATTTTCAACGTGCGTTTCCCAACTGAGGTTACTGGTAAGTGTAACTCCCAGATATTTAACCCGATCAGCTCTCGTGATTGCAGCATTTCCTATGAAATATGTGAAATGAAGGGGTAACGTTTTGTTGGTAAACGTAACGGAATTTGTTTTTGAACGATTTATTTTTAGTCCCCACCTTATACACCATTCGTTAATTGAGCGCAAGGCATCATTAAGTTTAATTTGGTCTTCTTGGTTATTTATGGATGTGTACACTATGCTATGGGACACTGCATGCCCTCTTGCTTTGCAGTAGCGGTGAATGTTTGTTTCTCGCAGGAATTCTAAGCAATACGACAACTTCTGGACGTTCCTCAAGAAGTATGAAGAGCGAAAGCAGAAAACTGCACTTGAGGCTGGCACTTCGAAAGGTATGTGCTTCTTACTTTTACATTATGTGGAGGAAAATTGTGTAGTTTCCATGTCTACGATTCTCGATTATTTCTTAGCTAAGTAATGCTTCATTCAGCAGTAATTTGTAGATTCACTGCTTGATTAAACACTGTGGCTACAAAGAAGTCAGTGTGCTTTTGTGTGTTACTATTACTCTTATTTAATTTTTTTTTACTGCAGCCATCAACACAACGGCATTTTATACAAGTAAAGGTGGTTATGTATAATTGGCTTTTCTGTTCTTTATTGGCCACGGTTTTCATCCAGAAAATTGGTTCACGTATTCAGCTGGCCTGAACTCCTTTACACTCTTAAGGATTAATGAAAGGCTTCCTTGAACTTGTTATCATTTAATTGCAACGATAAAGCATGCGTCATACTGAATATGTCATATTTAAAAAGAATATTATATGTCTTTCAGTGTGGTATAGTTGCTCCACAGGTATGGAAAACCAGATAATGCTGAGGGTGGATGCCTACCAATGATGCATCATTAGTGTGGCCTTCATGAATTCTTTCACAGTTTACAAGTCTTAAGACACCTCGGTAGCCTGCATTTTAATAAATGAAGATAGGTATCCAAGGTCCACAGTTTCAAAGGTATTGATCATGTTGCTGCAAGTTGATAAGACAGATGCTTGGGCTAGTTGGTGATTAGGAATCAACATATTTGCACAGCACAAGACTACAAGTAGTCACGTCGTAACTACTCGTAGTCTTGCGCTGTGCAAATATGTTTGGTTGCCGCAAGGCTTTTAAGTCACAGTATAATCGTAGTTTAACCTTGTTGATATACTTGTGAATGTCTTACTTCAGTTTTCAGCCACTCGCCTGTATCTCTTGTGATCATGCTATGGGATCAAAGCTTTTGCCATGCACATCCTTTGTTAAGAGAAACAAAGCCCATTGCACATAGGTCTGCAGCTGATTGTAGGACAAGTGGTAAGCCTTTCGTCACATACATAGTATTTGAGAGTCCTTTACAGGGCTCTCTTCAACCTGCAGCATTTTTAAAAACTAGAAGCTGCCCAGCCACAGCATCTTCTAGCTGGTACTCCGCATTGATTGTGCTCCATGTAGCTTCATTTTATTTCAGCAGACACCTCATATGTTGTTTGCAATTGAAATGGGATATTTTCTTCCAGCTGACCCACAGGAGTGTGCTGAGCCGTCACTGGGCCTGCCTCCAACTTACGACCCCGTCCACAAAGTGAACTTTTGCATATTCACAGAGGAGCCCAAAGTGCTCATGCTTGACGCCGGCGTTCATATCGACAGCAGTGACGCGTCGCACTCCCTCACTGAAGAAGACGTGGCTGAAGTCCGAACTGTCTTCCATCTGTACCTCGACTTTCTGCAGAGGCAAAAGTTCCAGAAGCTCAAGAAGCTGCGCGAGTTCCAAAAGAACCTCCCAATAGCTCAGTACAAGGACACCATCCTGAAAGTGGTGTCGGAGAACAGCGTCGTGCTGATCGCCGGCGACACCGGCTGCGGCAAATCTACCCAGATACCGCAGTACCTGCTCGGCTCAGGACTGGAAGGCATCGCGTGCACACAGCCACGCAGGATTGCTGCTATCTCCCTCTGCAAGCGTGTCGCCTACGAGACGTTGAATGAGTACAGGACTCACATTGGTTACCAAATTCGGTTTGAGAAGCATCGCAGCAAACACACAAAGATGTTGTTCCTGACGGAGGGACTGTTGTTGCGGCAGATTGCCAGTGACCCCATGCTGAAGGATTACAATGTCATCATACTCGACGAGATCCATGAACGTCACCTGACGTGTGACTTCCTCTTGGGAGTGGTGAAGTGCCTCATGCAGCACAGGAGGGACTTGAAGATCATCCTGATGTCTGCAACCATCAACATTCAGCTTTTCTCCCAGTATTTCTACAACTGTCCCGTAGTACAGGTAAGTGGAACTCTCTTGTTGCCTCTGTCGGCGCATCAGTGTTAACATCATCTAGGTAATTTCACAAGCTACCATAGGTAAGCTTCCTATTGTTAAGCAGGAGAAGGCTGAGTACACATATGGCATGTGGTATTATGGCAAAAACATGTTAATGTTTCATGAAGCCTCTTGAAAGAATGATTCTCTGCAGAGCACGTTTTTGGTGATTATCGATAATAGGAAGGTTGAAGGGCTGTATTCTTTCAGTTCTAAGATGTGCTTTAAATTGAATGAACTATGTTGTTTGTACAGTTGTCAATGGGCTGTTCTGGATATGTTAGTGTCACTGTTAGCATGCTGTAGCCTCCAGTTCCTGTAATGTGCAGTTGTAACCCCTTGCACAGGCTATGTTTACAATAACAGAATTCAAGAGACATACAGACTTACACATTTTGCAACTGAACTACTCGCATAATTTTCACAGTATTGCATTGTATGTACGAAAAGTAGTATAGTTATATGACATCTGAAGCAGTATTTCAGTATTTTTTTATACTTTATAATATGTTTGTATGGTACCTGTCATGTTTTTCCTATCGCCTCCATCCCACCTTTGGCAAACTTGATGTATGAACTGTGCTTCAAGTAATGAAGAACCACTATTTCTACTAATTTACCCAAAAGCACTGAAGAAGAGTTTTAACATAGAAGAAAAAGTGGTATTCCATCCTGTCTCTTTCTGTTTTTCCAAGTTTTATTTTCATACCGTTTATGTCACTCCAAACACATAGCTCAAACCTGTAGCCTCCTGCTGTTTTTATTTGAAGGTACTTTAATTCAATGTATTCGTATACATCAGTGACGCCATAATTCGGTGCATCAAGTTAGGGAAAGCATCATCATGATATTCCAGTCTCCCGTGCACATTTTTCTGAATTCGTGTACAGTATCACAGCTGTATTTAGCGCTCGATGGCACTTTGGCCTAAAGAGACAAATGGACACTTTGGCCTAAGGTGTCCACTTACATCAGTGATACTGTAATTTCGGGCCTCACTCAAGTTAGGCAACTCGTAGATGTCTCATAAAATGCAAAAATTGACTGATGGTATTTTTGGAATCGGAAAGAGTGGCGCAAATAAATTGTCATCATGCAACGATGTCACCGTATTGCCCAAATTTGTGATGTCACCATGACGTCACATGACGTGAGATTGCATGATATCACAGGACATAATCGCTTGGTCAAAGGTGGGCCCAATCACGGAGGCCATTCAAAGCAGATGGGGTGCTTAAAGCTTGTGATGCCATTGATCTTAGAAGCTGTGCAAAACCACATTAGATGCAGAAAGCTTCTGAGGGGGAGGGAAGAGGACCAGTATATTTATTGAGAAGAAAAAAATGGCTTTTGCCTGGGAGTTGGCTTTGGCGAATGCATAAGCGACACAGCGAGTTTTGTTCGATCCAGGTTCCTGGCCGCCTGTTCCCTATTCAAGTGCAATACCACCCCGTCACTGTGGAGGAGAAGCGTTCTCGTACAGGGCGCCTCGATCCGGCGCCTTACGTCAAGCTGTTGAGCCTCATCGACAACAAGTACCCCAGCAACGAGCGTGGTGACTTGCTGGTGTTCCTGAGTGGCATGAGCGAGATTTCGGCCGTGCAGGAGGCGGCAGAAGAATACGCCAACCAGAACGGCCACTGGATCGTCCTCCCCTTGCACAGTACACTCTCACTGGCTGAACAGGACAAGGTCTGCCTTTGTTGATCAATGCCGTTGTTGTTGTATTTTTTTTTTTCAACACTTGAACAGCAGCCTTTGTTTAATTCACTGTGAGTAACGTTCGCATTTTAAAATGGGACACAGCTGGAAGTCTTATACAATCAGATCTAAATATAAGGAACACATACAGATGCTATAAAAAAGTTGAATTGAAGCTGATATTCAACTGGGTTGTGAGGATCACCAGGCAGTTAAAGATGCAATTATTACTGCAGATGAACAAAAACACTGTAACAGAATCAGATATGGTAAACACAAGTAGTTATGGTCGATAACAATATGCAGTAATACAAGGAGAACATTTCTTACAAGTGTAACAAAAAAGGTTAATGAAACGAACATGAATCTTTAGACGGGCATTTACAATCATACATATGTAAAGCATAGATACTTTAAAGGCAGAACAGATAATAGTTAGGTTGCATTCTTTTCGCATTTGATTCACTAGTCTCGATAAAACTGCAATTGTCTTGAATCTTCCTTGGTGTTGTAGCAAAGTAACGGCTATTTGTTTATAACAAATATCACATATAAATAAGCAGTTTTTATACCAGATGCATCTTAGTTATAATGTCTTTGTTGTGAGCTATTGCAATTGTTGACGTCTGAAATTATGTTTCTGGTAATATGCTTACCACTATTAAACTGAGGCAGTGTTCATGCCTCTCATGCACATGAACAGAAAAAATTTTAAGCAACAATGCATTTTTGCATGTGCGATGCTTGTATGTATACAAGTGCTTTCATTCATTGCAAAAACAAGTGCTAACACTTTGCTTCTGCTTCAGGTGTTTGACTACGCACCGGAAAAGACGCGGAAGTGCATTCTGTCCACCAACATTGCCGAGACATCCTGTGACCATTGACGGCGTTCGGTTTGTCGTTGACTCAGGCAAGGTGAAGGAGATGAGCTACGATTCGGCCAGTCACATGCAAAAGCTCAAGGAGTTCTGGATCAGCCGTGCCAGTGCCGAACAACGCAAAGGCCGTGCAGGTAAGGGAGGATTCTGCCGGTTTCGTGGGACCCATAGTAGCGCGCATTGCTGCCATAACGTTAAGGAGTGTTTGGATTGCTGAGGCAGCTTTCACAACGTTGCGTCAGCAGTCGGTACTGCCAATATATCAGCTATGTTTTGCAAGAATCAGTGGAGTAGAAGTGTCAGAGGCACTCCACTTGATTAGAATAACTAGAAGGTATGTGCACATTACGAATGCTGATAATCCTATTTTTTAAAGAGAGAGACGTAAACGTCGCATTAGTGTCACTTGCTCACATAATATAAATATAAATCGTATAGCTAGATGAGATTTTCACAAAACGATTTCTTATGGGCAGCACAAGGTTACAAACAATGTCAAGGTATGTGTGACAATGCAGAAAGGTGTGGTTTCTTGTAGGTGGGAATTTCGGGGAATTAGCGTGCCACCAATCTACACGAGCAGGTCTCACGGGCTCGACTCAATGCTATTCCAGAGGCTACAAAAATTTACTGACTTCCTGCAACATGTGGGACATCGGCGGCACTGTACAGAAGGTTGTGGGGCATGTCTTAGTTCGTAACATGATGTAGATACAGCAAAAGAATCTCCTTCTTCCCAAAAACTTGCCTTCAGTTGCAGCAACTTGAATGCAAATTGAGGCAGTCTAATGTGTGAACATTAACAATAGAAGAACCACAACAAGACAAGCATTTGCTTTATTTGTTTCTGTCTTCATCTTTTCCTGCTGCCTCAACTTTTATTTGAAATTGCTTTATTCTATCGTATATAAACACTGCTTATACGGATGTGCTGAGAGTCCTCAGTCTATTTTAGGTCTGGCTATGTTAGTGAATGCGGATTTTCAAGACACACCAGATCCTGAGGCCTTTGACACCTGAATGTTCCAGACTTGCTGATAACAAGTGTTCCTTCAGTGTTCCTTTATCGATGTTAGCCATACTCTAACATCTATAAGGAAACACTGACTAGTGAATCTTTTTTTTTTCATTATTGAATTACAATTTCGCAATACCCAAAGCACAATTCTCACCACAAGAATAAACTTGGTAAGCGAGAAAATGTTGAAAAAAAAAGTACGGGTAGTGATGCCGCCTTGGACGCTCCCGTACCAGCTCGCCATGACATCATAGATTTTGATGGCATCTGTGGGGGCCTACGTAATAATTTGTCACTAAAGATTATTTACGGATTCTAAGGGACTCAAAGTCATATTTTAGCTAGTTTCAGGAAATTTCATCAACCCAATGTGGCCAAAATATGCAAAAGACTGCAGTTGGTGACGTCACACTCGTGTTCGCGTGTCGAAGCTCGGCATAAAATTCAAACTGAAAACTTTGACCTTCATTTTCACTTCTGATAATTAACCATTGATAATGATATTAATGTCATTAAGGTTCTGAAAGAATAATTCATGATTTATTATTTTTAGGGATTTGCAAGTAGTAAATTATAGGTCAAAGCAAATGGTTATATGATCAAATGGTTCACAAAGTTTGTATGGAGTCCTAAAAATGATCATATTTGCCGTGACCCGATTCACCTGCATAATATTCTTTACAATCACTACAAGGCATCTGCCAGTGTTTTTCTTTTTGGTTCAAAATGAAGTGGAAGCAACTTTGAACATTAGCAGGATTTGAATTTCAGCAGGATACAAGTGATAGCCAGTAAATTATGTCAAGTTCAAACATCTACTATACTTGAAGCATATAAGACCGTATAACAAGTTTTTAAACTTATCAAATGATTAATCTACGTGAGGGGAATATGTTCATTTACCTTGAAGTGAAGCTTCACAGTACTGCAGAATTTTTTTTTTTTTTTTGTATAAGCGTTTTCGTGGTGTACCACTTTCATGGGGCAGTGAAACAACCTTTACGAAGGTTACATGCGGTCTACAGATGCCTATTCATTCATTTCGAATACCTTGAAATTTCAAGAAAATCTAAATTCGTATTGAAGCATATTCGAATGCTTTAATATCTGTACGCATACTCGAAGTGCTTGAATGTTCGTGCATGCCTAAATGTATCTCTTTAGCGATCCTTCAACTATGGGTGCTGCGTCCTTGTCGACTTGCCACCGCAGGCAGAACGGGTCCTGGCGTGTGTTTCCGGCTTTACTCCGAGGCAGAGTACGAGTCGCTGGCCGCGTACTCGATGCCAGAGATCCAGCGCGTGCCCCTCAACTCGCTGCTGCTGCAGCTCGTGGCGCTCGGGCTGCCGGACGTGCGGAAGTTTCCCTTCCTGGAACCGCCATCCTCAGAGAGCATAGAGGAGGCTGTGCAGACACTCAAGGAACAGGCGAGTGGAGAACAGGCATAACCAGGACATCAAGAAAAAGAAGCTCGAATGCGATAAAATCGATAGGAACTTACTTGCCGCCTCTGTTGATCACAACCGAGTGTAGCTGAGATCGTAATATGGGAAAACATTTGTGTAAAATAGGTCGCATGTACACCTGTGTTTTGATATTTTTAGAGCAATTTCCATTGATGTGTATCAATATTTTGTTTTTATTTTTCAGCTGTTCCAATTTCTTGTAACCACATTCCTCTATACTATTTTTGTACCTTGAGAGTACTTTAAGTAAATAAATAAATAAATAAATTATGTCCAGATTGTACCGTTGGTGAGATGGTTCCAGTCTTTAAAGCAATTGCCTTCCACAGTGGTTTCGTTTACCCAAAGAGAGCCCTTGTAAGAGCACGCATGTAAAATCCAAAGAGCTTTAACTTGTCCACAAATATACTAACTCTCACAGAACAGTGGATTACAAGCAAAGTGGTTTGGTTGACAACAACAATACCAGTAACAACATCCTGTGGCACTTTGTCCACCTATTATGCGTTCAATGCCTTTTTGTACTGCCCATATTTATTGAACAAGTATATTAAGAGGCAGGATGTTGGTGACTGGCTTCAACTGGTTTTTTACTACAATTTGATCATTTTCGTCAAAACATTATCTTTTGAGGGCAGCAGTTCATAATGGTAATGCATTTGTACTGAGGCTTATTACTGTCGTGCATTGGAAAAAATATGATTTGTTTGATAATTGAGAAGGATGAAGCATTGTACAATAACTACCCGACAACGTCTTAAGACAAATGCGAAATCTGGACACACCGATGCACTAGTCGAATTTCCTCAGCAGCTGAAAGACCACAGTGTTGAAGCTTTGTGTGGCGATTTTCGTAGGGAACTCTTCCGGTGTACTGGGGTGGTCGCTATCTTGTCGTTTTAAGAGCTTATCTTTTGCAAGTAATGAAGGAAACCTACCATGGTCACAGAATGAAACGCGACTTCAAAACTTAAAATAAGCTATTGGTATGTGCAAGCACTCATGATAACTATGTCATGTTACTACATATATGGCCTCTAAAGGTGATATTGGTTTTGATGTGAGTATCATCAACGCACATATATTGAGGGCCATACAATGATGTGTACAAAACGTCCATTATTCTTCTAAATTTTATGGCTGGTAACCACTACACAGTGCGCTATTTCAAAGTAGGAGCATAAATAGCTTTCAAACAGCTGCTACAGTAAACGATACCGGCTAAGTAATGATATTCTATGTGCGCGTTTTGTGTATGTTTTCCTCTGTGGTTCATTCATGCTTCTATGTATGTTGCTAATGTTTACTTGCCATGGTAATTACATGAAGTAATTAGTGGTCACTAATTTGCCTACGTGGAAAATTGCACTTCACTTATTATTATATAAATACTTCTTTAGTGTAATGATCTTGATGTGGCAATATACATGCACATATAAGCGCCCGTTCAGTAATGTAATAAGTATTGGAGTCAGTTCCTATTTACGAACGACTTTGCAAGCTAGTAATTTCAATAATCAGCATTTTATATTTTCACTTAGCATTAGGTTAGTGCTTTTTGTGACATGTAAACGGTGTAGGCTCAGGGCTAAGGGTTGGCTGAAGCCCCCAGAAAGCAGACAGAGGCAGCGTTAGGAGCATGACCTTTACTGATCGCGCCCAAGCTCAACTGCTTGGCGGCCGTCTTTTTCCGTGCCCGCGTGAACCAAGAACCAAGGTGATACCCAACCTGGTTAGTATTTAGTTAGTAATTAAGCATGACCTTTTTAAAGTGCATGTTCAAATGAATGATGTTTTAATATTGTTTGAGTCTAAATGCTGTTAATGATAAAATGATGACTTAGCAAATCGTCGTGCTGGGATTCGAGGAAGCTCCACCTTGGTTACGTGGGATCGCCTGCTAAGGCTGGTTACCCAAACCAATGCTTTCAAAATTCTATTATGGGCTCTCTCTATACGGTTCAGCTTGTACAACAGTTCATCGCGCACACGGTTCATACAGCACACAGTTTATCATGTATAAATGTGTGCTGCGCCGACCTACATACCTTTGCGATAGAGTCTCAGGCAAAGGTACCCATGTGTGTGGGCAGGGGGGATGGTATTGCAAAAAAGGGGGATAATATGTGGTGAGATTACACGCAAGCTGGTTACGAAAGCTTGCAGTAAATACAATCATAGCACCGGTGTCATCACAACTTAAAAAAGCGCTTTTTCGAATATGCGTCAGAGTCGCCGACAGCGGCAGAAGCAAAAACAAAGTCAAAGAGGTGGAGCCAGCAGGTGGCTGCGGCAGCGAGGGGGAAAAATCACAAGGTGTAAGTTGGGTATGCCGCCAACAGCGCAAAGCTGCCTTGATTGTTTTGTTGAGGTGCTCCATGCGGCCACTTGTTTTTGAAAAGTAACCGTCAAACGAGATCGCTATGTTTTAGAATCGGCATCCCAGTTTTTAGTGATTCTGGAGATTGATATCGAATGTGTTTGAATCCTGACAACAGCATTCTGTTTGGAAATGACACATACACGACACATGGAAAAGGCTGTGTTTCAAGAGATGTAAGCTGACATTCTGTGCAAACTACAGCTTTATGCTCCATCTCTTTACTATTTTCATTCTTGTAGAAATAAGTTCTCGTTGAGCAACCTGCTAGCTGAAATGAGTTTGAGATCCTTGACTTACAGTCTCTTGACGGCGTCTTTTGAAAGCTCTAAGTGATAGTTCCTTCTTCTCTTTACTGTATACGTACGATGAAGTGTGAAGGGTGTTTTTTGCATGCATACTCACATGATATAGAAAAGATTAAAAGTCTACTAGTGTTATACCTCGGGTGCTATTGCAGGTGTTATAAATTGTATAAGGTTGTTCTATTGCATTTTCGTGCTTATAAAGACAGGTAACAATTTTGTTTAAAGGATTTAGTAGCCACATGCCATATGGTGGCGCTTCACCCAGAAGATTCATTCCCTTTTGGACTCCATGCATCAACTATTCTTCCATTAGAAATAGCTGCCCTGACTTGTTGCTCATTAATTAGTGCTTTCATAGTCTTGAGCCGCTAATTGGTCCATGCCCCAGTGAAATCTGTTAATAGAGCAGAGACAGGCATGATACTTACACAGCTGCAGGCAAGGCACAAGATCTGTCTATCTTTCTCACAAAGTATAGCAATTGGCCATGTGTGTGTAGGGTGCGAGTGATTTACTTATATTTATGTATTTATGTATATGCCAAAATTGTATTAAACGAACTCTGTCCTGAAACACTGTTCTAATAATGTGAAGTATTGTACTTCACCTGAAAACTACCTGCTTTGTGTCTCAATTTTCTTTGTTTATCTTTTATTTTTTTATTTAATAATACTGTCAACCCTCGCTTGAGGGTCATAATAGAGAGGGAGTACAATAGTAAGTAGAAACAGAAAACCAATACAACTGGCACTCAAATAGCAATGCACACAAGAAACCAAAATAAGCATCAATTTCTCTCAAAAGATTGCACATCGGTACTATAAAAACATGATGGGGTAAGTGATTCCATCGTTGTATAGCACCTGGAAAAAATGACCATTGAAAGATGTAAGTGCAAGCGTTGAAAGGTTTAATGGGGGCATCATGATCCAATCTAGCGCTACGTTTTCCGGGAAAGCGTACGCACTAGTCTTTAGGTATTTTTAGGTTTAGGTTTTTTTGAAAAGGCAAAGGTGTCAGCTTGTCAGTTAAGTTTTTCAAATATCATGCAGCAAAAATTTTTTTGCCATCCATCTCAGGCTTTTGTTTGGAAATCCTGCGAGTTCTGTGCCATAGAAAATGTTATTGTCCTTGTTCCAGCTAATCACCTGTGCCGTATTGGCATTCCCGTGAAACTTGCTTCAGAATTTTTGCATATATTCAGAAATGTGATGATTCCCAATTTAAAAGTGGCATAAGCAATATTAGAGGGAGTCAAGTTTTTTTCATTTTTATTTATTTATTATCACGATTTGCGTGTTTATGTTGAAAACATACACAGTGCTTGTTTAACAAGCTGTGCTTATCGACAAGCTGTACTTATGTACTGTGCAACTTGTGCTTTTTACTACTGCTCAACACCTTAACAAGCATAAAATATAAACGAATTCACAACTTGTTCCTTAAAGGGTAATACATTGTTATCTAAAGGAAAGACATCTGAACAAACTAAGCAAAGCAGATTTCCTCAGTTATGTCACACTTGTTAATTGGACGATTCAATGAACTAAAGTCACGAAATGTCTACTTTTCATTTCTTTGACGTGCTTAGGCATGTTTGAAAGCACAGTTCTTTGTGTAGTATGGAAAAATGCTGGACAAGGAACTAGAAGAAACAGTCAATTCGTAAGTGTTCTAAGTTTAAGAAATGTTAGATGTGTTTTATTGACAATAACTTCAATTCATGACCTGTCTAACTAATTCGTGGCAATTCACGTTAAATGAACACACAATTGTGCCCGCAGTGCGTCAACACGTCGGGATCGCATAGCACCGTGCATGCTACACATGGCACTGCGCACTCATAGGCATAGCCTGAGATTTGTAACAAAAAAAAAAAAGTGGGCTATTCGTGTCCACCTAAGTTCTAGTTAGGCTACTTATATCTGCTAGTTGTATTTATTAATTTCAGCATACTGTTGACCTTCAGGCCATTACAGAGGTGTGTCACAGTTGTTATAGCATACAATACCAAACTCGACAGCCTTTCAAATACACTAAGTATGACATGTCAAATAATATGCAGGATGATCTAGCAATACAACAGAGCAAAATATAGTGCAAAACAATATAGTATAACACAATACAGCCGCCCAGTTATTTGCTGCTTTTCTCATCACATTAACATAGCAAGAGTGACAAAATAGCAGTGCTAACATAGCAAAGTCGATATGTCAATCTTTTAGTTCAGGCTGATTGAAATACTGCTTGAGTCCACCCTTGAAATTTAAAAATGAGTTACATCAGAACAGCAAAGAAGGTAGTGAATTCTATTGTCGTATAGTTTTTGGGAAGAATTAATTTGCATATATATTGAGGCATTTCTGAGGTACTTCATACATATACTCATTAGTTCTCAGAATTCTTACTCTTACAGCATTAAGTAGTAATCTATATTTATATTTAGTTTTTTGGCTGCTATAAAAAAGAATTTTGGCTAGCTTGTTTTTGATGATCTCCTAGAGTTGGAGGACCCAGAATACGTACGACTTCTGTTATTGGTTCTTTTGAGAAGTATTTTGAAAGGATGAACCTAGCAACTCTCCTCTGTATTCTTTGTAGCATTTTTATTAGTCCAATGTCTGAGGGTTGCCATATATGATATTTGCATATTTCAGAGTATTTAGTCTACTATAACTGATGATTCACTATATTTTACATCATAACAAGGTTCAACTACACAATGTTAAGGTTGCAACCATGAGAGCACCCAGACTTAATTAAGTGGCTAGATAGAACACCAGTCAGAGGTAGTCACCTTTGGCTTGCAATCAAACGCTCTGCACATAAAATAGTCAAGTTCTGAACAATGATGTAATGCAGAGCCCGACCTGGTGAGATGACAGCCTGACTTGGCGGTAATGCTGAAATCCATCAAGTTTTCCATGGCTGGGCTGAAGAGGTGTGAGGGCGTTCTGAAAGTTTTTGAATGCTCGAGGTTCGACCTTTGCAGTCTAGATCAATGTCTTCAAGATTCGTAACCAAAACAGGAAGCGTAGCTGCAAATTGGTGCAGCAGCAAACTATAGCAGTGTAAAACTGAGGGGACAGTGGATCTTTCACTCTTTCCATCCTCTTCATCCTCACTTCTTTGTTCCTCCTCATGCTATACTCTACAATGTGCGTCTAAGCATTGCCCTTTTCCTATCCTCACACAACCTTTTTTTCCCACCCCGTGATGATTCCCTCTATACCCTGTTTCCTTGCCATATGCTGTATCATATTGTGCTATATATTATGTGTTACCATTCCTCCTTGCTCTAGTTCTTTTCTTTTGCCCGCTCCCTTACTATAATACACATGGGTATGCTACGCTTTCCCCTCTCTCCCCTCCTCATCACTGCTCTTCACACTAACTATATATATATATACCCACTTTATATACCAACTATACCCACTCCCGCCTTTTTCAAAAGCGGCTCCCTGGGTGCCGCCATAGTCCATTCCGAGCGGCGCAAATTGGCGCGACTACGCTCTGTAGCGGGACCTCCAAAAAATGCACTGCTGAGGCTTTGACTTCAGCTACAGTGTAGTACACTATACCCAAACTTATAGTATAAATTAGCAAGTGTTCTGTGACTATACTTCAGCCTTTGTACTCTCGCGCGCAGCCCAACACGGCGGCGTTTTTTTTTTTCTTTCCCGTGAAAAGGGTATCACTCACTTACGGCTATACATGCACTATGCTTTACAATTTCCCCCACCTCATATTTCTATCCTTTTTACACTCACTTTCCTTTACTCCATGCTTCCACATAGGCCGAGTTAGGTGTTCCGTGGTCGAGTTTCGAGCGAGCGCCGGCCGCGGTCGGAAGAGCTCTGCAGTTAAAAAATTAAAACGAAGATTTTTTTGTACCATAGTTTGACCAACATCATCACCGCTTCGTGTGAGACGGGGGTGCAGGTGATCATGGTCGTGTTCGAAAGCTTTGTTCTTTAGTGTCATAAAGTTGTGAAGAGTGAAATATTCCCCATTTCCCGTCGAGAGCCACCTCTATCGAACCTTCATTAGCTCCATCGCTATCAGCAGCAGCAAGAATTAGTTACTCCATAGGTGTTCTTTCTAGTTTGGCAGGCATGGAGGGAAAGGAGTGGCAGTTTGAAAGATAGACACATGCTGTTCATTTACAGCATTAACATGCATTCTTTGCAGTTGTTTATAACCTGCGAGTGTTGTTTTCTTGTGCATACAGTTGGCGGGACAGTTTTCGATTGTTGCTATGTGGCCAAGCTTCACGGGGGTGAAAAGCAGTGGTGACTCGGAGACTGCAACCTTTCATTCATGATGACAACGAAAACAACTCTCCGTATGGTTGATGACATGTTGAGTGAACTTGTGTGGCTGCAGCTTAGAAGTTGGCCCGTGTGTTGTGACCTGACAGAGCGCTTACTGTATCGTGTGCTGTCATTTCTACTTGCGTGTTGATTCCCTTTTAGTGCATCGCACTTAGTTGCGCTGCATAGGAACTGTCCGCTCTCGGCGACTGCTGCGTTTGACAATATCGTGTTTGGTTCCGATTTGTGAAGCTTCTCTACCGCAGTCGTCGGGTGTGCGTGCAGACAGCGATGTGAAAAGATGCCGTGCGCGCGTTGATTATGCCGCTGTCAGACGGGCGATTTCAATCGCGATTTGACTCCCGGAGCGCGATTAGGATTAAGCAGCGACCATTGCTAATCGCGATGATCGATTCCGCTCCATTAATATTTGGGCCAGGGGCGGCGCCAAGATTTCTGTAGAAAGCTGGGTGGGAGTTCGTCGTTGTAGCCGCGAGATTGGCAAGTTGTGCGTTGTGTTTTGACAATGTTTGGACCGGAGAGCAAAGTGAGGAAATATGGAGTGAACTTGAGCCCCCTTGAAATGCAGAACATGGGATGAAAAGCTAAAAGGCGGACTCATCTCTCAACTCAATTCTCAAGAAAGGACACCTAACTGAAATGCTGACGAATAGATACACTGCGCTGAGCTAATCTGACGTCAGCTCCGCAAATTCTGCCTGTTTTAACGCTCCTGTTGTACATGTGTGTCTTGCATGTGTGCAAAGGAATGTTTTTTTGGCCGCGCCAATAGTGCTGGCAGCCGGCATATTATCCCTGAAAACGAGTTGCCGGCAGTTTTTCCTTATTGGCTGCCCATGACCATCAGACTTATCTGCCGGCACATTTCTGGTGAGCCTGTTCTGCCGGCTTGCTGTATCTTTAGCTTTAAGCCGTCATATAGCGATTTTTGCTCTCCGACATTTCGCAACACTGATCACTATTGTCAAGGATAGTCAAGGACCTGAGCTTCCCTAACGTAACCTAACCTAATGCGCCCCTCAGGCATTGTCCAGGCAGTATGCGGCTAGCTCGCAGTGCCGCTTGTTTCAAGTGTGCTTCATATCGTGAGACGAGCATCTCTCAGGTGGACAAGATCACACCTATGTCCCGGTATTCCTCTAGCCTGGGCAGCTCCTCGCCGTTCGGCAGTACCAGACCAGCGCCTCGGCCAACTCTCTAGAGGACGTCACTTGAAATCCTCCATAGGACTGAACTGCCAGCACCCGGTCGGTCGATATACTCTACCGGCTGCTGGCAATATAGACACTGCCATGTTTTTTACTGGACTAGTTTTTGTTACACTTCAGACAGTTAAGGAAGAGAACCTGCATACAGCACGATTTTTTATTTACAGTTACATTGCATGTGAGCATACACCTGATATCACACTTTAAGAGTGTGACAATATTGTGGTACATTACTTTGATTTTATGTGACTAGTACGTCAGTAGGTATCAAAGACAGTAGATTTAGTTTAAAGGTGTTGAATTCCGCTAACACGTATGTAAGTCTAAATTCAGAACCATCTTTGAATTTTCAATCTATAGAGCCATGACTAGTCATGAACTCCAGACCTTGTGCTGAGCAGCAGAGAGCCGTAGTGGTGATTACAGGTTCGGTAATTTGGAAAGAGGATAATATTCAAGCTTCAATGATATACTCAACATGTTAGCTCATAAAGCATGCGTGTTCTCAATATTTCCATTGCACTTTTATTCAGCTGAAATCCTTATGTCGTGCCCTCTCTCATTCATTACAGATGCTTCGGCCACTCTGCTGGCCAGTGCATAGAAGAAAGCATCAAGGGACCAGAGTCAACATATGCTGAAAACAACTTCAGGCCTTGATATATCTTACTGAACAAGTCTGCTGAAATTGCAACACTGCAGTTACTCTCATGCCCTCATTATAAATTTTCGCAGAGATGCTGAAGTTTGCGCACCTTGATCTAGTCTGTGAAATTAGGGTCTTGTTGGGAATGAATTTGCTCATGAGTATAGATGCCTTACAAATGACATCAATGCAGAAGATTGCCATATTCTAGCCCTCTGGAAACATTTCTGTAGTTGCATGCTTTACGGCCCTGTAACGCATCTTACCTGGATTTTGAATAACTGCACTCATATAAATAGTTGTACATGTGTAACCATATTGCCAGGCACAACTACTTTTGCAATAATGAAATACCAATGGTGGTAAAAATTTGTAGGCATATAAGTTGTGGCACAATCTTGTCAGGCCTTGTGTTCTTTTCACCCTTGTCCTTTCTGCCAATGCAGACATTGAGATATGTTGCTACAACATGGCTTACTTTAGAATGTTTTGGATGAAAAACAAGACTAGCAACATGCAGGGTTATGGCACAGAGGTGCAGCTTGAGAAGATGTATATGGTTTTTGTTTCCCTATTCAACTGTTGTGTTCCTGTGATGTGCAGATAGTTATTACCTTTGCAAAGCATCTTTACAAAGGAAATCAAACTGTTCTATAGAAAGACAAAACATGTCATTGTGCCCCAGCGTTTGAACTAGCAACTGCTTATGACCACTGTTTCTGGTAATGAGTGTAGTTTGAACATTTTTTGTTTGCCTGTTTCAGTTTTCTTGCTGTTAATGTACAATGTGGTTATCTAAATGTTTCAAAATGCCTGGCCTCATGCGCAACAGTACTTGGTCGTTGCTTGTGACATTCTCTAGCATGAAGCAAATTTCCTTTGCTTCGATTTTATAGCTTCTAGTGGACATTTGCATCATTTCCTTACTCAGAATGCCATGTACAATGAATGATGAATCGAGGAGCACAAGGCTTATGCGCACAGCGCATTCTGTGCTTGCTCTGCCACATTTTGAATATGCCGAATAGTGAAATGGATATTTGGACGGTTTTCTGTACATACAGTTCATTTATTTTACTGCCAATTTGTGACTTTTATTTTGTCATTACCTTTTGAGGTTCTGTACTACTCCTAGCTTTCTTCAATGTAACACTTTCAGCGGGAAATACTAGCCCATAAATACTGTTTGAGGAAGGGGTGGCAACATTTGTACATGATTTCTCAAAACAGTTCGGGAAAAAACGAACAATATATTAATATCATGTAGGGGATGTATACTCCTTCAAGGGTTACTGACACGAAATTTTTCACTTTTAATTTTTTTGCATCAAATGATAGGTCGAGCCACCGAGAGCGTAGGAAGTGTACCAGTATTCATGATTGTGCCCTGACAAATTAGTTAGAGCATGCTTACAAAAGCTAGTTTTGGTTAACTGTGCCCTGACGTCACGATAGATGGATGGATGGATGTAGCTGTACCCTTTAGATTGGGCGGAACCTACCTAGCTGTAATACTTATTGAACCAACCACTCGATTTATCTTTTTTTTTTTTCTTTAAATAGCGAAGTTGAAGACTGGTGCTTTGCAGTGAAGGGTTTAATTTTCACTCGTGCCTTGACTTTAGCCACGAATAAGATAACCTACTTCTTGTTAATTCTACCCGCTTGAAGTCTATTTTGCCCTCCCTGTCCTTAAACCCCAGTGCTTTGAAAAACTCTGCGCCGTCATTCTGAACTACAGGGTGAAGCCCTTCACAGAACATTATCAAGTGTTCAGCAGTTTCCTCCTCCTCTCCACACGCACTGCATATCATGTTTGCCCTTCAGTATTTGGCCCGATAAGTCTTGGTTTGCAATACTCCTGTCCTGGCCTCAAACAGTAGAGAACTACCCCGAGTATTATCATAGATCCTTTCCTTGGCAATTCTCTGCTTAAAAGTTCGATAGATCTCTAGTGCCTACTTCCTAGTCATGCCAATTGTACACATATCGGTCTCCGTTTCTTTTGCATTTTTCTTAACCGATAGTTCTTTTTGGTTTGACCCCCTGCTGTTTTCCAAGTAATTACCCCTCAATTTTCTGGTTCGCTTCCTCCATTTTGTATCGACATTCTTCATGTACAAGTAGCTGAATACCTTCCTAGCCCAACGCTCCTCCCCCATTTCTCTCAATCGCTTCTCAAATTTTATCTTGCTGCTAGCTTCCCTGCCCTCAAATGATGTCCATCGCATATCACCTTGTACTCCCTGATTTGGTGTATTCTTGTAAGCTCCTAAGGCAAGCCCATCTATTCCACGTTGCTTAATTTCTAGTTTTCCTTGAACTTCTGATCTCATGCACAAGACCGCATTGCCGAACGTCAGACCAGGAACCATGACCCCTTTCCATATTCCTCTCAACACATCATACCTATTGTAATTCCACAGTGCCCTGTTTTTCATTACCGCTGCATTCCTGTTACCTTTAGTCGTCACGTATATTTCGTGTTCCCTTAGGTACTCGGTCCCATTGCTTATCCGTACGCCGAGATATTTGTATTTATCTGTTATCTCTAGCGTGACCTCCTGTATTCTAAGCTCACTACGTTCACTGTCATTAAAATTCATGACTGCTGATGATTGAAGGGAGGTCAGGGGGCCGCAGTGTCTGGCCACAGCTCGGAGCCTCCGTGCTGTGGCCAGACACTGCGGCCCCCTGACCTCCCTTCTCGCCTGTTCCTTCCTGCCTGTCGCCTTCTCCGCTACTCACGCCATCCGTCTTTTCAAGACTTCACGGGGCAAAAGATTTCAAGACTTCACGGGCCATGATGACAAATTCCAAATCAAACGAATCCTTCTTCCTCTGATAAGTGTATATCTTTTATTCACGTGCACATACACTATTCCAGACTCCGCTTGTTCGCTTCACAAACACGCTTGATGACAGTGACCGCACGGCACGAGCAGGCGATCGAGAAGGCGAAGTGCACGCTGCCATTATTTGTGTTTTGTTGCTTGACGTCATCACAACTAGCCAGACTGCTGCGTGAAGTCGTCAGGAGTAGTACTGTAGCCTGACGTCAAGTTAGTGTCGATGTCTGAAGGTGTGCCCCGAGAAAATTGACATGAAATATCAGCATTTTCTGAGCCTCGTACTTGCTGAGAGCTGTCTCTGTATACAGGAGATTTGCATGGCAGAGTAAACTCTCCTCCCCAAAAAGATGTCAGTACCTTTTCAATACGTCATATATTGCATGGCTGAGGCATAAAATCGTGCCAGGCATCAAAGGATATGAATTGAGCAACAAGTAGGCGTTTTCAAGACTCGCACATTACGAAGCGCTGCAACATATTTTATCATTGTCAGCCGTGAAACCATCAATAATGTGATCATCTGGGCAGATTCGCGTGCTGGCTTACAGAAACAAAGTGAGGTTTTCGCTGATTTGCAAAGTAAATAGTACTGGGAACTCTACAAGTGTGCTTGCAATAGGCATTCAATAGCACTTTGAAACAACCGATGCTAGGTGCACAGTCATTAGTTTCCTTATGTTACAGGCTGAGGCATGCACCGATAATTGCAGAAGGCGAACAATATAGAAGACATTGTGCACGAGGACCGATTACGCTATCTCGATCGACTCTTGATGGCGAAGCTCAAGCGTGGTCCAAATCTATATTTGTGGGGTTGGGGGGGTTGGGGGTATACTGGCATCGGCACTGTTGTTCCAAATGCCTGGTAGTGTCATACGGAATGTTAGCCGTGCTAAACGTTTTAAAATTTACCCATTGGGGGATCCCATGTTCAGGTATTTATGGAAAGCTTTAAATGCATTCATACTGCTCTTGCACGCACATGCTTTGCCATCATAGTTTATAAGTGCTGTGCTTCGCCTTCCTGGACTCGGTTCCATGTTTAGTACCTAACGTCCTTCTTGTGTAATTTGTGGCACTAGATGTTGCTGTGTTTTAAGGCAAAAGTTTTTAACGTCTCATACTCGTCATATCTGGTCTCCTGGCACGGCTATGGCGTCTCCCCATGAAGCACTGGGAGTGTAAAAGACAGACATGGCATAGTCAGTCGAACGGCCATAGGCTTCTACAAAACACACTTGGCCATTCAAAATTTTCTTATTTTTCACAGTAGCGATACTCTTACACCACTTTGCTTTAGTTGTACTTTTTGTCTTGCCAAGACTAACTCTGTCCTTTTGCTGAAAATGCATTGTTCTGACTTTTCCAGACATGTTGTGCTGTTGTTCAGGCCAGCCAGCTCATCTGGGCGCTCGGAAGGTAAAACACACGTGGAAGTGTTCCGAGTGTGACTATACTACAAGTAGACACGGTCATATTGCAGAACACCGAATGACACACACAGGTGTGCGTCCATACAAATGCGACTACTGCGGAAAAGCCTTCAACAAGAAGAGCAACTTGGACAGGCATATTCTCATCCACACCGGCGAGAGGCCTTACCAGTGCCCCCTCTGTCCCTGGGATTTTCCATTGAAGACATACCTTAAACGCCACTTGCGAACTCACAGGCGCAGCAAACATTTGCCTCGGGGTGCACACGGTGTGAACCGCAAATGAAAGGGCTGAGGAGACACGTAGTGCATACGTCTTGTTCTGGGGCTTCAAGTGCGTTGCCAAAAGTGCTAGGCCTGGGGCTACATTGTCCATTCCCCGATGGAATCTGCAACTCTGGGCCATGTAGAAGTAGTTCACCAAATTTATTGGATGGCGTGACGAATTTTGAAGACTTGCTCATGTAGGTGTGCATTGGACTGTGTGTGTAGTGGCTGTCAATCATTATGTATTTTCATTTGTGTGTTTATTTATGCTGCAAATTTTTAATGCATCAAGTAATTTATGAAGTACTGGTTTCTTGTGGTTTAGGATTGAGTCGTTCCTGTGGCTTGAGAATAAGCCACTTTGTGTGCTTTTTCTTTGTGATAGTGAATGCTTATTGTTTTTCACTGACCTGTGTTCTGTATGACTGTCTGAGCTTAACATTTATTTCAACACAGAAACCTTCCGTAGTTATATAATTCCTTAGTTGTAGCAGTGAGATTTCATATGATGTTCTTGAAGGCCTCGTAAACCAACCAGAGGCCGAAATTCAGTTGTGGTGGGGAAATTGTGCATGAGTGCGTGACGAACACGGAGCCGTAAGAATTTTTTTACATGATGCAATAATAGTGGAGTTAGACGTGTTTGATTATCCCAACAAAGCGTGACGACCACACCTTTCACTCTCTCCTAAGCTTTTCTTTGCTGGTATCTTCTTTTATGCCACTTTGCTATTTCCCCGAGTGCCTCTCCTATAGCCCTCCCAATCTCTCACGGCATATGTCATCATTGATGCGCTGCTTGAAACGTCTACTTCTGGTTGCCGCGACTCCGGCCGTCAACTCCCTCAGTTTTGTTATAGCTGCGTGCTTGTTGGCGAATTGTGGCGGTATAGACTCTGCGTTGCACACACGATTTCAAAGGATCGCCAATGCAATGGAATGGTAGGGTGACTGACGCGCCGTGCCCAGCACGTGCTGCATGCATGCGGCGAACACGACGAACAACAACAAGCAGCGCGGACAGCTTCTTGCAGACCGACCGGGAGTCGTAGGCTCTTGCTTGACCACTCACAGCAGATTTGGCATGTTTGTCCAGTGTGTCAGAGATGTGGCACGGCGTGTCACGCGGAGGCCGAAAGGGCCGGAAAGAAGGAGGGATCGTTTTGGGGAATTTGTGGCACACTGGCGGCTCGTGGGGCTGCCTTGTGTAGAATCGTTGATCGCGATGGCATTCCACATACGATGCGCGTGTTTACTTGAAATGCTTGAAGAAATATCCGAGGTGGTTTCCGAGCCCGATAAAAGTGGACGCATACTAGTGTTATTGACTCTTTTCTGGGCAGCTGTGTGGCTTCCGAGATGTCTGATGGCAGCTCCTGTCAAAAAAAAAAATGCTTCTTGGGCCTAATATTACTACAGGTGACGGCCAACTAACCATTTGTTTAGTGGAGCCAAAAAGGATGTATTTCATGATGTGTTAATTTTTGTGCACCAGTTTTGTTCCATGTCACACATATATTGTCTCTTTCTAAGCTTTGAAGCACCGCCTGGTTTTGTGTTAACATTTAAAAGCAAGGCCATTTCTCACGATCTTTGGCAAGTTCCGTTTATTTCAGACTACATCAATGAACTTGAACTGCTGCTGCTTTTATTTTCTGCAATATCATCAAAATTACCATGTGCTTATGTGCTTATAAAGTTATGCCTCTTAGGCTTCCTAACGTACCTTGATAGCATACATTATCATGTGAAGAACGAAATTGCTGCCCAGTTCATCAGAAAATGTTATGCACAGTACCCAGTGCACCTATTTTATTATGACACTGTGCTCACTTTCCGTTTTCATCACGTGTCTTGCGCATGTCCTCTAACTTGCGTTCTTCCTCATTCGTCATTGCAAGTCTCCTCCTCCGTTTGTCCACTTGGAGTGTGCACTTACTTTCAGCTAGTTAGCAACATGTGTAAGGGTAATAGATCATCACCAAAGTGACCACAATAAGTCAGTTATCAAAGCAGCGGTGGATATAACGAATCACTCCCGAGTGCTACCTTCTTGATCTTTCAGAATATTCCTTGCTGCAAAACCTCTAGAAATTGAGAAAATTTTATGCCGTAGACAAGTTTTTCAATTTGGTTAGGTTGATGGAAGCTTGCAAGGAAGATGGAAGCGTTGCAAGCTTAAGATGGAAGCTTGCAATGAAAAAAATCCGTAAGCAGGGTTTGTGTGCAAAAGCCAACGTTTGAATCAGTGGACTTGTAGAAACCTCAGCTCGAGCACACAACTGCTGTTAACAGGTTTTTTTTATCATCACATACCTGCAGCTTAACACCTTGGGTTGTCGTTCCAACTCTCATTTGCTGGTATGACCTCTTTCTCAGTGGTTATTGAGAAGCATGACGTAAAGGTGAGACCAGGTCTATATGCTGTATAGCTGCCGAAACAGTAGCATGCCAAGACGCAATGTTAATTGTACTGAATACTTTCAAATAGACTCCATCAATGGAAACGATTATGGTGCACTTGTTAAAACACACGTAACTAAGAAAATTTGGGTGCACCTACAGTGTTTTTTTTTCACGTGTAGATGTTAACACAAGTTATGAGAGTTGTGTTTTTCAAGCAGTTATATGAATTTTCTTGTCATAATTCTATGTTTTCTCACTTTTCGCTGTCGCTAGCTTTCAACCCCAGTGCAGAGTAGATGTTCTAGCTAGCCTTCCTTCAGTAACAGGTTTGTCCTTTGCTGAATATTCACTGTTTTTCATCACGCAGACTTGGCTGCTGTACGCCGTCGCCCTGGCTGGCCACCTCATGTGGGATCTCCCACAGAAGAGCGTGTGTTCAAGTGTCAAGTGTGTGGCTATACTACAAGGTACAGGCTTAATCTACGGAGACACCAAATTATTCATACAGGCGAGCGTCCATTCAAATGCGGTTACTGCGGAAAAACCTTCATTCAGAAGACCCACATGGTCGGGCACATTCGCACCCACACCGGTGAGAGGCCTTACCAGTGCCATCTCTGTCCCTGGAATACTGCACGGAAAAGTCATCTTACTCGCCACTTCAAAACTCACAAGTGCAGCCAACACTCACCTCAGGGTGCACACGGGTGAATCGCAAAGAAAAAGATTGAGGAGACGTCTTGTTCTGTGGCTTCAAGTGCGTTGTCAAAAGTGCTAAGGTGAAGACTACATCGTTCATGCCTCGGGGAAACCTGCAACTGTGCTGCTTGAACGACATAAAGGACGTGTGTAACTCCAGGACACGGGCCAACAATATGCAAAACTTAGTGGATGTTGTGATAAATGTTGAAGACTCGTTTATGTGGGTGTGCATTGAACTATGTTTATGGTACATGCAAGTGATTATGTGCTCTAATTCGTGTCTTTGTGCATGCTGCAAAGTTGCATTGCATTAAGTGATTTCTAAAGTACTGGTTTGTTAATGCTCAGGATTCAGTCATTACTGCAGCATCAGAATAAGTCACTTGATGTTTTTTTTGCGAACGCCTCTCATTCTTCACAGAGGTGTGCTTTGTGTCGTGGTGTAATGATAACACTCATGTGTCTATATTTCTACGATTCTTTACTTTTAGCAGGCAGATCACTCGTGATTTCCTAACGAGTGTACATATATTCTTACTTTCTTGTGGTAAGCTGTGTGGCTTTCAAGATGTTTTCATGCCTGATGGCAGCTCCTGCCCATTTTTTAGAAAGAATGCTCCTTGGACTTATTACTACATTATTCAGGTGACCACCAACAATCTTTTCATTAAACGGAGCCAAAGATGATGTATTTATTTCATGATGTGTGAATTTTTGTGCACCAGTTGCTATATTCTATATCGCACACATACTGTCTTTTCTTTTTGCTAGGTTTGAAGCACCACCTGCTTTTGTGTTCACATTAAAACGTGAGGGCATTTTTCACGAGCTTTGGCAAGTTTCATTTATTGCAGACTACGTAAGCAAACTTGGACTGCTGCTTCTGTTATTTCCTGTGATATCATTGAGATGACCATGTGCTTATACTTTTATGAAGCTGTACCTTTGAGGCTTCTTAATGTACTTTGATAGCATACGTCTTAATGTGAAAAATGAAATTGCTACCTAGTTCATCAGAAAAAGTTATGTACAGAAGCCAGTGCACCTATTTTATCATGACACTGTGCTCATTTTCTGTTTTCATTACAAGTCTTACGCATGTCCTGTGCAGTGCTTTCTTCAGTCATCATTACGAATCTCCTCCTTTGTTTGTCTACTTGGAGAGAAGTGCACATATTCACTTACTTTCAACTAATTGGCAAGAATTGTAAGGGTAATAGATCATCACAAATGTGGCCACAATAAGTGAGGTGTGAAAGCAGGGGCGGATATAACGAATCACCTCTGAGTGCCACCTTCTTGACATTTCAGAATATCACTTGTTACACAACCTCAATTAAATTAAACAATTCTATGACGGATACAAGTTTTTCATTTTGCTTAAGTTAATTGGCTGTGATATTTTACAACTCATTGGAACTTGGCTTCAAGGGACATTAAAGTCAAGTAACAATTTACGTCAAAGTGAAAGCTCAATGTATGACAACATCTAAAATGACAATATTATTAACAACAGTGCCCTACTTACAGAGAAATTAACGTAAATGCACAACAACACAAGCGCCGCAGTAGGACATTTTCAAAATGAACCCGATGACATCAAATGGACCGCCTACATTTAATCACTAGTAATTGATCTAACTGCACTAAATAAAGAACCTTCCCTGCATCGAGAGATGCAATAAAATTCAGCTTGTTTGTTTCTGTTTGATTCATGAAAGAAAAAAAAAAAAAAACCCGCCGGACGTTACTATGGGGAATGACGCGAGCGGTTCAAAAATTCAATTTTCGCGTGGTTACACGAGACAGGTGGTGTCATCTAGCGGGGAGTAGTTGAAACAAAAGTGTCTGCAATATCAAAGCCAATGGCGGTAAATTGATCAATGGCTGTTGTGGCCGCTGTGGCTCCCGCTGCTTTCGATCTGCTGCCACTAACGCAGTAAAGCCGGGTAACGTTGCGCACGACAACAGGGACGCGAGACGGTCCGGATGGTCCGCTTCTTGAGGCGGGTAATTTGAAGTGCGGATGCGGAGCACTAAAACATAATTTCATTTCAAAATAGGTCCATTCTTGGCACGAAAGTAACACTACGAGGTTTCTGGATCGCCATTTAAACAATAGACGTCGACTTTTGCCTTTAGTGTCCCTTCAAGAACTATACAGATATTAGGAATGTAGCAAGTGTTAAATTAACATAGGTACAAAAAATGGTCGGGGGCAAGTCAGCAGTTCTCACTATTCTTTTTTGCCATGGAAATGTCTTTGTAGTGGACTACTTGAAATCTGTAACAACCTATTCACGATATATGTCGATGCCATTTTTGTTGTTTAATATGTTAGGAAATATTGCAGGAAATACACAAATAAATAATTTCAAGGCTGCCTTTTTTATGTGTTTTGACATGCTCTCTCACTTTTCTCGATGTTGTTTAGGGTGGGAAATGCTAAATAGAAAACCGGTGGCAACAAGACATGGCGGTGTGACATGGGACCAAACGAAAGACATGAGCTTCCCTCTGCTTCATTTTTGTATTGTGTGAGAGTCATTGTGCCTTACGTTTCATTGCAATTGGTTCACTTGACACCGCATTCAAAGCGCTCACTATTTTCTGTCATTGCTGGATGAATAAGCCGTTCTTCTGCTGCATCTTAACCACTTCACAATGTTAGCTCCAGTACTAGTAAACAGACCTTCGATGAAAAGCCATATTATAGCGTTTCGTAGCTTTAAGATCGCAAACAAAGAAAAGGGTTCTTACGTTGATGCATTTGCAGCCTTAAATATATGCATAAGGGTTCTCTCACATTGTTCAGGCAACAACGCCTCACGTGTAGACGGCAACACAGGTTATGAAAGTTCCGTTTTTTCAAGCAGTTATGTGAATATTCTTGTCGTAATTCTGTTTCCTCACTTTTCGCTGTCACTACCTTTCAACTCCAGTCTAGAGTAGTTGTACTAGATAGCTTTCCTTCAGTAACAGCTTTGTCCATTGAGAAATATTCACCCTTTTTCATCACGCAGACTCGGCTGCTGTACGCCGTTGCCCTGGCCAGCCACCTCGTGTGGGATCTCCCAGAGAAGAGCGTGTGTTCAAGTGCCAAGTGTGTGCCTATACTACAAGTAGACACAGTCATATGGCAGAACATCAAATGACACACACAGGCGAGCGTCCGTTCAAATGTCAGTACTGCGGAAAGACCTTCACTCATAAGTCCAACATGGTCGCACACGTACGTATCCACACCGGCGAAAGACCATACCAGTGCCACTTCTGTCCCTGGAATTCTGCATGGAGGGGTGAGCTTACACGCCACTTGAAATTTCACAAGCGCAATGAACATTTGCCTTGGGGTGCACACGGTGTGAACCACAAAGGAAAAGGCTGAGGAGACACGTGGTGCATACGTCTTGTTCTGGGGCTTCAAGTGCGTTGCCAGAGGTGCTAAGCCTCGGGGTATTTTGTCTATGACATCTGGAACTGCACAGCTTCAACAGCATAACGAATAAGCATGACATTGAGCCATGTAAAAGCAGTTCGACAAACGCGTTAAATATTCTGACGAATGTTGTAGACTAGCTCATCTAGGTGCGCATCGAACTGTATGTGTAATATGTGTGCGAATCATCATGTACTCTTATTCATGTGATTATGTATCCTGCAATGGTGTAATGCATATCCTGCAATGGTGTAAGCTCGTGACATTACCCGCCGGCGGCAAAAGGATCATCCCGGTGTGATCAATCCTCGGGGCGGGAGTAGTATAGTTTAAGTTTCGAGATGTGCACTATATCGGTTGGGATTGAAGGTGTTGCTGACATGTTAAGGAATGGAGAAATCTCTAAGGTCATGCTGGTGACCTTGCGTATGACGCGGCAAGGGCCAACGTAACGGGACATGAGTTTTTCGCGAAGACCGACTCGTTGTGATGGTAACCACATCAAGACGAGTGACCCCTGGGTGTACTGTACGTTGCGTTGCTGGCGATTGCAAGCACTCTTTTGGTTAAGCTGCGAGGCACATAAACGATCCCGAGAGACTTGGTGGGCGATGTCAGCACGGGCCAGGGCATCACGAGCATAGCAGGCAGTTGATGAGGTGGCGTCGGAATGGAGCTGGGGGTCCATGGGTTAAGGCGGGTCATAACCAAACAGTAGGTAAAAGGTGAAAATCGAGCTGTATCATAACGTGAAGAGTTGTATGTGAAGGTAACGAAAAGTAAGTGAATATCCCAATCTTTGTGCTCCTTGAAGATGTACATCACAAACATATTTGTCAGGGTACAGTTGAGGTGTTAGGTGAGGTCGTTGGTTTGTGGATAGTACGCTGCAGTGAACTTGTGGTGGGTAGAGCAGGAGCTTGTCGACTATTTTAGATAAAAAAGAGTGGCTAGCGGTCGGTGATTAACTGACGAGGAGCACCATGACGCAGAATGATGTAATGAAAAATGAAATCGGCTATATCAGTAGCTCAGCTGGCGGAGAGGGCTCGTGTAACGGCATACCGCGCTTCATAGTCGGTAGCGATGGCAATCCGCTTATTACCGGAGGTCGACGCGGGAAAAGGTCCTAGAAGATCGAGGCCGACTCGGAAAAATGGCTCATCTGGTATTTCAATGGGCTGGAGGGTACCAGCATGCCCCAGTGCAGGTGTCTTGCGGCGGCGTGCAGAAGTTGCACGCCGTAACGTACTGTCGCACAGAACGGTAGAGGCCAGGCCTAAAGAATCGTCGGCGAACACGGTCATATGGGCGTGACACCCCTAGGTGTCTAGTGGTGGGTGCATCATGAAGCTGGGCCAAAACGTCTGAGCGAAGATGGGCAGGAACAACGAGCAAAAGCTCAGCACCATTTGGGCGGGTGTTGTAGTAGTGCAAGATGATGTGAAGAAGGAACATCTGTAAGGAGTGGTCATGGTGGGGAGATTGCATGCACACCATTGATAATAGGAGGCAAAGAGGAGTCGCAGTGTTGTTCAGCAGCTATGTTGGTGAAGGTTTTAACTGAGCTTGGTCATTGAAGCTTGGTCGAGGTGATGAGGTCCAATGACTGCGGCAATGGCGAGCGATATGTCCTATCCGATGGCACGTGAAACACATAAGCCGATCAGCATGAGTGCGTCATTCGGCTGGGTTTCATCCTGGCGTGAAGGTGTGGCTCGGAATTGCAGCCGCAACGACTGGAGCCGAGCTGGAAGTAGCAGAGGCATTTTGATGAGGTGGCGAAATGCCTATATTCGCGTTCTCTTGGCGAACCACGGCCTGTATCATTGAAACAGCAGCGATGTTGTGTCCTGGAGCACTGACGCTAGACATAGCAGGTGCCATAGCCTCAAGTTTTCGATGGACTATTCTGATGACGTTTTCTGGCGCTGGTAGTTGATGTAGTGTGGGCAAATCTGTTGATGTAGTGTGGGCAGGAGGACGTAGTCCCTCTGTTGAGAAGGCGGTCAATTTGGTGAACGACGCACCTACTTTTCGCCTGTTCGAAGCGACGACATGCATGCTTCAATGACCGACTTCACTGTCGGAGCAGTCCTTGCACAGCAGGAAATTGAAGGCCTCATCGGCAATTCCTTTCAGGATGTCTACGACTTTGTCCTCCTCAAGCATGTCCTTGTCGACCTTGTGGCCAACATGTCCTGGATGTATGCAATGTACTGCTCTGTGGATGTCTGGGCACGAGTCATAAGCTCTTTTTTTGAGGCCACTTTTCGTCCAATGGGTTTCCCAAATAGATAGCGTAATTTCCGCTTACATATGTCCCAGCTGATTAACTCTTGTTGATGGGTCTCGTACCAGAGTTTTGCCATGCCATGCAAGTAGAAGATGATGTTCGCCAACATAAGCGCCGAATCCCAATGGCTGCTGCTGCAGCTGCTGACGTGCTCATGCAGAACTAGCCAGTCATCGACGTCTATGCCACTTGTGCCGTTGAATAGACCTCCACCAGGGTACAGTCACAGAGTGACGTCACTGGTGCACGTGCAAAAGGTTGATTTAGAGTTACTGTATATGCTACCTTTAGGTAGCATATACAGTAACTATAGGGCGGTTGGCAAATCACTCCCGCCGGTGGCCGAATGGGGTGCAGTCGCTCATTGCCTGGGGAAAGCTTTTTTTTTCTTCTTGAAAATTTAATTTTTATCTCAAATTGGAAACATTCGCTGTGGTATGTGTCAGAGAACATCAAGGGGTGTGGTAAAGTGCGTGATGAAATATTTGGAACGCTGGCTGACTGTTTGTCTCGGAGAAGTGAACACGCGTGGCAGCCTGTGCAAGAACAGCGGTAGGCATGATGATGAGGAACAGAGTAGGTATGAACATAGGTATGATGTTGTGAGAGGAATATGGAAATGGGTCATGGTTCCTGGTCTGACGTTTGGAAATGTGGTCTTGTGCATGAGATCAGAAGTTCAAGCAAGATTAGAAATTAAGCAACGTGGAATAGGTAGGCTTGTCTTAGGAGCTCACGGGAATACACCAAATCAGGGAGTACAAGGTGATATGGGATGGACATCATTTGAGGGCAGGGAAGCTAGCAGCAAGATAAAATTTGAGAAGAGATTGAGAGAAATGGGGGAGGAGCATTGGGCTAGGAAGGTATTCAGCTACTTGTACATGAAGAATGTCGATACAAAATGGCGGAAGCGAACCAGGAAATTGACTGGTAAATACTTGGAAAACAGCAGGGGGCCAAACCAAAAAGAATTATCGGTTAAGAAGAAGGTGAAGGAAGCTGAGACCGATATGTGAAGAATTGGCATGATTAAGAAGTCCGCACTGGAGATCTATCGAACTTTAGCAGGAATTAGCCAAGGAAAGGATCTATGATAATACTCGGGGTAGTTCTCTACTGTTTGAGGCCAGAACGGGAGTATTGCGAACAAAGACATATCGGGCCAAATACGAAGTGGTAGACACGGTATGCAGTGTGTGTGGACAGGAAGAAGAAACTGCCGAACACTTGATAATGTTCTGTAAAGGGCTTCACCCTGTAGTTCAGGTTGATGGCGCAGAGTTTTTCAAAGCACTGGGGTTTAGAGACAGTGACGGCAAAATAGACTTTAAACGGGTAGAATTAACTAGGAGGAGGTTATTTGATTGGTGGCTAAAATCAAGGCACGAGTGAAAATAAACCCTTCACTGCAAAGTGCCAGTCCTCAACTTTACTATTTAAAGAAAAAAAAAGATAAATCTAGTTGCTGGTTCACTAAGTATTATGGCTAGGTGGCGTTAGCCGCCGCCGCCCTATCTAAAGGGTACAGCCACATCAATCCATCCAGCGGCATCGTCTTCGAAAATGTGGCGTGTTGACTGTGGAGTGTAGTGTGCCTTGAAAGGCATCGACAATATTGGTTCACCTTTATGGACGGTGAAAGTGGGAATATTGTGTGTGGTGTGTGCAGTGTGAATAACGCGATGCAGCCTGTTTGAGAAAGCACTGGTATTCGTTGTGGGCCGGTTGCAGTAACCGGCTGTCGAGGGAACTTTACCATCTGACATTTTAGTCACGTTAAAAATACATTTGACGCGATCATCTGCGAGCGGGTACACCTCAGCGTATATATGCATGGTGTGCAGAAAAGTAAAAGTGAATTATCTCCGAGTGATATATACGGCTACGCATGAGCTATAAGCATGTTGTAGCGTTGCCGAATCTGCATATACGGTTCGTTACGGCAATAACCTATATTATCGCATACCTGTTACGTGTTAATTAAAACAGCGGAGATTTTTATAATTTTTTATTTACTTTGTACTTTTACGATTCGATCCTTATGAAGTGACAATGCGCATTAGAAGTTTGTGTATATAGGTACGAAAACATGTTCTAGGTGTCAAATGCAGCAAGGTAACTGTGTCAGATAATATTATATAGTATTAAGTTGTTGGGTTTTACATCACTTAAATTTTCACTGGGTTATTGAGAAACGCAGCGGGAGAATTTCATTTTATTTTTTACGAGGATATGTTAACCTCAGCCTAATGCATGGCAGGAAGTGTCTTGTTTTTTTTTTTTTTTTCATTCATCTCAGATCAAACTTTTGTGCAATAAGTGAGAATCATATGACGTCGCGCACAGAAGCTCAAAACCATGCTGCCGCTAATGCTGCACCTCATTTAAAGCTGCATTGCACATGCCACGATGGAAATTGAATAAGTTTACATCCATGCCATGCAAATATTTCTCAAAGTGCCAGTCATTGTGTATATACAAAACGTTCGCTTTTAAAAAAGATCAGACTTTTTATGGCTGCCATCTATGCGGGTGAAGCCCACTGCGTGCTAGTCGCGTCTCTCACTACTCTAAATAAAGTTTCTCTATACATCCAACTACGATGAGCAAATTTCCACACTATGAGGAGTGACCCTTCCGCAACCCCCTTCTTTCAAAAGCTGTGACTTTAGAACATAGCAATGTAGAAATTTATGTCGAAGGAATGCAGACACGCAGCTTGCTATGCAGACAGGTGTCGCCGGCGGAACTTCCTTGCTAGAGTTACTGTATATGCTACCTAAGGTAGCATATACAGTAACTCTATTTGTTGCCAACCAGCACCTGCTGCGAGAGAGGGTATGGTGGGCGGGGTGCCCGCAGTGACGTCACACCATTTACTAACAGGGAGAGGTCTATTGGCCTGGGTCACGAAGTATAGGTGTTCTGTGGTTGCCCCACAATGATCGTCTGCGGGGCTGATGGATCTTGTTGACATTGAGTAGCCTGGTCAGTCATTGTGGTAGCTGCAATGCGCCATCCTGCTGCGAAGATCCAGCTCCCGGGGCTGTATAGTGAGTTGTACCCCACACCTCCTCCAATGATTTTACGGGGAATAAAGTATACGCGATCAATATATTGGCGAGCAAATGCGTACAACGCTGCTGCAGTCCGTGCACCTTCCCCTTAGCACTTTGTCGTCGTCATTCTCAGGTATCTACTCAGCCCGTGACATTTTGGTTCCTTTGTTCCACCAGCGAGGTTTGATATGATGTTCTTAAGAGTGGGCAAACACTGTTATTAACTCTCTTCTGGTCAGCTGTGTGGCTTATGAGATGTTTTCATGGCTGATGGCAGCTTCTGTCTTTTAATAAAACGCTTCTTGGGTCTACTATTACTACAGGCAGTGACCGAACTTTTCTTTTGAACAAACTTTTTGTTAAAGGGAGCCAAAGAGAATGTGTTTCATGATGTGTTAATATTTGTGCACCGGCCACACCGGTGTCCCTTATGCCCACTTGTCACTTACACTTATAACAGTGCATCTTATAAAGGGCCTCAACTGAATTTAGTTTCGATTTATGATCACCTGGCCTCCCTGTTGACACTATTTGGACTCGGCTAGTTTCATTTACGGTGCAGTAATTGTCGCATTTGGTCACTTACGATCTGTATCTGTAATGCTCATAGAGTTGTTACTCAGAGTCAAAGGAATGATCGGTCGCGAATGTTAATTGGTCATTCAGAGTGCAATGGGGCTGAAGTTATTCATTTCTTTGTTTTGTTTTTTCTGTTCTGCCTCCTGTTTGAGATGCTTTCCAAAATGTGGGCAACCAGTAGCATTTTGTATGATGTCAATAGAAAAGAATACTAGAAGAATAACTTTTCAAGTCTGTAGACATAGCAGCATCTGAACGAATCTTATCATCCCCGCTCCATTATATAACAAGCAGATATGTTTCATTACTGCTTCCTAAGGATACCACTGAGTTTATTGTGCGCCAATTAGTTCCTAAGGCAACGTAGTATTGTTCTTTGTGTTCTTTGAAACGTTATGTGTCCATGTTACACCTGTGTGAAATTCATGCTCTAGTATCTTTGAAAATCTTGAACATAAGATCAGTGCAGCAGGCAGGCTTTATCAACAATAGACTCTATGTTGCCATCTAGTGCAGAGGTGCTGAACACACGTGGACCGTTCTCTAGCAAGGTGTGGCCTGCAGATGAGTCTCTGCGTCTAATATTCTTTTTTTTTTATTAATTAGTATTTTCATTAGCTTTTCTTGCACGACTGTTTCAAAACTTTCTTTTTCTTTCCTCTTTTAAAGGTAGAACACTTTGTAGGGGCCGGCGGTCGTATGCTGTCGTCATCGTTGGCATAATGCAGGCATAAGCACGTTTAGCGTAGCCAGCTGGAGCACATCAACCGTGCTTGCTCCAACGAGAAGTCTTCTTTTAGATGCAGAAGCATCTTATACTCGCGCCTTGTAGTGCGCCGTCCGCGCCGTCCGCACCGCTTCTCAAACATTTGACAGCTGACGCGCGCGCATGCGCCGTCGCGCCGTCGCCCACCATCTGTGCCGCGCGCGCTTCTCCTTCAAGAACATTCGACAGCTGACAGCGCATGCGCCGTCGCGCCGTCGCCATCTGTGCCGCGCGCGCGCTTCTCCTTCGAGAACATTCGACAGCTGACAGCGCATGCGCCAGTCGCGCTGTATATATACTCAAGGTCGGCGCTCGCTCGCTCAGTTGCCGCTCGTCCGTTGGTTTGTACGGCGCGTCGACGTCCGAAGTCGCCGTGAAATGAATGCCAACGAATCCACAAACAGAATGATCGACGTCCCTTCGACCAGCGCCGCCCTTTCGCATACGTGTGTACGTGTTCACTCATTTAACACCCCCTCCTACAACCACATTAACCAATTTAGCCATCGACCCAAGTAAGTCGCAATTTAACACCCCATTTCACAACCACGTTAACCAATTTAGCCATCGACCCAAGTAAGTCGCACTTTAACACCCCGTTAACCAATTATATGCTCCGCATCCTCCTCAGTGTTCCCCCGAGGGAAGCTGCGGGCAATTTTTTTCTTCGTGTGCTTTGATGATGATATTAACACAGGGAAAGCTACATGCAGTATAACCAACTGTCGCATAGTTGAGCGCATTCATGATTACGAGAAGTCTTCTTCCTCTTGTTCTTCGAGCAGCTTGATGATGATATAAAGTGCGAACATTACTATAGAAGCACGACAACGCATAAAAATTGAATGAGGAAGCATGTGAGAAATCAATAGAGAGAGAAATAAAAAATAGGAAGAACAATACAAGTACATAAATAGCAAAAAACTCGAAAAGAGGAAAATGAAGACAAAAGAAAGAGAAAACTGAAGAGAAACAAATAAGGCTGCCTAGCTCTACAATTCCTTCAGATGTGGCACCATTTGAGCGAAGCTGCCTCAGTTGTTTTGTTGAACGCCCCATGCGGCCAACAAGTTTCGAAATGTAACTGTGAAACAAGACTGCGATGTTTTAGAATCGGCGTCCTTATATTAGTAATTCTGGAGATTGGTATCAGTGTGTTTGAAATCCGACAACACATTCTGTTCAAAAATGACACATACATGAAACTTGGGAAAGGCTGTGCTTCAAATGCTGTAAGCCTATCATGTTGACTTGTCTACAAGTTTTTCAAGTGCCATACAGTAAAAATTTTCTTTTCATAAGATTGAGCCTCTTGAACGAAAATGCTGCAGCGTCCTTGCCGTAGGAAATCTTCTCCTCGTTCTGGCTAATCACTTGTGCCATATTGGTATTTATGTAAAACTTGCTCCAGCATTCTGTAAATATTAAATAATGCTGTGATTATTAATTAAAAAGTAGCATAAACAAAGTTGGAGCGAGTCAGTGTATTTCATATATTTCTCTTTTCTTTGCATGTTCATGTCAAGAACATATACAGTGGTTGATCGACAAGCTGTGCTTATTGATAACCACTATTTATGTACTCTGAAAGTAGTGCTTTTTCCTGCTATTGAACACTCTAACAAGCATGGCATGGAAACAAGTTCACAATTTCTTTTTGGCATGAAGGGTAACATGTTTGTGTTACTCAAAGGCAAAACATCTGAAAAAATTAAGCAAGGCAGATTTCCACAGTAAGGTCACACTCTTCGATTGGCGGGTTGAACAAATGGTACTTATTAAATGTCTTCTTTTCATTTCTTTGAAGTCAAATGTACTTAGGTATGTTTGAAAAGCACAGTTCTTTGTGTAGTACTTAAAAACTGCAAGGAACAGTAGTGTTCATAAATTTTGTGCATTTAAGAAATGTAAGAGCTGTTTAACTAATTGACAATAACTTCAATTCATGACCTGTCTAGCTTACGTGGGTAATGCACAATAAACAAGCATAACATTGTGCCCACAGTGCATTGGCACCTCGACATAATGTGGCACCATGCTACACATGGCACTGCACACTCGTATGCGTAGCCTCAGATTTGTAACAACAACAAAAAAGATTGGCTGCTCAGGTCAACCTTAGAGTGTTAATTTTTTTTGTGGTGGCACTGCTGTTGGCCCTCAGCCCAGTACAGGGGTGTGTTATAACTTACAAAATTATACCATACCATACTAAGCAACATTTCAAGAATAATTAAGTATGACATATAAAAATGCAATATTCAAGCAATACAACACAGTAAGATACAAGACGAACCAATACAATATTTTATAATTCAGGAGTGCAATTATTTGCAAGCTACTTCATGACATTGACATCGCAAAAGTTAGACATAGCAAAATTGACGTAGTAAAGTCAATGTGTCAATCATTGGTCTTAGACTGAACGAAATATTACTTGAGCACTTCCTCAAAGTTTTCCACGGAGGTACATCGAAACAATGGTGAAGGTAGTGAATTGTATTGTTGAATAGTTTTCGGGAAGAGTGACTTCGCATATATATTTTGGCATTACGGAGGTGCTTCATATGTATATTCATGTATGATTCTCAGAATTCTTACTCTATGCAGCGTTATGTAGTGAACTATGTTTAGTTTACTTTTTGACGGTAGGAAAATGAATGTTAGCTTGGCCAGTTTTCGACAGTCTGCTGGAAAGGGAAGTCCCAGAAGGTATACCATTTGTGTTACTGGTTCTTCCTAAGAGTACTTTCAAAGGATGAACGTAGCGATTCGCCTTTGTAAACTTTTTAGCATCTTTATTAGCCCAACTTATGAGGGCCCCATGTGATGTTCACATAATACAGAGTATTTAGTTTTATGTAACGAGTTATTCACTGTATTGGGTTATGTTGTAAGAAGGTCACGTTGTAAGAACTGCTCAGTGTTAGGGATGCAACCATGAAAGCACCCTGACTTAATTAGGCATCTAAATAAAATGTTAGTCGGAGGCAGTCAAGTATTTATGGCTTTCATATAAATGTTTATTGTTTAAAATGGTTAAGTGCCGACCAATGACGTAATCGAAACAAACAGTGCCGGGCCTTGCAGGAGCTTGGTGACACGACAGCCGCACTCGGTGGCACTGTAGAAATCAATCGAATTTTCCATGGCGGGGTTAAGAGGTGTGCAGACATTCTGTGAGATAATAATGCGAAGCATTTCTTTGCGTACTGCAGGCACTTTGAGCGTCTATCTATGTATGAATCTATCTAGCCACCTACGTCTCGATGTTGCCATGATCACCCCCTTAAAAACCTGGGATTAACCAAATTTAGTATAGAAGGGTAAGATGGTTTGGTGAATACGGATCTCTGGTCACAACATGAATAATGTCACAATCTCGTTGCGTACATCATCAAACACTTTCCACCAGACAATGACACTTACCCGCAGGCGGTTATGTGCTGCTGGTATGCGTGTATGTGTCAAAAGTAATTGACACTTTATATCCCAGGAACCCAGGAGCATTGAGAACACACACAGGTCATTTTAACATGTGAGCGTTAAAAAAAAAGCTGACATCATCAGTGTTGACGCGATTAATGCAAAAAATGTCAGGGTCCCAGCAAGAATCGAATTCGTGCGTTCCGAATGGCAGTCAAGTATTCTGCCACGCTGTCATGCCAGGTCTCGGAAGTACATTTCAAATTGATACCAATGTTCGTGAAATGTCAATAATTGTTGGAATACTGGCTATCCAATTTTGTAAACAATGCATGTGTACTCCTATGACACAGAAGTCATATCGGGTCAACGTCAGTTATAGTTAAATGCCATTCACTGAAGTTTATTTATCTAGCAGTGTACAGGCCTACTATCCTCATGAGCAACTGTGCTTTATATCGACTTATTGCTTCTGGTGTATCTAATATCCAAATTGCTGTTGGCATTGTTACCAACAGCAATTGTAACAGCTAACTGTTTACAGCAAACTGTAAACAACTGGTTATGTATAAAACATATTCAGCTGTTTTACATATGTCTGTGAGTGCACTTGTACATATCTTTAGCGCTACTTTGTGACGTTTAGCTTAATAAAAAATTGTGACAGCGACCTTCCAAGCCCATGCTTTGCATAAGCGCTCTATCATATAACATCGATTTCCAAGGTGTCTACATTGTAGTGGTGCAAAGACTGAGAAAACGTAAAAGCGTGCTTCAGGTTTTAGTACTCCCAGTGGTGTTCTATTTTTGAACCTTCTGCACGAGTCGTCCGGTTCACGCCGAAGAAGCGCACATTTTAAATAAACGCTACCAGGTGCCACACTCTGAAGCCTTGTTACTTGCGTGATCTTAATACAGAAGGTCACATATGTTGGGCTGACACTGCTGGCTTTAAGTCGGGTTGGCTTGCAAACGCTGGCGGTGTGACGTCACGCTTCCTCCTTTATTTTTATTCTTCCATGTCATGCAACCTTCCTTTCCCACCCCTATGTATGTCCTGTGATTATTTCCTGTATTCTCTCTTTCCTGGTCATGCTGTACTATGTAGGGCTATGGTTACATATTATACTCTCTCTTTTCCCTCACTTCTTTTACCACTCCCATGGCTTTGCTATGCTTTCCCCTATTCTTTCCTCATCACATCACTACCCCCTCACCCTCACTTTCCTTTCCTGCCCCTCTCATGTCATAGCTAAGCTATGCATCTTCCTCTCTCCTCACCCTCACTTCTGTTTTCCACTCCCTTACTGACATGGCTGCGCTATACTTTTTAAAGACGATAGTACGTCTTTCTTGCGGTACTTCTATGCAAAAATTTTGGTCCGCCTGTCTGTACATTTGTATGTTTGTGTGCCGTAATGATACCTTAAACGGCCCCACACCGTAGCATTTATCACGCTGCGCTGACAATGCAACGCTATGCCTAAAAAGGCAAGTGCTAAGACAACACGGTGGTGGCACCTGTCCATCGCTTTGCACATCTTATCGCCTCCGAGACATGCGGGCACGTCTTCCTTCGTTTTCGAAGATAACTGCCAGATAGCGCTCGTGTCTAACGTTCCTCGATGTGCTGGTTCACCTTTGCTGCACGGATCGAGACACTTTAACACGGTGCCTCCAGAATGTAAGTCACCGATTTTATCACACAGAACATCAAATGGACGTTTTGTTTAAAATCTCCAGACGCAATACTATCGTCTTTCGACGACATTTGCAGTGAAACATGCAGATAGACGTCAGACTCTGGAGTTTTGTGGACACGCAGCGCCACCTGTCGATGATGTTTTGAGTAGTGCAAAGCCCGACTCCCTTGCACAAATTGCTGCACAACCTGGTGCAACTACAGTGTATGAAACAATGATTGAGCTAAATATTAGTTGTATTTGCGCGTTGAACACTCAGAAAAAGAGCTACGAATTTCTCTCCGCTGGTCTGACGCATCACCGAACCGCCGTGAAGTGCTTGCTGGTTTACTCGTCTGAACAAGGCCGAAAACAGGAGCAGATGCAAAAGCTCCGCGCTCTATGAAAAAAATACCTCAGTCTGCATGCACCACTGTTGCGTTGTGAATTGTTACGGACGTAAATTACTTGAGTTTTACTGATTTCTGCAGCTTTTACAAAGCTGCAGAAGGTGAAAGTGCTAAATACAGGCCGTTGCGAACATGTTGGGTAAGCCTACGTATTACTTGCGTTATCCACAGCAGTTCGCTTGAGTCAGTGTAATAATGTAGGTCTCCTATTATTGTTTTGAGTAACCTTGACGGAGAACCGTGGCAACTTTGATTATGAAGCTTTACAGACCTTCTGACCGCGGGTGCGACGTGCAACAGTAGACGGGTGACGGTCGCGATAAACATCGCACACGCCGCGACCATCGATAATTTGAAATTGTCGCCACCACACATCATTACGCACGTAGAGCTTGAAGGCTCTGTAGGTCCCGCCTTTAACCAGGAAATGCGAACATGTGCGTCATACAGGTAAATCGCAAAATGATCGCAACCATGATCACTTTTTTTTTTTTTTTTTTTTTGCCGTTGCTTTTTGTGGTTATCGGAGCAATCTTGGAGGCATCAGTTTTGCCTTTCGATGTACACTCAGAAAGTGGACAAGCATGTATTCTCATTCGCAGTATATACAAACACCAAACATGTCCATCAACAGAGCATTCAAGCATGCGTAATAAAACAGTTCAATACACAGGAAGCGAGAAATCGATGGAGAATGCAACTGCAAAACGAAAATCATCAGGGCCATTCGCGCCGAATAAAGTAAGCTTCGTACCACTGCCCGCATAGATTGCTCGTGCATGCACTTCATCACTTTGGAATCGTGTGTATGCCAAGTTTAACGCATTTAGGCTTTGCACTCTTAGTTAGGTCCCGCTTAAAGGGCTAGATATAGTCAGGAAACATGACACTTTTCGTTTATAGTTTTCTAGATATAGCCAGCATTTAACCAGGACTTGATTGAGTGTACAGAATGCACGCCGGAGTGTTTGCCTCTAACTCGATGTCATGCGATTCTCGCTTGCACTTAAATTGCGAGTTGCAGATTGCCGAAATAAACAAAACATATTTTGCATTGTGCCCGCATTTCATTTTGATGAACTTCCGATATTCATTAAGCGAGGTTGGATTGAATGAAGAAGCTTGTCAGGCCCTTGATTTTCAAGAAACCATGCCTAAAGATTAACGAAAAGAAGGGCCTATGCACGTTCGCTCGCGACCGGCTCTCTGTGCACTACCCATTTATGACCGGCACAGTGATGGCGGCGCTGGTGGAGGCATTTCTCGCAGCGCCACCTGGGTAGTCTGACGTCTATATATACTGGCCCATTTTTTTTCTCCCCTCTCGTTTCCCTATCACCTCTACATCACTACTACTCATCCTTTCAATCCCCATTCTTGTGCGAGTGTATCGGTTGAGGTGAGGTGTCTCGAGTTACTGTATATGCTACCGTAGAAGGTAATTGATTGATATGTGGGGTTTAACGTCCCAAAACCACTATATGATTTTGAGAGACGCCGTAGTGGAGGGCTCCGGAAATTTCGACCACCTGGGGTTCTTTAACGTGCACCCAAATCTGAGCACACGGGCCTACAACATTTCCGCCTCCATCGGAAATGCAGCCGCCGCAGCCGGGATTTGAACCCGTGACTTGCGGGTCAGCAGCCGAGTGCCTTAGCCACTAGACCACCGCGGCGGGGCACCGTAGAAGGTAGCATATACAGTAACTCTATAGGTGTCCTCACATAAGAGACACTTATCATGCAAATGATGCACACTACACACCATTTCCTTACCTTTTCGCATTTTTTCCTAACGGCACATTCGGGTCGTTTGCGAGCGCTCTGACTGTTCGAAAGTGATGAATTCAGCCGCTTTAAGGCATTACAACGAGAACAAGAAGGCAGCAGGTCATGTCATTTTTTTTGTGATCATGTATTTGCCCCATTATTTTAGTGGCAGTGCGGGTATGTCACGATCGTGATGGTGGTAGTGGTTAGAAGAAAAAGTAGGCGCCTAATAGCCCGGTAGAAAGCACGGCGCAGCGCCTGTTGCTGACCTACGCTTTCATCCTCTTCTCTAGGCATTCCTCCCCGCTGCGTCTCGCAAAGCCGACGCAGGCAGCGTACCTGCTAACAAATTTCTTGATTGAAAAAAAAAAAAAAAGACTGCACGCGTTGCACAACCGCTCGCTAGCCACGCCGATATCGACCTCCAGTAGTCTCGGTGGGAGATTTCTCCTGTGCGTTGTTGAACAACACAAAAATTCCCAGCATGCGCGTGAACTAAAGATTACATCATCTCTCCCGAGCATGGGGTGATGCGGAACATCGCGGCAGTTTCCAACACAACGTTCACGCGTTGCGTAGCGAACCAAGTTCACGACGTTCACCGCAAAGATAACACTGCAAACCGGTAAATACCACCGTTAAAAGACCGTTGAAACCATGGAGGAAGGAAAGGTTCTCCCTGCGATGCTCCTCATGCTTCGAGGAGAATGTGAGTTGGGGCTGGTGGTACACGGGTAGGGGCGTGTTCAGAACTTATTAGTCGTTTAGTGTCATAAACTTGTGAAAGTTCAAATACCCCTCAAATCCTGTTGAGAGCTATCTCTATCTGCCACGGAAGAACCTTTCCTTCCTCCGTGCTTTCTGCCATAGCAACGCCAGGCTATGCTCTATCAAACCTCCATCCACGGAGGAAGGAAAAGCAAGGAGAGGCCCTGACGCCACTCGTTGAGAAGCCGCGATGAAGCCGGAAGTCGGCCATATTGGCTAGGCAAATTCTCCTCTCTTGTTTACATATTGTTACGTGATTTCGTCTGACTGAAAGAGGGCATAGTGGGGCATACCCAAGTAAGGTGCCTCAGACTGAGAAAAAGAAGTGGACGTTGTCAGTGAGCTGCGTTGTGGCTGCGGACCGACAACTGTTATTTTCCACGTAACATTTTGGTGGAAGTGCGGGGTACTCTTCTGACAACGGAGCTACGCAGTGGACGCCTCCTCAAGTCTGCTACCATGGCTCCGGGTGAGGATACGGCTTCGCCACCTACCTCAGCAACGACAGCAACCCGGTACGTCGCCCTAACGCAACCCCGTGATCCCGGTACCTTTACTGGAGAGGACAACGTGAATGTGGACAAGTGGCTTAGCATGTACGAGCGCATCAGCAAGCAATATGGCTGGGACTCAACCGTTATGCTTGCGAATGTCATTTTCTATCTTGACAAGACCCCTCGCACCTGGTTTGAGACCCACGAGCACGAAATCACAAGCTGGGAAATGTTTAAACAACAGCTCCGCGACCTTTTTGGCAACCCGTTTGGTCAACAACTTGATGCCCGAAAGCAATTGGCTGTCCGTACACAGACGTCCACTGAGCCCTACTCGACTTATATTCAAGACGTCTTAGCGTTGTGTCAAAGGGCCGATCCCAACATGACTGAGGCCGACAAGATTTCGCACGTGTTAAAAGGAATCGCCGACGATGCGTTCAGCCTGCTTGTATTCACCAACGTAACGACCATGGACGCTGTGATCAAAGAGTGCCGCCGTCTCGAGCAGGCGAAGAGTCGACGCATTTTGCAGCAGTTTCAGCGCCTACCCAACACCGCGGCAACGTCGTCTTGCGAAGCCACTCCTTGTCATCCGTCTACAACCGAAGACGTGACGCGCATCGTCCGACGTGAACTCGAGGCCGCTTACCCGGCTGCCAACAAACTACCGACGTTGCCCGACGCCTCAACGCCAGCTGTCGCCTTGATCCAGGCTGTTGTCCGCCAGGAATTCGCTAACCTTGGTATCCTGTCCACTGCATCCACACTGGATAATACTGGTCCCTCAATAGCTTCTGTGGACATGAGACGTCGCCGTCCGTACTCTATTCGAACCAGGAACCCGTCTGAATGGCGAACAGCTGATGATAAGCCAATCTGCTTCCGCTGTGGTCGCGCAGGACACATCGCTCGTTACTGCCGCAGTCAATGGCCATCTATGTCTTCTGGCTCGTACCCCGCTTACAGTAACTCATTCCGTCCACCAAACCACCGTTATCCGACTCGAACTCAGTCTACAGCATTTACTGCCCCTGAGGACTACGGCCACCCTGCCCCGTCGTCGCCACCGCCTCAAAGCCGCCCTTCTCGTTCAAACACGCGTCGCCGCTCTCCCTCGCCATCGTTCAACCGCCGCGCGTCCCCGGAAAACTAGGCTGCGCAGCTTCTGGAGGTGAAGCTGCCCTGTCGACCTTACCCAAAAATCCTCTGTTGCCCTTACGTTTGAACCGGAACACCCTAGAAGTATATGTTGATGGTACACCTGTTGAAGCTTTGATAGATACGGGCGCTCACGTCTGTATTATGAGTTCGCGTTTTCGTCGTCGCATGAATAAGGTCCTCACGCCCCCCTTGACCAGTGTCGTCCAAGTTGCAGATGGTGCAAAAGTCCCTGTCGTCGGTATGTGCACAGCTCAACTTACCGTAGCCGGTCATCAAGTGGTCGTCCTTTTTACCGTGCTTGAAACATGTCCCCACGACCTCATACTAGGCCTCGATTTTCTTGCCGCCAATTCTGCTCTGATTGATTGCTCCGCTGGTGTGCTCCGCCTTGAACTGCCACAAATCAGTGCCGCCCCGTACCAACCTACATGCCGATTACGATGCAGCGATTTTGTTCGCCTGCCCTCGAAAACTGTGACGTACGTCGATTTTCTGTGCTCACCAGCTGTGCCCGACGGTGACTATTACGCTACGCCTCTCACCGACGTACTCCTTGCGCACAACGTTGCAGTGCCCTATACGGTGCTCAGCATCACGGATAACAAAACTTGTCTACCTCTTGTCAATTTCGGCTACATGAATCATGTGCTTCCACAAGGCATTTCTGTGGCCCACCTGTGTCCGTTGCTCGATTCACAAATTGAAGTGCTTGCCTTAGACACATTTGCTTCACCGCAGCGCACATCACTCGCAACACATTCGGGCAGCCGTCAAATTGTAGACATGATCGCCACTGATCTTCCGCCTCCGCAAGTTGAAGCCCTACAACATCTTCTCGAGGCCTACCAGGATATTTTCGATTTTGGTGACCGACCTCTTGGGCAGACGTCCTTTGTCCAGCATCGCATACACACGGGTGATGCCAACCCTGTTCACCGCCGTCCCTACAGAGTGTCTGCTTTTGAGCGGAGCATAATTCAGAAGGAGGTGAACAAGATGCTAGCGAAGGACATTATTGAACCATCCTCCAGTCCCTGGGCATCCCCGGTGGTATTAGTTAAAAAGAAGGACGGATCGTGGCGATTTTGTGTGGACTATCGCCACCTTAACAACATCGCCAAGAAAGACGCATACCCTCTGCCCCGCATTGATGACGCCCTTGATTGCCTCCATGGTGCCGCCTACTTTTCTTCCATCGATCTTCGTTCTGGTTATTGGCAGATTGCCGTGGACCCCATGGACCGAGAGAAGACGGCTTTTGTAACACCCGATGGCCTCTACCAATTCAAAGTCATGCCTTTCGGCTTATGTAATGCCCCCGCCACCTTTGAACGAATGATGGACTCCCTGCTCCATGGATTCAAGTGGTCTACGTGTCTTTGTTATCTGGATGACGTGATTGTGTTTGCTCCCACTTTTGAAGCGCACCTTGTGAGACTCAAAAATTCTTGATGTATTCCGTCTCGCCGGCCTTCAGCTGAATTCATCTAAGTGCCGGTTTGGTCGCCGTCGCATTACAATACTTGGACATATTGTTGACGCTTACGGTGTACAGCCTGACCCAGAAAAAGTTCGAGCTGTGAAGGACTTTCCTGTGCCGAAAACCGCCAAAGATGTCCGCAGCTTTGTGGGGCTCTGCTCCTATTTTCGGCGGTTCATCAAGAACTTCGCGGAAATCGCTCGGCCCCTAACAGATTTACTCAAACCGGATGAGACGTTTACCTGGGGTCCCTCGCAAGCAGCAGCATTTTCCGACCTGACCACTTGGCTCACTTCTTCTCCTGTGCTGGCTCACTTCGACCGTACGGCACCGACGGAAGTGCGCACCGATGCCAGCGGTTACGGAATAGGCGCTGTGTTGGCTCAGCGACAACGTGGGCAGCATCGCGTGATAGCTTATGCCAGCAGGCTGCTGTCCACCTCGGAGCGTAATTATTCCATCACAGAGCGCGAATGCCTAGCGCTGGTGTGGGCAGTCGCGAAATTTCGCCCTTACTTATACGGCCGACCATTTATAGTTCTTACCGACCACCACGCTCTCTGCTGGCTCGCCTCCCTCAAAGATCCCACAGGTCGTCTCGCCCGCTGGGCACTCCGCCTCCAGGAGTATTCTTACACCGTAGTGTACAAATCAGAAAAACTGCACAAAGATGTGGATTGTCTGTCACGCTACCCTGTGGCCGACTGCGATCCTACGAGCACTGATTCTGTGGGCTGCGTCCTTTCCATCTCCCAGCTGCTTCATCTCGGGGACGAGCAGCGTCGCGATCCGGATATCAGCCGCCTAATACAACAGCTCGAATCTTCACCGCAAGACGCTTCCGTTCGCATGTTTACCTTAAAGGACCACACCTTATATCGGCGTAATTTATCGCCCCATGGTCGCGACCTACTTCTGGTCATACCAAAGCACCTGCGTTCTACAGTCCTACGCGAGCTCCATGACGCGCCAACCGCGGGTCACCTTGGTGTCTCTCGCACATATGACCGTGTGCGCCGCCGCTTCTACTGGCCTGGCCTTTCACGTTCTGTACGTCGCTATGTCAACGCTTGTGAAATTTGCCAGCGTCGCAAAAAGCCGTCGAGACTACCTTCCGGATATCTTCAGCCCATCGACATGCCATCGGAGCCATTCTTCCGTGTTGGTTTGGACCTTCTCGGTCCCTTCCCAACATCCGCCTCCGGAAACAAGTGGGTCGCGGTGGCTACGGATTACGCGACCCGTTATGCAGTTACGCGAGCCATGCCAACAAGCTGCGCTACAGACGTCGCTGATTTTCTACTACGCGATCTCATTTTAGTGTATGGAGCCCCTCGTCAACTGCTGACAGACCGAGGCCGTACGTTCCTTTCGAAAGTGGTTGACGATATCCTGCGTTCCTGCTCTACCCAACATAAGCTCACGACATCGTACCACCCCCAGACAAACGGGCTTACAGAACGTTTAAACCGCACCTTGACAGACATGCTATCGAAATACGTCTCGGCCGACCATCGTGATTGGGACCTTGCACTACCCTACGTGACGTTCGCATACAATTCCTCCCGGCATGACACTGCCGGGTACTCGCCATTTTACCTTCTGTTTGGACGCGAACCAACATTGCCGTTGGATACCTTCCTGCCAGCCGCTGCGCAGTATACTTCTGAATATGCACGCGACGCTATTACCCGAGCTGACCATGCTCGTCAGCTTGCCCGCAGCAGATTAATGGCGTCCCAAGACTCGCAGAAGCATCGTTACGACGAGCGGCATCGCGACGAACACTTTCCAACAGGCTCCCTCGTTCTTCTTTGGTCCCCTACACGACATGCAGGCCTGTCAGAAAAACTTCTCTCTCGTTTCACGGGCCCATACCGCGTGCTTAGACGAGTGACCGACACTACATATGAAATTGTCCCTGATAATCCAGCAACCTCTTCCGCTCTGCTGTCAAGGGACATCGTCCACGTATCTAGGCTCAAGCGTTACCACACTGCTCCTGCTGTGGCCCCGTAAACTCGCCGGGTCGGCGCTTTTGCCGCCGGGGGTCGTGTTACGTGATTTCGTCTGACTCGGAAAGCACGTGGGCTGCGCAGCGCGTGTGTCGTGACGATCCGAAACTAATGGAACTGGGCTCATAACTCTGAGCCAGCGGGACACCTTCAGCGAAATCGCTTCGTCCGAGTAATAACAAAGAGTAACAGCTCGCCGACAACGAAGCAACTACGAGAGAACGCGCGCTAGATGCACTGACAACGGCGAGTGCGTTCACGTCATTAATTCAGCACCTGTACAGACAACACGATCGGTCGTGCGCCTTCTACGGTTGCATTCCGCCACGCGGCCGACGCAGCGTCCTGCCACTGTGTCCGTGTTCTGCGTGAAACTCACCGGCGTCAGCATTCTGCGACCGTGGCGACTTTGAGCCCGGTGCTAGTGACATTTGAGCGTGGTTGCTGTTACGTTGAGATTACATGCAATGCTGGTGGAGAGTGTACCAAGCGGAACACAAAAGGTGTTTCAATACACACATGCAAGTTGTTACTGTACACACACAACACGAAACTACGTATGTGCACATGGTCCTCACGGCGTCTTGCTGGGCTCAACAGCGTCGTCCGTTGTCACAAGCAGGAGCACTGCTCAACCGTCACTGACCTGCAAGGCGTTCGTCGTCATTCAGCTTCGTCATGGTGCCCAACGCAATTTCGCTGAACACTAACTGCTTCATCCGCCGCACGACACATGGATATGCACTTGTTCTACGCACTGTTGAAACCCCGTGATGGACAAAGGGATTTGTAAACGTTGCTAAGAGTAATGTAACAGCCAGGAGAACACTGCGTAACCAATAACGCGGCGCAGAGCACAGATATTGTCCGCCACGGCTCAGCACGATACCTGGGGAGGCACACATTCCGCCGCCAGCCGCGGCCGCTCACTGCTACACCAGCTCCACTGCGCAACACGTAACCATAGCAACGCCGCCATTGTGCCTAGTGAATATGGCCGTCATGATGTCATTTCCGCCACATTTTTTACGCCCTGCGCCAGCTGGGCATGCCCTCTCCTTACCTTTCCTTGCCTCCATCAGCTCCATCCAACGTTTTTAGAACAATTCAGTTTCACAGCTTCCCATAGGCGCCCACTATCCGGCGCGGCCGCATAGCGTGTCGCGGCCGCTAGGGGCGCTGTAGGCATGCTTTGCTCCGCACTCTGCGCGTCGTCTGCTACACCGGAGGAAACGCGGTGCGGCGCGGCCGTGTTTACCGCTCGCATTTCAAAGCGTTTCGCTTTGCTGGCGGAACAGTTCGTGCCAAAGCAGCAGTTTCTTCGTATACATGCATTTCATTGTTGCTGCGCCCATTTTCATCTGGTGGAATTACGTGTCTGGGCTCCATCTATAGCTACCGTCGCCAGTACATTCTTATGTGGGCATAGGCGGCCTCGCGCGAGCATAACTGTAAAAAAAAAGACACCCTTCAAAGAAAACGTAGATGCAGTAAAACTTTTTAAAAGCATAGTGCTCGTTTCGGATGCCACATAGTCATGCGCCGTTTACCGAACAGACTCGTCAATCTGATTTCGGTGTTTTTTTTTTTTTCTATTCCCGTGAATCTTATTTGAAGATAAACATGGTGAGAATAATAATACTGAGAAAGTAAAAATGCCAAATTCAGAAGGAACATATATTTTCTTGCACATACAGAATAGTATTGCATCGTTCACTGAGCAAGAAAGGCAGCTCAAAGCAGCTTAGCTTTTTTTCTTGCATTTTGAACTTTTTCCGTGACAAGCAGTTCACGGTTCTTATTTCGAGAGAAGAGGTGCATGCGCATCAAACAATAGCATTTGATTATCTTTGCGGTGAGGAATTCATGGTGCTCATTACAACCAATTGCAGGCAGTGCAGTCGCATGAAGCCAGTCCAATACCATCCAGAAAATATCCCCGAACACTGCCGACGTTTCAAGCGTATCGTGCACAACCTCTTCTACTTCCTTAATTAATGCGTACAGCCTAAATGAGGCCTCTCGAAGGCATCCTGGCTTGAATGACCTCAACTCTGTCAGGCGCCTCTGGTTGAGCTGTGTTTCCTCGGAGTTGAACTGATCGGGAGAAGCTGTGAGCAACGCACAGCATTCTTCGCACGTTATTGTTTTCGTGATTTTCTTGTGCACATAACCGGCTAGATAGTACACCACCATCTCATGTGCTCCAGCTTTTTGGTACCCATGATCCCGTTCGTCACAGCAAACGTCCTCGGTACAAACCATCCCCAGAAGCTTCTTATCCAGCTTTGCTTCAACGGCGAGTTTTAGCTCAGCTGCCGCTTTCGCCTTTTCAGCAAGACTTTCATGAATTGAAACGAGGACGCCCTCAGCCGGTCCAGAGCAGTTCCCCTTTACGGCGTTTCTCACAGGTGTAAAAAGGGACAGCAGGCGATAAATCTGGCTGAATTGAATAATCGTGGGATGGTCGTCGTCACCGTGGAATGACCGTACTATTCCGAAAAATCTCTGCAAAAGAAAAACGTTTAAACATCGCTGAGGGATAAAAAAGAAGACAAAGGAACGGCAGCAATGTTTGCGTAAGAGAGAACGCGATCGCGCAAAACTGTTTTGAAGGGCATCGTTTACAGACAAGAAAAGAAATTAAAGACCACGTAAGCACAGTGTAAATGTAAAGAGACATCCCCCTCGCGAGGGGCACGATCAAATGCAGAGCATTTCCGGGGGTGCACGACGTTAAGTAGTTTGCGTAACGTTAATGTTGTTGCACTTGTTTCTGTTGGTTGTTATATCATTGCTATCTCTCCCCACTCAATCACCATTTAACCTTAGGAAGCCCTAACCACACTGCTGACGAGAGAGCGCCGATACCCGCTTTATATTCCTAACCATCATTTTCTTTTCTACCACAGCTCTTCTTAGCCAATCCCCCTAAGTGGGTATGCACCCATCTCCCCGCGAGGGGGACTTGAGTAAATGCGTCGCATAGGGGGTGGGTGTATTGCGTTAACGTTTTGTGGCGCAGTGGGAAGAGCACCATGTACCTCGCGTTCCGCCCACAAGTAGTGAATGCGTTGTATCAGTAGCTTCTTGACGTAGTTTGAATGAGTCAAGGATATAAGGCTCGTTCGTAGCATTGGATTCTGTGTCGGTTTTGTGGCTCAGTGGGTAGAGCACCATGCACCTTGCGTTCCGCCCGCAGGGTCATGGAATCGAAACCGGGCGCCGGTAACTGCTATTTTTTTTTATAGTGTAGTGGCCTGGCTGCGGACTACGCTACTCAACGCGGGTCACATCGTGAGTTACTGAAATGCCCTGCATTTAAAATGCCATTAGACGATTCCTAAAAGAATCTGCACACACAAAAAAACTTCGCATCAAGCACATTTCCGTATGCCCAGTATACGGGCATACGGATGGTGGGGTAAAAAAATGATGATTTGCGGCGTCATTTCTGTAGCCACTCGTACATCCCGGCGCAAAACACGAAGGCATTTTCACAACAAAAAAGCGAACATTCGGAAACCGGAAGATTCAGGCGCACGTGTGGGGAACGAAATCGCTTCGAACGACGCGCGCCCGCCAAAGCACCCGCCTGTCCGCGCGCCCGATCAAGAGCAAGTGAAGAAAAGCGTGACTGCAGCGCCACTAGTTCGCGTGACCGCCACCACGGCCGCCTCGGGAGCGGAGCTGTGAAACTGAATTGTTCTAAAAACGTTGGCTCCATCGTTATCAGCAGCAGCAAAGATAAATTTGGCCCACGAATAGAGTGTACTAGCATTCTAGTACACTCTACCACGGAGGAAGGAGAGGTCCGTGAGTTTGGCCAGTGCCTCCTTTATAACTTTCAGTACCCGGTAAAAGCGGAAGAGAACAATGAGACTACTCCGTCGGCGCGAGTGCGGCATCTCGCCACCAGGTGCCGCTGCCTAAACAGGGTGCCGGAGTTCGCTACGTGCCGCAGCCGCCGTGGTTCTGGCTACGCGCTCAAAATTAAACAGATTGATATGTGGGGTTTAACGTGCCAAAACCACTATATGATTATGAGAGACGCCGTAGTGGAGGGCTCCGGAAATTTCGACCACCTGGGGTTCTTTAACGTGCACCCAAATCTGAGCACACGGGCCTACAACATTTCCGCCTCCATCGGAAATGCAGCCGGGATTTGAACCCGCGACCTGCGGGTCAGCAGCCGAGTACCTTAGCCACTAGACCACCGCGGCGGGGCAAAATTAAACAGATTAAATCCTTATTGTTCTGCGCTCAAACCTCAATATATCACGGCTGTAGTCGCTGAATTATGTTACCGAGTGTTTCAGAGATCTGGTTGCTAACTTTCACGCACTAGCCACAAGTGAAGAACGCCACGCTAAATGAATACCAAAAACACGCCGCGTACGCACACACCTACATGCTTGGACATGATGTACATGAATTTCCAACGTTGACTTGCCATGCATCGCAGCTCTATATTCTGCAAAATGAACCTAATTGACGTCATACGAATTCATAAAAAAGAAGGAACATTTATTTGTAAGTACCTCTATTTTGGGTAGCCTCACAGTTTTGCATATTTTCTTGACAGGGGCTTTTTCGCGAAGTACTTGAAAGCATCATGCTTGTCACTGACAGTGAATGCATAGTTCACCAGCAGAGGCCGCGAAAACCGAACAGATATCAGCTCCATGAGCTTAGCTCTGTGAGTGTCATCCATCTCCTTGTACTTAATTGAGCAGGTTTGAAGCACACAGTGCTGGCAGACCAGGGTAGACAATGGCTTTTTTAGAGTCGGATTGTCCTTCAGAGCCCGATCCGCAAATGCCATCAGCATGTCAACGGCAAGCAGCAACTGGTCTGACGGGTAAAGTACCCCACCTCGGTCTTGGCTGCGAGTGAACTGCAAGATAGGCTCATTGCTCGCTGGCTTATGTGCAGACTGCAGTGCAACTTCCACAACACATTTGCTCGTTTATGACGCGGGCAATATAGCCCCCAACATAAACAGTTGCAGAAATCTCAAGTGACGGCAAGTGCTGAGGCAAGACTGTTGCATTGAGCCGTTGCAAAACACATGCAGCTCTCTATAGCCGAGGTGGCTGCTGTGCTAGCGAAGGAGAAGCTTCAGTGAGCAGTGTGCCTGTTGACATCTGGGCACATTCTCTGCGTGCAACGTTTGATGCCATGCTGGATGCGGCAAGTCCAGTTTTTAAAACCTTCTCCAGCCCTTTCAAAACAGAACGAACATTCAGCATGCCATTGCAGCTAGAGGACATCCGCAGTTTTCCAAACGGCGACTCAATGGGGTCACTATTAAACTTACGAGTGAGCACAAACAAGAACTTCTCCTTTGTGAGCAGGTACTTGATACAGGCAACTGTGGAATATGTGGTCAGGAGGAATGCTTCATACATTTCTTTTGTCGAAAATTCCTTTTGACTTCGACAGCTTTTTCTAGTTCATCCAAGTACAAGGGCAGCGTGACCCAGCTCGAGCCACTCCAGTCTTGCATCTTCAGCATCGTCAAACTGCCGAGTGTCAGGCCAATTTTTGTGGATATACTGGGTCGTATTGCTTGTATCATGCAGCACAAACCAACCGTGGATATGTTTTGCATGAAAATGATGGTCTGGCCTGCAGCTGCGAATGATGCCCAGCTTGGTCTCTGAGATGCTCCAGGGCTGCAGTAACACCAGGCGAGAAAACCTGAATTCCCCTGGCAACATTCATTTTTTCTATGTTACTCGGATAGACATGTTTTCGGCTGAGGTAGCGGACAGGCTTTACAACTACCTGGGTCGTAGAGCTTCTTGATGTAGCAGAATGAGACTTCTCCTTTCGTACCAATGTCGTGGGCCAGAAACTGCGAGCGCACGTTTTTTTAAAACGTAGCATAGATCAAAACTTAAAAAAGAGGAGCCTGTCGCAGTCACAGGGATGTTCTATCTGGTACGTAAGAAGACCATCGCCCAAATGTGTCATGGCATTGGCGTTCACTCTGTGGTTATCACTCACTAAGCGAACTACCCTGAAACCACAGGCTTCTACTTTTTCAAGCACAAAAATCAACAACTTGTGAAGCCGTGGGCCGGTTAACACCTTGGTAAAATAGTAGGCCACTGGAATACGATACATCGATAGTCCTGTAATTAGGAAGCAGAGTTTGCTAAGGTGAGGTCCCCACCATGTTGTTCCAAAGAGACATCTGCGTGCCCCACAAAGCAGTCCTGCTGTTTGTTGTACTGCAGCTTTTCCCTGATCTTCATTTCGTCGACTATGAGTAAACACACCCTTGACTGTGGTACAGTCAAGCTTTCGGCTTCTACTCTAAGGCGAGCTTCGGCGAGTTTGCTGAAGCCTGTTTCTCCACTGGTGGTTCCCAAGTAGTTGCTCAAAGTCTTTCTGCAAGGAAGCTTCAAAAGCATTTCACTGCGGATGTGTCCGTACGCCCTTATCGACAAATGCCTTAAAACTACACAACGTCGGGTTGTCTGCTCAGACCAGTTCGGCCTCTTCTTCTTGAAGTTCTCAATTTCACCAATCAAGAATAAAGCTGCAGGTTCCTTTTCTTTCGCCCTTTCCTTGATGTAGGAAACATCCGCAACCAGGGCATCCTCGTGCAGCTTTTTCAATTCCATCTTGTACTTGTCAACGGTCTGTTGCAGTCGAAGCAGCTGGCTCCTCAACTCCTTTTCTTTTCTTCTCCAATTCGCTATCTCAGCGACAAGCACACTTGAAGTTGACCTGCTGTCTACCTGGACGCCTTGATGACGCAAATTGGCCTCCGACGATGTGTCCATCGCGCAACAATCCGACATATGTTCCACTGCCGAAGCAACGATGCCGCTCTTGGAGTCGCTGCGTGCCATTGTAGCACTCACTCGTTTGTCGATGCTTGGTGTATTTCGCGCCAGAGTTGATTACGGCTGGAGATGGGGCGGGTATTCTTCAAAAACTGACGGCACAGCCCCTTTCTTTAGGCGTCGCCGCTTACCTTAGATGAAGTCCTCTTCTTTGAAGTGGCGACTGCATACTTTGGTGTAGCATGAGGTGGTGTTCGGCGACTATACTTGCCTCGTCGTATTGCGGCAAGCCAGCGCGCTCGAGCGTCTGCGTCAGCGGGTAGTTCATTAAAGGAAAGCCCTGCCGTTTTTTCTTCTCGTCCGATTTCCACAGCGGAACACAGCAGTAGGCTATCGTAAAGAATTCTACGCACGTAATTGCCGAAAACTGTCCCAAAAAACGAAGTTGCGCACCACTGAACGAGTTGCACGCAACACCCGGACGAAATGGCAGCAGCGGCTGGATGGATGGACGGAATGTGGCTGTACCCTTCCGGCTGATGATGATGATGATGATCACTGTGGTTTTCTCTTTTATACGGGAAAGGGGAGGGGCACCTTTTAATATCCTGACCGGAACAAATACAAATAAAAAACAAAAAGGAAAGAAATTTTGTTTATTTAGCGCCCCTAGCGGCAGCAGAAAAAAGTGGCGTTCGACGGCGTTCGACGGTGGTGTGCCCGGCACAGATTTTTATGCAGGAGGCACTGGTTTGGCATGTATGGAGGGAAAGAAGCAGTAGGGCAGTAGTTTGAAAGATGGTACATTTTGCTCGATCTGTGCAGTGTTTGTTGTTGTTGACTTACGTGCGAGTGTTGATTTCGTGTGTCTACAGTCGACGAAGCAGCTTTCGATTGTTGTTGCCCTCTGGCTTAGCTTTAGGGGTGTGAAAAGGAGTGATGATTCGAAGACTGCGTGATAACTACGCCACGCTACAGTGGCTAGATCTAGCCACTGTAGCCACGCGGTCGTGTGCAAAATTTTCTTTCGAATTTTGCAAAGGACGACAAAAGTATGTCATCGATTCAAGTCAGAGGAAATGTTCAGTGAGCTTGTACTGACTGGTAGCAGCTGCTACAGCTTGGAAGTACTGTGTATTGTGGTCTGATACAGCGTCTGTGTCGTCGCCGTTTGCTGGTTCCCGTTTAGTGCATCGCATAGGCGCGCTGCGCAGGAACTCGCCTTTCACGTGACTGTTGTGTTCCACGATTTCGTATTTGGTTCTGCTTTGTGAAGCAACTCAAACGCAGTCGTCGGATATGTGAGCGGACTGCGGTCTGACATGATGATGAGCGCGCGTTGGCCATGCCGGTGTCAGGCGGGAAATTTCGATCGCTATTTGATCCTACAGCGTTATTTGGGTTAATCAGCGACTATTGCTAATCGGGATGATTAAATCTGCTTCAATAATAACAGGACAAAGGGTGGTGCCAAGATTTCTCTAGAAGGCTAGGGGCAGTTTCGTCGAGTAGCCGCGAGGTTGGGAATGTATTTGTTGTGTTTGAAAAATGTTTGTACTTAGGGGAGCAATGTAAGAAAATTTTCAATGGGTTAAAGCCTCTCGAAAATGCAGAACAGAGGATGAAGAAGTGAGACAGGGCCTCATCTCGCAACTATATGTAAGTTCTCTGAAAAAGGTACTGCACCATGAGGCTGATGAATAGATAGACTGCACTGAGCTAGTTTTGGCAGCTGCACCTGAGACTTCCACCCCAAAAATCCTGCCTGTTTGATCATTCCATTTTTACACTTATTTCTTGTTGAGTGTTCTTATACCTTTGACTTGCATGTATGTAAAGGACTAAAGTTTTTCTGACTAAGCAAGTATCTCTAATACTTCAGACACTTAAGGATGAAAAACTCCTCTTACATTATTTCTCACACATCATAGTGTTTGACTAGTAATGTCAAACATTATGAGTTTGACTTTATATTGGAAAAGGGGGGTAATATATTACTCGAATTTAAAGGAACACTAAACGTAACTATTAAGACAATGTTTATTGTTGAAATAGCAGTCCAGAAACTTTGTAGTTTTACTTTTGTGCCAAGGAAGTATTTATTTTGAAAAAAAATCACGTTTTAGTAGTCCGCATCTGTTTAGCACACTTCAAATTACCTGTCCGAAGTGGAACGTGTCGCGTCACTGTTGCCATGCACAACGTTGCACAGTTTTACTGTGCGGCCGTCGACACTTGTAGCAGCAGAGCGAAAGTAGCTGAAGCCACAGCCGCAAAAATGGCCATTGAACAGTTTCCTGCCACGGCCTGCGAGGGGGCAGGCGTGCTTGGTTCAACTGGGCACCGCTAGATGGCAGGACCTGTCCAGTTTAACCAGGCGAAAGTTGAACCTTTGAACCACTCACACCATTCCTTATAGTAACGTCCGGCAGTTCTTTTTTCCACTAATCAAACAGAAACAAACAGGCAGCATTTTATTACGTCTCTTGATGCACGAAAGGTTCTTTATTTAGTGCACCTAGTTCGATTACTAGGAATTAATTTTAAGTGGTATTTTTCACGTCATTGGGATCGCTTTGCTAATGTCTTATGCGTAGTGCAAGTGTTCTCGTGCATTCACCTTAATTTCTCGGTACGTATGGCACAGCTGTTGATAATATTGTTGTTTTAGATGTTGTCATTCATTGAGCTTTCACGCTGACGTAAATTGTCATTTGACTTTAGTGTCCTTTTAACGTGACTGGTACGTCGCTGGGTTATCAAAGGCAGTAGATCAGGTTTAAAAGTGTAGGATTCCGCTAACATCTACGAAAGTCTAAATGCACAATCTTCTTTGAGTTTTCTTCCCACAGAAGTCTCGCAAGCCATGAACCCCAGACCTTGTGCTTAGCAACGGAGAACCATAACAACCATTACAGGTTTGGTAGTTTGTAAAGTAGATTAGCTACAAGCTTTAATGATATACTTGATGTGTTAGCTCATAACATATGCTTTATATCTTTGTCATGCGTGTTCTCCACCTTTCCGTTGCTGTTTTATTCAGCTGAAATCTTTATGCCGTGCCCTCTTTCATTCATTACAGAGGCCTCAGCCATTCTGCTGGCCAGTGCATGGAAGAGAGCATCAAAGGAGCAGAGTAAACCAGTGCTGAAAACAACTTTAGATCTTCATATCTTAATGAACGAGTCTACTGATATTGCCGCAGCACAGTTCCTCCCACAGCCTCAATTATATTTTTGTTGAGATGCCAAAATTTGTGCACAATGATCTGGTCTGTGGAATGTAGGCATTCTGCTAGGGACAAGTATGTGCACAAGTATAGGTGCCTTATGGAGAACATGGACACAGAAGATTGCCGCATCTTCTAGGAACCTTTCCGTATTTGGACGCTTTGTGCCCCTGCAACATGTTTTTCCTTGGTTTTGAAGAGCTGCACTAATATAAAGATATTTGTACAGTTCTACCAAGTTGCCAGGCTCAACTACTTTTGTAATTAACGAAATACTGATGACAGGAAAATTGTGTTGGTGTGTAAATCGTGGCACGATTTTGTCAGTACCTGTATTCTATTCATCTTTGCCCTTTCCTCAAACACAAACGAGGTATGTTTCAGACTACATGGTCTACAATCTTGCAGGTTGAATGAACTGGTATAGTACACTTTATGCATCCAAACTGGCCCGTGTGGGCTTGGATTAACACGTGAGTGTTAAATAGCTCGTTTGGCAAAAATTTCAGCGACGGTGATGACATGGGCGTCATTGTGAGTGAAAAATGATCTTCTCTGAGGCAGAAAACCAGAAACGATTCAAAGAATATAAGTGATAAAATTACCCTTGCCAAAATGAAGATTGGACACAGGCAATCTGCGTAGCACACAGGTATTATACTGCAGAGCCACAATATTTGATAAAACTGCTTTGTAAAAATACTAGATGATGGATGCATTGAATATTGCATGGCAGAGGCGTCGATTTGCACCAGGCATCAAAACATGTGAAATGAGCAAGGAGTAGGTGTGTTAAAAGCCCACTTATTACAGAGTGCTCAGACATATTTAATCATCATCAGCTGCATTCTTGGAAACAATGTAAACAGCTGCGCATTGCATTCACGTGTTGCCCTATGAACACAAAGTGAGGCCTTTGCTGATTTCCAAAAGGAGTAATTATGGCATAGTGGGCACTTAACAAATGTGCTTGCAATTGGAATTTTATAATACTTTGAAACAGTCCATATTATGCACACAGTCATTAGTTCTCCTACGGTACAGTTTAGACATCCACCGAGAATGGAGGAAGGCCAGCATTTCACAAGGCAATGCGTATGAAGCCCGATTACGCCCTCTCGATCTGCTCTTGAAAGTGAAGCTCAACCGTGCTCCAATTTTTTTAGGGGGCATACAGGCGTCGACACTGTTATTCCGAATGCCTTGTGCAGTCATATAAAGAACATTAGCCGTATTAAACATTTTAGAATTTACCTCATCAGAGGACCCTATGTGCAGGCATGTATGAAGTGCTTTGATTACATTTATCACAGATTATGTGTGTTGTGCTTTCCGTTGCAGGATTTAGTTCCATGTTTAGTACCTGTTGTTCACCTTGTGCCATTTGTTGCATAAAATGTTGCTTTGTCTGAAGGTAAAACCCTTCAATATCTTATACTCGTGGTGTCTGGTGTCCAGCTCCCAGGCATGGCGCTAGCCTTGGCGTCTCCCCCTCACGCAGGAGGATAAGGGAGCCTTATGAGAGCTGGAACACAGATGGCGTCAGCTCGGCGCATAAAACGTTAAAATATGTACGCATGTGAAGTGCAGGCAGATTAGTCTCGCGTCACACTGCGATTTGCACTAAGAATTAAAAAAAGGAACATACATTTTTCATTTGTGGGCATTGCACTGATTATGGGAAAGAAAGACATGGCATAGTCGGTCGAATGGCTAGAGGCTTTTCGCCAAACACACTTCAAAATTTTAATGTGTCCTGCAATTTTTTCCATTTTTCACTGTGGCTATAATCTTGACCCACTGTGCAGTAGTTACACTTTCTATCTATTCTATCTCACCCTGCAAGACTAACTCTGACCTGATGAAAATGCATTGTTTTGACTTTTGCAGACTTGTCGCTTCGTCGCCCGGGTCAGCCAGCCAGTTTGGGCCGTCGCAGGATAGGACACCTGTGGAAGTGTCCCGAGTGTGGCTATGTCACAAAGAACCGCGCTCATATGTCAGCACACCAAATAACACACACAGGCGAGCGCCCATTCATATGTGACCACTGCGGCAAAACCTTCAGTCAGAAGTCCCACGTGGTCGGGCACATTCGCACCCACACCGGTGAGAGACCTTACCAGTGCCACCTCTGTCCCTGGGATTCTGCATGGAAAAGTGAGCTTACACGTCACTTGAAGAACATTCACAAGTGCAGCCAACACTCACCTCAAAGTGCACACGTGTGAATCGCAAAGAAAACGACTGAGGAGACGTCTTGTTCTGTGGCTTCAAGTGCGTTGCCAAAAGTGCTAAGGTGAGGACTACATCGTTCATGCCTGGAGAAAACCTACAACTGTGCTGCTTGAACGACATAAAGTACGCGCGTAACTCCAGGACACGTGCCAGCAATGTGCAAAACTTGTGACTTCCCAACACTCATGACTTCCCAACAAGTGCACACATGTACACATGAAACTCATGACTTCCCAAGTGCACACATGTTCCTACTTTCTTCTGGTAAGCTGTGTTGCTTTCAGGATGTTTTCATGTCTCATGGCAGCTCCTGTCCATTTTTCGGAAAGAATGCTGCTTGAACTTATTATTACTTCAGGCAAATGCCAACAAACTTTTTGTTAACCAGAGCCAAAGAGGATGCATTTCATGATGTGATAATTTTTTCGAACCATTGGCTATATTCCATGTCGCACGCATGCTGCCTCTGTTTGATTTAAAGCAACACCTGGTGTTGTGTTCTGACAAGAAAGCGTGCACATTTTTCCTTAGCCTGGCGAAGTTGCTATTATTCCAGAATAAGCCATCTTTAAGTGTTGTTGTTTATTTGGAGGCGTTGAAATTGACTGTGCTTCTGCGTTAGTAAAATATTGCCAATGACTTTTCTTAAAGTATCTTCATCATACATTTTAATGTGGAGCACATCAGTTCATCATAATGAAACCTAGTTCATCATAGTAGAACCCATGTGATTATGACACTTTGCTCCCTTCTTGTTTTCTTGCCTTTTTTTTTCATAAGAGTGCTTTCTCATTCATCGCATCAATTCTGCTCCGTTTCTTTTTTTCTTAAAGGGAACTGCACATGACCACATCCTTTCGTCTAGTTAAATAAGTGTAGGTGTAATAGCTCATCCCAAACAACGCGTCAAGTGCCCGAGTGAGAGTGGATGTAGAGAATTACTCTCAAGTTTTACCTTCTGGTTGATGTTTATGTTTCAGAATATTCTCCATTGTAGAACATTTAGAAGTGTAGCAAGTTCGATGTCACAGTCAAGGTTTTTTTTGCTAACTGGCTTTTTTGTTTTATTAGTGTTGAAAAATTGACTTTGAGGAACTGTGGACTTTTTGAGGTGTGGTAGTTCTGCATTAAAGAGTTAACAATGTGAGAGTGTCGGTCAGTGGTTTTCGTCCCTCAGTTCTGGCCAGGGTGCGTACAGGCCCTTGATATCCTTGAAAGACCTTGCATTTGAAAAGTGTGTTTTCAAGGCTCTTGAAATCTCTGTAAATTATTCCCGTTCTTTAATGTCCTTGAATTTCCCAAACAATGCTTTCGCAATCGGCACTGCAGCCTTCTTAATATGATAGGCGCCGTTTACCTGACAAACTCCCCATTTTAGAAACAGCAATTTGGTGTGAGTGCACGTGGTTTCATTTTGCTAAGCTGCACAGGGGAAAAAAAAAAGTTACTTGGGGTCAAACCACGAACGAATGAATGAGAGACACGTATTGCTTGTCGGTGCTGGCTTTTCCCTTTTTTCCAAAACGTGAAGCTAAAGTAAATAATGCAGACTAGACATGTTTGTTATAATTGTCATATCCATGTATTTAATTTAATGTAGTAAAATTAGTCTTTTTTGGAAACCTTAGAGTATAAAGGAATTGCAACCTTGTGTGTCGCTTTGAGTCCTTGAAACACCTGTCGCAGTTTCTGAAACGTTTTGAATATTCGCTTTGGAAACCTTTGCAACCGTTGGTTCTGCTGCAGCAGTGTTTCTTTTTGGTGGTCTTCTCGAAAGCATGATATGCTATTTCATGCAAATGGAAATGCCTTTTTTTTATTGCCTAATACTCTAGCAAACCAGGGAGGCAAATACGCAAACAAAAAATGCTAGACTGGTTTTGTCAAATTCGTTGAGGTCTGTGAATGATTGATTAAACCATTAATATATGTAGTATGCATTCTTCTAGCTTCTTCTTTGGAAATAGGCCTAAATGCATTTCTAAGGCGTAATTCATTGTGTATTGCTGTGAGTAAATGGGTGAGTAGAAAATCAGTGGCAGCAAGACACAGTGTTGTATTATAGAATGAAGCGTTGGAATAGTGTTGCATTTGAATTATTATCCTTCATAATTCACTGCAAATTGTTCACTTTCCAGTGTATCGGAAGTGCTCAGATGTTTCTCTCTTTGTTGAATGAATGTACTGTAACAATTTCTGTTTGATTTCGCTACTGCCGCTTAATCACTTCACAACATGAGCTCCAGAAAAAACCACATCATAGTCTTTTTTCGTTCTAAAATCACTAGCAAAGAAAATCATACCTGGCGAATATACACAAGGCAGGTGCAAGCTTGCAGATCTCTTGCAATTATTCAATAAATGTAGACTAAATTATCAAAGTATATTTGACCAATATAAAGGCCACTGGACAGGCACATATCAGTTGCAGATGAGGGCCTCATCTCATGGCAGTCGCTTAGTAGCTTGGACATGAGCTCTCTGTAAGTGGCCATTGAGAAACCTCGCATAAATGACAGTCTGTCAACATCTTCTGTGGCTGCCGTAATAATAGTGAACAAAGATACAATGTTAAAGGGACACTAAAGTAAAAAACAATTGAAGCTCAATGTATGACAACTTATAAAACAAAAGTATTGTGAACAGCAGTGCCCTACTTACCTGATATTCAAATGAATATAGAGAATACATGCTCTACGATTGAACATTTGCAAAATGATCCTGATTACGTCAGAGGTACCACCTACAATTTATCACTCGTCGCACTAAATAAAGAACCTTCCGAGCATCAAGAGGCATAATAAAATGCTGCTTGTTCATGTCTGTTTTATTTTTGGAAAAATGAACCGCCGGAGGTTGCTATGGGAAATAACGCGAGCGGTTCGAAAGTTCAATTTTCGCCTACTTAAACTAGATGAATTTCGCCATCTAGTGGGGCCTAGTTGAATCAATCTTGTCTGCCACCTCGCAAGCCATGGCAGGAAAGTGTTCAATGTTCGTTGTTGCTGCTGTGGCTCCGGCCACAAAAGTAACACTACGAGGTTTCTGGACGGCTATTTCAACAATCAAGGTTGACTTAATAGTTGCCTTTAGTGTCCTTTTAATCATGTAATAATAATTTATGGGGTGTAACGTCCTAAAACCAAGGTTTGAGAGACGCCTTAGTGGAGGGCTCTGGAAATTTCATCCACCTAGGGGTTCTTTAATGTGCACCTAAACACATGGGCCTCAGGCATATCTGCCTCCATCAAAAATGGAGTCGTCGGTGCCAGAATTTGATACAATGTTAATCATACTGACTACTTTAGCATTGACTCCTTCAAGGCAAATAATTGTGATACACTTGTTTAGCCATATATCAGGAAGTTCTGGTGCATTCAACTTGTTTTTGTCACTTATAAACTTTAATGCGGGTTATAAGAGTTGATAATTTTCTCACTTTGCACTCTTGCTAACCTTTGTAACCAGTGTAAAGTAATTTTACTAGCTGGGCTCTTTATTTTTTCCTTCAATCACAACTGTGTTGTTTTATTACAGATTTATCATTTTGGATTGCGCAGGCTTTGCTGCTATTCATCATCACCCTGACCAGCCAGCTCGTCTGAGATCTTCGACAAAAGAGCGTGTGTTCACATGTTATGTGTGTGGCTATACTTCAAAACACAAATCAGTCATACGGAGACACCATATGATACATACAGGCGAGCGTCCGTTCAAATGCGAGTACTGCGGAAAAACCTTCAATAAGAAGTTCAACTTAAGCACGCATATTCGCATCCACACTGGCGAAAGACCTTACCAGTGCCACCTCTGTCCCTGGAATTCTGCATGGAAGAAAGAGCTTATGCGCCACTTGGAAACTCACAAGCAGAGAAAACATTCACCTGAGGGTGCACATATATGAACTGTGAAGGAAGAGGCTAAGGAGGCACGTGGTGTGTGCGTCTCATGCTCTAGGTTCAAGTGCTGTGCCAGAAGTACCAAGGTCGGCGATACTTTGTCCATGCCCCAGTGAAGTTTGCAACTATGTGCACCAAACTTATTGGATGTTGTGATAAATGTTGTGGACTTGTTCCATTAGGTACACATTAGACTGAGTGTGCGGAACGTGGAAGTGATATGTGCTCTTATTCGTGTGTTTATGCATCCTGTGATGTTGAATTGCATCCCGAATAGGTGAAGGAGCTGTTTTTTTTATCTTTAGAAATGAGTCATTACTGTGGTTTGCTAAAAGGCACAGCATTTCTTGCAAAAGCGAACGCTGATTGTTTTTCACCGAAATGTGTTTGTGCAAGGGCCCAGCCTTAATGTTAATCTCAAAACAGAAGCGCTCTGTAGTTCTGCAGTTCCTGACTTGTAGCAGTGAGATCTCCTTAATGAGCAAGCATGTGCTTTTGTTAACTTTCTTCTGCTCAGCTGAGCAGCGTCCAGGCTGTCTTTGTGTGTAATGCCAGGCTGATCTCCAATTCTTGGACTTACCATTGTCATAACTATAACCAATGTCTTTTTCTTAAATTGAGCCAAAAAATGAAGTATTTAATTGTGTGTCATTTGTGTAGTACCAGTTGCTATATTGCATGTCCCACGCATGCTGTCTTTATGCTGGATTTCAGGCATCTCCTGGTCAAGTGTTGAAGAAGTGTGGGCATTTTTCACGTGCCTTGCCATATTACACTTATTGGATGCTCAGCCAGCTTTAAACATTGTTGTTTCATGGGAGGTTTATAGGATTTGCTGTAGTCTTTTGTTAGCAAAGCTCTTTCTTTAATGCTTCTTGACCTATCTTCATAACATTAGTATTTATGTGTTGATGGAGGTACTCCTTAGTTCATTATAGAATGCTGTGGGCAGAACTCAATGGAACCCATTTTTATGTGACACTTGGCTCCCTTCTTATTTTCTTGCTGCTCCCATGTATGTGCGCTTTCTCATTCATCATTGTAATTCTGCTCCATTTTTCTGCTTAGAGAGATGCACATATTCACACACACTTTTGACTGGTTTATAAGAAGCGTCAATTATGGTGTGTTTCAGTTTTGTGGTTGCCAGTTTCGGTTTCGTGTAAAGTATTTCGCCCTCGGGGGGCACTACGCTGTGTATATATGCACGGCATTGTATATAATAAAAGAGTTCCTGCTTGGCCACCGGCTGCTGCGTACGTCGTGTCGGCCGGCGCTTCAGCGCCGTGCCCAGCGTTTGCCGCACAATACTACATCAATGTAATAGCCCATCCCGAAAGCGAACAATGCATCATGTGGCATAGCATGGATAGATATAGCGAATTACTCCCAGTGCTGCCTTCCTGGCATTTCAGAATGTCCCTCTTTGCAGAACCTTTGATAATGCAGCAAATTCCATGCCGCAGATAGTGTGCCATAATGCATTGGTTTTCCTTTCTTGTTTGTGGAATAGCACTGTCTTCTTAAGGTGGTGTGCTCAGAAGCTGTAACAACCTATTCCCAGAAAATGGAAATGCAATGTTAGTATTGCTTAATGCACTAACCAACCAAATGGCGAAAGAAACGAAGGAAAAATGCAAGGCTTCTTTTCTCAGTTATGTCATGCTGTTTGAGTGATTGGTCGAACCATTAATAGAAGCAGACTGTGCTCTAATAATTTTCTCTTAGAGAAAAGTTTTGAATAAATGCATTTTAAAAATTCATTTGTTGTGTAGTGTGGGAAACACAGAATTGAAAACTGGTTGCGACGAGACGCAGTGTTGTGATTTCATTTCATTTCATTTCATTTATTTATACTGTTAGCCCAGAAGTGGGCCGTTACAGGGTGGAAGTACAAACAATTATTTGCAAAAAAGAAGTACCGTACAGGTCTCGAGATAATTTCTCGGTATTATTGTGACCAGCAACTCGAAGTTATACATAACATACATAAATGGAACACACATGCGATGCAATACATACGCGCAGAACAGCACATGACGCATTTGAGGCGGCACTTTTGCACCGCGCTGAAGATTTGAAAGACAACTACTGCAGGATCATGCAACCAACAAAAAGTACACACACACGCAAAAAAAAAAAACATATGTCACTGTTATTCGGAAAATAAACGTTTTAGATTCTGTTCAAATGATGTAAGCGAGGAACAACCAATTATAGACTCTGGCAGCATATTCCAATCTTCAATAGCACGTGGAAAGTAACTGAACTTAAAGCAATCGTTACGTGGGACTAGGGGTGGTATATACATATTATGGCGATGTCTGGAGTGTTCTTGTGTGTTGACCTGGAAGTAATCTGAATAGTTTAGTTTAAATTGATTATGAATTAACTGGAAGAGGAATTTCAGACGCTCAATCCTCGTCCTAAGTTCAGGACTATCCAGTCCAGCTTTTTTACAGAGTTCAGTAGGAGAATGATGTCGGCTATATTTATTAAAAATAAATCTCGCACCAAGTCGCTGTATTTTTGTTATTTTATTGCAGTTTGTCTTTGTGTAAGGGTCCCAGACAATTTTAGAATATTCGATAATAGGTCTGACAAGAGTTTTGTAAGCAAGACACTTTATATCAGATGGGGCGGTATAAAGGTTACGTCTAAGGCTATACAATGCCTTGGTAGCCCTGGAGCATACATTATCAATATGAGTGTTCCACCGGAGGTCGGGCGTGAACCATAACCCAAGATATTTATAGTTTTGTACACGCTTGAGGAAAGCATTGCCAATCTGGTAGTTGTAATCTAGAGGTGCTTTCTTTCTAGTTATAGTCATAAAGACTGTTTTTTCTGTGTTCAAACTCATTTGCCATTCTTCGCACCAATTCTTTATTCTTTGAAGATTGTTGTTTAGATTAACTTGGTCATGTTCAGTCTCGATTCTACTATAAACAACACAGTCATCGGCAAACAACCTTATCGGGACCGTAACGCGGTTTGGTAGGTCATTTATATATAACAAAAATAAAAGGGGACCCAGCACGCTCCCCTGGGGAACTCCAGAATTCACTGCAACTGCTCTAGACTGTTTATTTTTTATTTGAACAAACTGCTGACGGCAGCTGAGATAGGATGAAAACCATTTTGTCAAGTGATTATTTTGAAACGTTTTGTCAATTTTAAACAGGAGCTTTGAGTGCGACACTTTATCAAATGCCTTTGCGAAATCCAAATATACCACATCAGTTTGACCACGCAAATTGATTGTTTTTGAAAGATCATGAACAAATCCGATTAACTGAGTTGTTGTAGATAAGCCTCGGCGGAAGCCATGCTGCTTCGAAGATAATAGATTGTGCGTATCAAGATAGGACATCAAGTGTTTGTTAATAATGTGCTCGAGTATCTTTGAACATGTACTGATAAGCGAAATAGGACGGTAGTTGCGCTCGTCTCGAGAGGAGCCACTTTTGTGAACAGGGGTAATTTTAGCCTGCTTCCACGCTAGTGGGAAAGAGCCACTGCGCAGGGACGACTGAAATATTTTTGTAAGGAAGCGAGCCGCCCATTCAGCGTATCTGTACAGAAATTCGTTTGGTATACCATCAGGGCCGGGGGTTTTTCTTGTATTTATATTAAGTAAAAGATTTAGGACACCCTCTTCGCTAATTACCACATCATCGATCGGCCGCTGCAATGGTGACGTAGAAAACTCGGGCAAAATGCCATTATCATGAGTAAACACAGAAGCAAAAAAAGAATTGAAATCATCAACAAGTTGTTGAGTAATTTCAGGTGGCCTCGGAGAGCTTGCTGGGGGAGTTACAAAGCGCCAAAACCTTGAGGGGGCTTCCTTCAAGTATTTCGTCAATGTCACATTGAAAAACCGATCCTTGGACTGCTTGATCAGACGTTTCAGTTCTTGTCTCATTGAAGAAATGCAAACTGTTCCTTCAGGGGTACAATTTTTTGCACAAGATTTCCGTTTCCGTTTTAGTTTTCTTTTTGTGTGAATGATTTCTCTGGTGATCCAGGGATTAGTTTTACAAATGCGTTTTCTAATCCTAGGTACATAGCTGTCTATGCACTTCCCTACAACAATTGAAAAGAAATGCCATAGCCTATCAGTGCTGCAGTCAGTGTTGTAAAGGACCTGAAATTCATCAAAGTGATACCGGACAACGCGGCAGACATGAGGTTGCCTCTTTTTCCGTTGTGTAATGTTTGAGTCGCAGTAAGGTGGACAGGTGGGCGAGTTGAATTCGATGCATGTTGTAAAAAAAATCAGTGCAAATAAGACTGAGCACAAGTAGAGAAGGATGCAGTGCGGGCGCTGTTTAATGACTGAAGTTGTTTGGAACAAAAATTTAGTTTTCGTATGCATTCCATTTTCGTTTCAATAAACCAGTAGTTAGACAGCACTCATTCTTTGTCCTTCTCTTTTTGTGCTCCTTCTTGTTTGTGCAAATTTTTCACGTGTGTTTGAATCATTGTGCTTCATTCTTCACTGCGAATTCACTTTCCGCTGCATCCAAAGTGCTCTGGTATTTCAGTCGTTGCTGGATGTATGTGCGATAATAATTTCTGCTTGATTTCCCAGTTGTACATTAACTGCTTCCCAATTTGAGCTCCATTGTTAGCAAAGAATTCGTATCAAGACACAAGATCAACAGTATTCTTTTGCTCTAACATTGCAAACTGAGAAACAAGTGCTTGTGTTGGTGCATGTGCAGTGCTAAAATTATTCATGAAGAAAGTGCTAGCTTTGTGGTCTCGCAGATTACTCGGAAAACATCGCCCACATTTTAGCTTGACAGGGTTAAAGAGCTCGTTTCGCAGAAATTCCAGCGTCGGCGTCGGTGGTTGTGAGCGAAGCATCATCATAATTTTGTGTGAATGAAAAATTGAGAAATATGCAAATAAAATAATAAACAAAAAAAAATTCTGCCTCCATGTGAGGATCGAACCTAGGTCATTTGTGTGGCAAGCAGGTACTCTACCACAAAGCCACACATCTGTTTGGAAATACAGTGAAAATAACACCCTCTGCTTGAAGATGCAGTGAAAATAACTTTAATGCTTTAAAAACTCAAGCGTTCTGTATAGAGGCTTCACAATGCAAACATGTAATATCGTAGTAGTAATGTGTGAAGAACTGGTTTGTTTATGCTCAGGACGAGTGAGTAATTACTATAATTTGTGAAAATCCACTTGATGTCCTTTTTTGCAAAAGCCAGTGCCTGTCATATTATGTGTGTTGTATGTGATGGAGTAATGACAATGTTTATTTTAAGACTGAAACCCCATGAGGAAGAGTTTATTCAAGACGTGCTCAAGCTGGCACACACTGATGATCACATCTACAGATGAGGAAATTATACAAACGATGATAACATGTCCAATTGATAAAGAAGAGTCGGTGACTGCTCTCACATTAATTCCCTGTCATGCTGGAAGCAGCCTCCTAGCCATGTGAGAGACAATATATCGGGTATACAGTTTCAGTCGAGAAAGGTGCACAATTTCTGTCCCTCGGCAACAGTGGTCATCATGGGAGCTTTAAGTGGTAAGATACGGCAATTAACGGGGGACGTTTGTTCAATGAACCTATAAAGTCCTATAAAACGATCGAGCAATTTTTCACATAAGCCGGGCACACGCACGGGAATCCAGAGAAGAACTTCGTCTCCTGGAGAAAAGGTGACAGCACGGTGAGTTGAGTTGTAGCGAGACTTGCGAGCTTCCTAATGATGCCGGTGTTGATTCGGGCCAGATGACGGTAGTGCTCGAGGCGAGACAAAAATTGTGCGGATTAAGGGCCTGCTGAGGTAGCAAAAGCCGAAAGGAAGGAGGCGTCCAGAGTAACACTTGGAGAGCGGCCATGGACCAGAAAATAAGAAAAAAAAGCGAGTGGTGCATTGCGTAGCCGTATTGTAGGCGAACGTGGCGAAATGGCATTCCAGTTCGTGTGGCCAGGGTTAATGTACATGTCAATCATGTCTGAGAAGGTACAATGAAAGCGTTCCATCAAGCCATTTGTTTGTGGATAATAAGTAGAAGTTGTCCTGTGGATGGTGTTGGCGGCGCGTAGAACCTCAGCAACACTAGAGGAAATGAAGACCTTGCCGCGGTCGCTGAGCAGAACACGTGGAGCTTCATGGCGTAAAAATATGTTACGCAGAAAAAAATCGGCTACTTCAGTGGCTGTACCAGCTTGCAGTGAGGCTGTTTCCGCATAACTAGTGAGGTGGTCAATAGCCGTTACAATCCAACAATTTCCATTGGAGGTTACGGGAAGGAGGCCGCACAAGTCTATCCCGACGACTTCGAATGGCAAAATGGGACAAGGAAGAGGTTGGAGAAAGCCAGAAAGAGAAGTAGTGGGTGATTTCCGCCGTTGACATAAGGCACACGAAAAAACATATTTGGCAATGGCGGATGAGAGGCCATGCCAGGTGAACCGACTGCATATTTTTTCGTACGTTTTGTGGTAGCCGAGATGCCAAGCAGCAGGATCATCGTGAAATGTCTCAAGAATCTGATGTTGTAGGTAACGCGGTATGATGGGGACCCATTTGTTTCCTTCAACGTGGTAAATATGTATAAAAACACCATCGTGAAGCATGAATTATTTCAGTTGTCAGTGAAGTCGGGCGTTCAGAGGAGTGGATGTGCCTTCTAAACGTGCTATTATGAAGCGGCAGTAAGGGTCAACGCGTTGATGCGACACAAAGGTAAAAGGACGGCCGCATCTTAGCCAACTGAAACCTGCGATGGGTAATGCTGCGATGGAAATTGGTGAAGGTGGGCTATTACAGTTGGGTAAAGGGCAGCGAGAGAGAGCATCGGCATCTTGGTGCTTCTTACTTGTAAACGACATCAAAGTTGTGCTCTTGTAACGAAGCACCCAGCGGCCAAAACAGCCCGATAAGTTCTTTAGTGACGACTGTGAAGTGGCGGCCGTGGAGGTATGGACGAAATTTTTGTACTGCCCATTCAACAGCAAGGCACTCTTGTTTGGTTATTGTGTAATTTTTCTCGGCAGCAGTCAAAGCATAACTGGCGTAAGCAATGACACATTCGCAGTATAACGGCACTGAGACTATGACCACTGGCGTCACTGTGAAGAATGGTGGGCGCACCTAGATCGAAGTGACATAGTACTGGGTTGTATGTCAGGACTTGCCTCAACGCTAGGAAAGCCTTTTCACAGTCTTTAGACCAGACGAATGCCATGTTACTTGCGAGCAGTTGTTGGAGCGGAGAGGCAAGCCTTGCTAAATCACGTATAAAGCGCTGAAAGTAGGATGCCAAGCCGAGTAAACTGCGCAGGTCTTTTTGGCGCAACGGACGTGGAAACTCGAGGACGGCAGCAACCTTTTTAGGATTTGGTCGAATACCGTCTTTGCTGACTAAGTGCCCTAGAACCTTGATTGTCTTGCTTGCGAAGGTGCATTTTTTCGTATTCAGCTGTAAACCAGCTTTTGCAAGGCAACCTAGGACTTCTTCAGACGTTGCAGATGTTGCAAAAAGGCAGACGAAAACACTATGATGTCGTCAAGGTAGCATAAGCAGGTTTTCCACTTAAGGCCACGCAGTACGCTATCGATCATACGTTCGAAGGTAGCAGGCGCGTTACAAAGTCTGAAAGGCACTACGTTAAATTCATATAGCTCATCTGGGGTGGTAAAGCCGTCTTCTCTTTGTCAGATTCGGACACTGGTATTTGCCAGTAACCCGAGTGCAGGTCAAGGCTGGAAAAATACTTCACGCCATGCAGCAAATCTAGTGCGCCATCGATTCGTGGGAGAGGGTAAACATCTTTGTGCGTTATTTTGTTCAGTGCCGGGTAATCAATGCAAAAACGTAGTATTCCGTTTTTATTTTGCACCAAAACAACTGGTGAAGACCATAGACTCGAGGAAGGACGTATGATATTCCATCGAAGCATGTTTGAGACGTTTTCCTCGATTATCTTCTCTTCTGCAAGAGACACGCGTATGGGCACCGGTGAATAATTCGGGAGCCATCAGTCTGAATTCAGTGAGTCGCGGAAGTTGTAACACCAAGGAAAGCAGAATGAACGTCAATTAAAGAAAGATGTCTGTTCAATAAATTCAGAAATTCTTGACTCTGGGCTGCTGTCAGATCAGGGCTTATCGTCATTGATAGAGGAGTGGGAGAGTTGAGTGGTGGCGGGCTTGGCTCTGGTAGGTCTTCTTGACTTGGAAGGGAAACAATTGCAACAAGATGCGGGTCAATAGCGCATGTGACTGTCGATTCACAGGGCAACAATAAGGGTTCGAGTGTCTGATTTAGTGTAGTAATAATGCACTAATTATTCGATTAAGTAATTATTTGAATTAAGATTTAAAGCAGTAATTATTTGAGATGAGCTGGCACACACTGATGATGATATCTACAGATGAGGAAATTATAGAAATGATGATATGTCCAATCGATAAAGAAGAGTCGGTGACTGCACTCACATCCTCTGTATTTTTCCGAATTTTTTTCAGTGACTCTAATTCTCACAGCCACAACTGTAGGCGATGCCCGAGTCGAGCCTAAAACGCAGTGGTGTTCCGCCAGTTCTTGGGCCCTCTGGACTGCCTTTTGTTGGTTTCGAAGATCGGGGGCTCCTCAGTGCCTCTTTCCTGTCAGACTCTTTTTTTTTGCATGGCGAGTTCGAGAAAATATACAGCAGTTGATGGGCAAGCTGTGCTAATCAATAACCACCATTTATGTACTCTACAATTATTAGTGCTTTTTTATGCTGCTCAATATTCTGTCAATCATGAGATAGAAACAAGTTTGCAATTAATTTAATGCATGAAGGGTAATACATTGTTTGTCATGTAAAGAGGAAACATCTGAACAAAATAATAAGGACGGATTTCCTCAGTCCTCTTTGATACTCTTTGATAGGTGGGTTGAACTCTTTGATAGGTGTGTTGAACGAACTGAAATTGTTAAATCTCTCCTTTTCATTTCTTTGAAGGCAGATGCACTAAAGTATGTTTGGAAGGCACAGTTCTTGTTGTAGTACAAAAAAATGCTGCACGAGGAACTTTGAGGAATAGCGAAATTCATAAAGTTTGTGTATTTACGAAATGTAAGAGGTGTCCAACTGATTGACAATAACTTCAATTAATGACCTGTCTTACTTATGTGGGGAACCCACATTAGACGAACATTGTGCCTGCAGTGCATCAGCACCTCGAGATTGTATAGCACCATGCTACCTACACATGGCACTGCACACTCATAGGCATAGCCTGAGATTTGTACGCTGCTCGGGTTCACCCAAGGGTGAGTTTAGACCTTTTATATATGCTCCCGTCGTATTTATTTCAGCATACTGTTGGTCCTCAGGCCGGTACAGCGGTGGGTTATGGTTGTTGTACCTTACAAAACCATACCATATTATGCTAAACAACATTTCAAGAAGATAAAGTATGATATTTTAAAATGCAATATTCAAGCACTACAATACAGCAAAACAGAATAGAAAACAATACAGTATAATACAACACACCTGTGCAGCTATTTGCTGGTCTCCTATGACGTTAACTTAGCAAGAGTGGGAACATAATGAAATTAACATAGCAAAGTGAACGTCTCAATCACTTGCCTCAGACTGAGCGACATATTATGTGCCCCTTTTAAAAGCTTTTCACGGAGGTAAATTGAAACATTGGTGAACGAATAGTTTATGGAAAACGGTGAATTTCCATATATATTAAGCCATTGCTGAGGTACTTCATATGCGTACTCATCACTTCCTTTCAGAATTCCTACTCTATGTGGCATTAAGTAGTGATCTGTATTATTAGTTCAACCTTTTTATAAGAGGCGTGCTTGGGGCAGCAGTTCTTGTCTTGTCTTCTACATGAGATGTCTCTTATAAGCAGGGGACCTCGTATGCATTTTCTTATGAACCCTTATTTTGGTGTAGGCACACTGGTGTCTCTTATGTCCATTTGTCTTTTATATCAGTGTCTCCTATAAAGGGTTTCGACTGTATATTCAATTTACTTTTTGACAAGAGGAAAAATCATCTTAGCTTGACCAGTTTTTGATGATCTGCTAGAGTGGGAAGTCCGAGAAGACATACCATTTCTGTTACCAATTCTTTCGAGGAGTATGTTGACAGGATGAAACCGAGTGGCTCTCCTGTGTACTCTGTCAAGCATATCCCAACTTCTGAGTGCTCTCATATGTTATTCACATAGTGCAGAGTATTTAGTTTGCCACCCATTTGACTGACTATTTGCCGTATTAGTGTATGCTATAGTGAGGTTAAGCAGCGCAATGTCAAGGATGCAACCACGAGAGCACCCAGACTTAGGCGGCTAGATAGAATGATAGTCAGAGACAGTCAAGTGCCTGCAGGTCAGAATGAAATGCTTCACATTTAAAATAGCGAAGAGCTAACCAATAACAACGAAACCAAACAGTGACGGGCTTTGCTGGAGCCTGGCGAGACGATGGCCTCACTCGGCGGCTCTGCACAAATCTATCGAGTCTTGCGTGACTGTGTTGAAGAGGTGTGTGATCCGTAATGCGAGTTTCCTAACTGTTGTAAAGGTTGCACTATGCTCATTGTCTTCGAGAGACGTAATTAAAAACGAAACCAAAAAACTGCTGTAGCCACACACTTGGCTATGCTATGTTGCAATGTATTACTGTTTTTCCTCTTTGCCCTCACTCCTCTTTCCCTCTCCCTTTTTCTGCTTTCATGGTTGCGCTATGCCATCTCATATTTGCATCCATTTTTCTCTCACCTTTCTTTGTGGTATGCTTCCACACGCACAGTTTTAAGTGGGTGTCGGCAGAGCTGTGCTGTTAGAAATCTAAAATAACTGTTGACTTTTAAAAAAAAATCACAGTTTGACTAACACAGAAGTGCTTTACATGAATAAGGGCGGGGGTACAGGAGATCAGGGCATGTCCGGAAGTTAAGTCGTCAAAAAGTTTTGAAAAGTGAACGGATATTCCCCCATTTGCTGTTAAAATCCACCTCTATCGAACCTCCATCGTTATCAGCAGCAGCAAGGATAAATTTTGTAGCATAAAGGAAGTTACCCTTCCTTCATGAAAAAAGCTCTCAAAATGAAATGGGGATTATTTTTTAAAACATGCTTTGGGTATTAGACACACTTTTCACAACTTTATTACATTAAACTTCTGAAGACCCACCCCCTAGCTTTCTCCCCTCTACGCCCCACCAATCAAAGCGCTTCTGATGTTGGTCAAGCTCTTTATTGTGGGAAAAACAAAAAGTGCTTCTTGCAGTCTAGGTTTAACCCGAGTCGACAGCTACCAAGTTGAGTTCCAATCGATGCTCGCAACCGCTCGAAATTCAGCGCAGCTATGCAAATAGAAGTGGAAGTGCAGCACAGCCACGACTAGCGAGGGATAAGAGAAAAGCAAGCGAGGGTAAAATGGATGTAAATATAGAGGGGGATGTTGTAAAACATAGCTTAGCCATGAATACTAGAGCAAGGGGAGGGGTAAAAGAAGTGAGGAGGAGAGGGTAAAGCAGGGGACAAAGGAAAGTAGCGAGATGGCAAGTTGGGCCAGTTGGATTACGTTCATAATTGAAAATTTCTTTGAAGTGCACTAAAAACACACAGACAGAAGAGGCTGACAAGGACAAGGAAAGTGTGGGTGAGTTGTCACATGAAAGTGATGAGGGAAAGGAAGAAGGGAAGCATAGAATTGTAGTCATGTATATTACAGTATAGGGGTGAGAAAAAGAACCGAGGGAGAAGAGAAGGATAGAGGGAGGGTAATATATATATATATATATATATATATATATATATATATATATATATATATATATATATATATATATATATATATATATATATATATATATATATATATATATATATATAGATGATCAGTTTCTTCCGGCTACCGTAATAAAAGTTATAAACTTCGAGAATAGTGCAGTATAGGAAACAAAACAATAAAATATTTATTTAATCCTAACAGTTTCGGCTGGTGGACCAGCCTTCTTCGGAGGATGTAAGTGAAATGATACAAGTTCCCGTAGCAGAGGGTCACCCTCACAGTTTAAAGACCCTCAAAAAAAAAAGAGAGAGAGAGAGAGACAAACGGGCGAACGAGGTAGCAACAGACAACAAGAAGCAGAAGAAGGAGAGGAACTAGAAAGGAGCGACGGAGAGCCGCCGGAAACGAGCGGGTAAATCTGGCATTGTTACTGCGTATAGGTAAGACGCGCCGCCAGCGGAGGCGACCAAGAAAAACGGAAAAATGTGGAACATGTTGCCGCTTACTGGCATCCCACACATGGATCGAGTTTAAGTTCACGTGGTTCGGCGGCTGGCCCGCGGCATCGGGCCACACAGACACAAGAAGCATACGACCCGCTCCAGCTTTCGGAAAATAATGGCCACGTTGGAAAGCTAATGTGCCTTCTCCCCCTCCCTCCACCTGCCCTCTCTTGCAGAAAAATGTACAACCAGTCATACTGAAAATAAATGAATGGGTATTCTTGTAAAGGATGAACAAACAAAAACGTAAACAAGAAATATATAAAAATAAATAATACCAAAAAAGTACTCAGAAATGAAAATAAAGTCTAATAATACTAACACACACCGTTTGGTTCACGTAGCATCGAATTCGTTTAGTTTCACGCGCTATATTGACCAACTTGCGTGTGCGACTTCACGTATGTATAAATAAATTAATTGAGTAATTCAATTTCTGTGTTTCACGAAACGTCGCGGAGACACGTCAGTCGCCCAGGGCTCTCGTTGATTCCGTGGGTAAGTGATCTGAATTTCTTTATAAAGTATGACTCCCGCTGTTCGCGCTCCCGTGTGTTCTGGAAGCCGGATTGTAGGAGTATGACACTTACGCGTTCGAAAGAGTGACCAGGAAGATTGATATGTTTAGAGAACGGCAAATTGGGGAGGCCCTTTACGTGTGCCCTGTGGTTGTTGAAACGAAAACGGAACGCGGTTTCCGTGTGTCCAATATATTCCTGCTTGCACACCTCACAGCGAATTTTGTATACCACATTGGCTGAGTCACAGTTAAGGTCGTCTTTAATTTTGTACACATAGTCTGAACAGGAGGCTTCGGCCGTATCTGTGGTCACCATGTGTGTGCACACCCTGCAGCCCGGTTTCCCGCACGGTCTACAGCCCTGATGGTGGTCGGATTTGTGTGTTTTCGCCCTGACCAGTAAGTCTCTCAGGTTTTTATTTCTTCGGTAAACCACCTTGGGCGGAGTCTGAAAAATGGCAGAGAGGCGACTACTCTGTTTAAGTATGTTGAAGTGGCGGTTTAGTATAGAATTCACCCGAGGGGCGGCGGCGCAGTATGCGAGGATTAAATTTGCCCCTGAAGTCATATCATCTTTATTCCCACCTTTTTCTCCCATTGTTGATTCTCGGTCCAAAGAGCGAGCGCGCTCAATTGCATTGTCAATTATTTTTTCGGGGTACTTTTGACGCAGGAAGGCTGTTCTCAATTCCTGTGCGTGGGTGTCAAATTGCGTGATTTCAGAGCAAATTCTTCTGTATCTGTGGGCTTGAGAGTAAGGAACACCTGTTTTGCAGTGATGGGGGTGTGTCACAGAACGAGCGCTAAACAAGAGCGCGCCGCCAAATCCTTGCGACAACGGGCGGCAGAAACGCCGCGAGGTAAAAAGAAAAAAAAGAAAGCAAACATCCAGGGCCCCCGGGCGCGCGCTCTCCCCGCAGAAGCACGGCTTCGCAGACGATCCTCCTCACCCCACTTCGGCGGCCCAGCAAGCCCGCGATTTTTCCAGAACGAAGGGGG